>CM060913.1:286266721-286926721 GCA_030737875.1 Allium sativum
CAATCGACATGTATAAATACCTTTTCAAAAATAACACTTTTGATAGTTTCTAGCTTGCGTGCGAACTGTATTCCATCCTTTCCTCCATCAAGAACGGCGAGAGAATCCTACATCAAATAAAGGGTATTTGAATGCGGTAAATATGCTGTCTTTGTCATCATCTTAGTTTACAGAAATATTTTTGTATATTACATAAAATGAAATTTTTACACTCACTAATATTGTTAGGTTTTACTATATAAAAGCTGGAATCAACATAAAATGGTGGAAAATAGATAAAATATTTTTTGTTTATTGGAATAAAATTTTATCAAACTATTTTATAGAGTTATGAGTATTAATTTGTGAGTTTTATTTCTAATTAACTCAAAATCCAATGAGAACTGAAGTGCGTCTGTTAATAAACTGTAATATGTCAGCCTTAGTTTAGGAATTTGTAATTTCAAACGTAGGTGAGCTTTGCTATGGTAAACAATCCTATCTGGAATTAACTAAGAAAATTCAGTCTTTTGTTGATTTATAGGAAAAGGAATGGTATATATAGTAGTGTAAACATATTAATTCTTGCTAACAATCAATCAAAAAGCCACCCTGTAAAGTCGTACATAGAATTTATTAATACATTTACAGAAAGTTAAAAAAATATTCACAGTGAAGAGTTGTTTCAGCTCAACATATACATCTTTAGCCTTCAATCAAACTGATGTTTTTGTTAAAAAAATAAAACATTTGATAGTATGTACTGGATTGCAAATACTAGATTTTGTAATAATTAATACTTTTGTAATAATTAATGATTTTGTAATAATTAATGCTTTTGTAAAAAATAAAAAAGTTGATGATGTTCAATGATTTTGTAATAATTAATGCTTGAACTGCTAGAATTTGTGGATAACAAGATGAGATAAAATATTGTATATTCTGTTGTGGCCCAAGTTTTGATTGTGTGTGACTACTTTGTTGAGATCATTCGTAAAGGATTATGCTGAATCCATGGTGGAAAGCCATAACAGCTAAGCCAACCTGTATGTATGTCTATCTATGATTGATAAAAATAAGTAAGCTATAGGAAACAAAAGCATGATATTTCAATTTTGCTTCCTTCTACATGTATAGTTTTGAAACTTCTTTTAAATACACATTTTCAATGTTTATAATGGTTCTAAGCAGAATAGCCTTGCCAAAAAAAATTAGTTTTGAAGCAGAAACTCCAAAATAAATAAATAAATAAATAAATAAATAAAGTATTAACACTGTGATAATTTTGTAAGCATTAATATTATTATTATTATACAATATACTGTTTCTGTTTTTTTTTGAAATTTTTGTAGCCCTGATAATATGAGAAAATACGATGGAAACGCTTAATGTTTGTAAATAACTTAGTGATATACTTAGTTGATGTCTACTTATTATTAGAAGAAAGCACATGTTCTGTCTTAAACATACAGCAGATGCTGCCATTTTTATATGCCTAGAAAATAATTACAATTATCGAAATTTACACAAATGGAAGTCAATCAATTTGGAGATTGAATCGGATTTAAGGACTGATAAATACACGTTTTAAGGCAACATGGCATGTTTTAATTTAGATTGTGGACATGCATATGAGATACTTATATATGCAGTGTTAAAACTGTGTTGATGATGCTGCAGTATGACGTTTTCATGTATATTGTTCCAACAAGTCATTAACCTTAACCTCATGTACGATATAAAGTTCATAAAAAACATGTGATACGATAAGCTTCAACAAAGCACGAAAATCTAGTACTTAGCTACTACGCACTGTGTTATATGTAGTTGCAAAGTAGCTCTTACTGAAATGTGTAACCTGAATGCAAATTGATAAATTAGTTTATGAATGCACATTGATTTGCTGTATCATCGTTGAATGTTAGGTTTCTGCCTGCACATGTTTGGATTGACTATAGTGATTTTGTTGAGCTGGATGAAAATAATGAAATGTGTAACCTGAATGTGATACAAAAAGCTTTAACCAATTATTTTGTGTGTAACAGAAAGTGGCCAAAGCAATAGGGTATTACAACAAATTATTGTTTCCACTAAAGGTGGCGTGGATGGGAAAGGTATTCCGATGAACTCAAGACTTACGAAGTTTGAATATTATTTTTGTTGCCTGACATATATCAGTTATAATATGTTTCCTGATGTAATATGTAATGAGCTATAGGTTCATGTACGATCATTAAAAAAATTCATTTAATCAGTTTGTTATTCAACTCCTAAATATCGGAATGTTGATTTCTAACTACTGTTCACATGTTTTATCTCTATGTTCGGATTTAAGGATTGATAGCCTGCACATGTTAGGGTATGCTTCTTTTAAGTCCTTTTTATTACAGGAATCCATAGCTATGATTATGGAAGAAATGAATCCAGAAAGACTTGGATATAGATAGGTAATAGCTTACTGTTTGGTTCCAGGTATGCTCAGTGCGGTAAAGCTTCTTACAAGCTTTCTTTACCCGCCACCAAAACCAAAAGATTTACTGCTAAACCCAAGGAGTAAACTGCTACCATACCCAAAGTGAAAACCGCTGCTAAGCCCAAGGCCAAAACTGCTGTTAAACCAAGGAAATCTGCTGCTTCAGCAAAGAAGGCTCTCGCCCCAGCTAAGTAGAAGTCTGCAACTGCAACGAAGACTAAGAAGGCTGCTCCTAAGCCAAAGGCCAAGGCACCTACCTGTAGCTAAGGTGGCAAAGAAGAGTGTGGAAGATATACCCCATCGAAGAAGAAAGTAGCAGCTACTGCTAAAAAGGCTGCTCCAGCAAAGAAGTTACAACAGTGAAGACAAGTATGGTGAAAAAGGCAGCAGCGTTGAAGAAGGCTGTTGTGTCATACGGCAAGAAGTAGATGTGCTGTATATTTTTTTTTAGGTTATATATGTAAATTATTGCAGAAGTGCAATCGGTATTATTAGAAAGATCATAAAAGACGAAGATTGGTCCCCGAGGGTTTTAAACATAGATTGTATGACTAAACAAATGGAATGTCAATACATGGTGTTGTACTTGAAGACAACATTGAAACTTTTTGTGAATAGTCCAAATCATAGATGTCTTATGAACAAAACACTCACAATTTACAAACAACTAACGACTATTTTAAGTATAGAAAGGATGATATGTTTGGATGGCTTTACAGTGGTAACAGCGGCTCTATCTGCTTGATTTAACCAACAGTACGCAAGCGATTTTAGAGTTGATCCAAATTCCAAACTACATTATGTGCCAATTATAATGTTTGTTGCAATTCTCAAAGCATAGATATACTAATTAATTACTTGTACGTTTTATTATTCCCTGAAATATTTATTATTTTCTAAAATAACTTAGTCTTTGGTGGTGTCTTAATAAATAGTTGATTTGTGTGTATGTTCGTGTGTAAACATAAAGCATTACATATAGGTCAAATTCATGTTATAAGATCAATGAAAGCTTACAATGATGGTCGTTTATCACCGTTCACTCTTGCACACGTTCATCGTAGGTGCTAAAATACTCATATACATGATTCCAATTTAATTATATGGCGGACCCCTCCTCTCAAGAATGCCTAACAACGGATTATGACTAGCAACATTTTAATGCTCGGTTAGGATGATCTCCATATCTCGATTTAGAAACTATTGTGATGATGTATTTACTAAATTATATTTCTGACAGGAGGCATCTGTTCAGTTGTAATTTAGTCATGTAGGTTGACGAAATGACATTAAAATTACAATTTGTAAACACTTTTGTTCTAAATTTATTAATAGCTACAAGTATGGAGTTTGTGTGTGTACATTACAAGCAACAAGGATATTTTCATGATATACGAAGTTATTATATGGTGGAACTGAAGTGTGCAGTGAGTTATTGCATGATGGAAGATTCTTATATATTTATATTTAAATCTTTTTTTTACTAAACCATTTGGCATGTTAACACCTGCTTCCTACATACAAAATTATATATGAATTTTGCTTTTTGGATTAATGTCTTCTTTTGATAATTTTGTTTTGTAGCAAGCAATAGTTGAAGGGTAAGGCCTTGAAATATGAATGTGGTGGCACAAAGAAAAAAAAACTAAACATCGATAGCAGGGACAATATAAAACCTAATTAGGTAAAAGCTCTGAAATTCAAAGCGTTGATCATAGCAGAGACAATATAAAACCTAATTAGGTAGAAAAAGAAATGTTATCACCTTCACATGATTATCATTTATTTAAATATTTAACTACACAATAAATGTATTCACATTGAGTATTAATGTAATATCAAAATATGTAGAGAAAACATCGATTAATTAGCTTGACATAAGCTCATAAACAAAGTAGTTGACAGAATAATCGGTTTAAACTAAAACTGATACATTGAACATTATTGTTTTACATGGTAAGCGTTGAAAAAAAATCATGAGGCAATTCAAATGCGTTGGCTATATCTGAATGTGTTGATATGGTAAACGATCATTTCACTGATTTTATTGTCATCTTTTTAAATAACTATGCTATAAAATCTGGCTCAAAAATCAAATGCAGGTCCACCTGGATGTGCATATGTACTGGTACATGGCAAACATTCAATGACACCTTAAACAGTGCTAACACTCTAATGACCCACTTGTTTTCCACCACATATCTCGTTTCTCCCTCCCTCCACTAATTCTCTCTTCCTCCACTATCTTATTTAAGTATAAATGAAAGGTTTACGTGGGGACAAATGGGTTGCTCACTCTGCGGTGCCATTGAACACTCATACACATACACACACACATACACATACACACGCATACAAGTATATATCAATTGTTCTAACAAATGAGTTTATGGACTTTCAGTTCAAAATGAATATTTTAGGAATCTTAATTCTATTAGATGGGAAATAGTAATAATAATCGACTTAGTGTTGCCAATCGTTTAAAATGCTTTTGAGTGACCCTTCATTGAATATTGTATAACTCATTGATTAGAATGTTTGATATGGCGTACTAACCTATTAGTGAATATTAGAATTTAATGAGGCAATATGATATGTTTGGACCAAATTCTTGTAATTGTTATTAGGAAAGTATTTGACACTTTAGTATTGTATTTTCTTTTGGTGTTCGGTAAAAGGCTAATAGATCCTTATGAGAATATAATTCAGGTTTTATAGTGGTATCCGTAATAAGTGAGATTTACTAGTTTCTAGAAACACTTGAGTTTCACCTTATGTTATGGGACGTTCAGTTAAACTCTCATGACTACGAAAAGTGATAGTATTTAGCACTTAAAGTGTATACTTTTTGGTTGTTTGATGGGAGGTCGATCAATCCTTAAGAGGTATGCTCGTAATTTTTTTTACGAACTTAGTAATTGAAACAAGTTAAAAAAACAAATATCTAAACTTTAAAGATTTTGAGTAATGGATGCTATGATCATCTTGATCGATTTTGCATGTCCTTAAGATCATCCTGTGATTGTTTTTTTGCATGATATAAGTACAATCACTGAGATTGGTATGGATGATCACTTTGATTGGAATCGATACGATCTCTTGGAATTTGTGTTACTAGGATGTTCAGGATCTGTGACCTTGTGATTATTCTGTGGCTTGTGATTATCTCTTCTGAGATTTATGATGGATTCTCAAGGATTCTGTACTTTGTTGTTATTGCAGGATTCGTATTTTGTCATTGTTCCATGTTTTGTTTAAATAATCATTTGTCATATAATGTGTTCTGAGTTAAATTATTCTGCATCTAGTTTATATAGGAAATCTGAATTGTTTGTTTTAATATATGACCTTCAGTGTATTTCATTCTCACCCTTTGGATATTAAGAGATAGCTTGACTCATTTAATATATGTACTTGGGCCAGGTCGAGATTTTTCATGTTGCAGTAAATGTACATTCTATGGATTTAGTGTTTATTTGTAAACTCTAAACTTGTATAGACATTTATTACTCTGTTGTGATCTATGATAATTATTTTATATGTTATATTGTTATGATTTGAGAAACTGTTGTGTTTGTTACTTTAGACCGAGACTGTTTATGTTAAAAATTTATTCTGAGATCAAGTAAAATGGTAAGTGCAACATGTTGATATTGCTTTAAAGTCATATTCACATACTATCTTCCTAAAAAACTGTGTTCTCTATGTTATTAGAGAACATTATTTAATTGTTCTTTAATATCGTGCGTATAGTGGCGAGGTTGTTACACTTTCGCTCTGATTGCTCACTTGCAGACCTAGCCGATCGGAAGCACAATCTACAGATTGTTAAATCCGCTTTTATTAAGATCTAGGATCTATTTCAGCGGAAGCATCAAGGAGAAGGCTCCAAGGCGAAGAAGGAGTCGACCCACACCTATAAATACGACCCTAAGGGCCGAAAATCCAGACCAGATGTCTTAACCTCTCACTTGTCTTTAAAATTCTGAGTTGTAAACCCTAATTCCTAAATCAATTTGGAGATTTTGGGAGTTGATAACATCAAATTCTCTATATTATCCAATGTTATTAATAAAGAAGAATTTATCATCAACTAAGGTAATATAAAGGTAACTGTTGAACTATTACATTATTGTGCCTTAATTTTGTAGGTTTGTGCTTCGAATGTTCTGATAGAAAGTGACTAATATAGTAACAATAATCATATATGAAATGGCCTAATGAATGGAATAAGATAAATAGAACTCATCCAAAAGGGTTTAGTTTTAAAACCCTTCGAAACCTAAAATTCATCAAAGGTTATCCAAGATATTTGAATCTTCTAAACTTATTTGATAGTCTTCTGTTAACAACTTCAGTTGGGAATATTAACTCCCACGAAAGGGTATAATTATGGTATAGTGACCCAATACCCAAAGTTCCAACCGAAAGTCATCTAAAAAGTGAGCAGGTTTCATTTATCCATTCTGAAGCCTTATAAGTAACACTAATCTACATGGGAAATCACCCTAATTAGGTAAAGGCTTATGCCCGGTAACTCTATGACGATTCATGTATGTATTTTCCTCGCGATAGCTGTAGATTAAGAAATATGATGATCTGATAACAATGAGGAAATTCTTGTCAGAAACTTCAAGATCAAACCAACAGGAATCAAGATTGCTCATACAAGACCTTCAATATTAGGAGCATTTCAAGGCAAATTCTTCAAGTGCCTACCTTCTATCTTTATTTCAATAGGAACGAGATTCCAAAAGGCGCTAAAGGATAACGACATGGTCTAAAGAGGCTTTTGACATTCAGAATTCACCTAAAACTAAACAACAAAAATATTTGATTGTAATGGATACCTTAATCTTCTCTTAAATCAAAAGGTGTAATTCAAGTAAATCTAATTTAATCAAGGATTCTATGAGGATTTCACCCCTTTCTGTTGTTAACCGTATTCGTGGCTTTTGATTAATTAATTTTATAAACTTTGTATTTGAACTTATATTTCAGCGTACAAATTCTAGTTTCTTGTTTCTCTCATATCCCTCTAATTTTTTGCTTCGATTAAAGCATGTTATATATGAGAATTGTCTAAAAAAATTCCATGGACTTAGTGGTGAAACTTCCATAGCCAAATTCGGCATCTATGTACTTTATTTTCTTATTTAATTAATTCCTTAATTAATCTTATTATTAAGGTACTACACGATAATTTTCGGCTATCAGGCGGATAATTATTGAGGCGAATCACCTAAAGTGATGGTCCGAACGTCCAAATATCAAGTAAGTACCATAGGGAGATGGTAAAACAAACTCAGCAGATCGAGATATTTTGGAATCAGGGATCGTCATGATCCATGCTTTGGATCAGTATGATTCCATGATTAACTAGGTAAGTTCAAGTTCAACTAATATCACTATATATCTCTCAAATGACGATAAAAAAATATACCAAAAACAACACTAGAACTACGAATACAACATCACGATAGAGCTATACAAGGGATCACACCCTCCATATTGAAATTTAGAGGGACCAGTATCGATCCTTGTCATGTGGGACCTTGATTTAGGATCTTCCAATTTGACTTCATCAATGACCTTCGACATTCCCAGAGATATCTCTAATGACCTTCATTTATAAACAACAGCTGGGTAGAAAAGAAATAGAGCTTTAGGATCATTATTTACATTATGTTCTGGTAAGCTTAAGATCCCTACCGATTTGAGACTTTGTAATAACAAATTCTACAATAAAAATAAATCTTATGTAGCTGTTGCAACTTGCAGCTCAAGCTAATATCCAACGGCTAAAAAGAAACAGGAGAACCACTACTTCCATTGGTTATGTATCAGGAAGCTCCATATCTTTATGGCATCAAAGTAACAGAAATAACATAGGAGAATAGACGACGGCGCAGGCATCACCATCACAAAGGGAACAAAACCTCTTGGTCGTCCCTGATTGACACTGATCCCTCTAAAGGGGTCGGGCCTGATCCCCGCACAGGGATACCCATACTGATACCATCTAAATATTGGTGCGTTGACTTCATGTTATCAACCAAAACTAAGTTACGACTTTATAGCCTTTGAGAAATAAGTGCAACGATGTTGCTCAACAAAGGAGGCCACCGTGTAGATACCACTCTAAGTTGGGTCATATCCAATCCATATAGATCATAGACCCAACCTTATCACCATGGTTCGACAAAGCATAAGAGAGTCATACGGACAAACCAATGATGGTTAGGAAACCAAATAGAGATAAAGTCCTTTTACTAAAGATGTTTCGAATTTATGAGTAGACAAGGTGATTCAAAGTGCCAATGATAACTACTTATTTAAAAAAGAAAACGATTCACGACTGTTTCTTAATTGGTACTTATGGCATATGTTGTCGTCCTGTACCATCGATGCAGTGAAGTGTAGATGCTTCCCTGCATTTCTTAAAAGTTTTAACCTGAGACACTTTTATGGTTTTGTCGACTTCCGCCAAGAACCGTATCGATATTTGACCAACTACTTGAAACTGGTGGAAAAATTATGCATACATGGCTGCCACTAGTCTAAAGGATATCATGTCCATCTCTAATATCTTAAGAAGTGCCGAAGAATCACCCAAAAAATCTTTTGGAACCCTTCAATAATACCCTTACAGAGGTTGATAACCCTCAGAAGGGCATAATCTTCATGGCACTTATCCCAGCATTCACCCAGGATGGTCGAGTGATATCCTCACAAGCAACTACATGATACTTTTCAAAGCAATGTTGTAATGAAGCAAGCCTGAGAGAGCTCTGGTAAAGTTACCATTAATGTTCAGAATAAGCAAACAAAGTGGCAATGGTGTTGATAACCATGACAAAAAAAAGGAATCGAAGAAACGACAATGATTCCCATCCTACAACACCTATACTACTTTAAACTCCCATTTGGAGACCATTTACTCATAAAAGTACATTTCCATCCACTACAAGAAGATAAATCCTAAGGAATGCACATGGAGAGAAGCTTCTATAAAATACTTTGGAATCCATGAGTTCTTCGACCACAATACTCATGATTGGCATCATCGATGCAATTAAAAAGAATTAAGGCATATATCTAAGCCCACGGGATGGGGCACCTTTTCCTTCAAAACCTAATCAAGGCTATGTAGAGCTTAGTGGTGTCAACCAGAAAAATCCTTATGAGGGATCATTACTAATACCATTTGTGGCAGCCCTTATCCACCCGAAAAAATTCGAAGACGAATAAACGTGTACACCAATTCTACCAAGTATGCCGAACATGAAGAGTGCCTCCATGTGGATGAGGGTGTCCCGGGCAAACAAGAAAGGATGATGACAAACAACATCGTCTTAAGATAATGAGAAGCTAACCGGGTGGAGACCCCAACTATTTATCCTCTTGTCATATCTATTTTCATTGTTTCTACACTTGAATGGGAAGTCTTGTTGACAGTGGAAGTTCCATCAATATTCTATTCACGAAGGCCTACAATCAAATGAAGAGTGTACCCATAGACTGCAAGAAGTGCACTGCCATAAACCATGGCTTCATTGGTACTGCAAATTTACCAGTGTGAATCATTAACCTACCAATCAAACTTGGCTAAGGAGACCATTAAAGAGTTTGAATCATCTCCTTCGTCTTCATTGACATCTTCTCTCTTTAAAGTGCCGTCTTAGGCCGATTGGCCCTTGATGATTTTAGACTCTGCTTAGCATATGCAAAACTTTGCACTGCAATTAAAACGCTAATGCATAGCAACCAACGGTAGAGATCTGGCCCTGGAATACATTTGTCTTCACTATGAGTTTGGCCTAAGAAAAGATGAAGAATCTAAGTATCAAAGGTCCTAACCTGTTGAGAAAACTATTGAAATTCCTGTCAGCTATGAAGACCCATTTCGGGCCTTGAAAATTGGATACAACTCTGCCCTAATTTAGTAATGGAACCCTCCTGGTTCCTAAGAACCAACCTTGGTGTATTTGCTTGTACCCATGCTGATATGCATGGCATCATGCCATAAATTGCAAGTTGTACCCTGAAAATTGACCTGAGGTTCCTTTTAGTTAAACAAAAGCTCTTAATCTTATTTGAATGCATTTAAAGAGGAGACTGATAAGCTATTAAACAATGAATTTATCCATAAATCCTTAACCTTAAAATGGGTCTCCAATCCAAGGTAATCAAATGGGAAATGGAAGACATCCATCGATTATTCCAACTTAAATAAAACATGCCCAAAAGACATCTTCTCATTTTCGAAGATAGACCAACTTGTTGAATCAACAATTGGCCATCAAACCCTATCATTCGTGGATCTGTAATCCAATTACAACCAAGTGCCAATGCATATCCCTACACACTAGCTTCGTTAATGACTTAAGAATGTATTGCACAATGCCTTTTAGATTAAAATATGCTGGGAGTATTATCAAATACTCGTTAATAGGATGTTTAAAGATAAGAGTAGAAAGTATATGTGGAAGGCCTTCTCATGAAGTCATAATGGTCGAACGACCAAATCGATGACCTAATAGAGATGTTCAATGCTCTTCACAAATATGGCATGAAATTCCGCCCTTGAAATGATATTTTGGCACTACATTAGGAAAATTATTGGATTTCATTGGTAGTTCTTACAGGATTGAAGCTAGCCCAGGAAAGATCAATGTTATCTGAAAAATCAAAGTTCTAGATAATATCAAAGACGTTCATAGTCTAGGTTGCCGCTCTGAGTTGATTTATCTCTTGAGCTACATATAAATGCATTCCCTTTTCTGACTTGATAAAAAAGCGAAACAGTACTTTGATTGGACACAAAAGTGCATCAACTCTTTCCAAGACTTGGTGAGTCACTTAGAGGGATCTCCCATCCTTTCAAACTTAGTGGGTCAAGAGGATCAATTCATCTAGCTGGACGTTTCTTAACGTGTTATCACTTCCGTGCTTGTTCACAAGAGGAATTGTATCCAAAGGCCCTTTTAAAGGGATTTTCAAATATTGGGAAAATACCATCTCTAACTCCAAAATTTTCATATTGCCTATTAGTATCCTTCCAAAAGCCTATACTTCCAAGCTCATCCTATCAAAGTTTATACTGACCAGACGACATTATAAGTCTTACAACAACTTGAGGTATTTAGCAGACTCTTGAAATAAAACATCGAGCTGAGCCAGTTTGGAATCACCTTCATCTATTGTAGAGCCATCCCAGAACAAACATTGGCGAGCTTTATCATTGAATTCATTACTCTTAATTACTCGTCAGATAGCAGTGAAAAACCAGGCATCTAATGGAAATTATGTATGGATGGATCAGCTAAACAATCGATGTTCTGGTGTCGGAGGAATGCATGATTTGTTATGTCATGAAACTAGCTTTCCTAGTACCAATAATAATGCTGAATATGAAACCATAGTTGTTGGACTTAATTACCAAAGAGTTGGGGATAAAGCCATTCAAATTTATCTAATTCACAACTCATCATTTTCCAATTAAGAAGTGAATTTTTTTTTGTTAAAGGGACAATACAAGCTCCTTATCTCCCCTGAGTACAAGAACTTATCAACAATTTCAAGCATTACTCTCTATTACTCGCATTCTTTGGGATCAACATGAAAAAGCACACCTTTATCCAGACTTCCAGTTCCAAGGATGAATAACTCATGGAAATTGTTCTAATTGAAGTACTAAAAGCTCTGATTATGATCAAATGGAAACTGATTGGATATTGACAGTAGAGCCCAAGAAGTATTCGTGGATGACTTCAACATAAACTACTTGCAATGGGAAATCCTTCCAGAAAGTCAAAAAGAAAAACGATCACTCCTCCAAAACGCCTCACGCTAAGTCATTCAGTAAGGAGTGCTATACCGAAGAGGCTTCTCCATTCCAATACCCCTGGTGTAGTTCACAATAATGCCAAACAAATATTACATGGAGTACATGAAAACGAGCACGATAATGACAACTAGGGGAAAATTCTAGCAAAGAAGGTGCTATTCTATGGCTATTTTTTGGATAATTACTAACCACGACGTAGCTGGATACACTCCATGGTTGACACACGCCAAAGGTTTGCAAAGATTCCAAGAGTCCCCCCGATGACAATCACTTAAATTGTTAGTCCATGGCCATTCGTAATTTGGGATTTTGACATCATCATTGCATTTCCAATGTCCAAAGGTAGTGCAAAGGTTTGAAGCATCATGTGTCACTTTAGGGTTCCCGAGAACCATCATAACTGATAATGAAACCTAACCGAAAAGGTCCAAGTTCAAAGACATATATCGATGCCATCATATTGAAAAAGCGATCTGTGGCAGTTTCCTATCCTCAATCAATGAACAAGTTCAAACATCTAACAAAATCATAAAGTCCATCTTGAATAAGTGTTTGGGAAAAGATGGTGACAAGCAAGCAGATAAACTTCCATTAGCCTTATGGGAATAGAGAACTACCCACAAGTCAACGACCGACCATACTCCATTCACCTTTTCCTACAGCCCCAAAGCCATTATCATAGTTGAACTTGAATTCCATTCTCATCGAGTCACCTATTATGATCCAAATACCAACATAGATCTCCTTCTGGAATCACTAAACATGATAAATGGAAAAGTTAAAGAAGTTGAAATAAGAGCAACCGCCTACCTACATCGAGTTGCTAGATACTACAATGTCAAAGGTTGACCCAAGAACTTGGAATTACCAATCTTCTCTAGAAAAGAATCTATTTTCCACACAAGACAAATAGCCTCATTCTAACAAACATTAATGGTGTCGAGTTACCTGGAGCATAAAATAACAAGCATTAATGATGCTACTTTACTTAGCCATAGTTTTTAACAAATTCATTTCAGTTAGCAATTGGTTTAAAGCTATGTAATAAGGTTTATGTTACCCACATTTTTTTTAGTTTTCAATAAAGGCTCTTAGCGCCTTATGTTATTGTTATATCCAAATTATGTGTAATATGTTAGTTATGGCATGATCGAATTGCATACACGTGCATAAAGTATAAAGACGGTGGTGCCTTAGAGCATGGCACTGAATCATTTATCCAAGTCCATGATTGGATTCCTAAACACGAATGTGAATTGATTATCCATCAACTAACTTCGGCTTTATGAGTTGAGTATAAACCAAACAATAGGTATGAATCGATAACCTACCTACAGACTTGAGCCTCGAGAAAAGAGAAGATCAAGTATAAATAGACCGAACACCCATAACTCAACTGCCTGACCACCAACCCTTTGTCTTAGGACATGAGAGAATGCAATCCTAGACTAGGTGAATGTAAAAAATGTTTGTTCTCTTGTACAAATCTAATCCTTATAGTTTGTATTAGAATATAAAAACAATAGACGAAAAAATGATGCCTATGACTCTAACCCAAACAAAAGACTAGAAAACGTAAGGCCGAATCAATGATGTCCCCAAATCGAGCACTAAACCAATGATAGTCGAGCATAAATTAAAAGGGATGATTACAATGCCTATTAACTCCAAAAATGGTGGTAATACCTATTTCAATGCTAAAGCACCACCCTACGGTGAGGAAAACAAAAGAGACACGTGGATTAGTCTGTTGCGTTCATTGTCACCTACAAGAACTTAGCTACAATGTTAATTTCACTGTATTAATATTAATATAATCATGCATGCATCAATATAACCAAATTTCAATGTATTAAGGCCAACATTATCATTTTGCTTCATTGATATAAACCCAAACAGAATTTACCAAACTAATTCAGTTTTTCGACTTCAATATAAAGGTTGCAAACCAAGAGACACATGGAACACTAGGACCAATCGTGAAGAGCCGAACATGCAACATGATAGTAGGATTTCTCACAAACTGCCATGTGGCAGTTGATCTTGACTACCTTAACCAAAAACTGTTTTACCCATTACCCCAAAATCATGGGCCTGGTGTTTATTTGGGTGCTGTGGAAAGAGCCACCTCCTTTACCATTGACGATCTTTTAGATAGGAATATATGTTGGAATGTGCTTAGGTAAAATAGTATTACTTTTTTCAATTATTAGATCTTTAAAACTTAAGTTTTCCACACTCTTCTGATGAAATGTGATACGACTAGCCTATGCACAATATTATGAAGTTAAAAAAAGGCGTTGGCTGTTATTTCGTGTGATGATATATAGTTTTTTGCTTTTGTATTGCTACCCAAAAATATATTCAAATTTCTATTTGTATTCCATCATAACGTATTTAATAGTGGTTGCGTAAGTTTTGTAAATTGCACAAATGAAACACAAACGTATTTTAATGTGATTAAATGGCAATAGTGGACCAACTTCAATGAGCTAATTAATATATTTGCAGGTGTGTTGATTTTTCTTTTCTCTAAGATAAGCAATATATTATGGGATCCATCGATCTTTAGGGAGTTCTAGTATGTAAGCTCTATAAAAGAACAAAGCACATCAAAGAAACTTGACGTCTTTTGGAATGCATTAGGAAAATGATATTGCAAGTGCAACGACTACTTCTTTTTCAACCTATGCCATGTAAATGCGAAAATGTAAGTTCAATCGTAAGAACCATTTGTATTCCTCCTATGATAATACATACATATTTTATTTATTCCAAACTTACGTTCAACATGACATGATTTTTTGTATATGAGTTTATATGACAAGAAAGAATTATGTACGACTCACCTTTGATAAACTATGCTTATTTATCATCCATATGTTTTGTTTATGCTTTATGAAACATTTCACATCTACCTATAACTATTGAAATCATAGTAATATGAATGCGAAAAAAAATTAGTGCATAGTTATATGAAATATACATTTATTTCATGTCGGTGATATTTTTATGATATTCAATTTGTTGTATATGTCTGATAATAATTAACTTGAAATCCTTACAAGAGAAAATGTGGATACAAATCCCTATTACTGACTAATGTTCATTTTCTCAATATTTATGACCATAAAATACTATCTGATGAATTGAGTGACTGCAGTTGTTTTTTGGACTCCCACTCTTCTAATATGCACTTTCTACCTTTATGTGACGTTGGGTGGGTATTTTTTGCATCCAAGTACGTATAATTGCATCCCACTAAATTTATGCTCATAAAAAGTGCGCAATGCATTGAATGGAAACAGCGAATCTACAAAAACAATGAATGTAAATGCGACACAAAATTGTGACTCAATGAAAATAGTGTGTACACAAATAAATTTCTAACGCGTAGTTTGTACATAAACTATACATGACTCAATGAAACACCAAATGAATAGAAAATAAACAAATGAAAATGAAGACTTTTTCCTAAACCATCTATCCAATCCTAACTAAAATATAATAGTGAAATGCACAAATGTATCGGAACAATGAAAATTTGATAACCTATTTTTTTTCCACAGACAGACTTATTTGGAAGCAAAGTTCTTTGTATGCAAGTAGAACAGATTTTTTTGAAACCAGGTGATTGCACAATATCAATGGACTATTTGATGGAAAAAGAAAAGCTTTGAGCAGTTGAAGTTCTTAGTGATGCATTTAGTACTTGTAGACTTTAAATATGAACTATGTTTTGTCTTTTGTGTATTCAAATTGACATTAGTAATAAATTGAAAACATATGTATTGAATTTGGTAACTCATGGAATGGAATATTTTTTGTTGGTTGATACTTTATTTTGTTATCATGAATATGCATTATATTTGTTGATTATTTTATTTTTTTCGTTTATACATTGCTTTTTAAATTGTTATGAGCTGTAAAAGGATTTAGCAATACTATAACATGTTGATTTAATAGCGTCATATAGCAGCTACCGAATAAATATGTTATAGCGGTTGTACAATGTTATAAAAATTCTCACTTTCATTGAGATTTGGATGTTCAATAGCGTTGAGATGAGCTATTGTCTTTGAGTAACATAGCGCCAACTTTGCACTATAAAACCATGCTCTTTTATAGTGGCTTTTTTGTGTTACAAGTATTCGACAGTTTTTTGTAACATGTCGATATACAACATTTATCGAACCGCCATAGAATTGATTAATAGCGGCTATATGCCGCTATAAAAGACAATTTCTGTTGTAGTGTCGTATTTGTTTAGGTAGCCGACTCCCTTAAAATTTACCAGCAAGCCCAAATGTTCCCTTAAGATGATATTTTATCCTTAAGTTGCCTTATTTCTTAGAAGGCTGTTAGAAAGGATGCATTTTCTCTTCCTCCACCACACTGGCCAGGTTAACCAATTAGGAATTAGTTTTGGTACGTTTTTTAAATGCAAGTATGCCAGGCCAGAACCCGGTTCCAATTGTAACCCAAGTCAATTTGAGCAGTTATTTCAAGTTATTGGTCAAGTTAATCGGTTCTCATTTAACTTTACATTATGACCGAACAAGATGTAAAAAAATGATACATTGAAATGCTAACATGCTTATAAATACTTTGTGTTTCTTTCATTTTGCTTGTGTTTCTTCCATGTTGTTTTGTTATAAGACTATAACTTGTACTTGTGAATTGTAGGTTCTAGAAGTTGTACGAGCTTTCAAGCTGAAGAGTAAGTAATTTTTCATGTAATCTTGTTCTGAAACGATGTCTGAATAATATGTATGTTGACTTATTTCTTTATTTACTAATAGAATTATTATATATGACTTTGTAATTGAAATCAAATATGCTGTTGGTGTTAATTTTGTGCTATTAACAGTTTTGACTTGTGAATTTATTGCTTAATTGTCTGAACTGTACACAAATTAAATATACATAAAAATCATAACTAAAATATGTGTTATATATTAAATAATATTAATAGCAGAAAATTACACTTGTGGAAACAAAATGTGAAGTGCTATGTAAAATTTAAAAAGTGTAGAAAACCTTTCATATCGTTGAACGTGTGCTAAACAAATAATGATAAAGCTACATATACTACAAATATTTATAGCGGAAAATTCCACTTATGAAAACAAAATGTGAAACTGCTATATAAAATTTAAATCATATGGAAAGCTTTTCATATGGCTAAATATGAGCTATGAAAACAGTGATAACGCTATAAAAAATAAGTTGAGATTTTAGTAAGAAAATAAAATTGCAAAGTCTAAATGTTATGTAAAACATTTCATGTTGGTGAACGTGCACTATAAAATGTTTGATACAATAGCGTTTAAATTAGAGCTATGAGATATAACAGGGCTATTATAACATGTTGATATATAGCGTCGTCACTAATGCTATAGTAATATGTTATAGAATTTTTCACATGCTATTAAAATGTAAATCTGTTGTAGTGTTCTTACATGTTCGGCCCAAAATGACTTTTTAGGTGTTATCATGCCTTTATGATCAACTATCTCTGCTTTGATCAATTTTCCTTTAAACATTGTACTGTGAAATTTTACAAATTGGAAATAGTTTTATACTGCCAAACATGCATACAAAATTACATTCACATCATTGAACAAAAATTACTTGTACCCTTCAGCAATAGCAAAGTATATCTTTCGTTTCCAAAAGAAAGAAAGAAATGTATCTTGTGAAAGTGCTGTGCTGGTTGACCAGTGATCACCATCCTTGACCTCCAGCCCCAATAATTGCCACCTTTTCCATCAAATTTGCCAAACGCTGACGAAGATCAATCAAGTTTTTTGTACTTCCTGCATAACAAATGCATCCTGCATTACAAAGAAAGTTGCAGAAATCCAGAAATAAATAGATAAAATTAGAGTGAACTGCGGAACAACAGGCTTACAGCAACCACGTCAATTATCATATAACGAGTTTAACTTCTTATTTATTTCCTATGCACGGTAGCGTACGTTGGTATCAAAGTAAAAAAAAAGCTACTCTCCAATGGTACTTAATGCTCTACCACTTCCACGTTGATACTAAAAAACTATCGGTGCAAAATAACAAACATGATTAAGAACATAGAGAGTGACAAATATCATAAAGTTCGAACATGCAAAATAGAAAACACGATTAAGAACATGCTAGGGATGAGAATCGTGGATCTTAAGTCAAAACTAACACTACAGGCGGGTGAGTAGTGTTTTAAAGAACTTATAGAAATCTTAACCAATTCAAACAACTATATGAATCATAGAATGAATACCACAACAGAAACAATCACAGATGCAAATATAAACAGAAATAAAATGCAGAAAAGGAAAGAACACACCGGATTTTATACTAGTTCGGATTAATCCTACGTCCAGTCCCACGCAACGCTGGATTGCGCAGAGTTTTATTAAAATCAATATCTAATTACAACCCCCTTGATTTCACGGCTACAAGGTTAACACTGATTCAACACCGTTGATTTCACAGCTATAAGGTTAACACCGCTCCCTTTCCTTGATTTACAGGCTATAAGGAACACACCTTTTCCTTATCGATTACAATTTCCCTAAAACTCTTGAATATCACTTCCAAACAAAGAGTATTTGATAGAGATTGAGAATAGAAAGAGAATGATATAATTTGTACTGAAATCGGCAGAGTATAAGTGTAGAAATTTGAATTTTAAAGTAGAATAATGGTGAAATATGAAGTAGGGAAGAAGAAGATGAAATCCTATGAAAAAACGAAATCAGACCCTTTATATAGTGTTCCAAGGGACACAACCATTCCTGGAACTCTTCAAATATGAAAAGACACATCTAATTGAATTTGAATTTAAATCTTGTGAAAGTTATATGTCGACAAGTATATATGTGTATGTCGACATATGTGTTATTTTGAATTTTAAATCATTTTCAAGCATTTAAACATATATATATATATTCTGGAAATTCTTGAATTAAAACTAGTTATTTAAAATATGTTTTCTAAAGTATAAAAGCATAGTAAAATATAAGTTAAACATATAATATAAAAACTATATAATATAATTATACACATGTTAACCTATAAAAAATATGACTTAAAGTATGGGTCGTTAAAACGTTTGAAGGTCAGGTCGTTCGGGTCATAAGAGCTTCCATTCGTTCCTTTCCAGACCATTCAAGACCAGGTCATTTGTATCATTCTACGACATACGGTTACAAACCAAGTCAGATCGTGTGAGTTCATAAGAGGAAAACATGTCGTAAGAAGAGGTAACAACAGTTCATTGTTTGTGAAAATACGACATTCCTTAACCGACCTAAGGAATCAGGTCATAACCGACCTAAGGAATGAGGTCATAACCGACCTAAGGACTTAGGTCATAACCAACCTAAGGTGTCAGGTCGCAACCGACCTAAAGAATCAGATCGAGTCTTGGAACCCAAGTCAAAATTAGACCGTAGGTCGTAACCGACCTAGACACCAAGTCACCGAACGACCTAAGACCCTGTACCCATAACTTTCAGACCTCTCCACCTCATTGCCACTCCTATAAATTACCCCCACACTTCCTCCATCACAGGAACCGAATTTTCCCTCCATGAAACGCTGCACAAATCATTTCTAAACTCCTCCAAACCAATCAAACATCCATTAATTCTCTTTCAAGCTTAGATTCAACATCTCAACCGCCATGGATTGTCAAAGATCATCTAAGTGCTCATGTTGTTGAAGATCTACTCTAACAACCATCACAATCTAGACATCTCGTCATTTCCTCTGTGAATTCGAGTAAAGAGTAAGAAGAGGAGAAGTAGAGAAGATCATTGTAAAAGGAGAGAAAATGAGTAAAATAGTAGAAATCATGTACCTTGTAAATTTGATGGTGATAATGAGAATTCCCTTCAAATTGGACGTAGGCCAGTTCTAGCCCGAAACACTATAAATTCCTGCCTTTTACTGCTTTTTGTGTTTGTGGCTACCACTTTTCTAGATTATTTTTTGAAAGGCAGATAAATTTTATTACAGAGGAAAAATTACAACAGTAGCGAACTATTAAAAATGGAAACAATTACAAAACACTATACAACTGCAGACTATATTAGAGAAAAAGCACTATGATATATACATGTAAACCAGAAAAAACTCTAATCACTGCTAAAAGAATCAAATCCAAAAGTGCATGCACATCCTCAAAATAAAATTCATAACCAAGCTTTTCAAATCAAACTCCTCCACTATTTAACTTCTTCAAGATTTTCCTATGAACAACAACATATAGCTCATTAGCATTCAAAGAAATTGCATTGAAAATTCTCCTATTCCTCTCGGCCCAGACTTCATAAATAAAAATCTTGAAGATGCTTAATAGAACACCACTTTTGTAACACCCCACCTTCGCTAGGGTCACTCACAAAGGGAATGCACTAGGTTTGGTGAAGCATTATCGAGGTAACATGCACAGAAATATTACAAGACAGAACATATATAAAACAGCGGAAGTAAAACAAATTTCATTACCTTATAAAATAAGGTCTAAAGCCTTTTACATCAGAATACATCAAAAAACCTGTCTTGCAATAGTAAAGAAGCATAAAACCTTTTCATAAATTATTCCCCAAAATAAAGCGGTGAAGCAGCCATAGCCAAGAGAAAACCAATCTATACATGATGACCTTCAAGCATAAGAGGTCCGAACTAAACGACATCATTTCCTCCCTGAAAACATGGGTGGGGGGGGGGGAAACGGAAGACAAAGAGGCGAAAGAAAACGGGGTCAGTCATAAAGACTGGTAAGTCCTATCTACTTCCAGCATAAAAACAGGTAAAGGTAACATGACATGCATAAACTGAAAGTAAACATAAGGATGACGAAAAGATAGATAAGCTAAACCAAGATAACTGGATGAACTACTGTAGCAAGATAAACTAAGGTATCATGATAAACTACGGTGTCAAGATAAATCAAGGCGTCACATCGTCAGGTTTCTATCAAGTATACTATCCCAAGGTATCTATCATGTATAACATCCCACGGTATTTATCATGTTTATTTGCTCTGCACCTCTCGTACTAGTATCCCAACCCGCGTCATGTGTTAACTATGAATGTCCCTTGCCCAATGTCATGTTATGGTCCATGTCAACCTAATATATAGCATATGTAGGTTTTCCCCACTCGTATGTTCTTTCCATGTATAAGTTCAGTCCTTTGCCGTAGACCGTACGGGCTTTCCCATGTAAATCTATACCACCTCAACGTAGTACCATTTTATCCTTGAAGTTGTTTTGGACTGCTACCCTTGATCTGGTTATGTTTTCTTACCATGAACTATCGCGTGCTCACTTAGGATTTATGCCACCTAGGACCGCTAGGGATTATGCTACCTAATGAACGTTTCTGTAACTTGGTTTGGGTTTTAGCCACCTAGGACCACTAGGGATTATGCCACCCGTCAACCACGCCCTTTGTCCCACATATAAATCGTGAACCGTTTTCCATGTCTAGACACACATGTATCTCAATGTGCCATCCGAGTTCCGTGCCAGGGCAAATCGAGAAATACGGAACTCGGTTGGGAGCTTTAAGTCATCTGCCGATGCAGATATCAAGGTCTGTTTTTGTATCCATGGCTATGGTCCCACGTGACCCCTCCCTCAAATACTGAAAAGCAATCCAAGAAAAATCATGTATGAGAACTACATCCCGGCCCCTCTATGCCCCACTTTCCTATTGGCCAACCTCACCCATGACTCGATAGCAAGAACATGGTCTGTTGGGAGTTCTCTGCCTTTCCGTTCGTACACGATTGACTAAAGATGGTAGGTAGTCGGCGACGTGCTATCCAGGGCAAAAACAAGTACCGTCGACTCCACGCTAATCCATCCCAGTCTTTAGGTCGCTCGCATAGCAACCAAGGCATACCCTTGGCTCTTCTACCGCAGACCTTAACCTCTGTGAGGCCGGGTTTCATGGACCATTGCCACCTCACAGAGGGATACCAAGAGTACCCTCACGTCCCCCGAAGCTACCGCTTCGTCACCCAGTTCGTTGGAGCTTTTTATCCAAGTCAGATAAGTTGCTCCTCCTCGTATGCTAAGTGATGACCTACCGTATCAGGTTACTCATCTATTTATGAACTAGTCTCATGTCCTTGGCTAAGAATTACTACTTAGTTATTCTGAAATAAGGTTTACCACTTAGCTTCTTTTCCCTGTTATCCTTGATTAACTACGATTTTCTACCTAGTTCCTTTAACTAGGGTTTTGTCTATTGGGTTAAGTGTTTGTTATTCAGGTTCATGACTTAACCCGCCTACGAACCATGTCATAATCGGCTAAGTGTTCAAGTTCAAGGCTTAGCCCTACAACTCGTATGTCAAATTGGTTAAGTATTTGTTTGTCTTAACCCTATCAGATTATCGTGTTCGATTGATTAAGCATAGATTATCTTAATCTCATCAGATTATCGAGTCGGATTGGTTAAGTATGGGTTAGCTTAACCCCATCCACTAATCGTATTACAATGGTTAAGTATATTTAAAAGGTCTTGTGACTTAACCCTATCAGGTCCGCATATTAGATTGGTTAAGTATAGGTTACTTAACCTCATCAAATCATCATGTATAATTGGTTAAGTATAAGTTACTTAACCCCATTAAATTATCATGTTAAGTTGGTTAAGTATTGGTTACTTAACCTCATTGAATTACCAAGTTTAGATTGGTTAGGTGTTTAACTTAACCCCATCGAATTGCCGTGTTTAGATTAGTTAAGTGTAGGTTACTTAACCCCATCTAATTACCGCGTTTAGATTAGTTAAGTCTAAGTTATTTAACCCCATCTAATTACCGTGTTTAGATTAGTTAAGTCTAAGTTACTTAACCTCATCTAATTACCGTGTTTAGATTAGTTAAGTCTAAGTTATTTAACCCCATCTAATTACCGTGTTTAGATTAGTTAAGTCTAAGTTACTTAACCCCATCTAATTACCGTGTTTAGATTAGTTAAGTCTAAGTTACTTAACCCCATCTAATTACCAAGTCGGATTAGTTAAGTGTAAATTACTTAACCCCATCCCCTAATTGTCTTATATGGTTAAGTGCCATTAAGAAATCAAGTCCGATTTAACTTAACCTACCCATTCGTGTCATATCGGTTAAGTGTCATTAGTCAAAATTACTTAACCTTTTCATGTGGCATTAATTAGATTAATGCACCCCAACCTATCACATTAGACTTTGTTGTGGTTACTAGTTAAGCCGGGCGGGTCCGAGTAGTTTTACACCACAACCTAGTCTAACCTCGGGTTTTTAGTGCTATATGACCAACTACTCACATTGGGTCCTATTGTTTGTAGCCACTAGTTAAGCCGGGCGGGTCCGAGTAGATTTATGCTACAAACTCAACCCAACCTCGAGTTGGCCACTTTCATGTTTGGTCTAGTGTCATATTACACTTACAACCCATACGTGTCTAGTTTCAAGTCCCATGTTTACCCCACATGTCATGTCCACATTTAGGTGTATCATGAGTGTCATATTTTCATGAAATCCCATGTCAAAATATCATGTCATAATCACGCTCGTCTATCCTACCCCAAATCGTGTTTCCAACCCAACTAAAAGCGAGTCAACATAGTAAGGATATTATGCTACATATCGGCCTCAAAACATGCACGATATCAAAAAGGGATTGGCTACAAACATGCATAGTATCATAAGGGAATTTGGCCACAAACATGCATGATAACATAAGGGATTTGGGTTCATTTACATGCATAAGCCCCAAAGTCAAGTCTTTGCCAATGTTTCACATGTCAAATGGTTGGCAAAGGTTCATGCTAACATTCCATAGATAAAGATTCAAACTTGCAAGATAAACTAGGTTAAGCATAACATGAGTGGCATGATTAAGTCGCTAAAACTTAGCCCAAGGTCATAGATCATAGAAAAGGGGCAAAATTAGGTTCACATAGGCTAGCATACTTATGTTTCATCGCATTTTATTCCATGTCACATTAGAACCACCGTTAGAATCTACAAGTATCTAGAACTTACCTAGCGAGGCTTAGGGAAGGATCATGCATCGTCTTGACGAAGAAAGGTGGATCCTTTGTTGAAGAATCGTCATGAAATTGGCCTAGCAACGTTGATCCACTCCCTTGATTTGATGTAGAAAGCTTGCACCTTTTGATTTGAATCTGATTTAAATGCATAAGCCCTTGGAGTTGGAGATGGAGGCCATGATCACTTGGCATTTGGGCAGCACTTCGTGGCATGAGTGATTTGTGAGGGTTTAGGGTAGGCTTAGGGGTCTTTTTATAGAGATTAGGAGTAGTTTAGGCCCTTAGATTAACCCTAGGATAGATCTGAGCCTTTAAAATCCGTCAGAAGCCTCCAAACATGTCTTGAGGAACAAGTCAGGTGCACCCAGGCCAAACTGGCCGACCACCCAAGTCGACAGGTGTGTCGACTGGGCAGTCGACACCACCTGGGGTGTGTCGACTCCCAAGTCGACTCCCCAGTCGACTTGGGGGTGGCGGGAATTTTCCCGCCGGTCCTGCTTGGCTGAATTTGAATTCTGAATTCAAATTTTGAACTGTTTTTGAACTTGAAATTTTCGGAAACTTTGACGGGCCATAACTTGGTCATACGAGCTCCGATTTCCGAAAACTCGGACTCTATTTCGCGTATTTTTCCGAGACGATCGCAATGGCACAGCCCGTTTCCCTTGATTCAAATTTTAAAATTAAATTCTGCTTTGATTCTCATCTTAGCACGTTGTAAAAATCCGGGTTGTCACAACTTTTGTTAGTTCTCCACCTTGTAGCCTTGAAAATTTTGAACCATTCAACCCTACTCACCAATGATGGTCGATGATAACCACCATTCAGAAGAATCCTACACCAGATCGGGTTTACATAACCACATTCAAAGTATAGATGAGTATTACACTCGGTTACCGCATGGCACAAAACACATGTATCTTCTTGAATGATTCTAATTTTACAAAGTTTATCCTCAGTATTCAAAGCATTCGGCATAACTTTCCATAAAAGAAATTAACCTTTGCAGAACTCTTCATATTCCAAATTCTGTAATGCCATGGAAAATATTCTTTTTCACCTTGAAGGATATCATATACATGCCTAATCATAAGCTTTTTGCCATTCTAAACTACCTGATGATCACTACAGACAATGTATGATTTCTCAGTTTGTTTTCATAATGCCCTTAAACTTGCAGAACTACTATATGGCAAATGCAAAACCCCATCATAATAGTGACCTCTTACTAGAGCCTTGTCTGGAATACCACTTAGCCTTCTTAGATCTTAGCTAACCACTTTACCCAATATTAATCCTCTACATGACAATGGAGAATGTCAGAAAGAAACCTCATCCATTCTTTTAATATTAATTTGGATAAAAGGCAAAACAACACTCCTCAACTTTAAAATATGCCGCCAACTCCAACTACATGATTGTGGAATATCCATTGTCCAGAAACATTTATTCCCTATTAGATTATTTTTAACAAACTTAACCCATAAACTATCTCGTTCAGTGATTAACTTGTCTATATAGCCTGATATAACAGCTTTATTCCACTATCTCAAATTAATTAAGCTAAGTCCTCCCTTATCCTTATTATCATGTAGTTTGTTAAATGCTATAGGAGTTAATTTCTTTGCGAAAGGATCCCCATGCCATAAAAAACTGTTCATTGCACTAGTTACCATATTAACTAATTTCAATGGAAGAATGTAATGCCGAGCATAATAATTGGTCATGGCTATAACAATGGATTGTAAGATTGTAACTCTACCAGCTTGAGAAACCCTATAAGCAGGCCATTGTAACAACCTCCCAATAATCTTCTCAAACAAAGGCAAACATTTGTCTTTTGAAACTTTAGAAGTGAATAAAGAAGGCCCAAATAAGATGAATTTTGAGGTAGTTCACTTAATCCAAAAGTACTAATAATTTCCAACTTTTTATCCAATGGTAACCCTGCTATCTTAATATGAGATTTATTAATATTTATTTGCAGATCAGTGATCTCATAGAAAGTTTGCAATGTGGATAGAATACAACTAATATTATTCAAGGATGGCGTAGTGAATATTATCAAATCGTCAGCAAAAAGCAAGTGAGTGATTAAATGATTCTTACGACGTGGGTGAAGCTCCAACCTTTTCATCCTTACTTGTTCTAGAATCAAAGAATTAAGCAACTCCATCACTAAAATGAAGAGATAGGAAGATATAGGATCCCCTTTCCTGACTCCACACTTGCCTTTGAAAAACCCATGTTGTCCTCCATATCTTGAAACTGAGAATATTGGAGAGGATATGCATGTATATATCCATGCTAAAATGGCTTCGGAAAATTCTAGACATGATGGCAAGAATAAAATCCCATGATACTATGTCAGATGCTTTTTTAATATCTAGCTTGAGCATACAACATGGAGAAATATGCTTCCTATCATAACCCAGTAGTAGTTCTTGAGTGAGAAGAATGTTATCACTTGTTGTTCTTCCCTTAATGAATGCTGATTGATTATTAGAAATCACAAATGGAAGTACACGCCAAAGCCTATTAGAAATGACTTTAGAAACAATTCTGTAAAAAAACACTACAACATGAAATGGGCCTGAAATCTGAAACTGATGAAGGATTAGCAACCTTTGGTATTAAAGCAATGGAGGTAGCTCTTAAAGTCTTTGGCATAAAATTCATCTTGAAGAAAAATTAAGCAGCATCAGTCACATCCCTCCCAATCACTTGCCAGCCTTTTTCCAAAAATGAGCATTAAAACCATCTGGCCCACCACAACTATTCACATCAAGTTTAAAAACTGTGTCTCTTATTTCCTCCTTTATAATTAATGCAATAAGCTCAAAAGAATACAGATCAGGAATAGTTGGAAGTGCCAATTCGAATAGTGGCTTTAAATTGGAAGAATGAGCATTGATAGGAGCAAGTATAGATTTAAAATAACTGACAAAAGCATCATCTATACTAGATTCAGAAGAATGAATATTACCATCAATATCCTTAATCATGAAAAAACTTCCTTGACTTTGTGAAGCTTTAAAGAATTGTGAAAATACTTGGTATTCCTATCTGCATCCAATTCTTTCCTAAGAGAAGAACTCTGCTTGGCCATTTGTAATTCAAGGTCCATAGTGTATTTCAGCATATTAATTAGCTCATTTTCAATGCTTCTTGCACTTTGAATAAATTTTCTCTGACTAAAGTAGGCTGATTTGAACCATTCCCAAAATGAGTGGAAGACCAAACTTTCAGTTGTTGCTTCAATAATCTCAATTTACTCAGTAGCTTATCCATTGAATTACGACCAGAACAGCTGAACCATACCTGCAATAAAATGATAAGATAATCTTTATGATTAGTCCAAAAATTAAAAAATATATTAAATGAGGACTTCCCTTTGCTAATATTGTTGTCTAATCCCCATTTGAGAAGTAAAGGACTATGATCAGAAATAGATGGAGGAAGGATAAGATAAAAACAATTAGCCCGTTTCTGAATGAAAGCTGGATTGATAAAGATATGATCCAATTTACACATGACGGGGTTGCCAGAGTAACTTCTATTAGACCAAGTATAAACAGAGCCAAAAAAATTAATAGGAGAAAGATTATATTTGAGAAGGGCCTGATTAAGAGGGGCTATATGTTTAATTGAAAGACCACTACTCCCCCATTTATGAAGTGATGAAGACATACAATTAAAGCCTCCTCCTAATAACCAAGGGCTTGTAGAAGGATCAATATTACTCAAAGACGATAAGAAATTTTGTCTCAAAACAATTGAGTTGTATGCATATACGGATGTCAAATAAAAGATGGAATTAGAAGGCAAGTATGTACATTTGTAATGAAGAAATTGATCAGATGAAGATAATTTAACAAGGTTGAAAATAGATGGATTCCACAAAGCTAAAAGTCGACCAAAACAAGCATCTACCAAATTATGATCAAACTACCAACTATGGGAAATGAAGGAAACCGATTGTAATCTTGATTGCATGTCTAATTTTGTTTCAGATAAATAAAGTAAATGGATCTTTTGATCTCTAATAAAAGCTTTAATCTCACTTTGCTTGGAAGATAAATTCGTTCCTCTAATATTCCAGAATGCTATACTTTGCATCGTCATTTGATAGATAAAGGTTCGGTTAAAGGTGAAGGATGCTTCCTTGTATGTCTCTTGGATGGATACTTTTGATCACTAGATGGTTGAACCTGATCAGGCCTGAATTCAGTTCGCCCATCAAGATCATCAACAATCTGATTTTTTTGGCCTTTTTCTTCCTACTTTTAGTTGATTTTTTGTCTGATTTTATTTTAGAATTCTCATTATGCTCAAACTCTGAATCTTTAGTAGCATTTCCAGAAGCAAGATCTGATGGATTAGGAGAATTTTCATGATTTATAGACTCAAAAGAAGGATTAAGAGGGTTTTAAAGAAGATGAAGGTAAAATGGAAGGTAGAGGAAGAATAAGATGATTGGGAGGAGATAGATGGGAGTATGGAGATGCATTGGGCCTTATATTAGGGCCTTATATGTGAAGTGTAGAATTACACCTTGGGGTGTTAGTGCCATTTTTAGCATTAAAAAAACATATATAATATAATTATATAACTTTATAATATGTAAACCATATAAGAAACTTACATTTATTTGAAATCATAAGTAAAAAATCTTCAGATGATTTAAAGACATTTTGAAAGGAGTTTGATATAATTTGAAAACAATTTTTAAAAAGAATAATTTGAAAACAGAATTTGAGAGTGCTAATTAGAGTTGTACGTACTAACTAAACTCTATTACTTTGATAATCTTGAACTCTTGAAATCTTGATACTTATGAGTCTTAAATCTCCTTTGAAATCTTGAATCTCTTGAACTGTACAGTCTTCAATATTTATTTCCTTCTTATATATATTCTAGATAAAGATGTTAGTGTGTATTTTATAATCAATAATGATATTGATTGAAACAAGGTTGTTGCCATCAAAATTTCATTCTCCAACAATCTCTCCCTTTTTGATGATGACAACATTGGTTTATAAAATATATTCATACCTGATACTACCTATCGATCTGATTCTTCGAATACTTCCCATTCACCATGAATCCTTTCCCCCTTAAACTATACCTATTCTTCTCTATTCCTATTTTGTAATTTCTCTCCCTTTGTCATTAATAAAAAGAATATCTAACTATACTCACCCTAAATTTATACCAATAATTTTCGTAGTAACTAATCCGAAGTATGCCCCCTTCTAAATTTATAATTCTAAACTTATAAACTTAGAACCTTCCTAATTCAATAGCAATTCTAAAATGTTATATAAACAAGCAATTCAATCAATATTTATAAGCAATCATTGTATGTATCAAACCAATCAATACAAGTCAAATCCAGTCAAATCAAACAATATATACAAGCTTTAAAAACATACCATGTAAAGCATATCAATTTAAATCAAAATATTCATATATCTTTTGGAACTTCCACAAATCCATCTCTACCAAAGATTGGATCCTTTTTATGACTTACCAGTCTTTGGTGAGAGGTGCTCCAGTGATGTTACTAACTTCGTCTCTAGAAAGAGAAGAGAACATCGAACAAATAGTATCAAAGTGTTTTTCTTGTTGTTTAATAATCTTTATCTAACTTAGAGATGACATTGATTGCGAAGGATTAGGATCACATAAAACATTTGACAAGATGTTGATAACATACTTCATGGTTACCCCGAGAATCAGTTAAACTTAAAACTTCATTTTGATGAAAAAGAGTAAGAAGATCATAGGAAGCAAAATCTTCAAAGATAGCAAATGTTCCCGTATTGACTTTTCCATTCGTAACGTAATTAATTACGGTTGGATAACTCCGGGTTGTTATAGAGATAACCATTGAGAGTCTTACTGAGTTTCATGGTCTTAGGATTACTTGAGGAAGCCATTAGAGATTATTTTTGAAGAGTATAGGATGAAGAAAGTAGTTTTGAATTTTAAATGAAAGGTAGGAAGAGTAGTAATGAATAGATGATTAAATAGAGAGTAAATGGGCACATCTTTCTCAGTAGAAGGACACCTTTTTAGACCTTAGTAGTTGGTGAAAAGATGGAGGGAAGTTTGAAAGTTTAAACTTTTGAAATTAAAAATTTGAATTTCAATTTCTGATGTATTTGTCGACATGTACATATATGTATGTTGACATATATATGACCTTCAAAAATTCAAGTGTCTTATTGAATTTGTATGTATTATTTAATATTCTATATTTTCGGTTTAATATTTCCAAATATGGTATTAATCTTAAAAGAATATTTTAAGATTAATTTCTATTATTATATTTATTATTATCATTTTATTATTATTATTTTGAATTTCAAAATTCAAATTTAAATTTTAGAATTCAAAATTAAATTTTATAATTAAAATATCAAACAAGGCAAGCAAACAAGCATCCATTCAAGCATTTCAATAAAAAATATTAATTAAGGCATACCTGGTTTTAGATCTATTCCTTCAATATTTTTTGAATCTTGAATCTTTGTGAAGCACATATTCGAATTCCCGGTTTCTGGCTCATCATCACTTGATGATGAATCTAAATCATTTAAGGTTGTTGCGAGTGCTCTTTTCCTCTTCTTTGACGAATTGTCGTTTGTCTGTTGACTAGATTTATCTTGATATGGACGCATTTTTTATATGACCTGGTTTTCTGCAATTATAGCATCTATCGTCAATTCTTCCTGAACTTCCTTGATTATTTTTCTAAAAATTATTTCTCCTTTTATATCTAGGATATTTTCTGAAGTTCTTTGTCATTAAGGCAATTTCTTTATCATCCTCACAGCTTGAATCAAGACCGTCGGTTATTGCTTTGAATGCTATAGATTTCTTTTCTGTTGATTTATCCTTTCATCTCTGTAAATGTACTTCGAATGACATCAAATTCCCTATTAACTCCTCAATCTTCATTTCATTGATATTAATGGCCTCTTCAATTTTCAATGTTTTCTGATCCCATTCTGGAGTTAGAAATTAAGGATTTTTCTAACTTGATCTTTTTTAGAATAAGTTTTTCCCAAAGCCATTAACGAATGCACAATTTCCTGAAACCTGCAGTACATATCGAAGACAGGTCATTCTAATTCATTGTAAATAACTCAAATTGACTAGTGAGCATTAATATCTTTGTTTGTTTAACTTTAATTGTTCCTTCATGAGTAACTTGCAAGGTTTTCCATATAACATGAATAGATTTACAAATTGACACTCTACTAAATTCATTTTAATCTAATGAACAGAATATCATATTCATAGCTTTAGAATTACTATGTGCGGCAACCTTTTGTTCATTAGTCCATTGTGGAAAATTAGTTATGGGTCCAACATATTCAGTTTGTGTGATATTCTTATTGTCTAATCCTATAGATTGTAAATATATTTTCATCCTACATGCCTAAAAAGAATAATTACTGCCATTAAATAGTGGTGGTCTGACGGTGGACTGACCCTCTATAAATGAGCTATTATTACTAACAATTCCAGTGTTGGTTTCCATTTAATATTTCTAAAATTCAGATAATAAAATTTTGAAAACCTACGCTCTGATACCAATTGTTAGGGATGAGAATCACAAATCTTATGTCAAAACTAACAATAGAGGGGAGGGGGGGCAAATAGTGTTCTAAAGAACTTATAGAATTCTTAACCAATTCAGAAAACTATATGAATCACATAGTGAATACCACAACAGAAACAATTACAAATATATAAACAGAAATAAAATACAGAAAAGGAAAGAACACACTAGATTTTATACTGGTTCCGATTACTCCTACATCTAGTCCCATGCAACACTGGATTGCGCAGATCTTTATTGATATTAATATCCAATTACAACCCCCTTGATTTCACGGCTATAAGGTTAACACCGATTCAACACCCTTAATTTCACGAATACAAGGTTAACACCGCTTCCTTTCCTTGATTTACGGGCTACAAGGAACACACCCTTTCCTTATCAGTTATGACTGGTCTGACTTCCATGAAGATTCCAATTTGATAGAAAATGATTTTGGGTTTATCGTGAACTGTGTTTTAAATGACATTGGATCTTTAACCCATTTAAAGACGGGATTAATTTCCAAAGATTGAATAATCATTAAATGATGATTTATTGAGATTAAAACTAAATGGAGTTTTAATGAGTCTTTAATTAGATTGAAATGTGAATGAGGTAATTAAATTTAACAAATTCAAGAAATGCTCGGAATGGAGTACCACTAGTATTACTCCATGCAATAGTTAATTAGATTTGAATGTTAAATGGTAATTAATTTTACCGATAACACAATGGTTTTTAGGTATGGACTACTACTAGCTTTGCTCCATGGGATGAATAGGTTAGGATTGAGATAATAAAATGAATGATTACTCTGGTAAGGCTTGTTAATCCCGACTAGTTGATAAACGTTAATATAGTTTAAGTTTTGTAAAAAGATGACATCAAATCTTTTGCAATGGTTTTCAAAGAAAGATTTAAACAAGAGGTTTAAATAAATTAAATCTTTGATAAGTATTATGGGAATAATTCCCAGTAATAAGAATATTTTAATAAAAAAATATTCTGGATTGAAATTAGGTGTATGATGTGTTTTTATATCACATGATTATGAAATACTCGAGTTATTCGGAAAGACCAGGATTAATCCATTCTGAATAACTGTTACGATGATTAAAAGTCAAAATCTAAAGACGATGGTTGAAGACCGGAGATCTTCACATCGTTAGGATGATTACTGATGTCTTTATTGGGCTGTACACTCAAGACAAGGTAATAAGTGGTGGTCATCTAGACGTACTTGGAGATTGACCGGATATGTGAGGGCCTCTCTCCTGCATTGGACATATGGGACGAGAAATAAGGTGCCTTCGGTTTCATTCAGACCCAGAACGGACTTAAAAATGGATTGTATGTCTGACATTGTATTCCGCGCTGTATTCGTCGATCTTTGCTAAATATATATCTATTTGGTGGCGAAGAATTTATTCTCTTACTTAACACACTTCTCTAATATGTACGAGATCAGAGGTAATATATTGGTGGACATCGTTGGTATGTTATGGATTGACCATATAGCATGCTGAGATGCATAGATCAAGGCTTTTGTTAAAAAGCAGAGCCTTGTGGTTGATGATAAAAGCATAGATTTAATATAGCTCCGCTTTGTGTATAGCGTTAATTCGTGAGCTTCATTCCCAGTATGAACCTAAAACGGAATAAGGGATACAAGAAAATGGACATACGTTGGTTTCTAGCTATGGGTGATGCCATGGTACGGAGCCTATACATTTTACTTTTATTGATGTTGGATGATGGAAAGCAAGGTACCTCAGATTTGATTTGGCCGCATAAGGCACTTGATGGTCGACATACTGACCAATGGTCGACGTACTGACCAAGTGACAGGTCCGATAGGACCGACTAACTTATAGTTTATGGTATAACTAATCAACGACGACCTACCGGCTCTGCAAGATCCAAGGGTTTTCCAGAGGTGTGGTCCTGAGGCATAGCTAGTGTGTCTCGAAATCGGAAAGGAATATCTTTTGCCTTGGTTCATAGATAGTAACCCAAATTCCAACACGTAATTTTACGGTTTTAGTTGTAAACCTATATGGCGACATAATAGAATGGTACCTATACGTCCTATGATCGATACGTTTATATTCAAAATTGATGTCTACACTTATAATAATAATAAAAGATGAATTTCGCGTATCAAGCATGTTTGACTATTATAGGGTAAAACTTAATCCTTCTACTTGCATTGCATTGTGTGATGGGACCTGAGTCTTATCATAGCTTCATTTTTCCTTTTAGCATTGTGTTGTTTGTTTTATGGTATTCTTGGGAGAAAACCCGTTCCGTGTTATACGGCGTGGTCCCTCGATTTACCCAACTTTAAAATAAAGCCAATAACTGTTTTACTTCTCATAACAGTCCCATGAATGACTCGGGCTTTATTATTTCCCACCTAAACTCTGGGTGCCCATATTTTCCATATAGGCAGTTAGTAGTTTTGGTTTTCGTAGATATTTCTTCTCACATGATCCTGGATTATGAATGGAGCTATACTTCAGAATGCATTGTATGCGTGTATTTCTTTTAGTTGTGGTAGTTGAATTTTCCGCTGCATGTTATACTTGTGTACTATTTTTCTGCTGCTATGTAATTTAAATCTTTGATATTTTCCGCCGTGTATTACTATTGGTACTCTGATATCTTGAGCAATGAAAAATTCTCCTGTTTTTATTCTAATGAGCAGTGTTCTCAAAGCAATCCACCTTCAATTTCGGTTTAGGCCGTTCAGGAAGTTCTGGTCGTGATAGGTGGTATCAGAGCTTTGGATTACAAAGCTCGAGAACAAGACACATTAGAACCAAACGAAAGATTTCATCAGAGATAGGATTAGTAACATCCTATAAGAATGACTCGTTAGAGATAGAGTTAGTAATACCCTAGAATGAGTTTGAAGAGTGTTATTTATTAAGAACGAAGTTAGATTTTATTACAAAGATCAATTATTTTTTTTGATATTGAATTTGGACTATCGAGTATAAAAAGATTTTACATATATGTCTCGCGAACGTATATACGAAGTCTCAATTATACCGGATGGATATAAAATCACACTCTAGTTACCCGGGGATGATTCTGATGACAACAGATGCATTATCAGTATCTATGTTCGAGTTTCGAAAGTGGGATATCTGTATATTTCCAATTGACTAGTTTGAGAACTAAACCTTAGTTTGAATTTATTGTTTGTGATTTGGCATTGAAAATATATTTGAATATATAAAAGTTATACATTTGAAAGGTTAATCAACCAACTGATTGCTTGTTTCGATGTGAGATTATTAGTTTAAACAATAAGAATATTGGAATAGTAAATCAATATGAAAATGAATGGTAAATTAAGCCAAATCAAATATAAATGTAGAATTGAATTGAAAATTTGTTCGAAGTGGATTTATATATAGATATACATATATATGTTGGACAGGTTATTGCGTGGAATCTAAGAAGAGGAATAAAATTTTATGCCTGACAAAAAGGTACATATTTGTTGTATTGATATGGTTTGATGATTTTATGACCGATTGGAAAGTCGCTTGGCTTTTTTATTTTCTTTTTGATTGATGAGGGCCCAGAGTGGCAAGCTGTAGTTGTACCGATCAACCCATACAAAGGAGGTTATGGCAAAAAAATTCATGAATTTAAGGCATTAGCCAAATTTCAAGAAATTAGAAAGTTCTTAGAAATTGAAAAGTTGAAGAACTTGAGTTAGAGTGAAGGTTGAGTTGATCAAGTAAACGACCTTCAATTCCGTCTTCCTTTTCGAGGATGAAAAGTTTTAAGTTGGGGAGTTGTAACAACCCTGATTTTTGGAACCAATTTAAAATTTATATTTAATTGATTTTAATCGATTTTATCTTCGGATATTTCAATATTGGGTTCCGTGATTATACAGATATCGTTGTGGAATTTGGAAGATAGATATATCATTATTCCCAATACGATATCTTTTGGTTTCAGAATTTGATGTTGAATATAAGTCGATATGGTTTCTATTCAGAGCCTTGTATTTAATATCAAATTGGATTTTGGGTTTTTTGTGAATGGTGTCTTCAATAACACTACTCTTAAACCCAGTTGAGAAAGGTATAAATCTTTTAATTAAGATTAATGAAGTTTTCCAATTTAATAAATTAAGTTGGGATTAAATGGAAGTTGATTTTGGGTTCATTGTGAACGATGTTTTAAATAACATTAGTTCTTAAACCTAATTAATAGTGAAGATATAATTTAGAATTTATAAATCTTTAAATTAAGTTTTAATGGAATTTTTCCAAAGTAATGTTTTCCAATTTAATACATTAAATTGGAACTGAATGGAATCCGATTTAGTAATAATCGAGATGGGTTTCTGTAAAGGATGACCGGTACTATTTATGGAATTTATAAGGCTTTGCTGTTATTCCATTTATAATATTAGTCTGATACAGACATTTATATTGAGTACGACTGATCTGACTTACATGAAGTTTCCATTTTGATGGAATATGATTTTAGGTTTATCGTGAACTGTGTTTTAAGTGACATTGGTTCTTTAACCCAATTAAAGACAGGATTGAATTCTTAAGATTGAATGATCATTAAATAATGAATTATTGAGATTAAAACTAAATGGAGTTTTAATGAATCTTTAATTAGATTGAAATGTGAATGAGGTAATTAAATGTACTGAATTCAAGAAATGCTCAAAATGGAGTACCATCAGTTTTACTCCATGCGATAGTTAAATCTTTAATTAGTTTTGAAAGTTAAATGGTAATTAATTTTACTTATAACATAATGGCTGTTAGATATGGAGCACTACCAGTTTTTCTCCATGAGACGAAGAGGATGGGATTGAGATAATAAAATGACAGATTACTTCAGTAAGGCTCATTAATCCCGACTAGTTGATAAACCTTAATTTGGTTTAAGTTTTGTAAAAAGATAATATGAAATCTTTTGCAATGGTTTTCAAAGAAAGATTTAAACAAGAGGTTTAAATAAATTAAATCTTTGATAAGATTTATGGGAATAATTCCCAGTAATAAGAATATTTGAATAAAAGAATATTCTGCATTGGAATGAGGCGTAGGATGTGTTTTTATATCACTTGATTATAAAATACGCGAGTTATTCAGAAAGACCGGGTTTAACCCATTCTGAATAAATGTTACGACAATTAAAAGTAAAAGATTTGAGGACAATGATTGAAGACCAGAGATCTTCACATCGTTAGGATGATTGAGGATGTCTTGATTGGCCCGTACATCCAAGATGAGGTAATAAGTGGTAGTCATCCAGACGTACTTGGAGATTGACCGGATATGTGAGGGCCTCTCTCCTGTATTGGACATATGGGGCGAGGAAAAAGGTGCCTCTGGATTCGTTCAGGCCCATAACGGACTTGCAAATGGATTTTATGTATGACATTATATTTCATGCTGTATTCGTTGATCTTTACCAAATATATATCTGTTTGGTGGCGGAGTATTTATTCTCTTGCTTAACACCCTTCTCTGAGATGTAGGAGCTCAGAGGTTATATATTAGTGGAAATCGATGGTATGGTATGGATTGACAATGTCGCATGCCAAGATGCATGGATCAAGGATTTTGTTAAAGAAGAGCCTTGTGGTTGATGATCAAAGAATAGCTTTAATATAGCGTCGCTTTGTGTATAACGTTAATTCGCGAGCTTCACTCCCCGGTATGAACCTAAAACGGGATTAGGGACGCAAGGAAATGGACATACGTTGGTTTCTAGCTGTAAGTGATGTCATGGTATGGAGCCCAGACATTTTAATTATGTGTATGTTGGATGACGGGAAGCGAGGTACCTTGGATTTGATTTGGCCGCACAAGATCCTTGATGGTCGACATATGTAACGACCCAGAAAATCTGAACCAATTAAATTTTTTTAAATTGGCTAAAATAATGGATTTTAAATATTTAAAATAAATATTTTAAATAATAGAGATGAAAAGTGAGTTGAATCGACAATTGAAAACGAATATAATTAATTCTAATTATAAACAAGGCTTGAAAAGGCGCTGCAGTTTCAAAAATTGAATTCAAACTTTGTCGGACTGTACCGGATGCAAAACAAAACGGATTTTAGTGAAACCAAAAATATTTAAATTTGTTAGTGAATACCTTTCTAACGAATCTGAAAAATCGAATTTTCATAGCGGAAAGCAAAAGTTATGGCCGAATGAATTTTCAGAAAGGTCGCTATGGAATTTATATAGCCCGTGAAATTGGCCATTTTGCATACGACCTCGGAATTCGACGAAACCAATTTTGTTGGATCCGGGATGTGAAGTTATTGCTAGGTTTCAAATTTCATAATTTTTGAAGCTAATATGTGAGCGTGGCAAAGGAAAATGTGTTTTGATCAATTATAGTTAAATTGAATCGACCAGAAATGGGCCTTTTTGCAAACGGTCTCAGAATTCGACGAAACTAGTTTTGTTGGGACCGTATCGTCAAAACATAGCTAGATTTATTTTTCTGGAATTTTTTGAATCTGTTTGTGGCCCTGGCAAATTGAAATGTACGTTCAAATTAAATATTGAATGTTTTATATTTTAATTTAAATGGAAACTGACTGAAACAGTCGAATGGGCCTTCGAAACATATCCCATTGTGTTCGGAATGAGGGTAAAACGCTAGGGACGACAGTCGTTGGGTTTAGATTGGTGGTCGTGTCAGAAAACCCCTTTAAAACCCACCGGCCAATCAGAATTTTTATAAAAAAAAGAAAAAGAAAAATTTCCTTTTCTCTCTCCCCGACGAACGACGGAAACCGCTCATAACCTTCCCGTCCATTTTCTGATCAATCCACTCACTAATATCAAGAGCTCCAGTTGAAGATTTTGAAGAGCTCGAGACAAGCTTCAAATCCATTACTGGTTTCGATTTTTTCGTGGAGTATTGTGGGAGAATCGGGCTCGGGAAGTCTCGCCGTTCGAAGCCCCACCGCCGCCGCTACAATGCATCGGACGCCGCCGCACCCCCTGCGCACGTGCGCCCCTCCTCCCTCTTCGTCGCTGCATCGGCCGATCCTCCTATCGATTCACGGTTTAATCGAAAATTGCAAACCTAGTTTTGAACCTTTCAGCTGAGGTACGACTTATTTTATTTTCAACTGTTTTAACACCTTTAAACCGTTGCAAATTTTGAAAAATCATATCTTTTTCGTTTCTTGACGAAATTCGATGAAACAGGAAACATCGTGACCGTGTGGACGTCTTCTACATTTTAGAAGAGACCGCGTATTTTTCTGAGCCTTCTGCTATTTTTGGTGGAGTGGAACCCGATGTGAGATTTCTAATTTATAAACGATATGGAAAACGACGATGTATAAATTATGTAGTCGATGTATGAGTTATATAAGCGTTGTACACCTCATGTATAAGCGTTGTATAAGTTGTACGTTCGATGTATAAGTTATATATGCGTTGTAAAAATTATATATGTGTTGAAATAGAAATGAATTGCTATATATATATATATATATATATATATATATATATATATATATATATATATATATATATATATATACGTCCCTCGTCCACAAACCATGGACGATATTTATTGGTTGTGATTAGTGTGAAAATTGATTGATAGCGAATGGTTGGTTGGAATTGTTTGTGGTTGATATTGATTGATTGTGGTTGAAAAATACCCATTTGTGGTTGAGAAATATTTGGTTGAAACCACATAGGATTAGTTTGTGGAAATGAAATAAATATATACATGCTGCCTGCGTGCGAACTAGATGAATGATCCCGATTGTCAAAAACTGCGAGGTTTTAAGGTAGAGCGAGGAGCCGTACTAGGGACGGTCCCGGTTTTAACTACCCTGCCGTTATGCTGCCGAAATTTTGAATAATATTCATGTGTTTGAATTATTTTCATTTGCTGAAACTATATTTATTCGTTGAATAGAAAACCTTCATGTGTTGAATCGATATTCATTCGTTGATTAGAAATTCATGTGTTGAATGGTATTCACATTTTGAAATAAATTGTTTTATAATAAAAATCACCTTTTTATCATCTATATGAACTATGTAAAATGACCTTGTTTTAAAATAAATTGTTTTACAATAAAAATCCTATTTTTATCACCTATATAAACTATATAAAATAATAGTGTTTTGAAATGAATTGTTTTACAATAAAAATCACATTTTTATTATATACATGAATTGTTGAAATGTGAAGTGTTAAAAATAGCCACTCGTTCAAATAAATATGCATGAGTTGAAATATTCATTAATTAGCTAATGATATGATTTTTGCCTATGCATACAACATTAGAATGAATGGTGTTTTTAAACCAAATGGAATAAAATATGAAGTTGAATGGAAAATGATAAGTGATAAGAACTGTATATCTGTACATGCATATTTATTTGAACAGGTTATAGCAAAGGGGCTAGAGAAGAGGAATAAAATTTTGTGCCCGACAAATAGATACACATTTACTTTTTTGTTTGGGTGATGATTTTATGAGCCTGTTGGCTAGCCGCTTGGCTTTTTCTTTTTCTTTTTGACATGAGACGCCCGTGTGGCTATTTGGGAATTTTCCCAGCCCCTCCCGTACAAGGGAGGTTATGGCAAAATTTTCCAAAATTTAATGGCGTTAGTAAAATATTTGAAGTGAAAACTTTATTGAAATTGTTGAATGAACTATATTTATATAAATATATAAATATAAATAAAATTAAAACGAAACGTGGCCGTGCAGTTCGTGTTTTGAAACCGTGATTTCAAACAACTAGTGCGGGAAATCCGACCATTGGATTTTCCCGAAACCGCAACCGTTGGGTTCGCCTTGGAAATATCTTTCCAACGGCACCAACTTTGTAAAAATCCAACGGTTGGATTGTCTGGAATGTTTAATTCAAATCAAAAGAAAAACAGCGCCAGAATCGATTATATTTATATATATATAAATATAATTATATTTAATCGAATAACGACGCTGCAGTTCGTATTTTGAAATCGAAACTTCAAACGATTGTACCGGGAAATCCGACCATTGGATTTTCCCGAAACCGCAACCGTTGGGTTCGCCTTAGAAATATCTTTCCAACGGCACCAACTTTGTAAAAATCCAACGGTTAGATTTTCAGATATGTGTAAATCAAATCTGAAGAAAAACAGCGCCACGGCCGTGTTATGGCCCGTAGCGTCGTTTTGAATAAATTGGCTATTTTAAAATAAATAAAAATAGCGATAAATCATTATAAAATATCATAAACGATATGGAATGGAATTAAACTGAATTTGCTTGATTTATGTGGTATTTGATGGTTGAATGTGTTTGGTGTGAAAATTACATTAAAGAACAAAATTGGTGTTGTCGAATGATTTAAACATTGAAATAAATTGATTTGAAATTCTAAATATACGTGAATTATTTGAAAAGGCCGAGTTAATTCTCATTTCAAATAATTGACCGACGATTGAAAGTCGAAGATGAAGGCGGTGGTCGAAGACCGGAGATCTTCACCTCGTTTGGATGGTAACCGAGGTCCTGATTGGGAGGCATCCCGAAATATGGATAATGAGTGGTGACCGTCCGGACGTACGTGGTGATCGATGGGTTTGCGAGGTATTTAGTGCCTCCGGTTTCGTTCAGACCCAGAACGGACTTGTAAATGGACTGTGTGTCTAACATTGGATTTTATTCTGTGTTGATTGATCTCTATTAAATATACATCTGTTTGGCGGTGGAGGATTTATTCTTTTGCTTAACGCCCTTCTCTGAAACGCACGAGCTCAGAGGTTGTATATCGATGGACATCAGTCACATGGCATGAATTGCTAGTGTGACATGCCTAAGTGGCAAACGATCAGGGCTTCTGTTGAAAAGCAAAGTCTTGTGGTGATGATCAAAGCACCGCCTGTGTGGCGTAGCTTTGTGTATAACATGAATTCGCAAGCCTCACATCCCGGTATGAACCAGTAATAGGAGAAGGACCTCAGGGAGGGCATGCGTTTCTTTCTAGCTAGGGTGGTGTCAGTGACCTACCAGCCCTGACATTTATATACTTTTCTCATGTGTGGTTGTTGATGTTGCGAGGCGCCTCGGTTAGATCAGACGATCCAGGTCCGATGGAGCCATTCGTTGGCTCATTTACACCCCAAAGGGTGGGGAAACGCAGTGTTCAGGAATTTTAATCCACTTCGGTGGACCGGCCCTGACGATCCTAGGGCCCACCTGAGTCTGGGTCCTGAGGGGCGGGCTAGAGCGTCTCGAAGTCGGTAAGGACTATCTTTTGCCTTAGTTCATGACGAAAATCCAATTTCCAAATACGTGATTGTGCGGTTTTGATTGTGTATATATATATATGGCGACATGATATATGGTACCCATGCCGCCTATGACTGATAGTTATGATTTGAAATTGTTTTCAAAACATGTAAACACTAGTAATAATATCAATTGCTTTTGTTTTATTCGTATCAAGCATATTTTGGCCGTTATAAGGTAAAAAATCTATCCTCCGGTTTGCGTTGCATTGTGTGATGGGAACTGAGTCTTATAATGGCTTCATTTTTATAAAAAGCATTGCGATGTTTGAAAGATGATTTTATTAAAGCACTGGCAATCCGATGGAGTAAACCCGTTCCATGAAAGTGGCGTGGTCCTGTGATTAACCATATTTGAAATGTGTTGAGTAGATTTCTCATACCAGTCCCATGACAGATTCGTAGTTTGTTTCACTTTCAAACTCGGGTGCCCATTTTTCTACACGGGCAGCCTTGTATTCAGGTTTAGCTGGTTCTTTCTGGATAGCTCGAGCTGAAGATGGATTCTATGATTTATCTCTTTTATGCTGTTCAGCTCCTATTGTACATATTTTGTTTGTTTTCCGCTGTAGACATTTATGTATAGCTGAACTGTATTTGTACTAAGTAAGATCCTGTATACTGTGTAACTCTGATGATTACTTTTATCCAGTATATTCTATTGTTCATTATCTGGTGTATTTATTTATTTCTGTTCTGCTATTATCTGTTTCTGTGTTATATTCCACGGATTACCCTTGCCACCGTCAGAACGGGGTTTGGGGTCGTCTCATTTGGTATCAGAGCTTTGGTTAAGCTTAGTTCTGGAATATAACATTTGAACGAACTCGTCAGAAATAGAACCAGTAGTGTTCTAGGACGGGTAACTCTATACAGATAGGATCAGCAATATCCTAGTATGAGTAAAGCAGAATGAAATTACACCTCGATAGACACATTTACATTTGAAGTATATGTTTCTATATTTTAAAATACCTTTTCTGTGACCTGACACTTGATCTGCCATTTGCAGAAGTACTAGAAAAATGAGTGCCAGAAACAGAAGGAATACAGAACCCGATCTAGAGGCTCTATTAAAGAGATATCGAAATCTGAATGGAGCACAGTTCTCGGGCAATGAATCTATAATTCAGACTCAAGCTTGGATGAGTTCTGTAGAAAGAATTTTTGAGCGTATCCAACTGAGGGATGACCAGAAAAGGTTAGTAGCATCTTGGGTGCTCAAAGAAGAAGCTTTAATCTGGTGGGAAACAATCATCAAAGATAATCCAGAAGGTGATATCACCTGGGACAAATTCAAAGTGATTTTCCTAGAAAGATTTACTCCTCCTGAAGCGACGAACCGATTGTGTGTTGAATTTTCTTATATAATACAGGGGATATGACCATCCCAGAATATCATAAGAAATTCAACGAACTTGCTCACTTTGCTCCTCATCTGATTCAAGATCCAAAGAGGAAAAATCTGAGATTTATTCATGGCCTGCAAAGGAGATATCAGAATAGTGTAATGAGGAATGTGAAGCTTCCTTTTTCTGAAATGATATACATGGCTTATCAGTATGAAGATCTCCATAAGAAAGGAATGTTGCGTGACGAAGAAAAAGTTTGTTGTAGTGACAAAGAAGAGTCGGAAACTGATATTCCTGAAGCCAGTACAAGGTCGGAGGTCAATAAGAAGCCCAGTGCCAAGAGAAAAAGGGCCAGATCAGGGAGAGAACCAACAATGACCTCCACGTGCTCAAGCTGCAATAGAAAAGGACATTTGGCGATAAGTTGCAAATCTTGGAACAAACGAAGAAAGAGTGGATTTGAACCCAGTAAGAAGATTCCTAAGGGCAGAGGATGCCATAAGTGCCATCAGGCTGGGCATATTGCAAAAAAACTGCCCGCTATCTCAGAAATCTGAAACAGTACAGGTAAATGACGTAGCAGAAACTTCTGAGCCCTCAGCTAGTCAAGAAAGGGCTGATGTTTTAGAAGGAACGCTCACTGTCAAAAACATTCCTGTCAAAGTACTGTTTGACATAGGTGCGTCACGAAGCTTCATTGGCAAAGATGCAGCTAAGAAACTGGATTTGAATTTGAAAAAAGCTCAAGGAACCAATGACTGTCCAGAACCCGGTTGGGGGTTCCATTGATCTCGGTTGGGTTTGTGGAGTGCCGGTTTCCTTTTCTCGTTATCAGTTCCCTACCATCGCAGTCGTCATGAATTTTAAAGAGTTGATCTTATCTTGGGGTTAGACTGGTTGACCAAATATGAAACTGAAGTTAAATGCGCCGATAGAGTCGTAAAGGCGAAGATTAAATCAGGTGATTATATAACCATTCCCTGTGAAGGTCAGAATGCTAATAGAAAAGACTTCTGGACAACTTTGAATGTTTCTCCAGCCCAAATAGAAAATGTCCCTGAAATCACAGAGAATATTCCCGACCTAGTGAAAGATATTCCTGTCATCAAGAACTATGCGGATGTGTTCGAGGAAGTTGTTCGCTTACCTCCGCAAAGAGAAATAGATTTCAAGATTGCTTTGATTCCCAATGCAAGGCCGGTAGTTCACGCTATTCGAAGAATGTCCTTGAAAGAGAAGGAGGAATTAGACAATCAAACACGACAGCTAGTATGGAAGGGTCTGATCAGGCCTAGTTTCTCTGATTGGGGAGCAGCAGTGGTGTTTGTCCCAAAATCTGACGGTACTCTACGTCTATGTGTGGACTATCGTGATCTGAACAAACAGACAATAAAGAACAAATATCCATTGCCGCGGATTGATGATTTGTTGGATCGATTAAATGGCGCACAAGTATTTTCATGAATGGACCTAGCTACAGGTTTCCATCAACTTCGAATTGCCGAAGAGTGTGTTCCATTAACAGCATTCAGAGGTCCCGACTTATTTTACGAGTGGTTAGTAATGCCGTTCGGCTTATGTAACACTCCAGCTTACTTCGTCGATCTGATGAATAGGGTGTTTAGAGGGGTTTTGAATAAATTTGTTCTGGTTTTCATTGACGATATTCTAATCTTCTCTAAATCAAAGGCCGAACATGATAAACATTTGGAACAAGTGTTAGAAATCATCAGAAGGAATGTATTGAAAGCAAAGTTTTCCAAATGTATATTCTGGCAAGATGAAGTGAAATTTCTGGGCCATGTCGTATCGAAAGAAGGAATTGCTGTGGATCCAAGAAAAATCACAGCTATTCAGAACTGGAAGCAGCCCAGTACCCCTACCGATGTCCGCAGTTTTCTTGGATTGGCTAGTTATTACCGGAAGTTCGTTAAAAACTTTTCGAAGATATCTGGTCACTTAACGAAGCTTACAAAGAAGCACTCTAAATTCAAATGGACTCCGGAAAGTGAGGAGGCTTTTGAAGAGCTGAAGTTAAGACTGACGACAGCTCCAGAGTTAACCATCATCGATGGCAATCAGGATTTGAAAGTCTGGACTGATGCTTCTAGAGAAGGCCTCGGCGCAGTGTTAATGCAAAGAGGCCAAGTGATTGCTTATGCTAGCCGTCAACTGAAGCCGCACGAGAAGAACTACGTAACTCATGATCTTGAGTTATTGGCTATAGTATTCGTTTTGAAAATCTGGAGACACTATCTTCTGGGTGAGAGATTTGAACTGTTTATAGATCACCAATCGCTAAAGTATCTGTTCACTCAGAAAGACCTGAATCTGAGGCAGCAACGTTGGCTGGAGTTTCTTGCAGCATATGACTTTGAAATTATATACACTCCAGGGAAAGCCAATGTCGTGGCCGATGCGTTAAGCCGAAAGAATGAAATGATCATCAGTTTTATTATCACGACTTCACTGATAGATAAAATATCTGCTCTTCAGAAGGATGATCATTTCGTTCAGAAGATCAAAGAGATAATTCAACAAGGCGAACCCTCGAGTTTTCAAGTGGATAATGATGGAATTCTAAGGCTCAAAGGTCGAATCTGTGTCCCTAACATTCCTGAGCTTCGAAAGGAAGTACTGGATGAATGCCACAAGTCAAAACTTAGTATCCATCCGGGAGTAAGCAAAATGTATAATGACATCAAACGCACTTTCTGGTGGAAGTCGATGAAAAGGGACATTTCCTTATATGTTAGTCGATGCCCTACTTGCCAGCTAGTCAAGAGCGACCAACAGAAATTGGCTGGATTGTTACAACCACTAGAAGTTCCTGATTAGAAGTGGGAACATATTTCTATGGATTTCACTGATGGTCTGCCCAGAACCAGAAAAGGGAATGACAGTATTTGGGTGATCGTAGATCGCTTCACGAAGACCGCCCATTTCATACCTGTCAGATCAAACAGAACTGCTCTGAGTCTGGCGCAGATTTACTTCAGGGAAATAGTTAGACTACGTGGAGTGCCGCTCAGTATAGTCAGTGATAGAGATACAATATTTACTAGCAAATTCTGGGAAGCATTTCAAGTCGAACTGGGAACGAAGTTGAACTTGAGCACCGCTTATCATCCTCAGACAGACGGTCAGACTGAGAGGGTGAATCATATTTTAGAAGATCTATTGTGGGCTTGTGTTATAGATTTCGGTGGATCATGGGAAGACCATCTGCATTTGGCTGAATTCTCATGTAACAACAGCTACCAGGCGAGTCTGACAATGTTTCCATTCGAAGCATTGTATGGTAGGCCGTGCCGGTCTCCTGCTTGTTGGGTCGAGCCCGGAAATAGACTTGTATTGGGGCCTGATATGATTCGAGAAGCTGCCGACAAAGTCGATTTTATTAAGAAGCGATTACTCCCCGCTCAAAGCCGTAAAAAGAGCTATGCCGATAGAAGAAGAAGAGATATATCCTTTGTTGTTGGCTACTATGTATATTTGAAAGTATCGCTGATGAGAGGAGTTATCCGGTTCGGTAAAACTGGAAAGTTGGCGCCCAAATTCATTGGTCCGTTTCCTATTCTGGAACAGATCGGGACTCTCGCTTATAGGGTCAAATTGCCTGATTGGTTGCCTGGATTCCATGATGTATTTCATATATCTCAACTTCGAAAGCACGTTCATGATCCAGACTTGATCGTGGAAGAAGCAGCTCAACAGGACATTGAAATTACTCCAGAACTAGCTGTGAGAAGAGAGCCGCTAAAGATTATCGGCAAAGAAACCAAAGAGCTGAGGAACAAGAAGGTTCACTTAGTCAAAGTGCAATGGAGTGGAGATCCGCGAGATTGTACTTGGGAAACTGAGGAGAGCATTCAGATAGCCTATCCCAGATGCCGAGTAGATATCTCTGATTGACTCTGGTGCAAGGTATATTTACCTTACTTTGCATTACCATTTAATTCTCTACTCTGTTGTTATTTTCTTTCCATGGATGTGCACTTTCAAATTCTATAGTCTGAATGATTTTAAAAAGAGTATAGAAATTGATTAGTATATTTTTGAAAGGTTGAAAACAATTGGATTGGTTGTTGTGTTGTGTTATTGTAGATTTATCAAACCACTTTCGACTCTGTTCCTTTTCGGGGACGAAAAGTTTTAAGTGAGGGAGATTGTAACGACCCAGAAAATCTGAACCAATTTAAATTTTTTTAATTGGCTAAAATAATGGATTTTAAATATTTAAAATAAATATTTTAAATAATAGAGATGAAAAGTGAGTTGAATCGACAATTGAAAATGAATATAATTAATTCTAATTATAAACAAGGCTTGGAAAGGCGCTGTAGTTTCAAAAATTGAATTCAAACTTTGTCGGACTGTACCGGGTGCAAAACAAAACAGATTTTAGTGAAACAAAAAATATTTAAATCTGTTAGTGAATTCCTTTCTAACAAATCTGAAAAATCGAATTTTCATAGCGGAAAGCAAAAGTTATGGCCGAATGAATTTTCAGAAAGGTCGCTATGGAATTTATATAGCCCGTGAAATTGGCCATTTTGCATACGACCTCGGAATTCGACGAAACCACTTTTGTTGGATCCGGGATGTGAAGTTATTGCTAGGTTTCAAATTTCATAATTTTTGAAGCTAATATGTGAGCGTGGCAAAGGAAAATGTGTTTTGATCAATTATAGTTAAATTGGATCGACCAGAAATGGGCCTTTTTGCAAACGGTCTCAGAATTCGACAAAACTAGTTTTGTTGGGACCGTATTTTCAAAATATAGCTAGATTTATTTTTCTGGAATTTTTCGAATCAGTTTGTGGCCCTGGCAAATTGAAATGTACGTTCAAATTAAATATTGAATGTTTTATATTTTAATTTGAATGGAAACTAACTGAAACAGTCGAATGGGCCTTTGAAACATATCCCATTGTGTTCGGAATGGGGGTAAAATTCTAGGGACGACAGTCGTTGGGTTTAGATTGGTGGTCATTTCAGAAAACCCCTTTAAAACCCACCGGCCAATCAGAATTTTTATAAAAAAAAAAAGAAAAATTTCCTTTTCTCTTTCCCCGACGAACGACGGAAACCGCTCATAACCTTCCCGTCCATTTTCTGATCAATCCACTCACTAATATCAAGAGCTCCAGTTGAAGATTTTGAAGAGCTCGAGACAAGCTTCAAATCCATTACTGGTTTCGATTTTTTCGTGGAGTATTGTGGGAGAATCGGGCTCGGGAAGTCTCACCGTTCGAAGCCCCGCCGCCGCCGCAACAGTGCATCGGACGCCGTCGCACCCCCTGGGCGCATGCGCCCCTCCTCCCTCTTCGTCGCTGCATCGGCCGATCCTCCTATCGATTCACGGTTGGATCAAAAATTGCAAACCTAGTTTTGAACCTTTCAGCTGAGGTACGGCTTATTTTATTTTCAACTGTTTTAACACCTTTAAACCATTGCAAACTTTGAAAAATCATATCTTTTTCTTTTCTTGACGAAATTCGATGAAACAGGAAACATCGTGACCGTGTGGACGTCTTCTACATTTTAGAAGAGACCGCGTATTTTTCTGAGCCTTCTGCTATTTTTGGTGGAGTGGAACCCGATGTGAGATTTCTAATTTATAAACGATATGGAAAACGACGATGTATAAATTATATAGTCGATGTATGAGTTATATAAGCGTTGTATACCTCATGTATAAGCGTTGTATAAGTTGTATGTTCGATGTATAAGTCATATATGCGTTGTAAAAATTATATATGTGTTGAAATAGAAGTGAATTGCTATATATATATACACACACACGTCCCTCGTCCACAAACCATGGATGATATTTATTGGTTGTGATTGGTGTGAAAATTGATTGATAGCGAATGGTTGGTTGGAATTGTTTGTGGTTGATATTGATTGATTGTGGTTGAAAAATAACCATTTGTGGTTGAGAAATATTTGGTTGAAACCACATAGGATTAGTTTGTGGAAATGAAATAAATATATACATGTCGCCTGCGTGCGAACTAGATGCATGATCCCCATTGTCACAAACCGCGAGGTTTTAAGGTAGAGCGAGGAGCCGTACTAGGGACGGTCCCGGTTTTAACTACCCTGTCGTTATGCTGCCGAAATTTTGAATAATATTCATGTGTTTGAATTATTTTCATTTGCTGAAACTATATTTATTCGTTGAATAGAAAACCTTCATGTGTTGAATCGATATTCATTCGTTGATTAAAAATTCATGTGTTGAATGGTATTCACATTTTGAAATAAATTGTTTTATAATAAAAATCACCTTTTTATCATCTATATGAACTATGTAAAATGACCTTGTTTTAAAATAAATTGTTTTACAATAAAAATCCTATTTTTATCACCTATATAAACTATATAAAATAATAGTGTTTTGAAATGAATTGTTTTACAATAAAAATCACATTTTTATTATATACATGAATTGTTGAAATGTGAAGTGTTAAAAATAGCCACTCGTTCAAATAAATATGCATGAGTTGAAATATTCATTAATTAGCTAATGATATGATTTTTGCCTATGCATGCAACACTAGAATGAATGGTGTTTTTAAACCAAATGGAATCAAATATGAAGTTGAATGGAAAATGATAAGTGATAAGAACTGTATATCTGTACATGCATATTTATTTGAACAAGTTATAGCAAAGGGGCTAGAGAAGAGGAATAAAATTTTGTGCCCGACAAATAGGTACACATTTACCGTTTTGTTTGGGTGATGATTTTATGAGCCTGTTGCTTTTTCTTTTTCTTTTTGACATGAGACGCCCATGTGGCTATTTGGGAATTTTCCCAGCCCCTCCCGTACAAAGGAGGTTATGGCGAAATTTTCCAAAATTTAAAGGCGTTAGTGAAATATTTGAAGTGAAAACGATATTGAAATTGTTGAACGAACTATATTTATATAAATATAAATAAAATTAAAACGAAACGTGGCCGTGCAGTTCGTGTTTTGAAACCGTGATTTCAAACAACTAGTGCGGGAAATCCGACCATTGGATTTTCCCGAAACCGCAACCGTTGGGTTCGCCTTGGAAATATCTTTCCAATGGCACCTACTTTGTAAAAATCCAACGGTTGGATATTCTGGAATGTTTAATTCAAATCAGAAGAAAAACAGCGCCAGAATCGATTATATTTATATATATATATATATATATATATATATATATATATATATATATATATATATATATAAATGTAATTATATTTAGACGAATAACGACGCTGCAGTTCGTATTTTGAAATCGAAACTTCAAACGATTGTACCGGGAAATCCGACCATTGGATTTTCCTGAAACCGCAACCGTTGGGTTCGCCTTGGAAATATCTTTCCAACGGCACCAACTTTGTAAAAATCCAACGGTTAGATTTTCAAATATGTGTAAATCAAATCTGAAGAAAAACAGCGCCACGACCGCGTTATGGCCCGAAGCGTCGTTTTGAATAAATTGAGTATTTTAAAATAAATAAAAATAGCGATAAATCGTTATAAAATATCATAAATGATATGGAAAGGAATTAAACTGAATTTGCTCGATATATGTGGTATTTGATGGTTGAATGTTTTTGGTGTGAAAATTACATTAAAGAACAAAATTGGTGTTGTCGAATGATTTAAACATTGAAATAAATTGATTTGAAATTCTAAATATACGTGAATTATTTGAAAAGGCCGAATTAATTCTCATTTCAAATAATTGACCGACGATTGAATGTCGAAGATGAAGACGGTGGTCGAAGACCGGAGATCTTCACCTCGTTTGGATGGTAACCGAGGTCCTGATTGGGAGGCATCCCGAAATATGGATAATGAGTGGTGATCGTCCAGACGTACGTGGTGATCGATGGGTTTACGAGGTATTTAGTGCCTCCGGTTTCGTTCAGACCCAGAACGGACTTGTAAATGGACTGTGTGTCTGACATTGGATTTTATTCCGTGTTGATTGATCTCTATTAAATATACATCTGTTTGGCGGCGGAGGATTTATTCTTTTGCTTAACGCCCTTCTCTGAAACGCACGAGCTCAGAGGTTTTATATCGATGGACATCAGTCGCATGGCATGAATTGCTAGTGTGACATGCCTAAGTGGCAAATGATCAGGGCTTCTATTGAAAAGCAAAGTCTTGTGGTGATGATCAAAGCACCGCCTGTGTGGCGTAGCTTTGTGTATAATGTGAATTTGCGAGCCTCACACCATGGTATGAACCAGAAACGGGAGAAGGACCTCAGGGAGGGCATGCGTTTTGTGACGACCCCAAACCCCGTACTGACGGCGGCAAGGGTTATCTTTGGAATATAACACAGAAACAGATAATAGCAGAACAAAATTAAATAAATACACCAGATAATGAACAATAGAATATACTGGATCTTACTTAGTACAAATACAGTTCAGCTACACATAAATGTCTACAGCGGAAAACAAACAAAATATGTACAATAGGAGCTGAACATCATAAAAAGAGATAAATGATAGAATCCATCTCCAGCTCCAGCTATCCAGAAAGAACCAGCTAAACCTGAATACAAGGCTGCCCGTGTAGAAAAAGGGGCACCCGAGTTTGAAAGTGAAACAAACTACGAGTCAGTCATGGGACTGGTATGAGAAATCTACTCAAAACATATATAATATGGCAAATCACAGGACCACGCCACTTTCGTGGAACGGGTTTACTCCATTGGATTGCCATTGCTTTAAAACAAATCTTTCTTTTTAACATCGCTATGCTTTTTATAAAAATGAAGCCGTTATAAGACTCAGTTCCCATCACACAATGCAACGCAAACCGGAGGATAGAGTTTTTACCTTATAACGGTCAGAATATGCTTGATACGAATAAAACAAAGGCATTTGATATTATTGCTAGTGTTAATATGCTTTGAAAACAATTTCAAATCATAACTATCAATCATAGACGGCATGGGTACCATATATCATGTCGCCATATATATATACAATCAAAACCGCACGATGTCGTATTTGGAAGTTGGATTTCCGTCATGAACCAAGGCAAAAGATAGTCCTTACCGAATTCGAGACGCTCTAGCCCGTGTCTCAGGAACAGCTGCAACTGCCCCTTGGATCATCAGGGCCGGTCCACTGATGTGGATTATTATGCCTGAACACTACGTCTTCCCGCCCTTTGGGGCATAAACAAGCCAACGAATGACTCCATCGGACCCGGATCGTCCGATCAAACCGAGGCGCCTCGCAACAGCAACAACCACATAGGTGAAAAGTATATAAATGTCAGGGCTGGTAGGTCACTGACACCACCCTAGCTAGAAAGAAACGTAGGCCCTCCCTGATGTCCTCTCCCGTTTCTGGTTCATACCGGGGTGTGAGGCTCGCGATTTCACGTTATACACAAAGCTACGCCACACAGGCGGTGCTTTGATCATCACTACAAGACTTTGCTTTTCAACAGAAGCCCTGATCACTGCATCTAAGCATGCCACACAGGCAATTCATGCCATGCGACTAATGTCCATCGATATACAACCTCTGAGCTCGTGTGTTTCAGAGAAGGGCGTTAAGCAAAAGAATAAATTCTCCGCCGCCAAACAGATGTATATTTAATAGAGATCGATCAACACAGAATAAAATCCAATGTCAGACACACCGTCCATTTACAAGTCCGTTCTGGGTCTGAACGAAACCGGAGGCACTAAATACCTCGCAAACCCATCGATCACCACGTACGTCTGGACGATCACCACTCATTATCCATATTTCGAGATGCCTCCCAATCAGGACCTCGGTTACCATCCAAACGAGGTGAAGATCTCCGGTCTTCGACCACCGTCTTCATCTTCGAATTTCAATCGTCGGTCAATTATTTGAAATGAGAATTAACTCGGCCTTTTCAAATAATTCACGTATATTTAGAATGTCAAATCAATTTATTTCAATGGTTAAATCATTCGACAACACCAATTTTGTTCTTTAATGTAATTTTCACACCAAACACATTCAACCATCAAACACCACATAAATTGAGCAAATTCAGTTTATTTCCATTCCATAACGTTTACAATATTTTATAACGATTTATCGCTATTTTTATTTATTTTAAAATAGCTTATTTATTCAAAACGACGCTTCGGGCCATAGCGCGGTCATGGCGCTGTTTTTCTTCATATCTGATTTACACATATCTGAAAATCTAACCGTTGGATCCTCACAAAATTTACATCATTAGAAAGGTCTTTTCAAAACGAATCCAACGGTTCCAATTTCGGGAAGATCCGACGGTCGGATCTCTCGGTACAATCGTTTGAAGTTTCGATTTCAAAATACGAACTGCAGCGTCGTTATTCGATTAAATATAATTATATATATATATATATATATAATCGTTTCTGGCGCTGTTTTTCTTCAAATTTGAATTAAACATTCCAGACAATCCAACCGTTGGATTTTTACAAAGTTGGTGCCGTTGGAAAGATTTTTCCAAAGCGAACCCAACGGTTGCGATTTCGAAAAATTTCGCCATAACCTCCTTTGTACTGGGAGGGGTTTGGAAATTTATTGGGCCGTGTTAGGTACCCAATAAATCCTAAAAAGCATTCACATATTTATAGTGATATATTCTGGTGTTTACGGGGGAGCATGTATAGATAATCACTCCAGAGAATAAATTCTCGTCACCCCGTTTCCGTGTGGAAATAAATAGTCCATGTGTCGTATCTAATAACTAGAGAGACGTGATTATTGTCAACTCCAGACCCGTGTGGGGTTTTTATTAATCTGGCAATTTATCGTTATATTTTATAAAGTCCATATCAGTAATCAGTTCAACCTGTAGTATATAATCATCGCCATACAAGCCTCTCGCTCGTATGGTAAATCCTCCACCTCGTCACACAAGCTCCAATTGCTTATGTGGAATATGATGAAGTATGCCTATCGTCAAGAAGTATGCCATGTAGCGTAGTTCAAATTTAATTGTTACTATCCTATGGCGATATTTATTATTTCACACAGAATAACCAGCACTCCGCATCCAATGGCATTCACAGGAGTTGATATAAAAATAAAATTGCGCAGCCAACTCATCAAGGCTTACCTATTTGTCGGGCACGCAAATAATTTCTTTACTCTACAGCTAATCCATTTTTTTCCTATTCAAAACATGTATATATATGCAGAACAAAGCAAATAATAATATTTCTAGCAAACTATTATTTATTTCAACCCGTGTGTATTTTTATCAAAGCGTATACATGATAAAAGAAATGTTTTTACCCTCAAAAATATTTATTCAACACGTGAATGTTTTTAACACTTCATATTCACAATAAAAATGTAGTTTTTATTGTCTATCCATTTTATTTTAAAATACGATAACATTCAACACATGAATTTCAACTCGACGAACGAATTTCAATTCAACACATGAATATTCTCTATAGTTTGTATATATATAAAAATATGATTTTTATCGCTAAAATTATTTGTTTAAATTCAAATAATATTCAACACATGAATTTCAACTCAACGAATGAAATGCAACTCAACACATGAATATTCTCTCAGTTTGTATATATATAAAAATGTGATTTTTATCGCTAAAACTATTTGTTTAAATTCAAATAATATTCAACACATGAATTTCAACTCAACGAATGAATTGCAACTCAACACATGAATATTCTCTCAGTTTGTATATATATAAAAATGAAATTTTTATCGCTAAAATTATTTGTTTAAATTCAAATAATATTCAACACATGAATTTCAACTCAACGAATGAATTGCAACTCAACACATGAATATTCTCTCAACATATGTAATTTATTTCAATGAATGAAAATTATTCTAACACATGTATATTTCAGAAATTTTCGGTAGCATAACGGCAGGGTAGTTAAAACCGGGACCGTCCCTAGTACGGCTCCTCGCTCTACCTTAAAACCTCGCGGTTTTTGACAATGGGGATCATGCATCTAGTTCTCATGCAGGCGGCATGTATATATTTATTATATTTCCACAAACTAATCCTATGTGGTTTCAACCAAATATTTCTCAACCACAAACGGGTATTTTTCAATCACAATCAATAAATATCAACCCCAAACAATCCCAAATAACCATTCGCTATCAATCAATTTTCACGCCAATCACAATCAATAAATATCGTCCATGGTTTGTGGACGAGGGGCGTGTATATATATATATATTTATATATAGCAATTCACTTTTATTTCAACACATATATATATATATATATATTTACAACGCATATATAACTTATACATCGAACATACAACTTATACAACGCTTATACAAGAGGTGTACAACGCTTATATAACTCATACATCGACTATATAATTTATACATCGTCGTTTTCCATATTCTTTATGAATTAGAAATCTCACATTGGGTTCCTTTCCACCAAAAAAATAGCAGAAGTCTCAGAAAAATATGCGGTCTCTTCTAGAATGTAGAAGGCGTCCACACGAGTCCACTGTCTCTTGTTTCACTGGATTTCGTCAACATAGCAAAAAGATATGTAATTTTAAATATCAAACAATTTAAAAACGTAGTTAATTAAATTTATAGCGTTAGAAAACGCTACCTTTCTCCCTTCAGTATTTAAAGGCCGACGCTCAGATAAACAGCTCGATCCCTAGGTTTCGAATTTTCTTGAACCTCGAGATGCCGGACGTCGATCGGCTGTGACCACCAGGAGCGCCGCTCGCTCACCTCCCCGCGCCCCCAAAGGCGTCGAGCTCGATCCCCCCACGGCGTCAGAAAACGCCACCTAACGGCACCACTTTCTGGCTAAAATCCCAACTGAACACTCGACGATAATGCGTGAAACCACCCTTGATTTTAAGCTCTCACGAAGTACTTTAATTTTCCCTTATGTAGTTGTTAAAATCGTTGAACGGTTTGTGAGTTTTTTGGAGGAGAAGATTGGAGCAGGGACGGCCGTTGAATGGAAGATGATGGCGGCTGTTGTAAGGATGAGGGTTAGGGTTTTATAATATATAATTTAATATTATTTTATTTCAAAAATACTTGCTTTTCAATATGAACTTCAAATCGAACCGAACGAGTGACGCCCCCAGCTAAATACCCCCATTCCGAACATAATGGGATATGTTTCGTAGGCCCATTCGACGGTTTCAGTTAGTTTTCTTTCAAATTAAAATATAAATCATTCAATATTTAATTTGAACGTACATTTCAATTTGCCAGGGTCCCAAACTGATTCGAAAAATTCCAGAAAAATATAGCTAGCTATGTTTTGATGATACGGTCCCAACAAAACTAGTTTCGTCGAATTCTGAGACCGTTTGCAAAAAGGCCCATTTTTGGTCGATCCAATTTAACTATAATTGACCAAAACACATTTTCTTTTGCCATGCTCACATACTAGCTTCAAAAATTATGAAATTTGAAATCTAGCAATAACTTCACATCCCGGATCCAACAAAAGTGGTTTCGTCGAATTCCGAGGTCCTATGCAAAATGGCCAATTTCACGGGCTATATAAATTCCATAGCGACCGTTCTGAAAATTCATTCGGCCATAACTTTTGCTTTCCGCTAAGAAAATTCGATTTTTCTGATTCGTTAGAAAGGTATTCACTAACAGATTTAAATATTTTTGGTTTCACTAAAATCCGTTTTGTTTTGTACCCGGTACAGTCCGACAAAGATTGAATTCAATTTTTGAAACTGCAACGCCTCTTCAGGCCTTGTTTATAATTATGATTAATTATATTCATTTTCAATTGTCGATTCAACTCACTTTCCATTGCCATTATTTAAAATATTTATTTTTAAATATTTAAAATCCATTATTTTAAGCTAATTTAAAAAAATTAAATTGGTTCAGATTTTCTGGGTCGTTACAATCTCCCCCACTTAAAACTTTTCGTCCCCGAAAAGGAACAAAGTCGAAAGTGGTTTGATAAATCTACAATCACACAACACAACCAACAATCAAATCGTTTTTAACTTTTCAAAAATATACCTTACCAATTAATTCCTATTCCTTTAAAATTATTCAGACTATAGAGTTAAAAGTGCACATCCATGAAAGGAAAATAACAACAGAGTAGAGAATTAAATGGTAATGCAAAGTATGGTAAATGTACCTTGCACCAGAGTCAATCAGAGATATCCACTCGGCATCTAGGATAAGCTTTCTGAATGCTCTCCTCTGTTTCCCAAGTACAATCTCATGGATCTCCACTCCATTGCACTTTGACTAAGTGAACCTTCTTGTTCCTCAGCTCTTTGGTTTCTTTGCCGATAATCTTTAGCGGCTCTCGTCTCACGGCTAATTTTGTGGTAATTTCAATGTCCTGTTGAGCTGCTTCTTCCACGATCAAGTCTGGATCATGAACGTGTTTTTGAAGTTGAGATATATGAAATACATCATGAACTCCAGGCAACCAGTCTGGAAATTTGGCCCTATAAGCGAGAGTTCCAATCCGTTCCAGAATAGGAAACGGACCAATGAATTTGGGCGCCAACTTTCCGGTTTTATCGAACCGGATTACTCCTCTCAACGGCGATACTTTCAAATATACATCGTCGCCAACAGCAAAGGATATATCTCTTCTTATCCTATCGGCATAGCTCTTTTGTCGGCTTTGAGCGGCGAGTAATCGCTTCTTAATAAAATCGACTTTGTCGGTAGCTTCTCGAATCATATCAGGACCCAACACAAGTCTATTACCTGGTTCGACCCAACAAGCAGGGGATCGGCACGGTCTACCATACAATGCTTCGAATGGCGACATTGTCAGACTCGCCTAGTAGTTGTTGTTATAAGAGAATTCAGCCGAATGCAGATGGTCTTCCAATGATCCACCGAAATCTATAACACAAGCCCGCAATAGATCTTCTAAAATACGATTCACCCTCTCAGTCTGACCGTCTATCTGAGGATGATAAGCGGTGCTTAGATTCAGCTTCGTTCCCAGTTCGACTTGAAATGCCTCCCAGAATTTACTAGTAAATATTGTATCTCTATCACTGACTATACTGAGCGGCACTCCATGTAGTCTAACTATTTCCCTGAAGTATATCTGCGCCAGACTCTGAGCAGTTCGGTTTGATCTGACAGGTATGAAATGGGCGATCTTCGTGAAGCGATCTACGATCACCCAAATACTGTCATTCCCTTTTCTGGTTCTGGGCAGACCATCAATGAAATCCATGGAGATATGCTCCCACTTCCAACCAGGAACTTCCAGTGGCTGTAATAATCCAGCCAATTTCTATTGGTCGCTTTTGACTAGTTGGCAAGTAGGGCATCGGCTAACATATAAGGAAATGTCCCTTTTCATCGACTTCCACCAGAAAGTGCGTTTGATGTCATTATACATTTTGCTTACCCCCGGATGGATACTAAGTTTTGACTTGTGGCATTCATCCAGTACTTCCTTTCGAAGCTCAGGAATGTTAGGAACACATATTCGACCTTTGAGCCTTAGAATCCCCTCATTATCAACTTGAAAACTCGAGGGTTCGCCTTATTGAATTATCTCTCTGATCTTCTGAATGAAGTGATCATCCTCCTGAAGAGCAGATATTTTATCTAGCAATGAAGTCGGGATAATAAAACTGGCGATCATTTCGTTCTTTCGGCTTAACGCATTGGCCACGACATTGGCTTTCCCCGGAGTGTATATAATTTCAAAATCATAAGCTGCAAGAAACTCCAGCCAACGTTGCTGCCTCAGATTCAGGTCCTTCTGAGTGAACAGATACTTTAACGACTGGTGATCTGTAAACAGTTCAAATCTCTCACCCAGAAGATAGTGTCTCCAGATTTTCAAGGCGAATACTATAGCCAATAACTCAAGATCATGAGTTACGTAGTTCTTCTCGTGTGGCTTCAGTTGACGGCTAGCATAAGCAATCACTTGGCCTCTTTGCATTAACACTGCGCCAAGGCCTTCTCTAGAAGCATCAGTCCAGACTTTCAAATCCTGGTTGCCATCGATGATGGTTAACACGGGAGCTGTCGTTAATCTTAACTTTAGCTCTTCGAAAGCCTCCTCACTCTCTGGAGTCCATTTGAATTTAGCGTGCTTCTTCGTAAGCTTCGTTAAGTGGCCAGATATCTTCGAAAAGTTTTTAACGAACTTCCGGTAATAGCTAGCCAATCCGAGAAAACTGCGGACTTCAGTGGGGGTACGGGGCTGTTTCCAGTTTTGAATAGCTGTGATTTTGCTTGGATCCACAGCGATTCCTTCTTTCGATACGACGTGGCCCAGAAATTTCACTTCATCTTGCCAGAATATACACTTGGAAAACTTTGCTTTCAATACATTCCTTCTGAGAATTTCTAACACTTGTTCCAAATGCTTTTCATGTTCGGCTTTTGATTTAGAGAAGATTAAAATATCATCAATAAAAACCAGAAAAAATTTATTCAAAACTCCTCTGAATACTCTGTTCATCTGATCGACGAAGTAAGCTGGAGCGTCACATAAGCCGAACGACATTACTAACCACTCGTAGAATAAGTCGGGGCCTTTGAACGCTGTCACTGGAACACACTCTTCGGCAATTCGAAGTTGATGGAAGCCTGTAGCTAGGTCCATTCGTGAAAATACTTGTGCTCCATTTAATCGATCTAACAAATCATCGATCCACGGCAATGGATATTTGTTCTTTATTGTCTGTTTGTTCAAATCACGATAATCCACACATAGACGTAGAGTACCGTCAGATTTTGGGACAAACACCACTGCTGCTCCCCAATCAGAGAAACTAGGCTTGATCAGACCCTTCCATACTAGCTGTCGTGTTTGACTGTCAAGTTCCTCTTTCTCTTTCAAGGACATTCTTCGAATAGCGTGAACTACCGGCCTTGCATTGGGAATCAAAGCAATCTTGAAATCTATTTCTCTTTGCGGAGGTAAGCGAACGACTTCCTCGAACACATCCGCATAGTTCTTGACGAAAGGAATATCTTTCACTAAGTCTGGAATATTCTCTGTGATTTCAGGGATATTTTCTATTTGAGCTGGGGAAACATTCAAAGCTGCCCAGAAGTCTTTTCTATTAGATTTCTGACCTTCACAGGGGATGGTTATATAATTTCCTGATTTAATCCTAGCCCTAACAACTCTTTCGGCGCATCTAACCTCTGCTTCATATTTGGTTAGCCAATCCAATCCCAGAATAAGATCGAATTCATTAAAATTCATAACGATAGAAATAATAGGAAATTTATAGCAAGAAAAGGAGACAGGTACTGCACAAATCCAACTGAGATTGATAGAACCCCTGACCGGATTCTGGACAGTCATTGGTTCCTTGAGCTTCCTCAAATTCAAATCCAGTTTCTTAGCTGCCTCTTTGGAAATGAAGCTTCGTGACGCGCCTGTGTCAAACAGTACTTTGACTGGGATGTTTTTGACAGTTAGCGTGCCTTTTAAAACATCAGATCTTCCTTGACTTGCTGAGGGATCCGAAGTTTCTGCTACTTCATTCACTTGAACTATTTCAGTCTTTTTCAACTGCCAGCAATCTTGCTTTACGTGACCAGCCTGATGGCAGAGATTGCATTTTCTATTCGCTTGAAGTCCTTCTTTGGATTGAAGTCCACCTTTTAATCGCTTCCTTAAGGGTCCGCAGTTTATAGACAAATGCCCCTTCAGATGGCAGTTAGAGCAAGTGGCGGTCTTTACTGGTTCCTTTTCAGATTTAGCCCTTTTTCTCTTGGCACTGGGCTTCTTACTGACATCAGACTTTGTACTGGCTTCAGGAATATCAGTTCCCGACTCTTCTTTGTCACTACAACAAACTTCTTCATCGTCGCGCAACATTCCTTTCTTATGGAGATCTTCATACTGATAAGCCATGTATATCATTTCTGAAAAAGGAAGCTTCACATTCCTCATCACACTATTCTGGTATCTCCTTTGCAGGCCATGAATAAATCTCAGATTTTTCCTCTTTGTATCTTGAATCAGATGAGGAGCAAAGTGAGCAAGTTCGTTGAATTTCTGATGATATTCTGGGATGGTCATATCTCCTTGTATCAGATAAGAAAATTCATCATATAATCGCTCCGTCGCTTCGGGAGGAGTAAATCTTTCTAGGAAAATCACTTTAAATCTATCCCAGGTGATATCACCTTCTGGATTATCTTTGATGATTGTTTCCCACCAGATTAAAGCTTCTTCTTTAAGCGCCCAAGATGCTACTAACCGTTTCTGGTCATCTCTCAGCTGGATATGCTCAAAGATTCTTTCGACAGAACTCATCCAAGCTTGAGTTTGAATAATAGATTCATTGCCCGAGAATTGTGCTCCACCCAGATTTCGATATCTCTTAAATAGAGCCTCTAGATCGGGTTCTGCATTTCTCCTGTTTCTGACACTCATTTTTCTAGTACTTCTGCAAATGGCAGATCAAGTGTCAGGTCACAGAAAAGATATTTTAAAACATAGAAACATATACTTCAAATGTAAATGTGTCTATCGAGGTGTAATTTCATTCTGCTTTACTCATACTAGGATATTGCTGATCCTATCTGTATAGAGTTACCCGTCCTAGAACACTACTGGTTCTATTTCTGACGAGTTCGTTCAAATGTTATATTCCAGAACTAAGCTTAACCAAAGCTCTGATACCACGTTGTGACGACCCCAAACCCCGTACTGACGGCGGCAAGGGTTATCTTTGGAATATAACACAGAAACAGATAATAGCAGAACAAAATTAAATAAATACACCAGATAATGAACAATAGAATATACTGGATAAAAGTAATCATCAGAGTTACACAGTATACAGGATCTTACTTAGTACAAATACAGTTCAGCTATACATAAATGTCTACAGCGGAAAACAAACAAAATATGTACAATAGGAGCTGAACAGCATAAAAAGAGATAAATGATAGAATCCATCTCCAGCTCCAGCTATCCGGAAAGAACCAGCTAAACCTGAATACAAGGATGCCCGTGTAGAAAAAGGGGCACCCGAGTTTGAAAGTGAAACAAACTACGAGTCAGTCATGGGACTGGTATGAGAAATCTACTCAACACATATATAATATGGCAAATCACAGGACCACGCCACTTTCGTGGAACGGGTTTACTCCATTGGATTGCCAGTGCTTTAAAACAAATCTTTCTTTTTAACATCGCTATTCTTTTTATAAAAATGAATCCGTTATAAGACTCAGTTCCCATCACACAATGCAATGCAAACCGGAGGATAGAGTTTTTACCTTATAACGGTCAAAATTTGCTTGATACGAATAAAACAAATGCATTTGATATTATTGCTAGTGTTAATATGCATTGAAAACAATTTCAAATCATAACTATCAATCATAGACGGCATGGGTACCATATATCATGTCGCCATATATATATACAATCAAAACCGCACGATGTCGTATTTGGAAGTTGGATTTCCGTCATGAACCAAGGCAAAAGATAGTCCTTACCGAATTCGAGATGCTCTAGCCCGTGTCTCAGGAACAGCTGCAACTGCCCCTTGGATCATCAGGGCCGGTCCACCGATGTGGATTATTATGCCTGAACACTACGTCTCCCCGCCCTTTGGGGCGTAAATGAGCCAACGAATGACTCCATCGGACCCGGATCGTCTGATCAAACCGAGGCGCCTCGCAACAGCAACAACCACATAGGTGAAAAGTATATAAATGTCAGGGCTGGTAGGTCACTGACACCACCCTAGCTAGAAAGAAACGTAGGCCCTCCCTGATGTCCTCTCCCGTTTCTGGTTCATACCGGGGTGTGAGGCTTGCGATTTCACGTTATACACAAAGCTACGCCACTCAGGCAGTGCTTTGATCATCACCACAAGACTTTGCTTTTCAACAGAAGCCCTGATCACTGCATCTTAGCATGCCACACAGGCAATTCATGCCATGCGACTAACGTCCATCGATATACAACCTCTGAGCTCGTGTGTTTCAGAGAAGGGCGTTAAGCAAAAGAATAAATTCTCCGCCGCCAAACAGATGTATATTTAATAGAGATCGATCAACACAGAATAAAATCCAATGTCAGACACACCGTCCATTTACAAGTCTGTTCTGGGTCTGAACGAAACCGGAGGCACTAAATACCTCGCAAACCCATCGATCACCACGTACGTCTGGACGATCACCACTCATTATCCATATTTCGGGATGCCTCCCAATCAGGACCTCGGTTACCATCCAAACGAGGTGAAGATCTCCGGTCTTCGACCACCGTCTTCATCTTCGAATTTCAATCGTCGGTCAATTATTTGAAATGAGAATTAACTCGGCCTTTTCAAATAATTCACGTATATTTAGAATTTCAAATCAATTTATTTCAATGGTTAAATCATTCGACAACACCAATTTTGTTCTTTAATGTAATTTTTACACCAAACACATTCAACCATCAAACACCACATAAATCAAGCAAATTCAGTTTATTTCCATTCCATAACGTTTACAATATTTTATAACGATTTATCGCTATTTTTATTTATTTTAAAATAGCTTATTTATTCAAAACGACGCTTCGGGCCATAGCGCGGCCGTGGCGCTGTTTTTCTTCATATTTGATTTACACATATCTGAAAATCTAACCGTTGGATCCTCACAAAATTTACATCATTAGAAAGGTCTTTTCAAAACGAATCCAACGGTTCCAATTTCGGGAAGATCCGACGGTCGGATCTCCTGGTACAATCGTTTGAAGTTTCGATTTCAAAATACGAACTGCAGCGTCATTATTCGATTAAATATAATTATATATATATATATATATAATCGTTTCTGGCGCTGTTTTTCTTTAAATTTTAATTAAACATTCCAGACAATCCAACCGTTGGATTTTTACAAAGTTGGTGCCGTTGGAAAGATTTTTCCAAAGCGAACCCAACGGTTGCGATTTCAGGAAAATCCGATGGTCGGATTTCCCGTACTAGTTGTTTGAAATCACGGTTTCAAAACGCGAACTGCACGGCTTCGATTCCTTTGAATTATATTTATATTTATATATATAAATATAGTTCATTCTATAATTCCAACTATAGTTCATTCTATATTTTCAACTTCGTTTTCACTTCAAATATTTCACTAACGTCTTAATATTTCGAAAAATTTCGCCATAACCTCCTTTGTACGGGGAGGGGTTTTGAAATTTATTGGGTCGTGTTAGGTACCCAATAAATCCTAAAAAGCATTCACATATCTATAGTGATATATTCTGGTGTTTACGGGGGAGCATGTATAGATAATCACTCCAGAGAATAAATTCTCGTCACCCCGTTTCCTTGTGGAAATAAATAGTCCATGTGCCATATCTAATAACTAGAGAGACGTGATTATTGTCAACTCCAGACCCGTGTGGGCTTTTTTATTAATCTGGCAATTTATCGTTATATTTAATAGAGTCCATATCAGTCATCAGTTCAACCTGTAGTATATAATCATCGCCATACAAGCCTCTCGCTCGTATGGTAAATCCTCCACCTCGTCACACAAGCTCCAATTGCTTATGTGGAATATGATGAAGTATGCCTATCGTCAAGAAGTATGCCATGTAGCGTAGTTCAAATTTAATTGTTACTATCCTATGGCGATATTTATTATTTCACACAGAATAACCAACACTCCGCATCCAATGGCATTCACAGGAGTTGATATAAAAATAAAATTGCGTAGCCAACTCATAAAGGCTTACCTATTTGTCGGGCATGCAAATAATTTCTTTACTCTACAGCTAATCCATTTTTTCCTGTTCAACACATGTATATATATGCAGAACAAAGCCAATAATAATATTTCTAGCAAACTATTATTTATTTCAACCCGTGTGTATTTTTATCAAAGCGTATACATGATAAAAGAAATGTTTTTACCATCAAAAATATTTATTCAACACGTGAATGTTTTTAACACTTCATATTCACAATAAAAATGTAGTTTTTATTGTCTATTCATTTTATTTTAAAATACGATAACATTCAACACATGAATTTCAACTCGACGAACGAATTTCAATTCAACACATCAATATTCTCTATAGTTTGTATATATATAAAAATGTGATTTTTATCGCTAAAATTATTTGTTTAAATTCAAATAATATTCAACACATGAATTTCAACTCAAGAATGAATTGCAACTCAACACATGAATATTCTCTCAGTTTGTATATATATAAAAATGTGATTTTTATCGCTAAAACTATTTGTTTAAATTCAAATAATATTCAACACATGAATTTCAACTCAACGAATGAATTGCAACTCAACACATGAATATTCTCTCAGTTTGTATTTATATAAAAATGTGATTTTTATCGCTAAAACTATTTGTTTAAATTCAAATAATATTCAACACATGAATTTCAACTCAACGAATGAATTGCAACTCAACACATGAATATTCTCTCAACATATGTAATTTATTTCAACGAATGAAAATTATTCTAACACATGTATATTTCAGAAATTTTCGGCAGCATAACGGCAGGGTAGTTAAAACCGGGACCGTCCCTAGTACGGCTCCTCGCTCTACCTTAAAACCTCGCGGTTTTTGACAATGGGGATCATGAATCTAGTTCGCACGCAGGCGGCATGTATATATTTGTTTCATTTCCACAAACTAATCCTATGTGGTTTCAACCAAATATTTCTCAACCACAAATGGGTATTTTTCAATCACAATCAATCAATATCAACCCCAAACAATCCCGAACAACCATTCGCTATCAATCAATTTTCACGCCAATCACAATCAATAAATATCGTCCATGGTTTGTGGACGAGGGGCGTATATATATATATATTTATATATAGCAATTCACTTTTATTTCAACACATATATATATTTACAACGCATATATAACTTATACATCGAACATACAACTTATACAACGCTTATACAAGAGGTGTACAACGCTTATATAACTCATACATCGACTATATAATTTATACATCGTCGTTTTCCATATTGTTTATGAATTAGAAATCTCACATTGGGTTCCACTCCACCAAAAAAATAGCAGAAGGCTCAGAAAAATATGCGGTCTCTTCTAGAATGTAGAAGGCGTCCACACGAGTCCACTGTCTCTTGTTTCACTGGATTTAATCAACATAGCAAAAAGATATGTAATTTTAAATATCAAACAATTTAAAAACGTAGTTAATTAAATTTATAGCGTTAGAAAACACTACCTTTCTCCCTTCAGTATTTAAAGGCCGACGCTCAGATAAACAGCTCGATCCCTAGGGTTCGAATTTTCTTGAACCTCGAGACGCCGGACGTCGATCGGCTGTGACCACCAGGAGCGCCGCTCTCTCACCTCCCCGTGCCCCCAAAGGCGTCGAGCTCGATCCCCCCACGACGTCAGAAAACGCCACCTAACGGCGGCACTTTCTGGCTAAAATCCCAACTGAACACTCGACGATAATGCGTGAAACCACCCTTGATTTTAAGCTCTCACGAAGTACTTTAAGTTTCCCTTATGTAGTTGTTAAAATCGTTGAACGGTTTGTGAGTTTTTTGGAGGAGAAGATTGGAGCAGGGACGGCCGTTGAATGGAAGATGATGGCGGCTGTTGTAAGGATGAGGGTTAGGGTTTTATAATATATAATTTAATATTATTTTATTTCAAAAATACTTGCTTTTCAATATGAACTTCAAATCGAACCGAACGAGTGACGCCCCCAGCTAAATACCCCCATTCCGAACACAATGGGATATGTTTCGTAGGCCCATTCGACGGTTTCAGTTAGTTTTCTTTCAAATTAAAATATAAAACATTCAATATTTAATTTGAACGTACATTTCAATTTGCCAGGGTCACAAACTAATTCGAAAAATTCCAGAAAAATATAGCTAGCTATGTTTTGACGATATGGTCCCAACAAAACTAGTTTCGTCGAATTCTGAGACCGTTTGCAAAAAGGCCCATTTTTGGTCGATCCAATTTAATTGTAATTGACCAAAACACATTTTCTTTTGCCACGCTCACATACTAGCTTCAAAAATTATGAAATTTGAAATCTAGCAATAACTTCACATCCCGGATCCAACAAAAGTGGTTTCGTCGAATTCCGAGGTCCTATGCAAAATGGCCAATTTCACGGGCTATATAAATTCCATAGCGACCGTTCTGAAAATTCATTCGGCCATAACTTTTGCTTTCCGCTATGAAAATTCGATTTTTCAGATTCGTTAGAAAGGTATTCACTAACAGATTTAAATATTTTTGGTTTCACTAGAATCCGTTTTGTTTTGCACCCGGTACAGTCCGACAAAGATTGAATTCAATTTTTGAAACTGCAGCGCCTCTTCAGGCCTTGTTTATAATTATAATTAATTATATTCATTTTCAATTGTCGATTCAACTCACTTTCCATTGCCATTATTTAAAATATTTATTTTAAATATTTAAAATCCATTATTTTAGCCAATTTAAAATTTTTTAATTGGTTCAGATTTTCTGGGTCGTTACACGTTTCTTTCTAGCTAGGGTGGTGTCAGTGACCTACCAGCCCTGACATTTATATACTTTTCACCTGTGTGGTTGTTGCTGTTGCGAGGCGCCTCGGTTAGATCGGACGATCCGGGTCCGATGGAGCCATTCGTTGGCTCATTTACACCCCAAAGGGTGCGGAAACGTAGTGTTCAGGAATTTTAATCCACATCGGTGGACCGGCCCTGATGATCCTATAGCCCACCTGAGTCTGGGTCCTGAGGGGCGGGCTAGAGCGTCTCGAAGTCGGTAAGGACTATCTTTTGCCTTGGTTCATGACGGAAATCCAATTTCCAAATACGTGACTGTGCGGTTTTGATTGTATATATATATGGCGACATGATATATGGTACCCATGCCGCCTATGATTGATAGTTATGATTTGAAATTGTTTTCAAAACATGTAAACACTAGTAATAATATCAATTGCTTTTGTTTTATTCGTATCAAGCATATTTTGGCCGTTATAAGGTAAAAACTCTATCCTCCGGTTTGCGTTGCATTGTGTGATGGGAACTGAGTCTTGTAATGGCTTCATTTTTATAAAAAGCATTGCGATGTTTAAAAGATGATTTGTTTTAAAGCACTGGCAATCCGATGGCGTAAACCCGTTCCACGAAAGTGGCGTGGTCCTTTGATTAGCCATATTTGAAATGTGTTGAGTAGATTTCTCATACCAGTCCCATGACTGACTCGTAGTTTGTTTCACTTTCAAACTCGGGTGCCCCTTTTTCTACACGGGCAGCCTTGTATTCAGGTTTAGCTGGTTCTTTCTGGATAGCTGGAGCTGAAGATGGATTCTATCATTTATCTCTTTTATGCTGTTCAGCTCCTATTGTACATATTTTGTTTGTTTTCTGCTGTAGACATTTATGTATAGCTGAACTGTATTTGTACTAAGTAAGATCCTGTATACTGTGTAACTCTGATGATTACTTTTATCCAGTATATTCTATTGTTCATTATTTGGTGTATTTATTTATTTCTGTTCTGCTATTATCTGTTTCTGTGCTATATTCCACGGATTACCCTTGCCACCGTCAGAACGGGGTTTGGGGTCGTCTCAACATACTGACCAATGGTCGACGTACTGACCAAGTGACAGATCTGGTAGGACCGACTTACATATAGTTTATGGTATAACTAATCAGCGACGGCTGACTGGCTCTACAAGATCCAAGGGTTTCCCAGAGTGTGATCCTGAGGCATTGCTAGTGTGTCGCAAAATCGGAAAGGAATATCCTTTTCTTTGGTTCATAGATGAAAACCCAATTTCCAATACGCAATTTTACCGTTTTAGTTGTAAACCTATATGGCGACATAATATAATGGTACCTATGCCGCCTATGATTAATACATTTATTTTCGAAATTGATGTCTACACTTATAATAATAATAATAAAAGACAAATTTCACATATCAATCATGCTTGGCTATTATAAGGTAAAACTTTATCCTTCAGCTTGCATTGCATTGTGTGATGGGACCTGAGTCTTATAATAGCTTCATTTTACCTTTTAGTGTTGCGCTATTTGTTGTATGTTATTCTTGGGGGAAAACATGTTCCGTGTTATGTGGCGTGGTCCCTTGATTTACCCAACTTCAAAATAAAGTCAATAACTGTTTTTGTTCTCATACCAGTCTCATGACTGACTCAGAGTTTATTGTTTCCTACCTAAACTCTGGGTGCCCATATTTTCCACTCGAGCAGCTAGTAGTTTTGGTTTTCGCAGATATTTCTTTTCATAGGATCCTGGATTACGGCTGGAGCTATACTGCAGAATGCTTTGTACCTGTGTATTTCTTTCTGTTGTAGCAGTTGATATTTTCTGCTGCACATTATACTTATGTACTATTTTTCCGCTGCTATGTAATTTATATCTCTAATATTTTTCCGCCGTGTAATATTATTGGTACACTGATATCTTGTACTCTGATGTAAATTGTTGTAATAGAAACGAAAAGTTCCTTTTTTGTGTTCTGATGAGTCGTGTTCTCAAAGTAATCCGTCATTTTGTTCGGTTCAAGTTGGCCGTGAAGTTCGGGTCGCAACATTCATTCTGCGAATCTGGACTGTTTTTCGTACTATATTCGTTGCTGACTTAGCACTGCGTGTACAGTTAAGATTAAAACACTAAAATCTAAAGGTTGAGGTTGGCTTTGTGTATCTATAAATATGTGGATTCTCTCATTCCGATACACAACATCTCTTCATATCTAATACCTCTATAAAATTATTCTAAAAAAATAAACATACAATAGGGGAATGTTGCTGAGACTTAGACCTATAGAGACAACATTCAAGACTTGCATACATATAACTTTTCTATGGCATATAGATATCTATATAAGAGATTTATTCTCTTCTGCACCAAGACCCACTGTGAGTTCCTTGTCATTTTCATATTTGATTTCTTAGACTATAACATGACAGTTAAATAAAATTGAGTTAGTATATACAGCGTTTTGTAAGATAAATACTATGCATGTTTGTCATTGTTAATCACCTATGCCGTTATGATAAGTAAAACATATGCCTTTACTGTTGGATAATTAACAAGTAATATGTATCTATCTTCTCTTTCCTTGTTTTTATGTTTTAGTTTATATGCATATGTGATTTGATTCTATTCTTCTTCCTCTTTTTTCCCTTTTTGTTTTACGCTAAGCCTTTGGAAGCCTAGGCTATACCCGATTAGAGTGTGCGTTTAAATTTTGGCAATAACGAATGACATAAAAGGAGGAATATAGGCATGTTATTAAAATAGGACTATTTAACCATATTGGGGGGAAAGAATAATATACACATGTTTAGACTTGCTGTAAACTGACAAAAAGGGATAATGTGTATATACTTACTATAAATGTATAATATGCATAAACCTGTACATGTTGTAATTTGGGAACACAATTGATAAATAGTACGCATATATATTGGACATGTTAGATTTAACTTAATACAGACATTAAGTAAATGACAAGTTAAGTACCAGATGTGGGTTAATAAACTGATACGTTGTGGAAATTATATACATCTGGGCATGTGTTTTGGGGAAGGGTTGTACGCACATAATGACATATTACAATCACGCTTATTAGTAAATGTAAACCTGCTAGGTTAAACATCAAAAACTTAGGTAGTTTGGCTTGAAATAATAAGCTAAGTGGTCCCTTATTCTACTGTTGTATTGGGTTTTGGGGACTCTTAAATCCTAGTTTTGGGGGCACAAACTTAGGTGGTTTGACTTGTGTCGATCTGCTATTTGGAACCTATATTAGTCAGTATCCCTATTGGTATTTTGTTAGAGAGAGCCTCGCACTAGGTAGGGTCCAGGGCACGCTTTACTGAACTGGACAGTAAGAGGTTCACATGGGGAAGGAGGGTACAAGTGCGTTCTAGCGGAGTCATGAGTGTGCATGAGTCCGATTAGGGAAACTAAGCCGTTGTAACACCAGTAAATAGTTCATGTCATATAGTTGCTGGTTAGGGAGTGATACACCCTACTATCGGGGCTGACACATGGTATTTACATAGTAAGGAGTCGATCGCATGAGTATAATTAGGGTACACCTAATCCTGTTGTTATGTAATTACGGTAACACCTAATCCTGCTATGTACTTAGGGTACACCTAATCTTATTGTTAATGTTGCTGTAAATCCTACTGTTATGTAATTAGTTTAAAAACCTAATTCTATTAAATATTTAAATAACTTTGTAACCAAAGTCGTACTAGTATATGCTATAATAGGTAATGTTTATCAGTAAAAATAAATATCAAAATAGCGCTAAGGTTTTACATTGATCGACTTAACACATTTAATTTTGTAACCAAAGTCGTAATGGGCTCGTATACAGAAAATATGACAGGGAATGCCCAAGGTAGGATTCTACCAATTTACCGTTTCTGGTTGGTCATAACTCATTCATGGCCGACCACGACTATCAATCCACCGAGCAAGGGTGCACCCATCATGTAACAACCCAGAAAATCAGAACCAATTTAAAATTTTATTTTAAGAAAATTTAAATAGAAAATGCGTCAGAAATTAAAAAATCTATTATAAAAAAAAGAAAAAAAGTTAAACAATAAAAATTATACATTTTTATTGTAAAGGAGAAAATATGAAAAATGAACATTTGTTTAAATAGGAAAGTTGTTGTAACATAAAAAAATTCACATTTTTATGTAATAATGATTCATTAAAATGATTCACAGCTTGTTTAAAATGATGTAACATAAAAATTTACAATTTTATGTAAAATAGATAAGATTTCATTTTCTATGGAATATAGAAAAGATTACATTTTTTTTTATATACAATGTAAAAAAGATTACATTTTCTTTGTAAGTAAAAAGATCACATTTGCTTTACAAGGGAAAAAGGATTACATTTTTCTTTGTAATATAAAAAGTTTCAAGTACGGTAAATGTGTGTGTACATTTAAAATTACAATTTAATGTATGCATGAATCATATAAAAAGATTCAAGGATGGTAAATGTGCGTGTACATTTAAAATTACAATTTAATGTATGCATGAATCATATATAAAGATTCAAGAATGGTAAATGTGTGTGTACATTTAAAATTACAATTTAATGTATGCAAGAATCATATAAAAGGTTCAAGTATGGTAAATTTGTGTGTACATTAAAATTTACATTTAATGTATATATGAATCTTACAAAAAAGATTTATTGTTTGAAAGTATGCTGACATTAAAAATATACATTTTTTATATATGAAGATTCATATAAAAGGATTCTAGTATAATAAAATGACAACACATTAAAAATTACATTCTCATAAAAAGACATTTTTAATATGTTAAAGTAAAATAAAAAGAATAACATGCTAAACATGTTTTGTTATTTTAAACGACAATTTTAATATGTTAAGTTAGGTAAATGAGAAATAAATGGGGTACAACTAAATTTAGAAAATAATTAAATAAAATTATATTAGGTTCATTAGTCAGCAATTTATTTTCCTTGTAATGTATAACATACAAAATGTGGATTAATGGGCCTTAAAGGGTTAAAAGGGATTAAATATATTATTAAATTATTGTAAATAACCCTATAATAGAAAACCCTAAACCTATAAACTACACAACCACCGTTCTTCAGTTTTAATGGCCAGAATGCTTCCTTCGTTTCACCGATTTTTGTCCTCATCCATTCACAAATTCAAGGAAGTTTAAACGCGAAAATGGTAGAGGGGCTCAAGATCAACAAGATGTACGGTTGTGGTGGTCACCTTCGAACGGTTGATGGTGGGCTCTAGTAGCGGGCGCAGGTGGATATCAAGTGGCGGCATGGGTTCGTGCAATGTACAGAAGATGTCAGGGAAGAAGATGTAAATTATTCTAATTATACAATTCATTATATTATTTAATGTAATCAAATATTCAAAAATCTATAACTCGTTCAAACAGAAACCAAATCAAACAAAATCAGTTGCATTGGATCCGCAACAGCGATATCTACATGATGGAACAGTCTGAAACTGATTTAGAACTCGTTAAAATTTTGGCAGGGTGGAAAGCTTTCGGTAAGAAATCCTGCTTCTTTATTTAATTATATATAATTTAAATTGTTGAATCATGATACGTAATCTTTCTAGAATTTGTGTTGTTATAAGTCGCTAAATTCTGTTTGTATCATACGTGGTTTGATTTATGATGGGTGTATTCTATAGATCTATTAAAATTGACATTTCTGCTAATTGAAATTAGATTTAAACAAAATTTTCATTTGTTATTAGATAGTTGTAATTAACGTTTATGTTAATTATAAATTTAGATGCAAACAAAATTGTCATTTGTCATTAGATTGTTGTAATTAACATTTATGTTAATTATAAAATTAGATTCAAACAAAATTATCCTTTGTTTATTAGATTGTGGCATTTTTGTCATTGTAAAAGAATGAATTAAAAACTTTCATTGTTGTCATTGTAAGGGAATGAATTAAAAACTTTCATTTTGTCATTGTAAAGGAATGAATTAAAAACTTTCATTGTTGTCATTGTAAAGGAATGAATTAAAAATATTCATTGTTGTCACTGTAAAGGAATGAATTAAAAACTTATATTGTTGTCATTGTAAAGGAATGAATTAATAACATTCATTTTTGTCATTTTAAAGGGAAGAATTAAAATATTCAATTTTGTCATTTTAAAAGAATGAATTGAAAATATTCATTTTGTCTAATTTAAAACAATGAAACCAAACATTCATTTTATCATTGAATTAGAAGTAGACAAAAATATTCATTTTTGTCTAATTTAAAAGAATGAAACTAAACATTCATTTTATCATTAAATTAGAAGTAGACAAAAATATTTATTTTTGTCTAATTTAAAAGAATGAAACTAAACATTCATTTTATCATTAAATTAGAAGTAGACAAAAATATTCATTTTTGTCTAATTTAAAAGAATGAAACCAAACATTCATTTTATCATTAAATTAGAAGTAGACAAAAATATTCATTTTGTCTAATTTAAAAGAATGTAAACAAAACATTCATTTTTGACATTCAAAGAAAAGAATGTAAATAAAACATCTGTTTTTGTCATTTAAATAGAATGAGACTAAAACATTCATTTTTATCATTTAAGAAAAATGAGGCAAAAATGTTCACTTTTGTCATTTAAAAAGAATTAAGTAAAAATATTCATTTTTGTCATTTAAAAAGAATGCACAAAAAATATTCATTTTTGTCATTTAAAAGAGATGAAACCAAAATATACATTTTTGGTTATTAAAAAGGATTAAATCAAAATATACATTTTTGGTCATTAAAAAGAATCTAACCAAAATGTATATTTTTTGTTCATTTAAAAAGGATGAAACAAGAATATGCATTTTTGTCAATTAAAAAGGATTAAACTCGAATTGTCATCAAAAGTGAAAGAATCACTTTTATTGTACATGCATATATTATAATTTATATGCAAGTATAAAATATCACTTTATTGTTCTTGCATATATTACAGTTTATATGCAAAATGAAAATATCACTTTTATTGTAAACGCATATATTAGAATTTATAGGCAGGGATAAAACACCATTTATGCAAGAAATGTTATATTAGCATAGAAACATCCTTTATGTTATAAATGTCATGTTAGAATTAAAAATGTCATTTTATTTACAAAAAAAAAAAAAAAAAAAGAATAGATTAGAAAGATTACATTTTTAATGTTCTTTTGTTTTCATTAAAAAGATTACATTTTTAATGTTCTTTTGTTTCCATTAAAAAGATTACATTTTAATGTAGTTTTGTTCTCATTATAAAGATTGGATTTTAATGTAGTTTTGTTTTCATTTGAAAGACGTGACAATAAAAAATATCACTTTATTTAGATAATGTCATATTAGAACGAAAACATCAATTTGTTAAATGAGAAGGTTTAACAAAATGAAGTTATTATTTTATTTATTTTGTTAAGATAGAATGTCAACAAAAAGTTATCCTTTTTTGTTGAATTAGAATTATTAGAACAAAAAGAGCATTTTTATTAGAAATGTTCATCTAAAATAAAAATATCATTTTTGTTAAGAATTGTTTTATTAAAATAAAATTGTCATTTTTATTAGAATTGTTTTATTAAAAATAAAAATGTCGTTTTAGTTAGAATTGTTTCATTAGAATAAAATGTCCTTTTGGTTATGAAATGTTTCATTAGAATAAAATTTTGTTATGAAATGTTTCATTAGAATTAAAAAAAAAATATCATTTTGTTATGGAAAGTTACATTAGGATAAAAACATCATTTTGGTATAAAATGTAATGTTAGATAAAATATCATTTTTATTATAAAATGTAATGTTAAATAAAAATATCATTTTATTTAGAAATGTCATATTAGAACATTAATGTCACTTTACGTAGAAATGTAATATTAGAACATTAATGTCATTTTATTTAGAAATGTCATATAAGAATATGAAATATCATTTTATTTAGTATTGTCATGTTAATATGAAATGTCATTTTATTTAGTACTGTCATGTTAATATGAAATGTCATTTTATTTAGAATTGTCATGTTAATATGAAATGCCATGTCATAAAAAATGTCATTATATTAGAAATGCCATTGTGATAAAAATGAACATTAGGAGAAATACACAAAAATATGTTAAAGATTAAAATATTATCATTGTAATGTTAATATTAATATGGTAATTTAAATTAAATTATAAATATTTATTTACAATTTAAACATTAAAAATTGGTTAAACAGTAAATAATTCAAACTGAATTATAATAGGTTAAATTCATTATCAACTGATTCATTTGTGTAAACTGTTTTTGGCTGAAAACCCCACATGGGTATTGGGATGATATTTGACATACACTAGTCCCAATATTTAGTTGTATGTCAATCGATAGATTGACAGGCTGCGATGAGCGTTATGTATTCATTTTAATGCTCAAACAGTTATAAATTTCACTCTGGATGTGAATGGATGATTTAATAATTATTTATTATTATCGTCATATACATGCGATGTATGAAATCCATATAACTGAAATTATATGGTAATTGATTGATTCGCATTTCGATTCAGAATATCTTTTAAATAGAGAATATTGTAATGTATCTATGTACAAATAATATGGTAATTAAAAACTTCCCGTGTGGAAAAGAGACTCGGGGGGAGGGGGGGGGGGGAGGAGGCGCGCCTGAGGTGCGTTTTTTAATACATTGCATTTGAGCAATACATAAAATTCTGAGCAAACAGAATTTAAATGTATCTATGTACAAATAATATGAATAGTAATGTAATGATTTGGGCATTTACTCATAATATTCGTACTAAAGCAAACAACTTAAGGTATATATAATAAGTTTTTCACTGCATGTTAAAATCATCATGCAGCACTTAAGGTTTAAGATTTTTTTTCTTTTTTTAACTTGTTAACAATAAAATTTTCTGATCAAGTCCCTTGAACCAATTAAGATATGTGTACTTGTCAAAGCCTAGTAAAATTACTTCGTGTGTAATTGGTGCAATGGACACTTCTGTAACAAAACTGACACATTCATTGTTTTTAACTGACATACTTGGTAAACAGATATTGGCATGTCTGTCAATGTCATTTTTGGCAATTGGAGCTTCTTTTTTCTTTTTTTTGATCATGTAAAACAATCAAGCTCACACTTGTAAATTCTGAGTATGCATTAGGCTGCATTGAACCCAAATTTTTTCTATAACTATATCTATATTTTTTATAGTTGTTGTATCTGTAGTATAATATCAATTTGGTCATATCAAGGGATATTACCGTCATCTTGATTAACCATGCTTTGATTCTTCATACTTGATATTAGGCTAGTTTTAAATTGTATGGAGACTGGCTAATGATAAGAAACTAACCGACTATCAGAATACTATTTTGGAATTGAAGCAGACGATTCACATGCTAGTGAACAATATAGTAAATATCAGTAGTTTGTTCAATATATGATGATTTTATGTATTATTTTTTAAAGTGGTTTTTGTTGTAAAGCGCTTACTTATTTACTAACTTATTAGGGTATAGAAAATCGGACTGATGCAAGCAGATCTGAAATGGTAATTGTAAGTTACATTGCAACATTTGTGTTTTGGTTTTCAATATAATTTTTTGTTTTTTATTAATCATAGGGTATTTTCGAGAAAATGCATGAAAAATGTGATTTATTGGATTGTAATTGGTACGATGAAATAATTACCGATGAAATAGCTTGGCCTATGGCAAATCTTGCAATGGATTTAACTTCCAGCAAGCATATTTCATTATTGTTAAATAAAATTGTTCAGATATTAAAATCAAAATTTATGAATCAAATATCCTACTTGTATATAGGTATTGATCATCTTTGGAGTACGAACGTGGACTTTGGCTATCTATGTAGGTAATTTATTTAAATAATTATGCATTTCTTATTTATCTTTGGAAAATATCATATAATTTTTCTGCTAGCATATTGTTAGATGTGCCTTTATTTATCTTTGACATTCATGCTGACTTTCTGAAATGGTTTCTACTTAAGCCTCTGCTATAATATTGTAGAAATTTAGACGTAATGTAAGTTTAAATTTAGACGTAATGTATAAATTTAGCTGTATAGGTGTAGCTAAATTTGCATGGTAGTCGCGACGGTTGAATCATGCTGCTGTCTTGAGAGGATAGAGTAGTTTGAAGGGCCGTTTCAAGTTACTTGTCAGTTGGGTGAGTGATGGGTGAATGGTTTTTTCATAGTCTATTTGAACATTGTTGACGATATGTAAGTGAAAAAGGGAGTATTTGGTTTGGTTGTGATAAGTTTGTACATCAGCAGGTCGTTGAGATACTTGTAGATTGGGAGATGTGTAATGAACCTAGGGTCGGCAGAGGCCGATTCAAGTCATTCTTTTATGGGCAGTGAATGCAGTTGTGAATGTGCTTCCGATGAGAGTGGAAACAATATAGGGAGGAGCACTGAGATTATTATGTATGACAGAAATGAGGCCATGTTAAAATTTCAAAGCAATGTTTTGGTTAGGTTGTTGGATGGGTATTTTTCTGATAAATCTAGTAGGGTCCGGGTGGGTTTTATAAATTTGGTGATAGTGAGACTGTTTTACGTGTAGGCATAAAGGATTAGATGGAGGTAGGAATTTAGGATAAAGAAACTAGTAGTGGGGCAGATGTGTTACTCCAAATTTGGTAAATAGAGAAGTTAACATAGAGGAGGTCAGGTTTTGTACTGATGGTAGAGGCCATATGTAACAACCCGTATTTTTGAATAACATGTTATAACATAAATGGAGGCAGAATTAAACTGTAAAATCTGAATCAAGGGAAACGGGCTATGCCATTGCATTCGTCTCGGAAAAATACGCGAAATAGAGTCCGAGTTTTCGAAAATCGGAGTCCGTATGACCAAGATATGGCCTCGCGAAGTTTCACGAAAAATTCCCAAATTAAAGTATACTTAATTAAGTGAAATGGGTTGCGCAGAGAAATATATATATATTGATATACATATATATATATATAATTGAAAATTAAATAAATAAATATGCAAAAATGTTCAAAACAGCGAATTGGGAGAGGGGAATAACTGAACCGGCTGATTTTTGAGGTCGACCCAAGCCCGCTGGGTCGACTAAGGGTTAATCCAGGGTGTTTGGCTGTCAACCCGTGGGCCGATTCGCTCAAATGCAGATTTTGCATTTGGATGGTTCTCATGGTTCATCTTTAATCTAAAGTCCCTAGATGGTTCCTACACTTGACTTCTTCCCCAAGACATGCTTTGATGGCTTGGATTGAATCTAGGTTTAATCCTATGGCCTAAAACACTTGCCTACTCTATAAATAAGACCCTAACCTACCCTAAATCATCATTATTCATTCATACAACTAAACTATGGCAAAATCAATCCTCTCATGGCCTCCACTCTCTTCATAAAATTCCTAAATCAAATTTCTAAGAGATTTCCATGCATACAAGTGTATTTAGGCTTGTATGATCCTCTTTAGCTTGCATTAAAGTCTTGTTTCTCTATTGGCATCATAAAGGAGGAGTCTTGATCAAGTTTGCTTGCATTTTAGGGTTTTAATTTGTTGCATAAGGGGTTTCTTACATTTGCTATACTCATTTGAGTCCACATAAGCATTGTAAGCCTATTTCTACTCTTGTATTTTAACTATGAAGTTAATATGTTATGTTGCAAGTTGAGTTTGGGGTTAATCATGATATGTGCTTTGATCTTATGATTTTATGCATAAGCTTACTCTATGCATGTTAGTAAAGTCATTACCTTGGCTTTATGCATAGAAAGATGTGATCTTTGGTTGGAAATGCTGCATGATGCAACTTTGAAACTCTCATAAACCTTGTATTAACATGCATATAATGTTATATGCATGTTACTAGTCCTTATCTCAAGCTATCTATGGCTATGTTCCGCCTATTTGCCAAGTTTGATGTTATGCATGCATATGAACCTTATGCAAGTTGAAACCATGTTATGCATGCATATGAACACTATGCAAGTTAAAATGATGTTATGCATGCTTAGGAATATTTTGCAAGTTGATAACATGATATGCAAGTTTGTGATCACATCTTTGTCTCATATGCCACCATGTTTAACTTGTGGCTCCAACACCTTTATGTCATGATTTTGCCAAGTTCCCTCTTTCTATCCTTTATGCGCTATTGCGATATGTAAGCGAGGGGATTGCGTTTGGGGTTGGGTAAACTTAAAAGACATAAAAACGTAAGCTTGGGAATTTACCTATTAAGTTAGGTCTACCCATTGGGAATTTACCTATTAAGTTAGGTCTACCCAATTGCTTGAAAATTTGTAATTTGTTTATGGAAAATAATGATCAAGTACTGTGTTGTAACTTAACTTATGGTTTTGATATGCTAGTTTTTATCCGCTGCTATATTTACTCTGTTTTTTTTACTTATATGTTCTGTCTTGTGATATCTGCATGCATGTTTACCTTGTTTAAACGCCCCTCCAAAGTCAGTGCCCTTGCAAGAGTGGCACTGGCGGAGGTGGGGTGTTACATTTGGTATCAGAGCATAAGGTTTACAAGATTGGAGCAAAAAGGGTTTTAAAGTTACTTTTAAAAGCTATTTTCAAAACCAATTAAGTTTTTTCCAAAGAAAAGTCTAGTTTATTTTGAAAGGCTATCCCCCAAGAGCCATAAGCACTATCCTTCGTTTCCTCGTTCTAAATCTATCTTTTCCTTTTTTTCAGCATGGCCGATCTCAATCTTCCTGAGGGAGTCACCATTCCCGGATGGTTCCGGAGGTACTTGGAAGCTAGGGCCAACAATGCAGGTCCAGCAACCACTCCCACTATCACTGAGGTTCCACCCCCTCCTCCTCCTCCTCAGCAACCACAAGCCGATTTCGCCAAGGTTTACAAGGACTTCAAGGCAATGGGTGGCAAAAATTTTATTGGGACAGAGACTTTTGTGGAAGCAAGAAATTGGTTGAAGGAGACCGAAGATCTCTTTGCCATCTTTGATATAGAGGACCGTAGAAAGGTTCTGTTGGCGGTTTGGCTACTAAAGGAGGAAGCTTCTTATTGGTGGGAGGTCACCAGTGCTACTAGGCCCGTAGAAACCTGGGCCGACTTTAGGGCAAGGTTTGGGCTTAAGTTTTTATCGTCTGCGGAGGCAAATTTGCAACTAGAGAAGTTCATAGCCTTGAAGCAAGGAGACATGACGGTGAGAGAATATGTGAATAAGTTCAACCAGCTTGCCCGATTCGGTTTGGACATGGTCAATACTCCCGAGAAGAAGGCTCTACGTTTTGCACGAGGGTTAAATGAGCCATTACAAGGTCTAGCCATGTCACACATACCCATGGGGGCCACTTTCGAGAGCCTAGTAGACATGGCATTGCTGCAGGGAGAGGATAAGAATGGGAAGAAAGAAGTCAAGCCCAATGAGACTCAGCCTAAGAAGGCAGACTCCAAGTGGGGAGGGAATCAGAGTAATCAGAACAACAAGAACAACAAGGGCAACAAGAACAAGGCAAAGGACACAAGAAAGTGCCACTTCTATGGGATTGTTGGGCACGTGGCCAAGGACTGTAGGAAGAAGAGAATGAAATTAGGTGGATGCTTTCATTATGGAGAGACGGGACATTTTAGCAAGGATTGCCCTAAGAAGCAGGGGCATGGACAAACTCAGCGCGCAGGTTCATCTGGAGGGCAAGTGCATGCTCTCAACACCACTCCAGTTCAGGACCGAGGTACTATTTCTGTGGAAAGTCTTGTTTATATTTCTGGTTTTCCTGTTCGCACTTTGTTTGATTCTGGCGCATCGCATACCTTTATTTCTTCTGATGTTGTTGGAAGTTTGCACCTAAGTACTAGTCTTGTTGAGGATCCCGTTAGTGTTTCAAATCCGATTGGGGGTTCAGCCCATTTATCTATGATCTATATGGATTTGAGGATTTCTATCTTGACCGTAGAATTCTCGTGTGATGCTTATGTTCTCGGGTTCACGGGATACGGGTTGATCTTGGGCATGGATTGGTTGTCCCGCTATGGAGCCATTCTCGATTGTGAGCATAGGGTGGTGAGACTCATGACTCACCTGGGTGATACCCTAGTGATTTCTTGCAACCCGCTAGATCCCGTCATGCTATGTTATCTTGAATCTCTTGACTCGTCCATCGATGATCTGCAATCTGTAAGGGTGGTTCGAGAATACCCTGATGTCTTTGAAGAAGTTAAGGGGTTACCCCCTAAGCGAGAGATAGATTTCCGCATTTATCTGGTTGATAATGCTAAGCCAGTCTCCTTACCAGTTAGGCACATGGCCCCGCGTGAAAGGAGAGAGCTCAGTAAGCAAATCAAGGAGCTACTTGAGAAGAATTTTATTAGGCGAAGCATTTCTGAATGGGGTGCTCCTGTAGTGTTCGCTACTAAGGCGGACGGCTCGCTTCGTCTATGTGTTGATTATCGAGAGTTGAACAAGCTGACCAAGAAGAATAGGCATCCATTACCGAGGATAGATGACCTCTTCGACCAGCTTGTTGGTGCTTCTGTTTTCTCTCAGCTTGATTTAGCCACCGGATTTCATCAGCTTAGAGTGGCCGAAAACAGCATTGATAAAACTGCATTTAGGACTCCAGACGGATTCTTTGAATGGCTTGTTATGCCATTCGTCTTGACTAATGCACCCGCCTACTTCGTAGATTTGATGAGTAGGGTGTTCAGGGAGTTCCTTAACAAGTTTGTTGTTGTCTTCGTGGATGATATTCTGATCTTTTCAAAAGACGAGGAAGAACATGCTAGACACCTCAAGGAAGTGATGGATACGCTTAGAGGCCATCAGTTGAAAGCCAAGTTCTCCAAATGCCACTTTTGGAGAAAGGAAGTCCGATTTCTTGGGCATATAGTTTCTAAGCAGGGTATAGCTGTGGATCCCGCGAAAGTGGTTGCAGTTCAAGACTGGAAGACTCCTAGGAATGCAACCGAAGTGCGAAGCTTTCTCGGTCTGGCAGGCTACTATAGGAAGTTCATTAGAGACTTCGCTAAGATTTCGGCCCCTCTCACTAGATTGACGAAGAAGAACTTAGTCTTTGCATGGGACTTAGAGTGTGAGCTTGCTTTTCAAAGGCTCAAAAGGGCCCTTACCACAGCTCCAGTTTTGGCATTACCCGATGGCGGTAAAATGTTTACCGTGTATACCGATGCATGTGGCACGGGGTTAGGCGCTGTTCTGATGCAGGAGAGAAGAGTGATATGTTATGGGGGTAGGCAACTTAAAGTTCATGAGAAGAACTACCCCACTCATGACTTGGAGTTAGCGGCGATTGTCTTTGCACTCAAGTCCTGGCGCCACTATCTTTTAGGCGAAAGGTTTGAGTTGTATACTGATCACAAATCACTCAAGTATCTCTTCTCGCAGAAAGATCTGAATCTTAGGCAGCAAAGGTGGATGGAATTCTTGGCATCATATGACTTCGAGATAGCTTATACCCCTGGCAAGGGTAATGTTGTGGCTGATGCACTAAGCAGAAAGAGGTTGACCCTAAGTCCTCTATTCGTTGAGATGAAGAATTTAGAGTATGTGGCAACCTTTGATTTCTCTTTGGCAATTGAGTCGATGACCGGTTCATTAGCATCTCTGGAACTCAGACCTACCCTTCTTGATCAAGTTGGGGCTTCGCAGAAAGAAGACCCTCAGATAGTTGAGATTATGGATAAGCTGATTCGAGGAGAGACGTCTAGTCATCTCGCTTGATATTCTATTGATGACAAGGGTTGGCTGAGGAGAGATGGAAGGTTATGTGTTCCAGTGGTAGGAGATCTAGTAAGAAAAATTCTTGAGGAAGCGCATCGCTCTAAGTTGACTATACATCCAGGCGGAGATAAGATGTATAAAGATATGAAGCGTATTTTCTTTTGGCCTGGGATGAAGAAGGATGTGGCAGAGTTTGTTTCTAGATGTATCATTTGCCAGCAAGTTAAGGCCGAGTCGAAGAAGCCCGGTGGGCTATTGCATCCTCTAGACGTTCCAATTTGGAAGTGGGAGAGTATTTCCATGGATTTTATTGATGGGCTACCAAGGTCAAGGAAAGGGAATACGAGCATTTGGGTTATTGTGGACAGACTTACGAAGAGTGCTCATTTCATTCCGGTAAAGAGCAAGAGGACCGCATCTTGGCTAGCGTCTGTATATCTTCGTGAGATTGTGAGACTTCATGGAGTCCCTTCTAGTATAGTCAGTGACCGTGACCCAATCTTTACAAGTCAGTTCTGGAATAGCTTGCAAGAAGCCATGGGCACAAGGTTGAATCTAAGTACTGCTTATCACCCACAGACGGACGGTCAAATCGAAAGGGTGAATAGGGTACTCGAGGATCTGTTAAGGCTTTGTATTCTGGATTTTGGTGGTACTTGGGAAGACCATCTTCCTCTTGTTGAGTTTGCATATAATAACAGTTATCAAGCAAGCATAGGGATGGCACCATTTGAAGCTTTATATGGGAGGCCGTGCAAGTCGCCTACATGTTGGTGGGAGACTACAGATAAGCTTATACTTGGGCCTGATATGATCAGAGATGCATCCGAGAAGATCGAGTTGATTCGAAGACGGATGAAAGCGGCCCAAGACCGACAGAAATCCTATGCTGATAAGCGAAGATCTGATTTGGAGTTTGATGTTGGAGATATGGTTTTCGTGAAGGTTTCTCCTTTGCGGAATGTGGTCCGATTTGGAGCCGTTGGGAAGTTAGCACCGAGATTTGTTGGACCCTTCCCTATTATAGAGAGGATCGGGCAGATGGCTTATAGAGTGAAATTGCCCGAGAAGCTTGCCGGAGTACACGATGTTTTTCATGTCTCGCATCTCCGGAAGTGTTTACATGAGTCAGCAGAGGTTGTTGAGCCAAGTGTTCTGGAAGATGTGGAAGTGGAGAAAGAAGCTACTTTGAGGAGAGCTCCGATTCGTATCTTGGGGACGGAGAACAAGAAGCTAAGGAATCGAGAGGTCAAGTTGGTGAAGGTTCAATGGGGTGAAGCCGAAGAAGACGCAACTTGGGAAACCGAGGAGAAGATGCGTGGGCTTTTATCCATTCCTTTTTGAGGGTACACTCTCAATCTCTTTTCTTTGTTAGCATATCTTTCTCTTTACTATCCATGTTTATCTAGTTATCGTGCTAACCTTGTCATGAGAACCTTAGGTAGAAACCCTTTGGATGAAACATGTATTTGAAACATGTTATGCTTGATGGTTGCAAGTGGTTGCAAGTGGATACTCGTGGATGCATGATACACATTAGGCACTAAGATCGGCTCACACACTCTCATATTGCATATGCATGAGTGTTTATGCTTATTCATGGATGAAAATTTTTGTGTTATCACATGGATGTTACATATGGATGTATGTGATGTGCACACATATAGATGTTATACATTATGTTAGGAATTGCATACATATGGATTCATTTCACTAACATAATCTGCATTGATGATATTTGCATTAGATAAGTACATATACACACACCTTTGCATATGATCATACAGCATTTAGAACCTTTTAAGGACAATGATTGCTCGTGGATGATGTTTTGAGTAGATGGATGATGGTTGGTAGGATACGTTCTTCCTAACTTGGATATTTCGGGGACGAAATCCTTTAAGGAGGGGAGAATGTAACAACCCGTATTTTTGAATAACATGTTATAACATAAATGGAGGCAGAATTAAACTGTAAAATCTGAATCAAGGGAAACGGGCTACGCCATTGCGTTCGTCTCGGAAAAATACACGAAATAGAGTCCGAGTTTTCGAAAATCGGAGTCCGTATGACCAAGATATGGCCTCGCGAAGTTTCACGAAAAATTCCCAAATTAAAGTATACTTAATTAAGTGAAATGAGTTGCGTAGAGAAATATATATATATTGATATATATATATATAATAGAAAATTAAATAAATAAATATGCAAAAATGTTCAAAACAGCGAATTGGGAGAGGGGAATAACCAAACCGGCTGATTTTTGAGGTCGACCCGAGCTCGCTGGGTCGAGTAGGGGTTAATCCAGGGTGTTTGGCTGTCAACCCGTGGGCCGATTCGCTCAAATGCAGATTTTGCATTTGCATGGTTCTCATGGTTCATCTTTAATCTAAAGGCCCTAGATGGTTCCTACACTTGACTTCTTCCCCAAGACATGCTTTGATGGCTTGGATTGAATCTAGGTTTAATCCTATGGCCTAAAACACTTGCCTACTCTATAAATAAGACCCTAACCTACCTTAAATCATCATTATTCATTCATACAACTAAACTATGGCAAAATCAATCCTCTCATGGCCTCCACTCTCTTCATAAAATTCCTAAATCAAATTTCTAAGAGATTTCCATGCATACAAGTGTATTTAGGCTTGTATGATCCTCTTTAGCTTGCATTAAAGTCTTGTTTCTCTATTGGCATCATAAAGGAGGAGTCTTGATCAAGTTTGCTTGCATTTTGGGGTTTTAATTTGTTGCATAAGGGGTTTCTTACATTTGCTATACTCATTTGAGTCCACATAAGCATTGTAAGCCTATTTCTACTCTAGTATTTTAACTATGAAGTTAATATATTATGTTGCAAGTTGAGTTTGGGGTTAATCATGATATGTGCTTTGATCTTATGATTTTATGCATAAGCTTACTCTATGCATGTTAGTAAAGTCATTACCTTGGCTTTATGCATAGAAAGATGTGATCTTTGGTTGGAAATGTTGCATGATGCAACTTTGAAACTCTCATAAACCTTGTATTAACATGCATATAATGTTATATGCATGTTACTAGTCCTTATCTCATGCTATCTATGGCCATGTTCCGCCTATTTGCCAAGTTTGATGTTATGCATGCATATGAACCTTATGCAAGTTGAAACCATGTTATGCATGCATATGAACACTATGCAAGTTAAAATGATGTTATGCATGCTTAGGAATATTTTGCAAGTTGATAACATGATATGCAAGTTTGTGATCACATCTTTGTCTCATATGCCACCATGTTTAACTTGTGGCTCCAACACCTTTATGTCATGATTTTGCCAAGTTCCCTCTTTCTATCCTTTAGCGCTATTGCGATATGTAAGCGAGGGGATTGCGTTTGGGGTTGGGTAAATTTAAAAGACATAAAAACGTAAGCTTGGGAATTTACCTATTAAGTTAGGTCTACCCATTGGGAATTTACCTATTAAGTTAGGTCTACCCAATTGCTTGAAAATTTGTAATTTGTTTATGGAAAATAATGATCAAGTACTGTGTTGTAACTTAACTTATGGTTTTGATATGCTAGTTTTTATCCGCTGCTATATTTACTCTGTTTTTTTTTACTTATATGTTCTGTCTTGTGATATCTGCATGCATGTTTACCTTGTTTAAACGCCCCTCCAAAGTCAGTGCCCTTGCAAGAGTGGCACTGGCGGAGGTGGGGTGTTACACCATACTTGCAATAAGGATACAAAACATATCTCCTTCAATTTTGATAACTAACATAAGGTGGAACCTGACACTGCAGTGAATTTAAATATTGCAGAGGTGAGGTTTGATCTAAGACCTAAGAATAATTTTTTTAGGGCCATAGAATCTGAAGTTGGTGCGGAGAATGAGAGAGCGGTTTTTGATTCATTTTCTGAATTATTAAATTCCTCTTATCAAAATTTCAGTGTTCCAGAATTCCAACTTGCTTCATAAGAATATAATACTGAATATAAAAATGTCGAAGACACAAATTGACATCCCAGTTGATGAAATGATTGATTGATATAATTGGATACGCATTTTTTATTCATATCATACTAGAATTCATGTAGATTCAATGATCAAAATTCATTTTAACACCAACTGTCTTAATGATGTGTCCAAATAACCTGTGCATGCAAACTTGATAAAATGATGAATTTTGACCATTGTATCTCATTGAATTCAAACAACTCACTCATTTTGATACCACGAAAGGAATCAATCTTCAATTCAAAAAATACCATATAAAATTTGGATTACCTTATACTATGTTGACAATGATTCATGCACAAAAAGAATAAATGTGCAATAATTTTCATTATTAATCTGTTTTTCTTTTTCTTTTTTACGAGTAAAAGGATGTTTGATCTTAATTTTTATTGAAATTTGATGCTAATAATTCTGTAATTCTGTAGTCATAAAATACGCCTTCTAAATAACAAATGGCAATTCTAACTAGTGCATAGAATAAATTTACGGAAACACAATTAAGCTTCCCTCTGCACTAAAACTAGTAACAATAGTGAAATTTTCCATATAATTCTGAAAATCAAATGATAAAACTATGTATTAGGTATATATAGCTGATAAATTATGAGTAGAAAAGAAGGTAAAGAAATGAAAGTGTAAAATCCAAATGGAAGAGAGCCCTGTTTGTGAAAAGGAGAGGTGAGCAGTACTGTCTGTAAAGATTGGACCATTCAACCTTTAAGCTGCAGAGGATAAGAAGAGCTTCTATCTATAAATATATATGGTACTCATGTATGTGTATCAACTTTATATGTTTATATACTGGTATAATATATGTATTTCAAGTACTTTTACAAAAAAAAAAGTCAGTATTATGCTGATGTTTGTGGAGTAGTAGAAGTGGTGGTTTTTAGTGAAATTTCTAATGGTATAAAAATTTGTTGGGTTGGAGTTGTCTAATGATTATATTTTCATATTCCTGATATTTAAAGTCAGTGCATATGGGCATTTAGCTTAATCGTCTGAGTTTTGCAATATTCTAGAATTTGCTTCTTCCGGTGTTTGTAGATCAGCTTCTGCTAATGACAGTGTGTGGCAGCTTAGTTAGTGGTTGTTTGCTGTTATGGTTGCAGCGGGTTTATCTTAGTTTGTATAACTGAAATGGTTAGAACCACCAGGCATGATAATTATGACGTAAAAACAAAGAAAACACAACATGGAAGCTAAACCTGATAAGATAACATGAATGCTTAACCTGCTTTGCGTTTTGGTATATATTGTGAAATACTGAAGATGGCTACAATTCATTTCTCTATCTCTAATAGTTTGTGGCCTAAATTACATTTTACTATAGTGTAAGCTAAACCTGTTATATTGTAAATTGACGTAGAAATATTTAATCTATCGGTGTTTGTTAAAAATGCAAAAGAAATTGCCAATTGCATAATGGTTGGTGCTTCTTTAAAGCCTTTTGCCTTCGCGTTATCCTAGCATTGGACGTCTCTCTGTAATCTCCAAACGTAGGTTAGGTTTTTAGTTGATCATTTCCTTGAATATATAGTACATTTACATTTTGATCCATGCTTTAATTAATAAAGTGCTCTGAGCTTTCTATTGCAATATTAGTAAGGTAATATCTTGTTGGTAGTAACCTGTAGATTTTGTGAGCTTGGGAGATAGTGGTTGTTATAAGACTATAACTTGTGCTTGTGAATTGCAGGTTCTAGAAGTTGGATGAGCTTACAAGCTGAAGACTATGTGATTTTTCATGTAATCTTGTTTTGAAACGATGTTCGAACATGTATATTGACTTCTATATTTATTAGTAGATATCAACTATGACTTTGTAATTGAAATCAAATATGCTTTTGGGTATTATTTTTGCTATTAACAGTTTTATCTTGTGAATTTACCGCTTAATTGTTTGAATTGTGCACAAATTAAATAAGAGATTTGCTATATAAATGTCATAGCTGAAATATGTGTTATATATTAAAAATATTAATAGCGCAAAATTGCACTTATGGAAATAAAAGATGAAATGCTATGTAGAAATTTAAATAGTGTGGAAAATGTTTTCATACCTCTGAATGTGTGCTATGAAAACACCGAAAACGCTATGTATACTACAAATATTCATAGCGGAAAACCTCAGCTATGGAATCAAAATGTGAAATGCTATATAAAATGTATACCATGTGGAAAACTTTTCATACCACTGAATATGAGTTATGAAAACAGTGATAACGCTATAAAAAAGCGAGTATTTAACATAGTAAGGTCTAAACGCTATATATCAATGGAGAATTCAATAATAGCGGACTTTAAAAAAAAAGGAAAACATTTTTCATAGCAATGAATATGTGCTATGAAATTATTGATAATGCTATAAAAAATAAGCTAAGATTTTAATAAGCAAATATAATTGCAAAGTCTGAACGCTATGTAAAACATTTCATGCTGGTGAACGTGCGCTATAAAATGTATAATACTATAGCGTTTTGATTTGTGCTATAAGATATAATAGGGCTATTATTGCATGTCGTTATATAGCGTCGTCACTAATGCTATGGTAGCCTGTTATAGCATTTTTACGTGCTATTAAAAGGTAATTCTGTTGTAGTGACTTATAGTCAAGAAATAAAAGTGCAACCAGAAACATTCATTCACTGCACTTAAAGTGAATAGACCAATGCCCTTGCCACACCACTGATCACTGCACATAATCATGAACATAAAACACATAACAGAGAGTATATGCTGATTAAAAAAAAGTATGAGGCCTCTTAAGTTAAGAGGCCCTAGGCTGCTACTGTGGTGGCTTTGGGCCAGCGATGGGCGTGTGTGTAGGCACTTGTCTTAAAGGCAATGCCTCTCTCTAAGAAAGCCTCAAGATATTTTTGTCCCCATCTCAATGTGAAGTACATACAAAGCTTGCCTTTTAAAACAGTATTCTCCATTGATTGATTTGTGAAAATCCATCGAACATTGATAATCGTTCACATACGCCATTAGGAATCTCTCATTTACATACATATTCCTACACATACATATATGTATACACACATATACATATGTATATATGTTCATATATACAGTTATTCAATCCCTCGCCTAGGCACGCCTAGTGCCAAAAATCCCTAGGCGTCATCCTATGGATTTTTACCTTTCAAAGCACCAACGATGCTTGAGATGCTAAAAAAGCACTGCAGAGCATGGGCGTTGAAGCCTTGAAAAAATATGTCTTGTGTAGTGTTATAAGACAAAATCAAGTTCTAGTACTTGGCCCCACATGAAGTCATATTACTTCTTGAAATTCAAAAAGTAGTAAAAAAATCGTTTATTCATCTCCACTTCTATATTGAATAGTAAAAAAATATTGTTTTTCCAATATTGAACAAAAAACTCTAGGTAATTTCTGTATTTTAAGTATATTTGGGTTGTTGCTTGCATTGTTATTATGGCAGTAAGTCGAGTCGACAGAGGTCCAGTTAGTCGATTGGTCATAGACTAGTCGACAAGTATATTGCTGCCACCAAAATGTTGTCAATTCTAACATATTGCTGCCAACAAATATATTGCTAATGAACAAAGAAAACTAACAAAGGATGCATATAATTTAATAAAGTGCAAGTTGCAAGATGGCTGTGGAAAGACGGCGCTGCAGGTTCAGGGTATCAATAGACTTTCGATCGAAGCTTGGGTTCGAAGTTTTTTCTGTTTAATAATCGGTACTCGATCTTTTCCAAATCAAAAATTTTATATCAACTTTAGATTGATTTGTTTTTTTGATCGATACTTGGTAACGATCCTTTTCTATTGTTTTTTTATTATTCGATACAGGTATCGATAACATTTAGTTTTTTCCTATTTGATGTATCGATAATTGTAAGGGGTTCAGATTTTTTTCTAAAATGTGTTAATACCAAACCAGTCGACACCAGTAATAGCCTACTCGACTAACTTCTACCCAGGTGCCCGAAATTCATATGAAAAGCAAGTTGAGACTTCATGTCGATGGTTTGATCTCGATTAGTCGACTAATCGAGCGTCGTGATAACAATGGTTGCTTGCAGACTAGAATTGGATGGCTTTGCGCATTCTTAATCTGATTTAAGATGACCTTATGATTCTCAATATTGCATTTATCTGTAGTTTTTTGGTGCCAAATATTGAGTGTTAGTGCTTTTTTTTCTTGCTTAAAAAACGGATGTTTAAGCTAAGAAAAGCCTTAAGCGCAAAAAAGCTAGGCAAAAGGCTTTCAAGCCTATTACTTCTTGACAAGTCATAGATATACATGCACACACAACACACACTTGCATGCACGCATGTGTGCACACTCACATATCTATGAGAGCTACATATACATACATACGTAAATATATATATATATACACACACACACACATATTTAAATTTATATGTACACACAAATATATGCACACACATACGCACAATATACACATGTGCATGAACACATGCATGCACACTAACATGTATTGGAGAGCTATTGAGACAAAATAAAACATAAAATTTGACACATCCTGTACATACAATTTGTGTCACTGTATATTAGGGGTGGGGGATACGATGATAAGATCTCATGTGCTATCAATTTGTGTATAAATAAAAAAGTTCTTTATATATGCGAGCGTCACGACACATGCTTCATGTGTAGTGATGATATATAATTTACGCTATATATATTATGCACATTCAAGAAAAATATTTAGTCATATTTTTGTGATGGAATCATGTATAGTTAGATTGAATTCTTATTTCCATGTCGTATTCGTTAGATCTTATTTTCAAAACGAATATAGGTAGAGGCTTTGAATTTGAAAAGTTGTTTACAAATTTTGTTTTTAAGTGACGTAGGATTTAGTAATATCTATAAATGCAGATTTAAATTTGCGAAGGGCAAATAGTTGTTGTGTCATATTTTTAACGGATATTAAAATTTAATAATATTTATAAAGAGGCATTTTTATAGTTTACAATTACACCAAAAAAGTGTGACATCAAGGGTACCACAACTATTAAAGATGGGCGTTATGGCACGCGCTTCACGCATGATCATGATACATGTTTTTCCCGTGAATTATGTTTTTAGAAACTGTATATGTTTAACACATCCGAAAGAAAATGATTTGCATGAATATTTAATTGTATTTTTACGTTGAAAATTTGTGTAATTAATTTGAATTTTATCTCTACGTTCCAGTACCTATTTTTTTATTAGTTTTCATTTTTATTTGTGTTGTTAATTGATAAAAAATGATGTTGTAAAAGATGATTATTTGTTAGATTCTACTTTCAAGTGTTATTAAAATTTACTAATATATGTAAAAATGCATTTCAAATTTGTAAAAAAAGGTAAATTGTTATATCCGACTTTTAAGTGATATATAAAGATAAAGATATGTAAGGGAAATCTTGAAAGTTTACGATCGGACCAAAAATTTGTGCTTACAGCACAACTCTTAATAAACATGCATGTGTATTTTTTTTCTTTTTCCATTGATATTCTTTTTTTGCCAATGATTTTGATCGATGAATATCGTATGAAGCTTTATCTTCTATCAAATCTCTTCAAAAAAACCATAAATTAAGATATAACACAAAATAAACATATTTACGATAAAATAATATTTTTTTTTGCGATTTTCACATCAATTTGTAACGTAATTTCATTGTAGCCATATGGATGATCACGATCTAAATTGGCATGAATGGTTATACCAAGACATTCAATGGCTAAATGAGACCAATACCATAACTGCAACAATGTTAAACAACCTTCCAATAGTTTTTCTTATAAGACAACATTTGTCAACTTGCCATACAAATGACAAAGTATTCCATGACTGCCTACCATACAGTGCTAAATCGTCCAAAAAAATGAATTATTTCGAGTTACATCGATCTTTCAAAGGATGTGGAAAACCCGACAATTAAAAAGTATAAAATTATAGTACGACTGCGATGAAATATCTTAATATATATCGTATTGACTCCATGTAGCTTCAAATTCCCTTTTAAGCCAATTCATAGTAATTTTACTTTCAGTTTTTTTGCATTCCCAAGACGAAATATATAAAATAACTCATGACACAACAAAATAATAATATTCCATATTATCAAAATATGTTGAGGAATCGCCAATGGATAAGAGTAGCAAATAGTAAACGTCACATGATGTGACAGTCATTCCTCTTACTCTGAAATTAAAAATATTTTTCTTTGGCCTCCAACAATCACACAATGCCATAAGAAGATGATAATCTAGTCTAATGTATCAAACTTGCAATGTTCTCGAAAACCAGCTATTCTAAAATTTTGTTGCAATCAAGGATCTTTATAATATATTTCTTTACAATTGCTCGATGGGTTTACATGTTGAAGTGTTTGAATGCTCTATATAACAAATAAAAATCAAGATTTTATAATGCATTTTCATTAAAAAAAACAATGTATATAAAATAGGAGATATCTTCATTAACGATTGATTTTTACCCTTATATTTTTTATGAAGATAAATGAAACTTATGTCAGTGGCTCCAGAAGGAGATTCTACAAAAAGACTAATCATCCAGTACATAGTCATTAATATCCATCTATGCACGGTAAAAATTAAAAATAGGATTTGAATTTTTGATTAGCCAGCAACATTTCAATGTTAAATCAGTTAATCACAACAATGATAACTGAAATAAGTTAAAAATAACAAAAAAAATCAGATAATTCCAATTTAATTTTTTTAATCCTATTTTGTGAAGGTGAAGAAATGCCTTCTATTCTGGTATTAAATAACAAATTATTTGAAGCTGATTTACAAACTAATTTGAATTTGAGTTGAAACAAGAGTAGGGAATGAGTTAGGGATTTGGTGATAAGGAGGAGGAAAAGAGAGGAATGAGAAAGAAAAAAGCCTCACTGAAATATTCCGAAAATGTATTTGCACATTCAAAAATGCACAAAAAATGTATTGATTGCGCATTTTGGAATGCACAAGATATATATATAATAATAATAATAGCTTGCACACTCCAAAAATACGCTGGCTCTTTTTTATATAAAAGGAAAATTGACGTATTTTAGCCATTTTATAAAAATAAATGCACATATAGCCATATTTCAGGTTTAATTACATGTTTAAACCGGTTTGGGATACTGAAGGCGAGTTTTAGGAACTTGCCTTCGTTAAATCTCAATGGCGAGTTTCCAAAACTCGTCTTCGTTACGACCCTGCATATAAATGAAGCTGAGACCCTTTCCTCCCCGCAGCCTCCTTCACTTTCCCCTTTCTCCCAGTTCCTTTCAGCATGAAAATAAAATAAAAACTCAAATCAATTCCATTTTCACCCATTTTTCATCCAAGTCATTCCCAAAAGCTCACAATGGGTAGCACATCCGGCGTACAACACGAAATCGGTAAAAATCAAAACCCTAGCTCTTAATTTTGAAATTAGGTTATTATAATTTTCTTTGTTATTAGTTAAGAAACTGATTATGGCTTACAAACACGTAGCTTGTATGATGTAATTACAAATTTTGATGTGAAATTTGTTCACCGCATTGATTTTAGCATGTTGGTTGGTTATTAGGTGTTACAGTTTGAATTTAGTACGGTTTGTGGTAATGTGGTTGATTATGGGTTGAAATTTAACTGATTGTGGCTTACAAGCATGTACCTTGTATTGACTATGGATTTAGTACGTGTGCAAATAGAAAATAATAATCATAGTATTGTTTGTGTAACATGTTTAAGGGAGCATAACATGTTTACATTTGTTTTAGAATTCTATATCATGTTTTTGAAAATAATACTTTTGTACATGCCTTTTGCAGAGTATTTTGAGATGGAGCCTGGACCAGTTGATCCGAGTGTGTTATATCTTCAGCCGCAACATAGGACATCTAACTCTGCTCGTACGGAGGTAGCAATTTGTTACTATTTTCATTTTTTGATGTTTAGTAATCTTTTCAGCATTAGACGTCAAACCCTCATTTTTTTATCTTTTAAATTTCCAGAGTGACGATACTGAGTTTGTCGTTGACCACTCGTCATCACTTTCGAAAGTGACATCAACAGATCCTCATGTCCTTGTCGAGATCCAAAGGGATGGATTTATGCATATTTTTTGTTTAGGTTACATCCAGCTCGATCTTTGCCTTGTTGGTGCTTTATTAGATAGGTCGAGGCCTGAGACATCCATGTTTCACCTACCAGTCGGTGAAATGACTATCACCTTGGGAGATGTGGCTGTTTTGCTGGGATTGCCTATTGAAGGCCATCCTATTGCGTTTGTTGGTGCAGGATATGATTATTTGTAGCTATCTCGCGGCCTACTCGGGCTAGATCCACCAGGCAATCACGTTAGGGGTGGCGAGTCTGTTCAGATAAGATGGTTCCATAATCAGTTGACAGATGATATTCTTGCATATGCCACCGAGGTAGAGGTTGAGCAACGGGCTCGTTGCATTTTACTGCACATTATTTTTTACAGAATAATGGTCGATCATGCCAAAACCCGTACAGATTTGAGTTTGCTACCGTTTTTAGTTGATCTCGGGTAGTGCCCTACATATTCGTGGGGTAGTGCAGTGTTGGTCTATACATATCAGAAATTGTCTAAGGTCGCACTGCAACAGTTTTCTTGTATTTCCTTTTACCCGACACTAGTTCAGGTATGAACCGAATTTCTATAATTTACTGTTATACAATATGATGCATCATTCTCTTGTAGCAATAGTATATTTTCAAATGCCGCTTTGATCCTGGACTTATATTCCTCTCGGAATATTAGTAGTGACGCCTGATCATATCGATCCATCGATGCCGCTTGGAGCTAGGTACACTTATTTGTACATTTATTTTTATGACACCCCACGTCCTTAATGTTGTTGTATATAACGGTGTTGTATACACAATTATATGATTTTCATTTGATGATAACAACCAAATATATATATTATTATAAATGTGTTTGTTACTGTACTGTTTTATACATACATCATGAACAGAAATATAATATTTATATTCAAATGGAATACTACTTCACAAAAATTAAACATTCAAACAACATTTTGTTTAAATATAATATTTTATTTCAACATTTAAACAATAAGGCAGGTACGATAAGGTAAACAAGATATAGTGTATACTCTTCTCTAATTATTACTCTGCACTAATACTAGTATAACAAAAATGAGATGATCCCAACAACTATAAGATGGTAGACTTAGGCGTACTTCTGGTGAGAGGTTTTAACCCCATACAATCCACAGGCAGTCCAACCTAACAGGCTCCTAAACTTTACCAGAGTCTAGATGTACCCTAACAACCACCCTAATCAATCGACTCCCTACCCCGTGATACCCTGTGTCGGCCCCATAGTAGGAGGCATCACTTCCTGAAGTGGAAACCCTTCATTGATGTGCACAACCATATCTACAGGTGTCACGGTCGTCTTATCCCTCTCGGCCTGGCCATGCACGCACATGACCTGGTCGGTTTGTGCCGCCCACACCGTCCTCCACGTTTGGATCTCTTACAATCTGCCCAATAAGCATGCCCCGACTCCGACCTGGGGCGGAGTACTCGTTCGATACCATTATATGGGTAACTGACTGAAACGGGTCCAACACACAAGATGATACAAGCTCTCCCCCTTTTCTTGTATCCCCACTAGGATTTCCACAGGTTATGTATACCTATTGGTGTCTTTAATTATATAACCCCCCTTGGATTAAGTTTGTGGGTCTATATAAATATTACCCCCCTCAGATTTACTTAACCTACCCACTGTTCAAACAAATTTACTTAATCCCTATTCAAGTTCATGTTCATACAATCCCTATGGATTCAACTAGGTTAAGTATTCCAATTCATTACCATGTCCATTTGTGGTTATAATGTGCTAGACCTCCCACATTAAGCCTGCCACTTGTGGATGCTGGATATGTTGGTCGGTTCCGGGCAGACTTCTTTCACAAGTTGGGCTTAACCTCGTGTCTTAGCACGTCTCGTATTTGTGCACTTAGATCCCTCACATTAGATTCACCACCTGTGGTCGCTGGATATGCAGGGCAGTTCCGGGCAGACTTCCACCACAAGTGTAATCTAACCTCGTACCTAGGCGCAGTTACAGTTTCTAATTACTGTACTCCTAGGCATTTCAATTTATTAACCAAATTTACCTATGTCGTTATAGGTTTTCATGCCCCTTTTTTCCAATTATTTTCATAATGAATTATATGCCCTAAATTCATATTCATAAACATTATTCAACTTATGCCAAATTCCCCAATTACAAGTTATGCCCAATTTCAATGTTTTTCCCCTCATCCCCCGTTTAACGCATTCGCATATTTCAACGGCATGCTAGGCACAAAAGTAGCCAGGCTATATAAAAATGAAAGGGGAAAGGTGAAGGGAAGATGATAGAAAGGATTATACTAACAAGATTGACATAAACACATAGTGGCGTAGTGATAAGATGGACATATAGGAACAGATCTAGTGAACATGAAATAATAGAACTGATTCTAACATAGTAGGGATGTCATAATATGCATAATAAGATCTAAACAATATTTTTGATGTCGAACTAATAACAAGTCCAATTTAACCACAAACATGATAGGTACAAGGTGATCTAAATAGTGAATTAGATCTATAATCAAAGGTAGATCTGACACGATAAAGGTTAAGATCCAAGTCACAGTTATGTCAGAATATCATAGATTCACAAGTTATTACAGATCTGATATGATTCAAGCAGTCACAGGCATAGATCCTAATTACAGTCATATCATGTTTTACTTTTTAATTATTTAAATCTAAAAGTAACTTAAACTCACAGTGTTTGGATCTAGAAAGATAGAAGAAGAATAGCAGAGGTTGAATCACAGATCTACACTTGAATAATTTGACTGCAGAAGAAGAAAAAGGCTGGGTTCAGTCTGGGCAGCGACAACATCTAGTCCTCCATTATTTTTCAGTGTAGAAAAAAAGAGAAATGGAGCCATATTTGTAGCTGAACCCCAAACCCTAATCTGTCCAGATCTGCGGTAGGGGGGTCGACCCCCCCTATAGGGTCGACCCATGGGTAGACACCCCCCTTGAGAGGTCGACTTAGGGGTTTACACCCCCTTAAGGGGTCAACACCCCTTGGGCAGGAATTTTGCCGCTCCCTGAATTTCGAAATTTGAACTGAAATTTGATTTTTCGGATAAGTTTGAACTGATATATTTATAATTATCTTGCGCGTATACAAACTTCAAACCTTAATAACTTCTTCATACGGCGTCCGTTTTACGCAAACCAAGTGTCTATCTTGACCAAAATTTCGAGATGGACGCAATGGCCTAGTCCGTTTCCTTTAATTCTGAATATTAAATTAAATATTCTTTAATTTTTCCTCTATAGTGTTATTAAAATTACGGGGTGTTACAAAGCTAATGGGATGAGGCTTATGAGGTACGCGGTTGATAAGAGCTCTTTCTATGTTGTATTATCGTTTGAGATAGAAGGGATACAAATAGACGGATGAAAAAAGGTTGCAAGATAAAATATAACAGTGCGCTGGAATTCTTGCTTGTTATTTTATGATCCCGACGAGTCTTTCGGAAACTTATCCTCAATCCATTTGCTCCGCAAGCGAATGGGATAGGGCTTCTGAGGTACGCGGTTAACAAGTGCTCGTTCGAGAAATTTCTCAGGAGTTTTCACTGGGATACTAGAAAATTTATTCCGAAAACATATGAATATATAAATAATTGAATAAATTTGGGTTGATACTGGAACTTGTGTCATGACTGCGGAACTGTCATCCACCGCATGTCATGCTATACATTACATTACAGTTTTTTGGAAAATGGAAGTCTTTGAGTATTATCATTTAGTTGCAGGAGCAGAGGAAAAAATCTGGTAAACTGGCGAAGAAGCTGTAGGAGCAGAGGAATTATGGAAGTCTTTGAGTATTCGTTCATTTCAATTTTTTTGCTAACCTTTCTAGTCTCAATCTTTAACAATGATTTTTAAAAACAACTAACAGTATTAAATCTTTGTTCGATTTTTTCAACCGTCCGTCTTACAAAACCTTCATTATTAAGAAGTAACTGGCGAAGAAGAGTCGACAAAACTGGCCGATACCTCACTGGATCAGAATGCAAACCAACAACAAGATTCGGTAACTTTTCACACATTCAAATATGTATTTTACTTAATGTGAATTTCTGAATACGCTCGATGCTTAGATTTTGCATTTAGATTTATTTTTAGGTAGAATGCTAAGCGCATGCATTGGAGCCATACCAAGCTCGGGTTCTAAGAAGCAATCGAGCTTTGATTGTGTTATTTTGTTACTCTCAATCCCTCAGTTTGGTACTTATTTAATTGAGCAATCTTCTTATAATATATTAATTCGTTTACTTTAGGTATGTGTTATGACAGTTGATTTGCTTTGGGTTTCACTGGGATTTGGGTTTGTATTATCGTGAATGATGTACCATTCGTTATGCTTTAGATTTTTTATGACGTGTTATGATGAATAATATAGTGTCTTCTATTGAATGATTCTTATTTGAGATTAATGATAATCATATCAGGGTTATATTAATAATGATCAATTTTATTTATCATGCTATTTTTGTTTTTGCAAAGCTAGTGGAATAGGAGTTTTTTAAGTCATAAAAAGAGATTAAAGTACAATTATATCATGCTTATATTGTGATTGTTTCTGTCTAAATCCATCAACAATACTAATGCATTATTTCTTTTCATTACAGTGGAGAGGAATACTATGATCAAGAAATTGTTGGTCAAAGCTATTTGGGCTGCTTATTACATCTTCTAAGTTGTTTCTATCTCGATTTTTATATAGGCGTCAAACGTATACGTGATTATGTAATAGTGAAATGTAGTGAGGAAGTTTGTATAAGCGATTGTGTAATAAGTGATTGTGTAATAGTGAGGAAACAATATGTGCACTATTAGAAAGTGCAATAAATATTTATTTGAATAAAAAAATATATTTGTTATTTGTTTTGAAAATAAATTCTGTGTCAAATATTCAATTCTTGTAAATGCATTATTTATAGTAAATAATGCCATGTGGCCTAAAAATGATGTCGTATGTATTAATCAAATGATGTCACATAGAAAAATTATTGTTTGACACATCAACCAATCATTAAATGCCAAATGTCGGCATTAATATATGCCATTTTGATACTACTACGACAATCATGTCAGCAGCCATGTAGGATGACACATCATCAGGCATGTCAACAACTATGTAGGATGACATCATAAAACACATCATATGATGACTCATCATTTGAGTCATAACATGGTGGGGCTCATTGATTATTTTACCTACCAATATCAATAAGTGTAGGTAACGCTCTTTCTCTACTAAGCTTTACCTACCAATCTCTACCAATTCAACATCGGTAGCTAAAATATATTACCTACCAATATGTTAGTATTACTTACACTTACAATTGGCAAGTAAAGACCCCATTTTCTTGTAGTGATTCCGTCCTTGCATGTTTTTTCAACCATACACCTATTTTAAGCATTGTTGCTTACATTTCAGCATTTATAAGCAATAAATGCATACATTTTTTCACATATTCATAAGCCTTCATCCTTTTTAACTTTTTTGCATACATTTCAGCAGTTATACAAAATAAATGCGTACATTTCTGCAATAATTCATAACACATGCAGACTAGTTCACCTTTATATGCATACATCTCAATAAGTATTACCAATATATGCATACATGTATGCATATATTCATCGAGATTTTCAATATAAATACTGGATGAATATATGCATACGTGTATGCATATATTGAGTATCAATGTTTAGATGTATGAAACTTTTTTTTAGGATGCTTCTGGGAGTATTTGCGATTTTTTTAACTTTTCTATGTTGCAGCGCGTTTTTTTTGGTTGGAAACACATAAGTCCCAAAATAGGGACCCGCTTTATATTAAATCTTTGGGGAGGATGCTATTTAATTATGAAACTTTTTAGGGATGTGTCCCTTATATTCACTTTACAAAAACCACTATGTAAAACATCTTTTATTAAGTTACAAAGAGAGTTAGGGATACGCTCGTTGTCTGAATTATAAAATGTTCACATAATTCAATATAACATTTAAGTGTAACAAATGTTTAAGCTAACTTCTCTCAATTATTTTTCCACTCAGACGGTTAAAAACTATATTAAGATTTACACCACGCAAAAATATTCTCTGTTTTTAGTAAAGGGTTTACTATATACATAAATAAAGTAATATATTTCTAAAACAAATAAAATTACTCAATTAATGTCTTCTCACAAGAATTCTTCCTCTTTTAATTCAACTTCACTTTCATCTAACACAACTCCAACATTAGCTACTCCGAAAACTCTGGCTTCTTCTCCTTGAAATCAATGGAGTCTCTCGCCCTTACTTAAAAACTTAAGAAAGATAAGTCTCTAGCTACTCACAACCCAATTCACAAAAAACTAGATAAAATATCACATTACCAAAGAGAAATGATGGAACATCAACGTGAAATGTACTATAAACAAAAATGACAAGGAATGCATCTACGCTTTCTCGAAAAGGGCTTGTTATTGATTTACAAACACTCACTAACAAAAAACTGCAATTTACAAAAAATCATTGTGTTTCAAAGATACTACCTCACCTTGTGACGTTACTCCCAAAAATCTCCAGTAAGAAAAAGGAACATCTAATCACAGTCCTAGACGTCCTGAATACTTGCCATTGAAACTGGTCATTCAAATCATTCGAATGGATCATTGAAGTAAATCTAGTATACATAGACATTGTATGTCATAATTTTTTTTTTTTTGGCATAGTCGACTGTTTTAAAGGTGACCGCAAACACCTTTTATTACAACTAATAATAAAAATCAGTATAGCACAGGTGATTGTTAGTAGACAATCAGCTATTCGGTTTTCAAGGCAGACCGCCTACCACTTATGGAGTTTAACGTGTTCCTTCCACTCTACTAAAGAAGACTTACAACATTGGATCTGGCTAATTTATGATGCTACATAGGCTCACTCCACGCAGGGAGGATATGATATGATACATTACATACTACATAAGGTAGTGAATTACATTGCATACAACCATATAAAAGAAGTACAAAGCATAAAGTGCACGTATTACAAGTACATAAGAAATGTACAGTTACATCCTGCTGTAGCATAAAATAAGGCAGGAAAGCCCATCTTCAACATAAATTTCATGAGCACTCAAAATGTAAGAAGCTAGATCTAACAAAAGAAGAATCAAAGCACATTTCTCAAGACTGGCACGAAAAGATGTAAACCCATCTTACAAAGTAAAGCACATGGCTTAAGATAACTTAGCATGTTGACAAAGACAACAACAAATTCCATAGCAGCTACACTGAAATTCTGACCCAAAGCTAAACAAGCATAGGAAGAAGGTTGGCCAAGCTCAAAAATTTGAACCAAAACATGAAGAACACCTTAAAACAAACCAGCATACATTACAACCTTACTCTGACGTAGATGAAAGACAATGGAGATGGAAAGGGATGAGGGCACCAACGCTTAAACATGCAATTATTTTCCTTATTCATATTTTATGTATCGAATATTATATAAACAAAATTTGATTCAGCTTTGATTATAAAAAATTTCTGGAAATAAAACAACAAATGTATATCAAAGGGCCAGACGTCTATCTGAAATCAAAGAAAAATAACAAAATTTGTATTGTTCAGCACAAACGTCTATCAACATGACTAGACGTCCAATAAAACGTTCGGTTTCAGTCTCCCGTAATGACAAACATCAGACCATAGACAATTATACATTTGTTCTACTGTTCGGAAAAATTCTTCTGAAACCACAAACGCCTGCTTAAATACAATAGACGTCTGTTGGAATGTTTAGGATAAAAATCCCTTAACCAACGGACGTATGTCATACCTGAACAGATGTCTGTACGGTCAGAAAGTCGCTTTTTTACCCGATTCTTCTCCTCTGCATTCATTTCTACATTCTTACTTTTTAATTTTTACCCAATCTTTTTTCCAAACCCTAAATTCCCAAATCAATTTTAACCCAAACTTTAAAATCAAGGCCCCGAAGAAATCATGCTACAAGCGCGAGAAAACAATCCAGCAAGCCAAGTCATCCGAGAGTGAAGTAAGATTTGCTTCTCAAGAACAAATCATCGAATGAATGCTTGAAAATGATGGACAAGATTGACTCAAAGAATTATATAAAATGAACATTCACACGGGTCCTTTTTATTCTTTACTTCATTTAAGAAAATATGACATTCAATATTTGATTATCAATGCTGAAATTGGAAATTTGATTGAATATGAGTCCAACAAAGGCCTCATAGATCCATCAGCAATTTATTTGTTCTTTACCAATCTCTGTTCATTTCATTTTGGGACCCTATTGACCCTGGTAATTGCATTTGGACAAGTTTTTATTGTCAAATAGTAAAATTCGATATTGAGATGGCTAGTCAAATTTTGTAATGTTCTTACTATGGAGCACGACTATAAGACATTCTGGGACGATGAATTACTAATCTTATCTAGGGAGATGAATTTCCTAAAATGACTCCTCTTTATTTTTGTCCATGAGCTTGTCTACTTAATTTGAATTCTTATTAACATTGTTACTCCGAGGTGTGGAAGTCATGAACAAGTTTATGATCCCGACCATAAAGCATTATATGCCATATTCAAAAACATAAAAGTTAGTTGGGCTTAATACATTTTTCAGCAAATCAAGAGATTTTGGACACCGATTAAACGACCTATTCTGTATGCACCATATATAATGAGGATTCGTAGTCTCAAGGAATCACTTTGTATCTTTCCAAATATGAAGAACTTAATGTTAAGGAAAACGGAATTCTTTGCATTGCTTGCGCATCTTTCTGAGTCTCGGCTACTAATTATATCTTTTGACGGTTGGTTACAAAGGCAGGGCCAACCACCTCCTTCATAACAACAACAACGATGATAATGACATCACCAACCTATTACTTCTTTCGAACCAACTAAGACTACTAAGTATCATTCTGATCCGGAAATTTAAGAAGCTCAGGTTACGGTAGAAACAGGAGAAATATTCATGATGTTACTCTTCAAAATCAACAGCTTTTATCCCTAAATCAAAAGATTTTAGGAAAGAAAGTTAATCGTTTAGATAGTTCATTTTCTATCGAATGACCAAAGTTGAAAGGACTTTTGATAAAGTGGTTTCCTCTCTTGGAGAAATTATACAAGTCTGCGGTCATTGGTTATCATGATCCTCTTCTCATTCTCCTATAACACCGCCTCCTCCTCCAACTACTCATCAATATATGTCAAGTCCAAGAACAAGTTGGAATACTTCGGGAAGCATGCACCCGGGAAGGAACTACAGGATCCTACAATGGCGCAACAAGAGGAACAAGAAGAGAGAGTTCTTGGCCTTCGAAGGACGCACCCCATTACAGTCGTTATCAATCCTTTGAAGGCTTGTCGATTCAAGAAAATACGGAATATCACGATGAATCACAATGGTCGAACTACGCATATAGTGAGCAATCTTTTGAACAATGGGGTTACTTCACCGATTCTTAAGTACTTATTTTATTTTCCAATTTTATTCGCACTACTTTAAAAACCTTTAATTTGATCTGATGGTTTGTAGTATTAAACTTGTAACAACTCTGTGACACTTGTGCGCTATGGTGTAGCTTAGTTTGGTTTTTTCTATATGATCTATTATGCTTTTTGATAATGCCAAAGGGGTAGATAAAATATAAGGATCACTAATTAAGGGGGGGAGTACTTGTATACTTATGATTGTATAGTTGCCATCATCAAAAAGGGGGAGAATATTAGATCCTCTGATTCATGATTATAATGATGACAAAGATACAGTCATAATACATAACATATATATAAAATATCTATCTTTGCAGGAGATAACATATGCAGAAATATCATCGAAGACTGGAAGACATATACATGGAGCATGTACAAGAGCTACATAGTGAAATAGCAGTTTGTATATTAGTAAAAATAATGTGTACAATCTTCTTGGATAAATATATTTTGATAAGTTTATCAGAAAACAGAACTGTGCTTGTATCAGACATTTGTCTGATAAAGTCAGACATCTATATACAAACTCTGAAAATTTTCTAGGCTCAGCACAAACGTCTGACCTTTAAGTATAGATTTCTGTCATTGCATTCGGGAAAATATACATAGTATAGAACAAACGTCTTTTCTATGGGTCGGATGTCAGTCCTGAGCGACAACCTGTTTTCCTGAAAGGATTTCTTCCAAAATAAAAAGTCACAACTATTTACTTAAATTGTAGTCTCTATTTTTCAATGGCAACAACTTTTTAATTGAAGAATTTTCAGTCTAAAAGTTATATCTTTTCAATAAAACGCTTCAATCTCTATATATAGATTGAAAACAAAAGAGTTTATTTATCGAATCTTTCTGAATCTCTCAAATACTCTTTATACTCTCTTGCAATCTTACATTACTCAAAAGCACACTTATTCTTCTATATAAAAGCAGTACGATTCATATATTTACTCAAGGAGATTATAGGAGAAGTCTTGTAAGCATTCAGTCAATATCAGTGTTTTAAACAACACAAGCTTGTCAAATAAATTACACTTCTATACACCTATTCCTCCAGGCTTAGAGAGGACTGTTTTGATAGATAGAAAGCCAAATTGGAGCTTCGGGACTAGATGTAAGGCGGGAGGTCTGAACCGGGATAAAATATTGGTGCAATCATTCTTTACTTTACTCACTTTTTCATTTTATTTTTTATAGTAATTATACTTGCTTAGTTAGACACACACGATCCATTTAAGAACTTTCAGTTCCTAGGAAGATTTGAGTTATTATGAAAAGAAAACAACAAAAAATCCCTCAAATCTTCCATTTTGTTTATTGTTTGTACAAAGAATTTGTCAATCTATTTGTGTTTGTGGTTTTGGGATTATTGAGTTAATAAAAGACAAGCATGACTAATGTTGTTTAATTCTCTATATTTTCTAGGATTCATCTTATTCTATTTTGTATAATTTTATATGTATGTTTTTGTGCAAAAGGTTAAGATTTGGATGGAACTGTAAATTGGAATAGGTTTAAATCCCTATTTACTAAATAGAGTATTTGAATGTATTGTTTACAAAATATCCAAGTGCTAAGGTTTTGCATGTAAACATACGTAAAAGAGAGTCCATTAAAACATAGGAATTATATATATATGTATATATATATATATATATATATGTGTGTGTGTGTGTGTGTGTGTGTGTGTATTGGATATATGGCACTTTTTTATCTTTTATTATTTAGATAATCAAGTCAAAACAGGGTTGCAAGTTTCATGTTGTTGTTGTTTTTCCCATTTTGATTATTACATGTTAATATGTACATTTATGCCATGATTGAAGGAAATTTGGGAAATAATAACTTTTTCACCTTTAATTGAAATGGGGATTGAAATTTCAAAATGTGGTTAGGACGTTAATTACATTCGCGTAAGTCACGCCTATGTGTATATATAGTGTAAACAACGTAATGTTTATACATATTAAGTGCGCAACAAATACGGTTAAATCAAGAATTTGAATTCGAATGTCCCTGTAGGTGTTTAAATGTTTGTGTGTGTTAATGGATTTAAATATATTACCTGCACATAGACAAGAGGTTAACCGTTACTTGTAGTAGAAGCCTTCCCGTAGTCGACCGACATATCCAACATCTACAAGTAAGCCTGGTTAATATAGAGGTCTAAGTTCCATGGGCCATTATAATACAATGTTAGGCCCAACTTGTAGTAGAAGCCTGCATAGAACTGCAAGACATATCCAGTATCTACATGGGTTGGTCTAATGTGAGATGTCTAGTGTATGTATATACATAAGTGTGTGTGTGAAGTAGGCTTGCCTTAGAAAAAATGTATTAAGTGGATGACCTACCATGATTTAGGTATTTAATAGTTAGGACTAGGTCCATTTTTAAGATTCACTCCCTGGTTTAGGAACTAATTCATGGGACTCACCCTTACAAATGTTTTAAATGGTCATTAGGTCTGCCTTCCTCCTATAAGATATTAAATGGTCATATTGGACAATAATGTGAGTAGGGTAGTTCTTCAAGTAATGTCTGCCTCTTATCTAGGAACGAGTGAGGGATGAACTAGGGACGAATTATATATATATATATATATATGGCTTAAAGGAACCACCGTCTAAGATAAGTATCAAGTGGCTAGGAGTTCACCCGTAGGAATAGTTAGATAGTAACAAGTGGGTCCGTTAGGAGGGTTCTCTTAAAATGAAGTTAAATTCCTGACCCAAACATAGTAGTAAGTTACCGTTACTATTTCTCGACCTATGAGAGAAGTTGTTTATGACGTTAACCCTAGAGATGAGTTCTTAAGTGGCTGGGGTGCGCCATAGGGTATTAAGTGACTATAGGGATGTCCACCTTTAATAAATTAGTAAATGGCCTTAAGTAGCTAGGAATAGTCCGCCTCACGGGGTGACAGGAAGAACATTCGCCCTTAAAATTACCTTGTGGGGACATTAGGTGACTATAAGAACGTCCGCCCTTAGATTCACATGTAGGGCTTAAGTGAATGTTAGAGTGTTTGCCTTATATGTTTAGCTTTGTGTATGCTAGTTACGTAGACATAACATGAAGAGTTTATACTATTAACTATAGAAAATAGTTATTCCTAGTCTTATCTTTATTTCATTCACCATAACTTTATGTTCTGACCTCCCTTCTCTTAACATTAACAAGTTAGTATGTGAGACAATTGATTGAGGATGAGGAACGATTGCTTGGAGGAGGAGTCTCTCGAAGATTTACTTATTATGGCAATAGCTTTATTATTGTTGTTTTTATGTAATTGAAATAATGAATAATGTACCTGTTATGATCTGTGAGACATTTTATACCAAAATTTGTGGTTTTTAGTAATGGTACATCTATTTTATGCTATTATATTATTTCCCTTCCGCTTTGTGAGATTCTGACTTTTCATTTAGATTGCTCTATATATCTGTTTAGTATTCCTTATGGGAACCAACGATCTATTTAGAGTGACTTTATGTTCCAATGGGCCTTTTCTGAGTTGGAATTTAGGCTTATTTTGAAACGGTCATCACAATCTTTCTCTTGAACTAGCGTTATATATGATGTCTAGACTGCTGCTTATATTTGATATAGAATACTTTGGATTGTAGATCTTCTTAGATGTTTTAGTTTCCTCTTTACTGAAGGGAAACTAACTCACTTTCATTGAAGGTCACATGTCTTGAGGTAAAAATTCTTCTAGTTTGTCTAGACATTTATAACCTTTGTACCAATTAGCATACCCCAGAAAAGTGCATGGTGTAGATCTAAGCTGTAGCTCGTGTGTATTATAAGGTCTTAAGTGGGAAAAACACAGGCGCCCTAATATTTTTAAGTTTTCGTAATCAGGCTTAATCTTTGTAAACACTTCCAAAGAGGTTTTATAATTTAAAACCTTAGTTGGAAGTCTGTTTATCAAATAAATAGCACTTGTAAATGCATCAGGCCAGAATTCCAATGACATTGATGTTTAGTCAAGCTAAGTTCGTTTCTACTATGTATCTGTGTTTTGTCTTAATAAGACCAATTTTTTTTCCTGATGTATTGGGACATGTAGTTCTATGTATTATGCCTTTTCTTTGAAAAAACTCTTTAAGTGGAAAAATTTCCTTTCACCCATCAGTTTGAACAATTTTGGCTTGGCAATTAATTTTTCTTTCATCATTCATGATAAATTGCAAAACTGCATTATGGGTATCTGACTTAGCTTTAAGAAAATATATCCATGCATGTCTAGAGTACACATCTATGAATGATATGTATACTTATACCCATAATCAACATAATTTGGTGTTGGTCCCCACAAATCTGTAGCAACTAACTCGAGTGGTTTGGTGTATTTTCTTTTAAAATATGGAAATGCAAGTTTATTACTTTTCCTAATTTGGTAGTATGCACATACATAAGTTAGGGGAATATCATGACCAGCAATATTATTGCTCATAAAAAAATCTTTTGACCATATTCATACTACCATGACCCAGTTTACTATGCTATATATTAAAGTTACTAGTGCATTCAACATGACTAATTTGATACTGATTATTACAGTTATCTTCCTTAGAGCAGGTACTTCTTGGGTTGAAAGTATCAAATTTGTAAAGTCCCTTATAATCTCTACCTTGCAATAAAGTATCTTTAGTGAATCTTTTACAAGGAAATATTTAAGACAAAATTTGAAATAAACTCTATTGTTTTAGGTAAATAGAGAAATACTTAAGAGATTTTTTCTAATTAGTAGTACACATAGTAGGTTGTTTAAGTACAATTTCGTGGTACCATTAATCCTTGCATTTCCAGTATGTGTTATTTTTACAGATTTGCCATTGCCAACAACTAAAGATTTGTTACATTTGCATTACCTGTTTCCAACATTCAGGTTAGCAAGATTGTTTGTCATGTGATTGGTGACACCTGAGTCTGGATATCATCATTCGTCAAGTAAGTCCTCTATTTTAGTAGTATCATTTCCTTTTCTATATGCATTGCTTTTACTGTCCTACTGTGAGTCAACAATATATACACTAGGGTTTCTTGAACTATTGCCTTACTATGATGTATTATAGTTAATGTCAAATCTGAGATAGCACTTACTGGCTACATGACTAACTCTTTCACAAATATGACATTTGGATCTATTGTTGTTGTTACTGTTCCACCTTCCTCCTCTTCCTCTTTGTCTGAAACCACCCTTTTGACTACTACTGGGTTGATTTCTGTTACAATTGTTTCTTTCTTGACCTTTGTTCTTACTGTTTCCAATGTAATTAACTGTGTAGTTGATGGTTGCCTTCTTCTGATCTAAACTTGGTTCATGAGATAGTGGTGTAGATTGAACGAATTGTAGATATGGAAAATTGTCGTTGGAAGATAAAACAACAACAATGGCTTCATAGTCGTCATCTAGGCCATTAAGTATGTGTAGAATTTTCTCATAGTCTATGATCTTATGCCCTTATGTAGCGAGTTAATCACATAGGTTTTTCACTTTTACTGTATAATGTGGAATGCATAAGTCCTCTTTCATGATATTTTGTAATTGCTTTATGTAGCTCATTATCTTTGTTGTAGATTGAAAACTGAACCTTATTTAATTGTTTGCCAAATTTCATGTGTGGATTTGCATCCTATCAACTATGGTAAAATACTTGGACCCACAGATGATAGAAGCTAGAAATTGATGAGGTTGTCTTGCCTTTGATATGTTGTATATTCATTGCTCACCAGTTTTCCTCCACTGTCAGTGACATATCTTGGTGGGGTTGGAGCAGTACCAAACACATACACTTCCAGGCCATAAACTTTAGTTGCAGTTTCAATTTGAAATTTCCACATCAGATAGTTTGTTTCATCTAGCCGTGTTGTAAGGATCTGACTTTATGGCTTGATAATAGCCTTTTGTACTTCTTGACTAATAGAGCTTTGTGTTGGTGCATATCTTTTAGTAAATGTTGGCGATTTCCTATCACCATCCATTGTCAATAATTGAGAAACAAGAACTGATAGGAAAGGAATGAACAAAATGGCTGTAAAGCAAGAAAACTTGCATAGTTTTCTGATAGTTGAGACACAATCGACAAGATGCTAATCTTGGTCTTAGATTGGGCTCAATTGGATGAAGAGATCACTATTGCTCGAAAATAGTGATAATTAATGAGCATAGCAATGATCGTGTTCTTGTCTCTCAAACGATGAAAAAACTTCGATGAGACCACCAGTGTCTCCTGAGGATCAAATGATGAAGCTTTGCTGACGATCTTCTATAGTGAGGCACACGCTGCGAGGCAAGGTGGCTCTGATACCGTGAAAAAAAGAGATAGCAGAAATGTAAAAAGTGATAGAGTAAATTTTGTATTTACTATTTTCTTTAATACACGACTGTTGTATTTAAAATTACATAAGTGGGCTTCAGTTGAATACCCATATATACAAAGACACATAACAAATTGAAGGGAGGTACGTAACACTACCACATCCGTTTATTTCATTTTCTCCAATAGAAGGTAAAACAACATCTGTAATTATAGTTTTATCTATGATATGTAGTTAAGATTGTATACGTGGAATGCGAGGGGGTGGTATAGAGAGAGAGACACATACGTGATATTTTGTTGCCTTTTAAGGTTAAACTAATTTTGATAGGGGCATTGTTATTGATACTCCAAAAATTGTTAAGAGGAGGTCAAATTTTAAAAACACTCCAATCATAAAAATAATGTTAAGGGGTGTCACGTACTTAATTTTTTACATCCCCTTTTACCCTCGTAATAACGTCTGGTAATAACATCAGTTACCATCCCAAATCCAAATCAATTTCAAATGCAACAAAACCAAATCCCTAAATTATTTGAAAAAAAAAACGATTGTTAGAGGAGAAATAATGGTATGAACAAAGAACATAATATCGTATTAAAAAAAAATATTCAATATATGTATATCGATTTCCTATCAATGATATTTTTTTCATCTGATCTGACAAATGAAATTATTAATAATTTGATATAAAAATCTAATGCAGTTCGACTAATATACCGTATAAAAAAATTTGATTATAAAAAAGAGATTATTGTAAAATAAGGCTAATTTGGTAAAATAAACTTTATTTGTTAAGGGGGTACTCTCTCCATTGGTTACCCCCCTTAACAAATTTTATTTAAAAATGAAAATTGACTCCCCCTTAACAATATTTGGAGTGTCAATAATAACCCCCTTTGATAGATGTAGTTAAAAGTATAGAATTATGTGTTTTTACTGGAAAGTCCAACCGGTCATGGACTATTTACATAATAATTTTGAATTTTCGAAAAGTTAGAGTTCTGGATGTCTCTATTGTGGAAAATAGTGCGAATGACAAAATTAGAGAAAATTTAGACACAAGAATAAGAGGCCAAAAATTTAGTCAAGAACAATTTTTAGTGCAAAATAGAAAATGATGGTGGACCCTGGATTTTTTGATTTACACTAAAAAGTGACACTGTGGCTAAATTTTTGGCATTTTGTATAAGTTTTTCTCTAATTTTGTCCTTTTCCTAAAACCCCAATGTGCAAAGACTTGTGATTTACAACATAAATATAAAGGAGACCAATTATAAGACCAGGAAAATACCGTGAAGGAAAATAGTAGACCCCTGAATTCTTCACTTTACACTAAAAATTGTCCTTAAGTTAAAATTTTAGCCTCTTGTTCTTATGGCTAAATTTTTTGTTGACTTTGTCTTTGTGCCTAAAAATCCCTTATAAGATGTCCAAATCCCTAAAAAATAATAATATAATTGGTAATTAGCAGTAATTTTCATCATATTAATTTTAATCCAGTTCAGTTAATAAAATGTCTTTGAATAAATATATAATTTAAGAACTACAAATAATGTTCTTTAATAAAATAAACAGTCATCTTCCTTTCACTTCTTTTCTATACCACTTCTCTTTCAGCTTCAAATTCTATTTTGGTTTTGTCGAGAACAATCTATAATCTATGATACTACAATAAAATAGTTTATTTATTCCCATTTTGTTTTATTAAAATGCATTTACATAGTACCATTCATGTACGCTATATCTTGAATTTTTTATTTTGTAGCAATAAATAGACTTTTGTTCACATGGTTTTACCTTATTCACTAAAAGAAAGTAATTGTTATCGAACTTCTATTAATATTAAATAAAAAATGAATGTTAGGAACATAATATTAACCCGCCAATAAAATAGTGGCAAATTCTATTCATACACCCATAAATCTTTAACATACACCATTGTTTTAATATGAAAAATTATGATTATGCTATCCTTGCCTTTGATTACATTTTCAGTCTTTTTCTTATAATGCATCTAACTAGAACTTTAAAATAAAAAATATTTGATCAAATCTATAGAATTTCATAAAGTTAATAAAACGTAAAATGTCAATTAAGAAATTTTTTACAATTAAATATTTTAATTCCAATATGTTCAATCATCCAAAATTAGAGCTCATTTTTTAAATAAGAACAATCGAATAATTTATGATGTTAGTGTAAAAAATTAAAGTTTTTTTATGAATTTAGGGTAAATTTATTACAAAGAATTCCTAGTTCTGTGTAACTTGGTTTTGAGCTTAAACAGAGAAGATGATGAAAATATAAAAGCGTAATTTTTGGAAAGGCATGGCCTATGAAAAGAAATATTTGGTGTATGCTATTTTTTTTTCAGATCGCGGTGTATGTTAGGAAACTATTGGTGTATGAATAGAATTAGCCTAAAATATTTGAATACAAGGATCAATTATATAAGAAAGGATAGAGCTGGTGCATTTAAAATGCTACATGTCCCAAAAATATTGTCTATTAGTGTTTCACTTTAAAAATGTAATCAGATAATGTCGTTTATTACAGGAAATTCTGAATTTGAATACTGATGTAATAAATAGTTTATTTCAATATGGTTTTATCTTGTTAAGAAATTATTCCATGATAGCTTATTTATTAAATAAAAAGACAGTGATTTGCTTATTACTTCTGTTAATGCGGAACAAATTAGGTAGGGAATCAATTATAATTTTTAATCTTTGATGTGACAATAGTATAATTCATTTACCTGCAGACCACTTGATTAAAATGCACGTACACACATACACATTCATTTATATATAGAAGGTTTTCAAATTTACATACTGCAATTCATAGATACTTGATTTAAATGTTTTTGATTTTTTTTTTTTCAAAATTATTCCAAGTATCCCTATTCAGAAATTATTCAATGATACTTTGTACATAAAAAAAAAAAAAAGTGATTTGCATATTACTTTTGTTAATGTTGAACAAATCAGGTAGGGAATCAATTATATTTTTAATTTTTGGTGTCACAATAGTATAATTCATTTCTTGGCAGTTCACTTGATTGAAATGCACTTCTGTTATTTCATTTGTACGTAGAAGGTTCCAAATTTGCGTGCTACAAAATACTAAATAGATACCTTGCTATTTTTTTTAAATGCGGTATCTTCAAACATGGTAGGAAAGTACAGTGTAATCAACATAACACTGCTTGTAAATTGTGGTGGCTAAAGTTAAAACCGCATAGATTTTATTGTTTGATAATATTCTCTCTTGAAGATTAATTCAACAATGGATTTGGTGATAAGTACTACAAACTGTCGAAGCCTTTTATATAATTCTACACTAGCTATGTTTTATTAGCTAAATGTTTTATTTTATGTTATATATATTCTTCAGGATTTTATTACTGGCATGATTATTCTTCTTTGTATGACGAGTACCATATTTGATGCAAATGGTGCAATATACAATGTTGTAGACTTTGGAACTAAAGGGGATGCTAAATCAGAAGAAAGTGAAGTATTTGTTGATAAATTGAACTGCTGGTCCGCTAGGCAAATAAGCCAAGCTGGTAGGCTGATTTTGATTAAATCAGTCGTTTGTGCCATGCATGTGTATTGGTCTAGAGCTTTTATCATTCCCCAAAAGTTACTTGCTATGATCAAAACTGCCTTCATGAGATATTTCTGGAAAGGTAACATACATCAAAAATACATTACTCCCATTGCCTTTGCTAAGCTTGAGAAACCTATTCGCTATGGGGGTCTGGGTATCATTAACACTTCTCTTTGGAACCGTGCCGCTATTGTTAAACATATTGAAGATATTCTAAAAAGGAAAAACAGCTTATGGGTCTCGTGGTCGTACAATTATGTCTTAAAAGACAAAAGCTTCTGGACTGTTTCTTCTATGCAATGGCATAGCTGGATTTGGAAAAGTATGATCAAGACTAAACCCAAGATCCTACCTTACTTCAAGCATGGCACCTCGGCTTTTCATTATGTTAACTTCTGGACTGATCCTTGGATCGACTTTGGAGTCATATTAGAGCAAGAAATTGGCTCTCAAGGCATTATCCAGTCTCGAATCAAGCACAACTCCAAAGTTTCTACCATATATAATGGCAACTCTTTCAATTTACCATCAACCTCCAACCAAACTATAAAGGCTGTCTGGGAACGTGCTGTTAACTTCGCTGCTTCTTCGAATGCTCAAACAGCCACTGTTTGGAAGTGGAGAGGTAAGAATTTCTCCATTAAAAATATGTACTACAATTTTCTTGGTGTGTCAAGTGATGATGTTTGCAGGTGGAGTAAGAGTGTGTGGCGTAGAGATAACCCAGCTAAAGAAAATTTGTGCTTATGGAAGATCATCAAAGGAGCAGTAAATACTAAAGACAAGATCAATGCTTATGGGATGGTGACTGACCAAACTTGTGTTTTGTGTAACTGTGAAACCGAGACCCTACATCACTTATTCTTTGCTTGCACTATCAGTGGCCGCCTTTGGACTGAAGCCCAACATCAAATCAGCGGTACAAATGCGACATTCTTACCATGTCACGACTGGGAACAAATAAGGAAGAGAGCTACTGGGAAGAGTAATAAAGCTAGAGCATATAACTTTGTGCTGAAGAAGATCGTCACCGGAATATGGAAAGAAAGATGTCTGCGAGTTTTTGATCCCTCTCGCAGAATGAACTTCGGCCAATGGAAACAACTTGTTTGGCATGATATCCGGGAGGGCCTCAAATACATAAAATTCACTTACGACCCTGGAATTTTTGGCTAGCCACTATGTGCTTTATTTTTTGATTCTTTGTTTTTATCTTTTAGCCTCTTGTAGCCATTGGTATGCCTAGTGCTCTCTGTATTTCTTTTGTTTTTGTTTCTTCCTTTGTTTACTATGTCCTCGTCTTTTGGCATATCAATAAAGTGGTAGGGGACCACTCAACCCCGTCGGCTTTGCAAAAAAAAAGAAAAAGAAAGTGAAGTATATATGATTATATTCACTTGGGAATTATTGATATTTTAACAATGTTTCCGGTTTACCATATAAATTATATCCAACTATATTTGACTAGTAATCCTAATTTATGTATATTGAAGGCATTTCTGAAAGCATGGGGAGCAGCATGTGCTGATGGGAACAATCCCGCGTTTTTAGTTCCATCCACAAAGACATTTTTATTGAACAAGGTCAATTTCGAAGGTCCATGCAAATCAAATTTGCATTTTCAGGTAATAAATTCAATCTTCTCACAAAATTTTATTAGAAAATATATGATTAAAATACAACAATAACATACATTTCAATTCTAGCTTGTCGGAACACTGATTGCATATGATGGTGTATCGTCGAACTCTGATCTTCACCGGATCTCAATACATGGTGTAAATGGTCTTTTAATTGATGGTATTGGAACTATTAATGGACAAGGTCAACCATAGTGGGACTGCAAGAAAAAAGGGGGTAAGTTTATCGATTTAAGCTCGGAATAGCAGCCTCCTTTGTTTGTACGATTACAGACACTTCTCTCTCTCCTTTTGTTTGTACGATTACATCTAACATTTTTTACTATAAATGTAGGGATGTGATAATGCTCCATATGTAAGTATCAGCCTCTTTTGAATTATTGATTCACTGTCAATCAGGTTGGAAACTGACATTATTTCTATTATATTATATAATCGTTGAATATAATGAACTGACAAAATGTTGCAATAAACAACATAAATTCTGTGGACAGTGCTGCTAAGCACCTGACTATTCACCAATGTTCCAGAGTTAGTCTGAACAGTATGCACATAACAGCTCCTGTAGACAGTCCAAACACTGATGGAATCTTGATTTCAGATTCTCAAAATGTTCAAGTTGCTCATTCTATTATTGCCACCGGTATTTATCCTTTCTTTGAGTTCAACTGTCTGGAGAAGAAGATATGATGGTTGAGGATGAATTCAAAGAATTTTCATTTTTATAATGATTAATCACATTAGATGATATAAGTGTATTACACAACAATTACTAACAAATACGGTACTAAATTAATATTGGAAAAATGTGTCATATGTTTTATTACTATTTTTAGTTTCCAAATATAAATTGCATGCATGATCATTTTTGGAAATTGTCAATGACACTCCACTTTTGATTAAAATATGTTCTTTTTATTATATTAGAAAATTAATATTAGAAATACCAACAAAAAAGACTCCCTTATATAATTTCCTTGGACGATGAGTAACTCATTGTTCTTAATATCAAATAATAAAAATATATGGTACTTTAAATCATATGCCTAATGAACGCTTTGATTTTATGTGTGATAAAATTTACATGAAGGAACACATTATTGGTGTAAACTCTTCTTAAACGGAATTAATAAATTCTCGAGTGCTAATAGATGATTAAATTGCATAATGCAGGTGATGATTGCATTGCCATACTTTCTGGTAGTTCCAATCTGAACATTAGCAATATAAAATGTGGCCCTGGTCATGGCATTAGGTAACCCATCTCCTCATTTTAGTCTAATTTTGGAAGTGTTCCTAAGTATCCATTACAATTCCTATGGGTTACTAACTTTTGACAATTGGTAAAAGGAAAAATAAATTAACATTTATTACTGATTATAGTAATGTAGAGGATCTATTAAATAAAAGTATTGATGAAGGACAATTTCCATTATGTATATTATTTATCAAGCCATATATCCTGAGACATTTTACTTCTGTTATTTATGTAAACAATAAAAAGGTCCAATGTCGAAGGTTTCTGAAGTTCAAAGTTGACATTTCAAGCTTTAAAAACATAAGTTTGGACAGAAAAACATTTGAAACTTCAAAATTTCAGGATTTTTGAAATCCAAAATCGAATAAAATATACATTAAAAGGAATTATTTCCCATTTATTTCTTGAAACAGGATTAAGCTCTAGCTAACAAGTTTAAAGAAAGCTCAATGTATATTTCTGAAGTCTTGAAACAAGATTAAGCCGCTTATGAAAATTATACATAGGTTGCCTGCTAACAATGTTTAAAGAAAGTTGGATGTCTAAGATATCTGAAGTTCTAAATTTGTAAAATTTTCAATTTTAAAAACATAACTAGGAAAATGAATTATTACTGTTATTCTACAATTTTACACTTTCTGAAACAAGATTAAACGATTTATTAAAAGTATACATTGGTTGCTCACTAACACGTTTTCCTCTTTCTGTATATTTGTTGTTGTATGTAAACTATCAGCATTGGGAGCTTAGGAAAAGATGGAGAAGAAGCACGAGTGGAGAACATTAGGGTCCAGCAGTGTAATTTTTACAATACATTGTATGGTGGTAGAGTCAAAACGTGGGAGGTATTCTTTTTATTTCACTTACACTAAATCATTTTTTATTAATGTAATTCACACTAAGCTTAAATGTTAATTTTTTTTATTTAGGGAGGTTCTGGCTACGCTAGAGGCATATCTTTCCAAGATATTACCTTTGATTCGGTGGATCAACCAATAATAATTGATCAGTACTATTGTAACGGAAGAAGTGGTTTTCGAAACTCGGTACTAATATGGACAATTGATTATTTATGTGTTTTGTTTATAATGAATATGTTGTCATTTGTTATGCTTGATTATTTATATTTTTGTCACAGACATCTAACGTGCAAATAAAGGATGTAGCATTTATAGGAGCGCGAGGGAGTTCGAATGCGAAAGGGGATGTCTCAGCCATTGAAATTGCATGTAGTGAAACAGTTGCCTGTCAGGGAATTACTTTGCAAGATGTTAAAATTACATCTACTACTGGCAGTAATTTGAAAAGTTATTGTCTTAATGCTAATGGAAGGAAAGTTGGTGTAGTCTATCCAGACGTTGAATGTCTTCCTGCTTAGTTAATGCTAGTTAAGGGTCGTATGTAGGTGAGAAGGTTGACTTTCTGAAATATTTGTAAGGCCCTCCCCACATTGTAAAAATTGAATGGATCAATAAATAAATAAATTTTGTTCAAATTAGATATTTTGTTTTGTACGCAACGGTTCTATATACATTCACAGCCAAATAAATTAATGAAAGTTGAAGAAATTCAGCTCTGTGGAAATTTGTATATGCATTCTTCTAAATGTGTTAATTCAACAAAGGTACGAAATTATGAGATTAATATCCACCCGATTTTTAAATGGCTTTCTTATGGTCAAATTGAGCCCTGTCCATCTATATCCTTCATGTTATTTTTATCATAAACATTCAAAATTATACTGGAATAGTAGTAGTATGAATACCAACTTACTACTTTAGTAAAATGCCAATTTTAGGAATACTACGACTTAATTTGTTTACGGAAACGCAACGAAGTAGAAAAAAGCATGTCTTGGACTCCATTATATCTTAGAAACTAATTTGTTACAAATCAGCGTGCATTCACTTATTTAACAATTACGGAAGTGTATTATCATAAGATACGCTCTAAAACATAGCATATATATATATATATATATATATATATATATATATATATATATATATAAATGCGTGTGTGTGTATATATATATATATATGTATGGGAGCGTCTATTTTGACACAATTTGATGACACAAATGGTGACACAAAAGATCTGCACCATTGGATCTTTTTGTCTTTACATGGGAAGGTGAAATTCAGGGGGCAATCCAATGGTGAGAATTCATTGTGTCACCAAATTATGTCAAAATAGACTTCCCCTACATACATACATACATACATACATACATACATATATATATATATATATATATATATATATATGCGTGTGTGTGTATGGGAAAGTCTAAATGAACACAAAATATTGACACAAAATTAAACACACAAAATCTGTGGCAGTGGATCTTCCCCTGAATTCCACCTCATACATAAACAAATCTTATGGTCCAGATTTTATGTACATAATTTTTTGTACAATTTTGTGTCCCTATAGTCCTTCCCTATATACACACGCACACAAATATATATATATATATATATATATATATATATATATACATATATACATATATACATATATATATACATACATATATATATATACACGCACACAAATATATATATATTTGTGTGTGTGTATGTGCGCGCGCGCGCGCGTGGGGGCACTATATATGTACACATGCATATTGTGTGTATTTCTGGCAATATTATCATGTTAAAATATTTTACTATAATAGTGGAATATTATTCTGTTTATGTGCTAACAAAAGAAGATTAGCATTTCAATCATGGTTAACATAGCATTATTGTTGACTACATTTCCTGGTCTCTTAGGGTAACCGGGGTATGTAATGGAAATCAAACATAGAACAAATCAGAGCAGATCAGAACAGATCGAAACAAATAAGTAGTGTAATGGTATTTATTATTTTATTAATCTTCATTAGTTATTATAATGCATAATGCGGCTGACTTATATACATGATGTTGTAAAAGTAATATGCAAATTATGTGTAATGACAATAATGCCCTGGAATACCTAGCTTCTGATGAAGCGTTGGAATCTCTTCTTCATGAAATACCTATGGCTCTCGATCTGACTGTTGAGCTTCCACCAATATCTGAAGCAACCGCAATCTTCTCAATGATCGCTGCAGCTAACTCTTCTTGGCCGACTTTGCAAGGTACATCACTTCGTCAAATGGTTTTGGGTGAACGTGATAGTGAATCTATGGTTTTAGTGGAGACTGTTGTGAATGATAATGTCACTGTCGTGAACATAAATGTTGAAGGTGATGTTGTGCCAACTATGCTAGTGCATGAGAACCATGAGATTGATGAATGTAATGAAGTTCCTGCTGTGGTGAATGTGGCACAAGCTTGCACACAAGATAGTCGGTAGAATGCTAAGTCCACAATGTCTAACTGGAAATCACTTTTTGAAACACTACCTAACATTGCCAGAGCTTACGAACCTATACACTTCTCCATCCCCGATACTGTCTCCGGTCCTGCACCACCATCTGAAATACTGAAGGAAGCGATTTTTTTTTGGAAATATCATGTTGTTGGTTTCTTTTTAGATTCAACATTTCCAAATTTTGATATGCGAGAAGCGTGCCGTGGAGCTTGGCAGCTACATGGGCAACTATGGATCACTCATGTCAATGGAATGTTCTACATGAAATTCTCATCTATCGCGGAAAAGCATAGGGTATTAGATGCAGCTCTAGCTATAATTAGAGGATAGTCACACCTTGGTATGCTTCTATGGATAAAGCTCGTGACTAATTCCTATCTATCCCAGTGTGGGCTCAATTCAACAACATCCCTTCAGCTCTGCAACCTCTTATCGGCCCCAATTGGCTGGCATGTCACATCGGCAAGTTAAAATGCTTTGACTCTAACACGGTAGCGAGGAGAATCCTTGTTTTTGCGAGAGCGTTGATTGAAGTGACTCCAGATAAGCCTCTTCCAAAGCAATTGAAGGTTTGCATTGAAGAACATATTTATTTTGTTGATGTGACTTACAAATGGACACCTAATATATGCAGTCAGTGCAAATCCTTTGGTCATATTAAAGAGAAATGTACTACCTCAAGTGATAGTATCCAGACTGAGAAAGTTCCTCTACCTCGTCCCCTTCCTATGATTTGGGTCCCCAAAGTTAAGCCTGTTGTTATTCCTCCTGCTAGTAATTCGGATGGTGCTGATAAGACTGATAAAGTGCAGACTGCTAGACAAACTTTTGATTGGAATAAAGTAGAAAGGATTCTGACGCACAATAACACATGTATGAATCCCAAGTTGAGTGCAAGTTCATTCTACATTCATGTTGATAAGGCTGATGTGACATGGAAGTTAATGTATCATGCGGAAAGTGGAGGGCTTATATTAGATAAAAATGGCGAGGATGGTAAAAACAACGATCAAATACAAATACTCCAGGACTCAAGTTGGGACAGAAGTCTACTATATTCAAAGATCTCTCCTTTTTTTGTCACTGATTTGGCTACTCATTATGCTGAGGCCGTGCTGGAAGTATCACCAGGTGATGCTATTGGTGACTAGTTTCTCTGACAGCGCTTAATAGTCTAGGAATATTTGCTTAGCCCCTGTATCTCTTTTATATGCAAGCGGTGGAAGGACCACCTTAAAAACCCTAGCAAATTGTTAACCCCAATCACCTGTACTTCATGTATTTTATTATTGGTTATAATAAAAGGTGTTTGCCGTCATCTTAAAAACCGGTCGACTTTGCTAAAAAAAACAATAATGCCTTGGAAACCCTTATTATATATTTGTTGCTTAGAAGGCTGAGCCGCTTTACTATAATATGCCACCTCAAATATTACTAGGGTTTCCTTCTGTTATATCCATGGCCTCTAAAAAAATTACTTTCTCTTACAACTCTCTTCTACTCTCAAGAATCTTCAAATCGATTTTAAATTTATCGAAAATTTTCTTCGAGAACACTTTAGTTAACACATGTGCCTTTTGAAATGTTGGCACATGATTTACTTCTAGTTACGTTTTGATAACTCTCTCAAGTACGAAATACATATCAATTTCAATATGTTTCATATGAGATTGGAGGATTGGGTTGGAAGATAACACTACTATGTTGAGATTATCACGCTAGATTGTGGGTTTGAGATTTTGAGCAACTCCAATTTCACTAAGCAGTGCCTCAATCCAGATAACTTCTACTGTTGTGCTAGCGAGGCTTCGATATTTATCGTAAGAACTAGAGCGTGACACGGTAGCCTTCTTTTTGGAACATCAAGAGATGGGATTCTCTCCTACATAGATCACACAGCCGGTTGTGGAACTTCGATCATCCAGATCATAGGCCCAATGGCATTTGAGTAACTCTTGATTTCTAGTTTTCTATTTCCTTTTAGTTGCAGCCCTTGATTAATTATGCCACTTAGATATCTTAAAATAAGCTTGAAAGCCTTCCAGTGTTCTTCACTTGGATTGTGCATAAACCGTGTTACCATGTTTACACTAAATCTTATATCTGGCCTAGTAATGGTAGTGTATTGTAGAGATCCAACTACTTTTGTATTTGGTTGCATCTAAAAAACTTTCACCTTTATTCTTGAATAAATTTAGATTGTTGACCATTGGTGTTGGCATAGGTTTGGCATTTTAGTTCTCTTCAAAATTTTCAGTATGTACTTTTTTGATACAATATTATTTTAGAGTCTAATTTCTTTACTGCTTTTATGCCTAGGAAGTAATTGAGTTCTCCTAGATCCTCGATCGAAAATGCTTTATATAGATGTTGAATAATTGAACTAATTTCATGGTCATTATTTCCAGTTATGATCAGATCATCATAAACTAAGATATACGCTATGTGATCAATTCTGACTTTATTATACAGGGAGTTGTCAGATTTGGTAGTGTGACACCCCACATCCGTTAATGTCACTCATTAAGAGAATCCATTAAGTTTCGTGAAGTGTTATAGGTAAACAAAAATAGAAACATTACAAGTCAGATATAAAATAGCAGCGGAATTTAAATTTTTATTAAGCAGAAAACATCGTAGTTCAAAACATGGTTACATCATATGTCTGAAATGCATAAAACGCAGTACATCATTAAAATTTCTATCTTGTACTTTAAAACATTAGAGTACAATAATAAAAGAAGCATAATCCCCAAAACATAGCCATAGTAGAGAGATATGAAATCAAGCAGCACATCTAAGCAGCTCCAAGCAAGATGAAAGCAGAATCCCGATCAAGCTTGAGTATTCTCACCCTGAGAACCTTGGGGGGGGGGATGTAAGAGAAGGAAGAGGAAACAAATGGGTCAGACATAAAGTCTGGCAAGTCCAGTTACTTTTAGCTTCTAAATAAGTAAAAGTATCATGATAGGCATATAAAGTGGATAAGAAAGATAACATCATAAAAAGGCAGGTATGATAAGGTAAACATGATAGAATGTATTGCTCTTCTCTACTACTTTCCCCCTCTCTCTCTCTCTCTGCACCAATACTAGTATAACCAAAATGAGATGATCCCAACAACTATAAGATGGTAGACTTAGGCGTACTTCTAGTGAGATGTTTAACCCCATACAATCAACAGGCAACCCAACATACCGGAGTTACCCCTAAGGATAATAACAGACTCCAAAACATACCAGAGTCTAGATGTACTCTAATTACTACCCCATTCAATCGTCTCCCTACTCTGTAGATACCTTGTGTTTTCCCCACAGTAGGATGTATCACCTCCAATAGTGACAACCCTTTATTTTTAGGATGTGCATAACCATATCTACTGATGTGACAACGTCAAAACCTCCTCTGCCGGACCCATGCACACACATTATCCCATGGGAATGCGCCGCCCACACCACCCCTTCATTTGGATCTCTTACAATCAGTCCAGTAAGCTTTCCCCGACTCCGACTTAGTTTGGAGTACTCGTTTGATACCTATATATGGGTTACTGACTGAAACGGGTCCTACACACAAGATGATACAAGCTTCCCCCTACGCTTGCATCCCCACTAGGTTTTCCATGGATTATGTCATACCAGAGTAAAAGATTGCATAACCCCACAGAATAAGTTTGTGGGCCTGTATATAAATATTACCCTCCAACTCAAGATATACTTAACCCTCCCACTGTTTCATACAATTTTACTTAACCCCTACTCAAGTTAACATATATAATCCTTATGGATTCAACTAGGCTAAACATTCAAGTTTATTACCATATTATTTTATGGTTATAGTTTACTAGACATCCCACATTAAGCCTGCAACCAATGGATGTTGGATATGCCAGGCGGTTCCGGGCAGAATTCTTCCACATGTCGGGCTAAACCTCGTGTCTTAGCATGTCACGTGTTTATTCACTTAGACCTCTCATATTAGATTCACCACTTGTGGTCGCTGGATATGTCGGGCGGTTCCGGGCACACTTCCACCACAGGTGTAATATAACCTCGTGTTTGATCGCAGTTACAGTTTCTAATTACTGTAATTCTAGGCATTTTCATTATTAACCAATTATTCCTATGTCATTATAGGTTTTCATGTCCCTTTCCCAAGTCATGTTCATAATGAACCATATGCCCCAAATTAAGGACTTTAATCACAATTGTGGTTTATTCCCAAAATCCACATTCATGTATTACATAAAATTTATGTCCAAATTTCCCAATACAAGTTATACCCCCAATTTTAACATTTTCCCCTCATTCCCAATTTTCACGTTCGTATATTTCAGTGGCAAGCCTAGGCTCGAAACTAGCCTGACTATAAAAATAAAAAGGCAAAAGAGGAAGGGAAGAGGACATATATGAACATAATAACAAGATTGATATATAATGGAAGAAATAGCAACTAATAAACGTACAGTGACAAAGTTGGGAATAATGACAAAATAGGCATATAGGAACATATCTGATGAACATGTGATAGTAGAACTGATTCTCTAATTTATCATCTTTGGTGTTGTTAAAATTATGGGATGCTACATTCTCCCCTACTTAAAGGATTTCATCCCGAAATCTCCAAGTTAAGAAGAATGTATATCCTAACATACACATCTATCTACTCATTCACCAATCACATGTATCCATTGTCCTTAAAGATTTCTAATGCTTATATGAACATATGCAAATGTGTGTGTATATGTCCCTACGCTAATGTGAAAGTTCAGGCGATTTACTGATTCAATCGACCTCCTTAATGCAATGTATGTTAGTGCCATGAATCCATTATGTATGCAAATAATTCTATTATAACATGTAAGTTCTATATGTGTGCACAATCATTCATCCGAATGCAACATCCATATGATGATACATCCATTTCCAACCATAAAAAGGAAGAAAAATGCACACAAATTCATATGTAGTACGAGAGTGTTTGAGCTGATCTAGTGCCTAATGTGTGTGTATATGCATCCACGAGCAACCATTAGAAAACACTTGCATCCACTTGCATCCATCAAACATAACATGTCTCAAACACATGTTTACACTCATGGGATTCCTTCCTAAAGGTCGAAGATTCGATCGATAAGATATACTTAAATGATAGAAACAAGAATTAATAAAAGCTTTGGAAAGGAAGTTAAGAACATGCCCTCGAAAAGAAAAGGGTACGAAGCGCGAATCTTGTCTTTAGTCTCCCAAGTTGCATCCTCTGGTTTATCTCCCCACTGAACTTTCATCAACTTGACTTCTCGGTTGCGTAGCTTCTTAACTTCTGATCCAAGAATACAGGTAGGAACTCATCTAACATTCGCCTCCCGTTCCACCTCTACTTCCTCAAGCATACTCGGCTCAACTACTTATGCGATATCATGCATGCACTTCTGCAAATGAGAAACGTGGAAAACATCTTGAACACCGGATAGTCTCTCTGGTAGCTTTACTCTATAGGCCATTTGACTTTCTGTTATGAGAAATGGCCCTACAAATCTTGGTGCCAATTTCCCTACAGATCCAAAGTGAACCACATTCCTTAAGGGTGATACCTTAATGAAAACCAAGTCTCCCACCTCAAACTCAATGTCAATCCTTCTCTTGTCTACGTAGGAATTCTGCCTATCCTGAGCTGTCTTCATCTGCCATCTAATAAGATTAATCTTTTTGGAAGTTTCTCTAACAATATCTGGTCCAAGTAGAAGCCTTTTTGGTGAATCATACCAATAAGTTGGTGATCTACAGGGTCGCCTATACAATGCTTCGAAGGATGTCGTGCCAATGATAGCTTGATAACTGTTGTTACAGGCGAACTCTACTTAATGAAGATGTTATTCTCAAGTCCCTCCAAAGTCTAGGATACACAGTCTTAAAGTATCCTCAAGAACTCTATTCACCATTTCCGTCTGTCCATCGGTCTTAGGGTGATAAGCGGTGCTTAAACAAAACTGTGTACCTAATGCTTCTTGCAAGCTCCTCCAAAATTCACTGGTAAAAATGGGGTCACAATCACTTACGGTACTGGAAGGTACTCCATGAAGACATACTACCTCATGAACCTAAATTGCTGCCAACCATGCTACCATCCTCTTACTCTTAACTGGAACGAAATGAGCACTCTTAGTAAATCTGTCTACTACAACCCAAATACTGGTGTTTCCCTTCCTTGATCTAGGCGAACCATCGATGAAATCCATAGAGACGCTCTCCTACTTCCACCATGGGACCTCCAAAGGATGAAGTAAACCATCGAGCTTCTTTTGCTCAGCTTTGACTTGCTGGCAAATCAAACATTGAGAAGCAAACTCCGCCGCATCTTTCTTCATCCTAGCCCTAAAGGAAACCCTCTTCATATCTCTAAACATCTTATCACCGCCTGAATGAATAGTCATCTTAGAATGATGGGCTTCCTCTAGGACTGTCTTCAACAAACTCCCTACTTGGGGAACACAAAGGCTTCCATATCGTCGCAACCACCCTCTATTGTCTGTGGAATATCTACTAAGGTGACTAGAAGTCTCCTCTTTACTGAGCTTATCCAACATGTCTGAAATATGTGGATCCTCTTGCTGTGAAGCTCGTATCTGATCCATAAGAGTAGTTCGCACCTCCAATGATGCAAATAAGCCTGAAAAAAACTCGGTGGAGGGTCAAAAGTCAATATAAACTCCAAGATTTTCCTCTCAACAAACAGAGGACTTAAGGCCATCCTCTGTCTACTCAGTGCATCTGCCACCACATTACCCTTGCTAGGGGTATAAGCAATCTCAAAGTCATAAGATACTAGGAACGATATCCACCTTTGTTGCCCTAAATTAAGATCCTTTTGCGAGAACAAGTAATTGAGAGATTTATGATCAGTGTACAACTCGAACTGCTCTCCAAGCAAATAATGGCGCCAGGTCTTAAGCACAAATACTATGGCAGCTAGTTCTAAGTCATGGGTAGGGTAGTTCTTCTCATGAACCCTTAACCGTCTACCTCCATAACATACTACCCTTCCCTCTTGCATCAGAACCGCACCAAGTGCTGTACCACATGCATCAGTGTATACCGTAAATAATTTATTCCCATTGGGAAAGGTCAAGACTGGGCCTATTGTCAGAGCCCTTTTCAATTGTTGGAAAGCAGCATCACAATCTATATCCCACGAAAACGTCAGATTCTTCTTCGTCAGCTTGGTGAGTGGGGATGATATCTTTGCGAAGTCCTTAATGAACTTCCTATAATAGCTTTCCAATCTAAGAAAACTTCTCACCCCCATTGCGTTCTTTGGGATTTGCCAATCTTGAACTGCAACTACCTTTGCGAGATCTATAGCTATCCCATCTTTAGAGATAACATGCCCTAGATATCTCACATCTTTTCTCCAAAAATGGCATTTGGAGAATTTCTCCTTGAGCTGGTGCGCATGGGGAGTTTTCAAAACTTCCTTTATATGTAAGGCATGTTCTTCCTCGCTCTTGAGAAAATTAAGATGTCATCAACAAAGACCACAACAAATTTATTTAGGAACTCTTGAAACACCCTACTCGTCAGATCAACAAAATAGGAGGGTGCATTCATCAACCCAATAGGAATAACGAGCCATTCAAAGAAACCATCTAGAGTCCTAAAAGTGGTCTTGTCTATACTGTCCTCGGCCACCCTTAACTGATGAATCCCCATGGCCAAGTCTAACTGAGAGAAAACTGATGCACCAACAAGCTGGTGAAACAGATCATCTATCCTCGGGAGTGGGTGCCTGTTCTTCTCGGTGAGTTTATTCAACTCTCTATAGTCTACACATAAGCGAAGCGAACCATCTGCCTTAGTTGTGAATACCACCGAAGCACTCCATTCAGATATGCTTCTCCTAATAAACCCTTTCTCACGTAGCTCCCCTACTTTCTTGTCGAGCTCCCTTCTTTTTCTTGAAGCCACGTAGTGCACAGGCAATTCAACTGGCTTTGCATTGTCCACCAAGTACACATGAAAATCGATCTCGCGCCTCAGAGGTAAGCTCCGTACCTCCTCAAAAACATCAGGAAACTCACAGATTACTGGTATAGGTCGTAGATTGTAACACCCGTATTTTCTGTAAACATTAAAGTAACGAATTAAAGAATAGTTAATTACAAATGTGAGAATTAAGGGAAATAGGCTAGGCCATTACATTCGTCTCAGAATTCTACTTGAGATAGAGTCCGAGTTTGTGTAAATCGGACTCCATATGAAGGAGTTATGACTTTTAGAAGATTCTAGAATTTAAATAAACAGCTCAGATTAAAGTTCAGAAAATTCAAATTTCGAAATCAGAAGCAGAAGCGGGCTGGGTGAGAATTTTCCCGCCCAAGGCCAGGTCAACCAGGAGGTCGACCAGGGGGTCGACCTCCCCCCCCATACAGGTCGACCAGGGGGTCGAACTCCCCATCGGGCCAGATCGGAAAACTGATGTGTTTCTTTGTGTGACGATTTGCTGTGTCATTAGGGATTGTGTGGCAAGTTCTAGTTGGTTCTCTTAGTTTTGAATGGCTTTGATTTGCCCTAGGATGATCTAATGGCTCCTATTAAATCAAACTTTTATATAAGCAATCTAAATCTAAACCCTAAGTCACACAAAAATATTCCTAAGACCGTCATGCTGTCAGAACTCAACCTAGAGAGTAGCCACCATTCTCCTTCAACTAGAAAGGGAGTTAGGAATTACAAATCAAATCTAATTCAACTAAGAGAATTCAACATCTACAAAAAGGAGAGCTATTCAATTTCAGAATACAGATCCCAGAACACAAGACTTGTCTCTTTTTGTAAGTCCAGTTATCATTTAGACCTACATGATATTAAATAACTGGATGTAGGACAATGCCTAATGTAAATTTGTGTACATCCTTTTTGTTAAAACTGAATTGATTAAGACTATGACTTTTGTCATGTTAAGTTTGTGATCATATTGTAATTTGATGATAAATGTTAAATGCTTGGCAATGAATCCATATGTTGTATAATTTGGCAATGACATATATGTTATGCAATTTAGCGATGACATATTATGTTGTATACTTTGGCGATGACATATCATGTTTAATAAATTGGCGATGACATATTATGTTGTATAATTTGGCAATGACGTATCATGTTGTGTAATTTGGCGATAACATACCATGTTGTATAATTTGGCGATGACATTTCATGTTATACGATTTGGTAATGACGCCTATATGTTGTATGTCAATTTGGGAATTTTGCTATATTTATGCAAGTTCAACCATGATCACATACATGACTAAAACTACATACTAATATGATTAGGTTCATGTTAAATTTGATCCAACTAATTTGCAAGTTCACAACTACATGTCTAATTTTAAGTTTATGTAGTTCTATGTAAAACCCCTATTTCACCATTCATGTTGAGTAGATCTAAATTTGCAAGTTCATAATTAAATGTATATTGTTCTATGCCAAATTCATATGACACATATGTAGTTAGATCCATATTTTTATGATGTTGGAATTATTACATGTTCCTCTTTTTCCCCTTTTATGTATAAGTTAGGCTATGTATCGAGCCTAACATTTTATGTGATTTATGCGAACGTTTAACGGGGGTAACGTTGGGGAAAAACATGAAATTACATATAATTGGCATATTTGGCTCATGAACATGTAAATGTTTTATGGCATAAAGTGGTATAAATTTTTATACCTAAAATTATGAACTTGATTTAAAAGAAAAAGTAGGGCTTGACTTGAATGACAATAATTTACATATAAATATAATAGAGGTAAATATGTAAATTTAGAAAAGACGAATATGCCTAACCCGAGGTTAGATTGAGTTACAGTGTAAGACTGCCCGAAATCGCCCGACACATCTAGCAACCATAACAATTTATATCTAATGTGATAGGTTAGTGCATCAAGCCCAAAAGAACCCGATGTTAGACTGAGTTGCGGTGTAAAACAGCCCGGACCCGACCGACACATCCAGTAACTGCAACAATACCTGTCTAATGTGAGTGGTTGGTGCTTTAATGAATGAATTAAAGCTAAGACAGGAATGGTAGGGTTAAGTTAATTAAGGAAACACTTAACCAATACAACATGTTAACTAAACTGATGGGTGGGGTTAGGTTAACTTGGACACTTAACCAATTTAGCATGTTGATTAGGAAACCCTAGTAACGGGGGCCCATTTCAGCAGTAACCCACATAGATGTATCATGGTACCCTGAACTAGGCAGGGTGGGGCACGATTACTGGGCTGATTATAAGTGGTCAAAACAACGGCGGTTGGTGCGTCAGTGTAGGTTCTGACAGAGTACGGGCATGCACGTACTCCGGAGTGGAAAAAGCAGGCATTGGACATCAGTAGTTATATACTGTGCATCTTGAATCGTGTCGACTTGCCACCATAGGATTTGATACACCCCATGGTGGGACCAACACAGGTATCTACAATCGAGCGAGGCCGTATGACACAATTAGTAAATGCGGGCAAGTAAGAGCCGATCAATAAAAAGGGATCACTGGGTTTGAACTCATAATGATGGTTGAAATATCTAGTAGGTGCAGAGAATATGGATTTGAGTGCGATAGTATGATTAGTTTACCTTGCCTTGTTTATCTTGCCTTATCCTATGTTACCTTATTTCCTTGTTATTGTCCTGCGTCTAGTTTATTCATGTCACGGTTCTCTTATCAGTTTACATACTGAATAATCATTGGACTTACCAGACTTATGTCTGACCCATTTTTCTTTCGCTCTCTTTTCTTCCGTTTCCCCCCTCAGGTACCCAGGGAGGGAATAGCTCAACTTAATTTAGACCGTTCATCTTTCCAAGCTTGAAGACTCTGTGATGTATAGCTTCGAACCTCTTATCTTTGGGTATGACTTTGGACACACTACTACTTGGGGATTTATGCAGTTTTATTGTGTTTTATGCTTCTTTATGTTGTAATCAAGACAGAGATTTTGATGTAATGATTTGGAAGTTGTTTTGAGACAGTATGCTGTAATGTTTTTGTTATGAACCACATATGATACAAAGTTAGTTTTTCCGCTGCTTATATATGTCTGTCTTGTAAATTATCTGTGTCTTTTACCTATAATGCTCCACCAATGTTGAGGCATTCCCTTTGTGAGTGACCTTAACGGAGATGGGTTACTTCATTTGGTATCAGAGCAAAGGTTTACCAGATTAGATAAAATTTTTGAAAGTTGTTTTCAAAAAGAAGTTTAAAGAAGCAATTTTCAAGAAAATGTGTTGTTTTATTTTAAAAAGGCATAATTCCCCCAAAGCCATATGCACTATCTTTCTGTCCTTTGTTTTGAATCTTTCCTTTTTTGTTTCAGCATGTCTGGGGATCTTAACCTTCCAAAGGGCGTGCCGGTACCTGGCTGGTTCAGAAGGTACCTAGAGGCTAGGGCTAATGTCGCAGGCCCAACAGACGTTCCTCCTCCCCCAGCTGCAGCGATTCTTCCTCCTCCTCGTGCAAATGCTTTCTCAAAAATATGTAGGGACTTTCGAGCCATGGGTGGAAAGAACTTCAATGGAAATGAATCCTTCGTGAAAGCAAGAAAATGGCTCAAAGAAACTGAGGATTTGTTTGATATCTTTGAAGTAGATGATAGGCAGAAGATACAGTTGGTCGTATCATTGCTTAAAGACGAAGCCTCCTATTGGTGGGAAATTTCTAACGCTGAAAGACCAGTTGAAACTTGGATGGATTTCAGAATGAGGTTTGAAATGAAATTCCTCTCACAAGCTGAACGAAGCCTACAAATGGAGAAGTTCTTAGCTCTCAAGCAGGGGAGTATGTCGGTCAAGGAATACGTTAACCAATTCAACCAGCTGGCTAGGTTCGGATTAGAGTTAGTGAACACTCCACATAAGAAGGCTCTCCTTTTTGTTAAAGGATTGAATGAGCCACTTCACAGCCTAGCTGTGTCCTATATACCTATGGGTGCGACTTATGAGAGACTGATGGACATGGCACTGTTACAAGAAAAAGATAAGGTTGGCAAGAAAGAGACAAAGGTGGAAGTACCTCAAGATAAGAAAGTGGAAGGATCACAGAGCAAGAAGACAGATTCCAAGAAAGGCGGGAAGAACAACGAACCCCGTGACAAGAGGAAGTGTAATTTTTGTGGCATTCCTGGACATCTGGTTAAGGACTGCAGAGAGAAGAAGAGGAAGATGGGTTTCTGTTTCCATTGCGGCGAGACGGGACACAAGGCTAAGGACTGCCCAAGAAAGCAAGGGCAAGGGCAGAGAGCTAGATCTACTTCTGGAGGGCAGGTTCACACTCTCATGGCACCTCCGCAAGAACGAGGTAGAAATGTTTTTGTTGAGAGTTTAGTTTATCTTTTTGATCATCTTGTTCGTACACTCTTTGATTCTGGCGCATCGCACTCTTTTATATCTACTGCTTTAGTTGAATCTCTGCACCTAGACACCGGTTTAGTAGAGGATCCCTTGGTTGTTTCAAATCCAATTGGGAGCTCAACTTATTTGTCAATGATTTGTTTGGATTTGGAAATTTCTATACTAAGTGTAGGGTTTAGATGTAGTGCATATGTTTTGGGCTTCACGGGCTATGGGTTGATTCCAGGCATGGATTGGCTATCCAATAATGGTGCCATCCTCGATTGTGAAAAGAGAGTGGTTAGATTCTTGACTCGCCTTGGTAACACTCTCAAAATTTCTTATAATCCCATAAACTCTGTTATGCTTAGATATCTAGAATCTCTTGATGCGTTTGTTGAGAGTTTGCAGTCTGTTAGAGTAGTCCGTGAATACTCGAATGTCTTTGAAGAAGTGAAGGGGTTACATCCAAAGCGGGAGACAGACTTCCGCATATACCTCGTTGATAATACAAAACCCGTTGCTTTACCCATTAGACACATGGCTCCAAGGGAGAGGAAAGAACTCAACAAGCAAGTTAAAGAGTTGCTTGAGAAGGGGTTTATAAGGCGGAGTATTTCTGAATGGGGTGCTCCGGTAGTATTCGCAACCAAAGCGGATGGTTCACTTTACCTATGCGTTGACTATCAGGAGCTAAACAAGCTGACCAAGAAGAATAGGCACCCACTTCCAAGAATAGAAAACTTGTTTGATCAGCTTGTATGTGCATCATTTTTCTCCCAACTAAATCTAGCTACCGGTTTTCATCAGCTAAGAGTGGTTGAAGACAGTATTGATAAGACTGCGTTCAGAACCCCAGATGGTTTCTTCGAGTGGCTTTTCATGCCTTTCGGCCTGACAAACGCACCCACTTATTTCATTGACTTAATGAGCAAGGTGTTCAGGGAGTTCCTTAATAAGTTTGTGGTGGTCTTCATAGATGACATTTTGATTTTCTTAAAGAGTGAGGAAGAGCAAGCTCAGCATTTAAAAGAAGTCATGGATACTCTTCGAGCACATCAATTGAAAGCCAAATTCTCCAAATGCCACTTCTGGAGAGAGCAAGTAAGGTTTGTTGGACATGTGATGTCCAAGGAAGGGTTAGCCGTGGACCTCGCAAAAGTAGTTGCGGTGCAAGATTGGAAGGTTCCACGGAATGCTACTGAAGTCTGAAGCTTCCTCGGGCTAGCGGGATTTTACCGAAAGTTCATCAAAGACTTTGCGAAAATCTCAGCTCCACTTACAGGGTTGACGAAGAAGAACCTAACTTTTAATTGGGATTTGGATTGTGATGTTGCTTTCCAACGATTGAAGAGGGCTCTAACAACAGCCCCTGTTCTGACATTGCCGGATAGGAGAAAGATGTTTACCGTATACACAGATGCATGTGGAATGGGATTAGGTGCTGTCTTGATGCAAGAAGGGAAGATAGTAGCTTATGGAGGCAGACAGTTGAAAAGTACATGAGAAAAACTACCCAACCCACGATCTAGAGTTGGCTGCTATCGTCTTTGCACTTAAGTCTTGGTGCCATTATCTCCTAGGTGAGAAGTTTGAATTGTATACTGACCATAAATCATTGAAGTACCTTTTCTCGTAGAAAGATTTTAACTTGAGGCAACAAAGGTGGATGGAGTTCTTGGAATCCTACGATTTCGAGACTTCCTATACCCCTGGCAAGGGCAATGTAGTAGCAGATGCCTTGAGTAGAAAGAAGCTGACCTTAATCCCTCTCTTTGTAGAAAGGCAGAGCTTGGAGTACATTGCCAATTTTGACTTTAACCCTCTTTCGATCATGTGACTGGTTTGTTAGCATCACTAGAAGTGCGGCCTACTCTTTTGGACTCAATAGGAACCATGCAACGTGAAGACCCTCAACTAGTTGATGTGATGGATAAGCTAATTAGGGGTTAGACTTCTAGTCACCTTAATAGATATTCCATCGATGATAAGGGTTGGTTTAGGCGGGATGGAAGGCTATGCGTCCCACAAGCAAGGGATTTGGTGAAGAAGGTTCTCGAAGAGGCACACCATTCCAAGTTGACCATACACCCAGGTGGAGACAAGATGTAAAAATGGTTTTCTTTTGGAATGGCATGAAGAGGGATGTAGCTGAATTCGCCTCTAAGTGCTTAATATGCCAACAAGTCAAGGCGGAGCAAAAGAAGCCTGGTGGTTTACTTCATCCTCTAGAGTCCCCACAGTGGAAATGGGATAGCATTTCAGTGGACTTTATTGATGGTCTGCCTAGGTCAAGAAGGAGCAATACCGGTATTTGGGTAATAGTGGACAGGCTCACAAAAAGCGCTCACTTTATACCCGTTAAAAGTAGAAGGACTGCCTCATCTTTAGCATCCATTTATCTTAAAGAGATAGTTCGACTCCATCGGATACCCTCCAGCATTGTGAGTGACCGAGATCCTATCTTTATGAGCGAGTTTTGGAAGAGCTTGCAAGAGGCTGTAGGCACACAACTATGCTTAAGCACGACCTATCACCCCCAAACCGATGGTCAGATTGTAACGATACGCATTTTGCCCGACCTTAATCGATCGATAGATCGACCAAGACCGTTCAAAATCCGCATACGTTAACTTTGGGAATACAACAACATCAGAACAATAACAGTAGACTTTTATAAACATTACAATAATGTTACATCAGAGTACAGAACATATCAGAGTACATTCACTACACCAAACAGACCATTTTGTAACATTTTCGCGGGTCCTATTAGTAACGGTTATATCTGTTACTACCTTATAACGTTTATTACCGTTATATTCATTAATAATAGTAATAACCGTTACAATAGACCTAATTTTGGACGTAGGGGTTGAAATGGTAATTTTGCGTTTAGTACCCTGTCTAACCCTTTCTTTTCTTTTTCGTTATCACCGTAACACTCACTATCCCCAAATTTTCAAAGCTGCCTAGGTTTACTCCTTCCTTCTTCTGACCGGTCTCTTTCACCGCGACACCGATCGCCTGTGCCACGTTCTGACCTTCCACGTTTCTTACCGATCCATTCAACTGCTCAGGTATTTTTTTATTCATTACCTTTCTTATAATGGACGATTCGCTCTTCAATTACTGTATCAACCTGAATTGCCTCCTTGCCGTGAGGTATTCTTAATGTTCAAAATCCTTTTTCTCTCTGTTTTTGTAAAGGATGGATTTTTATTGATTGGAATTCGGTTTTACGTGATGGGTGTTTTAAATGTCGATCGCTTTGCTGTTTATCTTATCAGATCTGTGTTTCTATGCGTCCTCATTGTCGATTTTATGAATGATTATTTTCCACTTTTGGTTATGGTTATACGTAGTTTGGAAAACTTGTTTTATAATCTAATTTGATGTTGGAGAATGTTAAAGGGAGAATTAGGTGCTTACAGTTGTGACGTTTGGCCAGTGATATTGTTTATCAATCCATAGTTGTTGAAGCAATTGAGATAAAACAAAGAACTTCAGAAAATAAGGATGTTTTTTTGTTTGCACTGCAATGTATCCCCTTGAAATTATAGAACAGTTCATGTTAAATGAGAAATTGTTAGGTTATCATGGAAACATGATAATGAGATTATTAGGAATGGTGACATAACTGCAATGTATCCCCTTGAAAATATAGAACAGTCCATCTATGTAAGCATGATTTGTGACTAGACAGTTACGGTTTACTGTTCAGTCGAAGCTAAACTAGCCTTTTCAACCAAGATCTTGTTTCAGTGCTAGTTAATTATCTTTTTTTCTAATTAATTGTTCCAATATTGGAAACCATATAAAAAAAAATTCCTAGTTAATTGTCTTTTTTTTTCTTTTATTATCTAAGTCCTTGCATTTTTGCTGCAAATTTTTGCAATATTATTATTCATTTTCAACATATAAGCATACTGACCATTCAACATTTAGCATACCTCTTTTTCCTTATTTTGTTGTAGTTATTTGTCGTTTTAAAGCAAGAAACTGATTAATATATGTACTCAAAAGTTTTACCCTTTGTTTCTGCGGTAACCACTGTTTGGCTTGATGATGTACTTTATTGAACTGATTTTTTTTCGAAGGGTCGTGAGTGATTTGCAACAATTTTCCTATAAAGTTGTAGGTTATTTTGTTATAATTTCAATTCTATTATACAATCCTGATTTGTTTTTTATAATATGGTTAGTAGTACTCCATACTTTACATATAAAAAATAGCATTTTTCTATGTTTCCCATACAATTAGTTGCTTATGTTGTTATGTGCTGAGTTTAAACCTATCTTTATGCATGTTTAAAACATTGGATAAATGCAGATTGGTTAAGAGAGACCAGTTCGTTAATAAATATTCTAATACGATTGCATATGACATTAGCAATGATTCAATAAAGCATATTACAACACGATATAGGATAAAAAAACTGATATGGAAGTTGCAATTTTCTTTTTGGGCACCAGAACGATGAAAGTATGATTAATTTCATTTATTTTATGTCCACTTGCAAATATCCTTTAATTGTAGAAATTAATTCGTCTTTGATCAACTCCCAGTGGTGTTTGAAAAATTTAAAACCCATCCCGTTTGGCCCCAGGCTGTTTTCTTCCCTTATTTGAAATGTAGCATTTTTAATCTCCACATCTATAATTACAAATTCTTATTTATCTGAGTTTTCCATTGAATGTTTCGTTCAGCTATTTTTTTAACTGTCCATATTTCCATGGTTATTATATTGGTTTTAACTAATGATATTGAAGAGTCCGTCTAAAGAGTTATTGTTATTGTAAATGTTTTGCTGGAATCATATGAACTTTATTATTAAAATATTATTCACATATAAAGATATCACTTAAGTCTTATGGTGTTTATTTAACCATGCATCAAGGAACTCCATTGATACAAAATCTATATTCTTATATGTTGAAAAGACATAAAATCTACTTGATAGGTTTTGCAACAGTGCTCAATTTTGTTAGTCTGAAAATACAGAAAAAATAGATAAAAGTATTAAAGATTAAACTAGTAATTGTTTATAAAGAAAAAATGTTATTATCTTGAGTAGTTTTCTTCCTTTTTAATCAACTTTTTTTGACTGTCTGAACTTGCGATGGATACTTCTATGTTGAATGTTAGATATGTTAACTCTTTATTTGGTGTGGGCAAAATTTATGTAATATAGTTAAGTGGAACATTTACTATTTACGTAGATGACCTTACAATTCAGTGCTGTCAATTATTATTCCATTGATCGTTACTGTTATTACACGTTTACATTATGGCATTGAATGATGGTCTTTTTGTAAAACTACTTCAACTGCAAAACGTTTAAGTTTAATGTTTCTTTAGTCAATTAAATTAGTATTATATTTGACAATAAATGTAGGATAATGTAATTATAACCTTTTTAATGCAAAACCCTACCTGTTCCATGACTCTGTATGGAAAAGCCTAATTAGTGGGCTTTACTTTATTACTAGGACTTAATGGTGAAAATGGCTTCACGAGGTTTTCTCTTTGTATTAATAAAGAAAAGGTTGTGCATGCTGAGGGGTAGATGTATGATATAGCTGTAGAACATGATTATTTGGGCCTACTTTTTGATGTTGTTGTGATGGGTTCGAGATGAGGATGCCAAATTTAATATTTTTGAATAGAAATGTCATCAGATGAAAAAAAAAAATTAACTTTGAAACTACATTATACTATGTATTTCTTCTTTCGAGTGTTTAATGTTTATATACAATATTTTGGTTGTTTAAATCAAAACAGTGTCTATGTAGAACGTTTGCTAATAATGCATGTATGCATATGTATTCATATACATTGTACGTATGCAAATTGCACACACACTGAAACACGAAATGGTAATACAATGAATTTCAACTATTGGATTACATGTTGAACGGAAGGAATTTACATCAGCACCATTCAAAACTAAGAGGTTAACATTTAAAACTACTCATTGCTCTTCTTTTAGAATAGATAATATCTTGTTGCATCCATACAACGGGGATTATAAACATAATTGACATTCTCAATACATGTGACATAAAGGTGTTTGTTATGTGTTAATTATAATTCATCAAATGGACAGTTTTGCATTCTTAGTTTTCGTTGCAGTAAGTACATGTTTATAAAAGATTTGTGCCCCATACAACTTTAGAATGATATATCCAAAATAGAGGCATCTTCTAAGAATTATTTCCGACCCCTCAGCTACACAGTTTATACAAGCTGCTTTTAGATCTATACTATTCTTTTAACTTATTTCTTATTTAATGACAAGCACTTCTAACATCTATTCTTTGGCTTAATTCACAGGCAGAGTAGGTTATACCAAGAAACCAACTCAGGTCAAGACTAACAGGTTTCAATAATCCTCTATATCTACTTTAGTTTAGATCCATGGATTTTTATTTTTTTGGGACTTCTGCTTGCCTCAGTGTCAAGCTTTTTCTTATGAATAAATAGTTGTACAAGCATTGTTTGGTTTAACACCAGTAAAGAATTTTACCAGAGTATTCACTTTTTACTAATAACTCAATGGCGTACGTCACTTGAAGGCTTCAACTGTTTTTGCTCATCATTCTGGCTTGAATAATGAACTCACACACTAGTTGATATAGTGAACGTTTAGCATGTGTATGCATTTAATGCATTGAGTTTATCACTGTACAGTCATGCCATATAGAATTCCATTGACTTTAGTGTTCCATTGACTTTAACACACTGATGGTATGTTGCTTACTTATATTTGCTATAGTTGTTGTGCTCATGCATGCAATCTATATTGTTAGATACCAATCTTACTTTTACATATAACCATCCAATTACTCACTTCATATATCAGTTACTGATTCTTGAAACAAAATTTCCACTTTTGTTTCCTATTTCTCCTCGCAAACTTATTATATCTATGCACTCTTTGTACTTTCAAACATTTTTTTTACTATTATACATAAAATAACGAGATTACATATAATTTGCAACACCCGTGTGTGAAGCATGGGTGCGCACTTGTGACAGTAAAGGGGCAGCAAGAAAGCAAGAAATTGTAAGCCTATGCGAGCTCTTGTTTGGAAAATAGCACATCTCAGCAAAAAAACGGGGGAAGTACTTCCGTGCGCTGAAAAATATGTAAGTAATCCGAACCTTTTTTTTAAAATCAAGCTCTAGTTTGTTAGCACATATAATTAAAAATGTCAAATGTTGAGTACAATTAATGCCATAAACCATCAGAATATTAGGAGAAGTTAGTGGTAATTGCATCAATTAATGACATAGAGTATGCCATGAATCATTTAATAAACCTGTAGCGGCAATTGCATCAATTGTAATTCAGTCTTATTTAATCCTAACTTGATTGCAATTCAGTCTTATTTAATTGAATTAATTGTGTTGTTTTATTATATTTTAATCAAGTACTCTTTGCCCTCGATGTATACAATACAATGTATTGAGACTGATGAAGGATGATCGAGTATACTGAGCCAGGCTCTGTCACAATGAGCCTACAAGGCTCAGTAAATTGCCTGTTTATGTGTTGTTTTGCCTCTGCTAGTATTTTGGTTGCATAAAGTCTGGCAACTGCAATATTTCAAATATCCAACAAATATTTCATTTCTATTCGAATTCCCCTGGTTTGGATTCACCTATTTTTTTGCTTATTACCCAGTGAAAGCCTGTATACGCTACAACTAGTCTATTCATTATTATGAGACTAATGAATCTGTATTCAGTGATTCTTTTTCGAAAACTTTATGACTAAACATGTTCATGCTCTGCTTAATAATTATTCCTACCACATGTTTCTTTTATTGCTCATTGTCGTACATATACTTGTTTGAATACACCAGCATGCACGTAACTGACATCAGTCCCCCATGGGTTCCAACTCATTAAGCATAAAAGTATCTAAAATAAATGCAGATTTAGACTGTGAATGAGTGTAAACGAGTGAATTTGGTGTTTTCATTTATATTACACTTTAAGTTAGAAGCTGGGTCTATTAATGAAATAAAGTATGATAAACTATTGAAAATTGTTGTAGCTTCTGATAAACTAAAATCGTATGAATTTCAATTAATAACAATTCTGCTACAAAATTTATTGCAATATTCTCATATAGGTTTCAAAGTATTTTCCATAAGCAGTCATGTTTTCCCACTTATTCTCTTGTTTTCATCTCTGCTCTTACCTGTGGAGTTTCTATTTTGATGAAGAATACTTGTCTAATTAACTTCATTTGCACGCTGACTTATATCTGTATTCCGTAAGGTGATATGCCATCGACTGATGTCCTCGATTTGAAATTTACTCATCGTCAATCATCACTTTGCTCTATATCGAGGTTTAAGGTTTCGGCTGAAATTCCGAAATTCCAAAAATTGTCGTTTAGGTTTCAGTGAGGTCTGAAATAAAATCAAACCGAAATGCCAGTTTAACAAAATAAATATTGAACTGTTATATCCATTTATATTCATGAGTTCTTTTGTGCTGCGCATTCGTTCAATGGTGAATCTAAGGATATTTTTTCCTCATGTTGGTTGCTTTATGAAATCATTTATCAGTAGATTCAAAGATGGAATTGTAAAACTGCAACTCATGCATTATGAATAGTTACACACATGGGCACCAATTCATGTGCAATTCATGCAGATTTACGGCTTGACATTTTCAAAAATTAAATGCATTATGAATAGTTACACATGGGCACCAATTCATGTGCAAACTGAGCCACTCGGCTCAGGTTTACTGAGCCATAGGCTCAGTAAACCTGAGCCATAGTGTCCGTAAACCTGAGCCGAGTGGCTCAGTTACACTGAGCCTTGTAGGCTCAGTAAACTGAGCCATTCGGCTCAGGTTTACCGAGCCATAGGCTCAGTTTACACTAAGCCAGGCTTAGTAAATTTGAGCCGAGTGGCTCAGTTTACTAAGCCTTGTAGGCTCTGTAAACTGAATGTCGAACTTTCTTTGGTTGACAGAATGTCAGGTAGTTCTTTGTTTGTTTTTAATCAAGCATCTTCAGTTATACTTTCTTTTTTTTTAATCAGGCATATACTCATATCATTAAATTTGTTGAACATCGTATGCTTTGGTTGAAGCAGCGGAAGCAAGGCAAAGATTAGAAGGTGGCGATGATGCTCTAAGTCTAGATAATTTTGATAAAGATCCTATTGCTGAGGTTTTCTGAGATGATAAAAGAAGAAGTTATTGTTGTGCTATCAGCTCTACATGCAATGTAAAGCAAGTAAAAATAACACAAGCTTCTAAAGAAATTACCGCGGCAAAAGAGAATGCAACTAAACAACAGTTAGCTAAATTGGAGAACAACCAAAATCGTATGTATGCACTATCTGATCTTGTCGATGGTGGATTAGTAATTTGGTCCGTTAATCGTTTGCGTTTTGTGTAATGGTTGTATGTTAAATTATGATACTTAGATGTTATTTGATATTTGTTATGGATGATGAATGGTATTATGATTGTATGTTAAACTGTGATGTTGGTCGAAATGGAATTTGTTTTATGATATAAATTGTGATATGTTGTATTTGCTTTAAGATATTGTTATATCATATGTTGTATATGCTAATTGGTGTATGCTTTATGAAATTACCTATTGCAATCCTCGTATAATATTTATATTTGTAACAGTTATAACTGTTAGTAAATTATTATATGAAACAGTCAGTTTTATATACTAACAGTAATAACTGTTACGTATTTCATATGTGTAACAATTATTACTGTTATAAAAATAATGTTTATAACGATTATAAATGTTATTAAATTTTTAGTACTAACAGTAATAATCGTTACAATATGAACGCTTTATAACGGTTTTAACCGTTACAATATGAACGCTTTATAACAGTTTTAACCGTTACTATATTCGTGACAACAGTTTGTCACGTATGTTGCAGTAATGGTTATAACTGTTACAAAGGTATTTAGCAACAACAATAACTGTTACAAATACCCTTTTCTGGTGTTGTGATTGAATAAAATTACAGCGAAAGATAAATTACAGTAAATTAAATACAATAAACAGCGGAAGACTTCTATGCTCTGGACATAGCTTTAGGCTTCGATCCAGAATCCTGTTCAAGAGATAAATATCTGCAAAAAGCTACTCGACTGCCCGTGTGGAAAAGAGGGCACCCAAGTTTGCAAATTGAAACAAACTATGAGTCAGTCATGGGACTGATATGAGAATTCTTAACTAATTTAACTAATAGTAATGAGGCAAATCCAAAGACCACGCCGCTAACGCGGAACGATCCCAATGGATTACCGTGCATAACAATAAAGTAAATCGTCAAAACAACGCAATGCTTTTTAGAAAAATGAAACCATCATAAGACCCAAGTCCCATCACACAATGCATCACAAACCGGAGGATAGGGTTTTACCTTATAATGGTCAAAAATGCTTGATACGATAAAAACGGATTTTGATATTATTATTAGTGTATATACGTTTCAAAAACAGTTCAATCATAATGTATCAATCCTAGGATACATAGATACCATAATACTATGCTTCCATACTAGTAATACAATCAAAACCGAATGAGGTCGTATTGGAAATTGGGTTTCCATCACGAGTCAAGGCTAGGGAGGAGCTCCTTACCGATTCGAGACACTCTAGCTAATGTCTCAGGATTCTCCGCAGTTAACCCTTGGATCCTGCAGGGCCGGTCCACACATACAGCTTTGTGGATTAGTTATTCCTGAACACACCTTTCCCGATCCTATAGGACCTGTCATCCGAGGCGCCCCATTCCATCATCCACATAAGTAAAATGTCGGGCCGTGTTAAAACCCAAACACCACTTCTAGCTAGAAAGAAACATGCTGCTCTCCCTGCGTTCCCTTCTCCCGTTTTAGACTCCGCCGGTGTGTGAGGCTCGCGAAGTCACGCTATACACAAAGCTATGCCTAAACAGGTCGTGCTTTGATCATCAACCACAAGGCCTGCTTTTCAACAAAAGCCTTGATCATTGCATCTTAGTATGCCACACTGTCACTCCATATCACACTACCATTCCTTTGCCGAAATATATGAAAGGTTGTTAAGCAAGAGAATAAATTCTCCGCCACCATCATTCATACATTTGGTAGAAAATCAATAAATACAATATAAAGGAGTACAATGTCAGACACACATTCCATTTATACGCTTATGCTCTGGGTCTGAGCGAAAGCCAAATCCGTACAAATCAACACTACGTCCGGACGGCCACAACTATAGCCCCTTCAAGGTAGCTACTCCAATCATGGGCATCAGTAGTCGTCGTCCATTCGATGTGAAGATCGCCGGTCTTCAATCACCGTCTTCAACTCTTCGACTTTCAATCGTCGTATGATCATTTGAAATGAGATTGAACTCGGACTTTTCAAATGATCCTTGCATATATATATAATTTGAAAATCATTTCATATTGTTAATATCAATTCATAACGATCAATCTTTATTTTTACTTATATAAAAATAATTAAATTCCATTTAACTACGGTCCAAGTCAAAAGGCGACCTTGGCGCTGTTTTCACCCAAATTTGTTTTACACATTTTTATAAATCTAACCGTTGGATTTTAACATAATTTATAACGTTGGAAAGATCTTCCCAAGGCGAACCTAACGGTTACAGATTTGGGAAAATCCGACGGTCGGATATTTCGGTATAATCAACTAAAAGTACAATTCTATAAAGTGAACTGCCACGCTCGATTCGTTCAATTGAAATTTGTTTATATATATACTTACAATTTCTTCGGCCATTTCATTATTGTGATAATCATGACAAGTAAAGATATATGACATAACACATAATAATGTTTATTTTAATTCACATACACAACCTATCCAAGCAATGTATATATTTTTTTTTTACTATTTTCAATCTACACAAACATGCAATTTCTTGTGCGTCATTTCTAATTCAACAAAAATGATTATTTTGTGTCATTCTTTTCTTTACAAGCAAAATGATATTCTTGCTTTAATCTTTACACATGAAAATGTAAATTTCATATCTTTAATCTTTTTAATGAAAATCTAACGCATTAAAATATAAATTTCATCGTTATAATCTTTACTGAAATTCTTTTTCATGAATATGTAAATTTCATACCGTTGTCTTTTCTTAATAAACATTTAATTGATTAAAATGTAAATCTTCTTCTTTAAGTTCTATTTACATGAAAATGTAATTTCCTTCTTTAAATTCTAAATTACACAAAAATGTAAATTTCTCTTTAGTCTTATTCACATTAAAAATGTAAACTTTTCTTTTTACATTAAAAATGTAACTTTCATCTTTTTAATCTTATTTACATTAAAAATGTAAACTTTACGTTGATCTTATTTGCATTAAAAATGTAAATTTTACCTTTTTACATTTAAAATGTAACTTTCATCTTTTTAATCTTATTTACATTAAAAATGTAAACTTTACTTTAATCTTATTTACATTAAAAATGTAAACTTTATTTCAATATCTTACTATATTGAAAATGTAACTTTTATTTCATATCCTACTTACATTGGAAAATGTATATTTCTAATCATTCTTTTATTTTATATTGAAAATGTAAATGTCTATTTCACATTTTATTCATATATAAAAGTGTAACTTTTATTTCATCCTTTATTTACAAATAAAATGTAAATTTCTATTTAATCTTTCATTTACATATAAAATGTGCATTCCTACCAAACCTTTTTATTTACATATAAAATGTAAATTCCTTTATTTCCTTTATTTACATTGAAAATGTAAATTCTTCAATTCCTTTTATTTACATTGAAAAAATGTAAATTCTTTAATTCCTTTTATTTACATTGAAAAAATGTAAATTCTTCAATTCCTTTTATTTACATTGAAAAAAAATGTAAATTCTTTAATTCCTTTTTTTGTTAATTAAAGATATAAATTCTTTAATTCCTTTATATACTGACATAAAAATGAGATTTTATGATACGAACATTTTATACGTAAAAATGTTTCTTTTCTATTGTTAACATAAAAATGTGATCAACATTACGGTGAAAATTTCTATCCTTTTTAAATTACATAAAAAAATGTGATTTTGATTCCATTGTCAAATTCCTCTTTTTAATTACATTAAAAATGTAATTTTCATTACGACAGTAAATTCTAATCCTATAATAACATTAAAAATGTAATTTTAATTACAATAGAACAATCTTATTCTAAAATTCCATTAAAAATGTAATTTTATTTGCAATGTAAGTTCTTATGCCTTAATTACACATAAAAAAGTAGTTTCATTTACAATGTAAAATCCTATTCTTTAATTACATGTATAAAGGTAATTTCTTCTATGGTGAAACATCATACTTTAATTACATTAAAAATAATGTAACCTCTTTTACGGTGTAAAATCATCCTTTAATTACATTAAAAATGTAAATAATATTTCATTGTCAAAATCCATTCCTATATTACTATTAACAATGTAAATAATAATTCAACATCAAATTTCATTCTTTTACTATGTTTTGTTTGCTCCTAGGAGTGCAAACAAAAATGTGTAATCCCTTTTTCTACATATTCTATTTACATGAGAGCGTAAATGGAAGTGTCTTCCCAAAATAGTCCTTTTTATTTATATAAGAAAATGTAAATAAAGCTTTCACTAATAATATGTTCATTTTACGTAGAAAGTGTAAATAAAGTTTTATCGTTAAGTTGTTCATTTTATTTACATAAGAAATGTAAATAAAGTTTCATCACTAAATTGGTTCATTTTATTTACATAAGAAATGTAAATAGAATAACATCGCAAAACTTATTCTTTTTCTAATGATCCAAATTTATTCTTTTTCTTCACCAAATTTCTATAATGAAATATTTTGTTCTACTCTTTTCTATATAACAAAAATAAATATCTTGTTTCACTAGACATTTTCTAATTAAAATGTTAGTTTTAATCTAACACGGCATTTCTATTTCAATATGTCATTTCTAACTAAAAATGACCTATTAATTTCATGTAACATTTACTAACTAAACATATTTTTAACTAGATGACATTTCATTTCAATATGACATTTTTATGATAGAATGACATGTTTAATTACATATGATGTTGCTAACATGAATGAACTTTTTATTTACATAATATGTCTCTAAATAACAACACATATAATGATTAATGATCAATTTTTCTATTAACATGTTTTTCTATGGCAAATTTACATCAACATGAAAATGATATTTTCATGTGGCAAATCTAAATCAACACAAACAACAAACAATAAATTTCCATCACAGATCTAATATCATTCCATACACACATTGATTTAAAATAGAATTAAAATAATTAAAAATTTAATTCATTTTTAAAATATAAATCTCACCGAATAATTCAGATCTGAATTTTGGTCAAATTTTGACCTGCTCCTTTTCTGTTCTACTCTGTTTCATTGCGTAGAGCTTGACAAAAGGATTCCAACACATTTTAGTTTGCTGAGTTTCGATAAGGTTTGAAACAGTTATGGTTTTTTAAAGTTCAATTACACTTTAAAATAATTTAAATAATAATTAAATGAGTTAATAACCTTTTTCCTACATCGTTTACCCCAGGAAACTAGGCCGCCCCCTTGAACCCAACGTCGAAGCCTAGGGCTTCACCTCCTCGTCGCCACAGCCCACCAGAACCCGATCAGACAACACCACTTTGACCGCCCTGCCACGAGCCACCACCGGCCAGAACTTCGCCCAACTCGGCCTCGTCATACGCCCCAAAAACCCCCCCGATGCCGCCGACTTTCAGGCCAAAATCCGCCCATCTCCGATTGCCTATGGTGATCTAAACCGTATAGAACTGAAGTGCTCGCGAATCTCTCTGATGTTTGGTTGATAAATTTCTGATTTTACTGTATGGATTACGAGAAATTAAGGGATTTAAATGGAGCGATATCAGCCATTAGACTCATAGAACGACGGCTAAAAGATGGAATTAGGGTTATACGTATTCCACCGTATTTATACTAGTATATATAGTGTATTTTATTTTAATTTATTTATTTTCCAAATTTATCTGTATGTTGCTACAAACTCCAAATCAAACCCAACGAGTATCACCCCTAGCCAAATACCCCCGTTCTGGACACAGTGTAACATGTTTCGTAACCCAATTCGACTATTACGATATGTTTTTCTTTAATTTAAATTATAAATCAATTAATTATTAAATTCAAATGTACATTTTAAATTACCGGGGTCACATACTGACTCTAAAAATTACAGAAAAATTATTTTTGGCTTTCTTTTGTCGATACGGTCCTAACAAAACTAATTTCGTCGAATTCTGAGACTGTTTGGAAAATGCCTATCTTTTGGTCGATCCGATTTAACTAAAATGGTCAAAACACATTTTCTTTTGCCACGCTCACATATTAATTCCAAAAATTCTGGAAAATTAAACTTAACAATAATTTGGCATTCCGATTCCAACAAAAGTGGTTTCGTCGAAAACCGAGGTCGTTTGTAAAATGACTATTTTCAAGGCGTATATATTCAATATTAAAAATACATTTTTAAGCAAACAATTTTCGAAACTCGAAATATATAAGTGCTTATACTTTTTAAATGCAGAAACATCATTCTAAACTCAATGGAAGTTGTTTCGAGTTCAAATTCCTTTGTATGCAAAAAGTAGCATTTTTGTCCTTTTTAAATTTCATAGCGACCTTTCTAAATCTTAATTTGGGCATAACTTTTGATTCCCGCTATGAAATTTCAATTTTCAGATTCGTTGGAAAGATACTTTTAAATAGATTCTAATAATTTTGGTTTTACTAAAATCCGTTAAATTTTGCATCCTGTATGGTCAGTCAAAGTTCAAGTTTGACTTTTCAAACTACCACGCTATTTTAAACTCCTTTTATAATTAAATTAAATTAATTCATTCTAAATTCGATTCAAATCAATTTTTAATCATTATTATTCTAAATAAATCATTTTAAATATCAAAACCCATTAATAGTAGTTAATATAAATTTTAAATTTAACCCCAAAATTCAGGGTTGTTACACTGATGGAAAGTGTGAACATAGTATTAGAAGACCTCTTGAGATTTTGCATTCTTGACTTTGGAGGAACATGGGAGGATCATATTCCTTTGGTGTAGTTTGCCTACAACAATAGCTACCAAGGCACTATAGGCATGGCACCCTTCGAAGCTTTATATGGAAGATCATGACGATAACCAACTTGTTGGTGGGAGTCTACAGACAAGCTCATACTTGGACCAAATATGATTAAAGAAACTTCAGAGAAATCCGACTTGATACAAAGAAGAATGAAGACTGCCCAAGATAGACAGAAGTCCTACGCAGATAAAAGAAGGACCGACCTTGAATTTGAGGTTGGAGACAAGGTTTTCCCTAAAGTATCTCCTTTGAGGAACGTCGTTCGCTTTGGATCTGCAGGAAAGTTGGCATCAAGATTTGTAGGGCCGTTTCCTATCATAGAAAGGATTGGAAAGATGACTTACAGAGTAGGCAGCCCGAAAGATTGGCTGGAGTTCATAATGTCTTTCATGTTTCTCACCTACGGAAGTGCTTACATGAGTCTGCGGAAGTGGTGGAACCAAGCATATTAGAGGAAGTAGAAGTAGAAGTGGAACGAGAGGCGACTGTGAGGAGAGTTCCAACTCGTATCTTGGGTACAGAAGTCAAAAAGCTATGCAACTGCGAAGTCAAACTTGTTAAAATTCAATGGAGTGACGCTGAGGAAGATGCGACTTGGGAGACTGAGGCCAAGATACGCGCAACCTACCCTTTTCTTTTTGAGGGTACATCTTTGATCTCTTTTTCCTTAAGTTTGTTCATGCTCGTTCTATCTTTTTAGTATTTTCCTCAGTGCTATTCTCGATCCTTAGGTAGAAACCAATGGATGTAAACATGTATTTGAAACATGTTATGATTGATGGTTGCAAGTGGTTGCTAGTGGATGCATATACACACATATTAGGTGTTAGACCGGCTCAGTCACTTTCATATTGCATATGCATATATGTACTTGTATATGATTGAATCTTGATGTGTTATCATGTGGATGTTGCATTTGAATGAATGATTGTGCACTCATGTAGAAAGTATGATTAGGGAAGATTGCATACATAATGGACTCATGGCACCGACATGACTTGCATCAAGGAGGTCAACTGAATCAGTAGACCGCATGATTTTGGATTAGATAAGGACATGTACACACACTATGCATATGATCATGAGGCATTAGAAGTCTTTTCAAGGATAATGGATGCATGTGTTTGATGGTTGAGTAGATGGACGATTGGATGGTAGGATATATGTTCTTCTTGGCTTGAAGATTTCGGGGATGAAATCCTTTAAGAAGGGGAGAGTGTAACACCCTGTATTTTCTGTAAACATCAAAGTAACAAATTAAAGAATAATTAATTACAACTGTGAGAATTAAGGGAAACGGGTTACACCATTGCGTTCGTATCGGGATTCTACTTGAGATAGAGTCTGAGTTTGCGTAAATCGGACTCCGTATGAAGGAGTTATGAACTTCCAGAAGATTTAAGAATTTAAATAAACAACTCAGATTAAAGTTCAGAAAATTCAAATTTCGAAATCAGAAGCAGAAGAGGGCTGGGCGGGAATTTTCCCGCCCAAGGCCAGGTCGACCAGGAGGTCGACCAGAGGGTCGACCTCCCCCATACAGGTCGACCGGGGGTCGACCTCCCCCTCGAGCCTAATCTGAAAACAGACGTGTTTCTTTGTGTGGCGATTTTCTGTGTCATTAGGGCTTGTGTGGCAAGTTCTGGTTGGTTCTCTTAGGTTTGAATGGCTTTGATTTGCCCTAGGATGATCTGACAGCTCCTATTAAGTCAAACTTCTATATAAGCAACCTAAATCTAAACCCTAAGCCACACAAAAATATTCCTAAGACCGTCATGCTGTCAGAACTCAACCTAGAGTAGTCGCCATTCTCCTTCAACTAGAAACGGAGTTAAAAATTACAAATCAAATCTAATTCAACGTCTACAAAAAAGGAGAGCTATTCAATTTCAGAATACAGATCCCAAAACACAAGACTAGTCTCCTTTTTGTAAGTCCAGTTATCATTTAGACCTAAATGATATTAGAATCATGACTAAATAACTGGATGTAGAACAATGCCTAATGTAAATTTGTGCCTATCCTTTTTGTTAAAACTGAATTGATTAAGACTATGACTCTTATCATGTTAAGTTTGTGATCATGTTGAAATTTGATGATAAATGTTAAATGCTTGGCAATGAATCCATATGTTATATAATTTGGGAATGACATATATGTTATGTAATTTAGCGATGACATATTATGTTGTATACTTTGGCGATGACATATCATGTTTAATAAATTGGCGATGACATATTATGTTGTATAATTTGGCAATGGCATATCATGTTGTGTAATTTGGCGATGACATACCATGTTGTATAATTTGGCGATGACATTTCATGTTATATGATTTGGTAATGACACCTATATGTTGTATGTTAATTTGGGAATTTTGCTATGTTCATCCAAGTTCAACCATGATCACATATATGACCAAAACTACATGCTAATATGATTAGGTTCATGTTAAATTTTATCCAACTAATTTGCAAGTTCACAAGTACATGTTCAATTTTAAGTTTATGTAGTTCTATGTAAAACCCCTATTTCACGATTCATGTTGAGTAGATCTAAATTTGCAAGTTCATAATTAAATGTATATTGTTCTACGCCAAATTCATATGACACATGTGTAGTTAGCTCTATATTTTTATGATGTTGGAATTATTACATGTTCCTCTTTTTCCCCTTTTATGTATAAGTTAGGCTATGTATTGGGCCTAACATTTTATGTGATTTATGCGAACGTTTAACGGGGGCAACGTTGGGGAAAACATGAAATTACATATAATTGACATATTTGGCTCATGAACATGTAAATGTTTTATGGCATAAAGTTGTATAAATTTTTATACCTAAAATTACGAGCTTGATTTAAAAGAAAAAGTGGGGCTTGACTTGAATGACAATAATTTACATATAAATATAAAAGAGGTAAATATGTAAATTTTAAAAGACGAATATGCCTAACCCGAGGTTAGATTGAATTTCGGTGTAAGACTACCCGGATCCGCCCGACACATCCAACAAGCGTAACAATATATATCTAATGTGAGAGGTTAGTGCATCAAGCCTAAAAGAACCCGAGGTTATACTAATTTGCGATGTAAAACTACCCGGACCCAACCGGCACATCCAGTAACCGCAACAATACCTGTCTAATGTGAGTGATTGGTACTTTAATGAATGAATTAAAGCTAAGTCAGGAATGGTAGGGTTAAGTAAATTAAGGCAACACTTAACCAATACAACATGTTAACTAAACTGATGGGTGGGGTTAGGTTAACTTGGACACTTAACCAATTTAACATGTTGATTAGGAAACCCTAGTAACGGGGCCCATTTTAGTAGTAACCCACATAGATGTATCATGGTACCCTGAACTAGGCTGGGTGGGGCATGATTACTGGTATGATTATAAGTGGTCAAAACAACGGCGGTTGGTGCGTCAGTGTAGCTTCTGACGGAGTACGGGCGTGCACGTACTACGGAGTGAAAAAGGAGGCACTGGGCATCAGTAGTTATACACTGTGCATCTTGAACCATGTCGGGTTGCCACCATAGGATTTGATACAGCCCATGGTGGGACCAGCACATGTATCTATAATTGAGAGGGGCCGTATGACACAATTTGTAAATGCGGCCGAGTAGGAGCCGATCGATAAAAAGGGATCACTGGGTTTGAACTCATGATGATGGTTGAAATATCTAGTAGGTGCAGAGAATATGGATTTGAGTGCTATAGTATGATTAGTTTACCTTGCCATGTTTATCTTGCCTTATCCTATGTTACCTTATTTCCTTGTTATTGTCCTACGTCCAGTTTATTCATGTCATGGTTCTCTTACCAGTTTACATGCTGAATAATCACTGGACATACCAGACTTATGTCTGACCCATTTTTCTTTCACTCTCTTTTCTTCCGTTTCCCCTCTCAGGTACCCAGGGAGGGAATAGCTCAACATAATTTGGACCGTTCATCTTTCCAATCTTGAAGACTCTATGATGTATAGCTTGGAACCTCTTATCTTTGGCTATGGCTTTGGACACACTACTACTTGGGGATTTATGCAGTTTTATTGTGTTCTATTCTTCTTTATGTTATAATCAAGACAGATATTTTGATGTAATGATTTGAAGTTGTTTTGAGACAGTATGCTGTAATGTTTTTGTTATGAACCACATATGAAATAAAGTTAGTTTTTCCGCTGGTTATATATGTCTGTCTTGTAAATTATCTGTATCTTTTACATATAATGCTCCACCAAAGTTAAGACATTCCCTTTGTGAGTGACCTTAACGAAGGTGGGGTCTTTCACTAGTCATCAATAGATGCATCAAGTGACTCTAGGAAACTAAGCATGATAGACCCCTTTGGGTCACAATTAATCTCGAGGGTCCTCCCATGGCAAGTCAAAAGTCTAATGGCCCTCCTCTCACAATCTAGAATGGCACCATACATGGCTAGCCAATCCATCCCCTAGAATCAATCGATAGCCTATGAAACCAAGCATATATGTGTTGCATTCAAACTCGACACCTAACACAGATATTCTCAAACCTTGAAAAATCATAGATAAATGAGCTGTACTACCAATGGGGTTTGAGACAACAACATGATCCACTACCGTACTAGTAGTAAGGTGCAGAGACTCAACCACAGAATCAGATATAAAAGAATGTGAAGCGCTAGAATCAAAAATAGTTCTAATAGGATGATTGGAAAGAGAAATCAAACCTTCCATGGAAACTTTCCTACCTCGATTTGGAGCACTGGCCGTGAGAGCATGTACCTTCCCTCCAGAAGCTCCTGCCCTTTGATCTTGTCCTTACTTCTTCGGGCACTCCTTAGAAAAGTGTCCGACCTCTCCACAAGTGAAACAAGCATTCTTCCTTCTTTTGTAGTCCTTTACCAAGTAGATCGTGTCCGCAATTATGGTAGCCTTATCGTTCTTTCTATCCTTTTGTTGTTGCTGTTGTCTTTTCTTTGGCCACTCTTTCTTATTTTGTTGTTTCCTCCACCTTAGTTCTTTCTTGTCGCCTTTGTCTTCCTCATGCACTAATGCCTTATCAACTAGCCTCTTAAAAGTTGCACCCATCGGAATATGAGACATAGCTAACCTATAGAGGGTTCACTCTATCCTCTAGCAAACCACAAAGCTTTCTTATGCGGAGTATCCACTACCTCTAACCCGAACCTCGCCAATTGATTGAATTTGTCAACATACTTTTGGCAGTCAAGCCTCCTTGCTTAAGTGCCAGAAACCTTTCATTTGCATATTTTTCTTAGCTTGAGAAAGAAACTTCATCTCAAACCTCTGCCGAAAATCATCCCAAGTCTCACCGGATGCCCTGCTTGCGTCACTTCCCACCAGAATGAAGCCTAATCTTTCAGTAGCCAAGTGGCTAACTGAATTTTCCTAAGATCGTCAACTTCAAAAATTCCAAACAAGTCCTCCGTCTCTTTAAGCTGATTCCTTGCTTCTATGAAAGTTTTGGTCCCTTGGAACGACGTTCCACTCATAGCATAGAAATCATTGCAGATCTTAGAGAAATTATCTGCTCGTAGAGGAGGTGGATGAGGAACAGTAGGTGCAATTGGAGTAGGAATGTTTGTTGGACCACCGGCAGGCGCCGTGGCCTCTAGATACCTATGGAACCAGCTCGGTATTGTAACACCCTCAGGAATATTAGTTTCCCCAGACATGTTAAAAAGAAAAGAAAAGGGATTCAGACAGAGAATCGAAAGATATTACATATGGCTTAGAGGAATATGTTTTTCAAAACATACTTTTTCTTTTGAAAATGCTTTCTTTTAAAACCTTTTTAAAACAATTTTCAAAATCTTTTATCCAATCTGGTAACCTTCAGCTCTGATACCAAGTGTGACACCTCACGTCCGTTAATGTCACTCATTAAGAGAATGCATTAAGTTTCATGAAGAGTTATAGGTAAACAGAAACAGAAACATTACAAGACAGATATAAAATAGCAGCGGAACTTAAAATTTTATTAAGCAGAAAATATTGTAGTTCAAAACATGGTTACATCATATGTCTGAAATGCGTAAAACCCAATGCATCATTAAAATTTCTGTCTTGTACCTAAAACATCAGATACAATAATAAAATAAGCATAATCCCTAAAACATAGCCATAGTAGAGAGATATGAAATCAAGCAGTACATCTAAGTAGCTCCAACAGGATGAAATCAGAATCCCAACCAAGCTTGTGTATTCCCACCCTGAGAACCTAGGGGAGGGGGGAAACGGAAAAGAAAGAAGAGGAAACAAAATGGGCTAGACACAAAGTATGGCGAGTCCAGTTACTTTTAGTATATAAATAAGTAAAAGTATTATGATAGGCACATCTACTGATATCACGGTGTCTAAACCTACTCTGCCGGACCCATGCATGCACATGACCTCGTCGGAACACGCCGCCCACACCACCCCTTCGTTTGGATCTCTTACAATCATCCAAGTAAGCATGCTCCGACTCCGACCTTTTTCGGAGCACTCGTTCGATAACAATATATGGGTTACTGGTTGAAACGGGTCCCATATACAAGATGATAGAAGCTTCCCCCTACGCTTGCATCCCCACTAGGTTTTCGACAGGTTATGCCATACCAGAGTAAAAGATTGCATAACCTCATAGGTTAAGTTTGTGGTCCTATATATAAATATTACCCACCAATCTAAGATATACTTAACCCTCCCACTGTTTCGTACAATTTTACTTAACCCCTGCTCAAGTTAACATATACTATCCTTATGAATTCAACTAGGTTAAGCATTCAAGTTTATTACCATATTCGTTTATGGTTATAGTGTACTTGGCCTCCCACATTAAGCCTACAAATTGTGGATGCTGGATATGCCAAGCGGTTCCGAGCAGACTTCTTCCACAAGTCGGGATTAACCTCGTGTCTTAGCACGTCACGTGTTTATGCACTTAGACCTCTCACATTAGATTCACCACTTGTGGTCGCTGGATATGCCGGGAAATTCCAGGCAGACTTCCACCATAAGTGTAATCTAACATCGTGTCTAAGCGCGGTTACAATTTCTAATTACTGTAATTCTTGGCATTTTTATTATTAACCAATTATTCCTATGTCATTATAGGTTTTCACGCCCCTTTCCCAAGTCATGTTCATAATGAACCATATGTCCCAAATTAAGGTCTTTAATCACAATTGTGGTTTATGCTCCAAATCCACATTCGTGTATTACATTCAATTTATGCCCAAATTTCCCAATACAAGTTAGGCCCCCAATTTTACTCTCATTCCCAATTTTATGCGTTCACATATTTCAGCGGCATACCTAGGATCGAAGGTAGCCTGGCTATAAAAATAAAAAGGGAAAAGAAGAAGAGAAGAGGACATAAATGAACATAATAACAAGATTGATATATAATGGCAGAAATAGCAACTAATAAACATATAGTGACAAAGTTGGGCATAGTGGCAAGATAGGCATATAGGAACAGATCTAATGAACATGTGATAGTAGAACTGATTCTAACATAATAGGGATATCATAAGCAGGCATGATGAGATCTAAGTAATGAAATAGATCAACAAACGATGACAGATCTGACATGATAAACTGGTATAGGCTTAGATCTAGTTCATAGTCATGTCAGAATAACTTAAATACACAGGTTATAAAAGATATGATATGATTCAAATAGTCATAGGCTTAGATCTAAGTTATAGTCATTTCAAGATTAAATTTTAAGTATTTAGATCTAAAATTAACATAAACCTACTGTGATTAGATCTAAGAAATATAATAGGGATTGTAGATGTTGAATCACATATCTCTAAACTTGAATAACTCTAGTTGATTGTTGAAGAAGAAAAGACTTGATTTAATCTGGGCAAAGGCAACATATAGTTCTCCATTGTTTTAGGTGTGGAGAAATAAGAGAAATAGGGTCTTATTTCTAGCCTAAAGCTAACGAACCAAGTTAAGAAAGGAGTCCACGTTCATCCAGAAGAATTCTGCCTAGATCTGCCATGAGGGGTCGACCACCCTTTGGTATGTCGACCCAGGGGTCGACATCCCCTTATTGGGGTCAACACCCCTAGGCGAGAATTTTCCCACTCCCCTTTTCTGTGTCAATTTTGAACTGTTTTGAATTCTGGGCTTATTTTATAATATATATTCTTCTTATGCATATACAAACTTTAATCCTTAATAACTTCTTCATACAGTTTCCGTTTTAAGCAAACCAGATGTCTATTTTGACCAGAATTCCTAGACAAATGCAATGGCGCAGTCCATTTCACTTAATTCTAAACGTTTAATTAAGTATTATTTAATTTATCATCTCTAGTTTTGTTAAAATTACTGTGTGTTACAGGTAGCATGATACCCAATAGTATTTAGACTAGCCTTTAGTTTTTCATACCATACTCTTGTGGCCAGTTTTAAGTCATAAATTTCCTTGGGTAGCTTGCATACTATTGACTTGACTCCTAGTTATAACCTTAAGGTTGAGTCATAAACACTTCCTTATGAAGCTCACCATGTAATAATGCATTGTTGACATCTAGCTATATTATTTTCCACTTATGATAAAGTGCTATATTTAGTATGATTCTTATGGTTGCAGGTTTGACTACAGAAGAAAATGTTTCTCTAAAGTAAAATATATATTATTGTGTGTATCCCTTTGTAACAAGTCTTGCTTTGTACTTTAATGTAGTTATATCTGGTTTTCTTTTGATTATGAAAGCCCATTTACTCCCAATGATGTTTTTATTCTTTGCCTTTGGAACTAGACTCCAATTATTATTTCTTAGTCGTTCATCATATTCTTCATTCATTGTTGATTTCTAGTGTTGACTTTTGACTGCTTCCTCAAATGTAATGGGTTCAGTCTCACATAACTTCACATTATATGCCTTGGATTTGATATTCCTCTTTGATATGGTGATCATATAATGTCTAGTATTTTATTGAATATTCTCTTGTTCATTGCTTATATTCTATAGTTGTTGTTGGCTTGTTGTTTCTTTTGCAGTGTTTGAACTTTGTTCAGCAGATGTTTACCTTTGGTTGGAGTTTGATGTCTCATCTCTTTCTTGACTTGACCTAGTACTGGACAATTTGTGTTGAGGTTCCTTTTCACCTTGACCTGGTTTGATACTAGTTATAGTGAGTTGAGATGGTGTTCAGTCTTGATCAATTTCATCCATTACTGAGTTGATGGGTATTTGTGGTAAGGATTGCTTGGTGTTGTATACCTTTCCAGTTGTTGTAACTTTAGTTCTAGCAAAGGGATAGAATGTTTATTAAATGCAACATGTCTGTAGATGATGATTTTTCCTTTGCTGGTAAGACACTTGTACCCCTTCTAATTTTTAGAATATATAATGAAAGCGCATGGTTCAGATCTGAAATTTAGCTTGTCTTAATTGAAAGGCCTTAAGTTAGGAAACCAAAAGCATCCAAAACTTCTTAAGTACATATAGTCATGTTTGATATTGACTAGCTTTTCTAGTAGTGAAATTTTGTGCAGTACATTAGCATGTTGATGAGGTATATAGCAACATCAATAGAGTCTGGCTAGAATTTGATGGGCATATATGCTTTAGCCAGTAAAGTAAGACTAGTTTCAACTATGTTCTTGTGCTTCCTTTCTACTGATCCATTCTACACTGAGGTATGAGAACATGTTATCCTATGAATGATTCCTTTTTTGCTAAAGTATTCCTTAAATGGTTTGAATTTTGTACCACCATCTGTCTGAATTGTTTTCACCTGTTGATTTGTTTGTTTTTCCACAAGTGTTATGAATTGGATCGTTACTTGCATTATTTCTATTTTTGACTTGAGAAAATATATCCAGGTGAATCTTGAATATGAATCAACAAATGGGATATAGTATTTAAACCCATAGTCAGAGTTAGTTTGGGTAGGTCCCCACAGAACAACAACTATCAGTTCTAATGGTTTGGTATAAATAGTTGTAGAATTCGAAAATGGAAATTTATGACTTTAACCTAATTGACATGCAATACACATATAAAAGTCATAATTATTATTGAACTCGATTTTCTTGTTATTTGAATCTTCTTTATAACATTCAGACTTGGATGGCCCAATTTACACTGCAACAAATCAGTAGTACTCATGTCATTTTTACAATTGAATTCAGAGTAATTATATCTGTATTTTCTATCATTACTCATATTGTTCTTTATCAGATTGAAAATGTAAAGTCCATGGTGCATTTTACACTGAAATAAAATACCTTTGATTGTTAAGTCACTAATTAAGTAGTGGTTAGGAAATAATTCAAAATACAAATGATTATCTTTTGCAAATTGTGATAAGCTTAACAAATTTTTCTTTATATAGGGTACCATGAATAAATTGTTTAAGTAGAGTTCTCTTTTTCCCGTAAATTTACCATTTCCAATGTGTGTGATGCTAATGTTCATACCATTACTTAATAGAACAGATTGCATACCTTTGTACTCTCTATTTTCGAGATTTAGGTTGTTTAAATTGCTAGTAATGTGGTTAGATGCACCTGAATCAGGGAACCATTCCTAACTTTACATATCCTTATACCTGATTGTGTTGTTTGCATCATTTTAACATCTTGTGCTGTCATATTTATTCTTGTTGTCAGAACTGGTTTTAGAAATATTGACATTGGGCTAATTGTTCCTTTGATTCCCATTATTTTGTTGGTTAATAGTAAATTTTTGGTTGAATCTGAAATAGCACTTGCTGGTAGTGTGGCCAACTTTTTCATAGATTTGGCATCTAGGCCTGTTAGAATTGTTCCACCTGCCCTTGCCTCTTCCCTTGAAACCTAGGTTTCCTTTTTGACTAACTTGGGGATTTGTTGTGTTTGCTTGCTTTTCTTGATTCTTGTTACTTGATACAATGGCATAATTTGTTGTGAGTTTAACAAGCATTCTTTTAGCATATATTCTTCCATCATGATTTGTCAATGTGGAATGAATGTGCTGCATTGATTGTGTAATGGGTGATGAGGAAAGGATGACTACAACATGTAACGATCCAAAATTTTCAATGTTTCAATATGCAATTAGTTGGATTTTCTGAATATAAATTTGATTTAACTAAGATTTAATATAAATTTTGATTTAGACAATTCTTAAATAATTTCTTGCTTTGTTTTATAAATATAGATTTTGTAAAGTATGATTTATTTCTAAAAATTTTACCAAACTTGAAATATTTTGGAGTAATATTATTTTGATAACATATGATCACAAAGATATAAATTTATTTATTTAGAGAATTATGTGTATATTTTGATACTAATAAAAGATGATATTTAATTTTGATATGAGTTTATAAAGATCTTTAAGTATTTAAACTCTATTTTGGTTAATATAATTTTGAGAAATTAGATTTTCAAGTAATGTTTTGTAAGTTTTAAGCATTATTTATAATATAATTTTAAATACACTTTGGAACGCAGAAATGAATTCTGAATAAAATTTTAAGGCAAAGATATATGGAAATAAATTTTAATTGAGAAACTTATTTGGAAAAAAATATCCATTAGCAAAACATTTCGTCTTTGGTCAGATTGTAAAAACTGTTAGTAATATAATTGCTGAAACGATCAGTGTTCGAATATAAATTATAATTTAATAGCCGGTTTAAATAATCGTTCAGTTTCTGAACCTGTAGTCTTAACATATTTTATAGAATTTTATTTTAAATTTTAATTTGGAAAAATAAACATTTTTTCTTTTTTCCGAACGTTTATTGGTCTATCGTAGCGGTTTTGGGTTGAAGACATGGAAATGCCAGTATTGTCGGTTCACAGTGTCTCTTCCATACATTTGCATATAGGCTGGTATATATACATAAATTAAAATGGGTATCACTCACGAAACAGGGGGGATTTGATTTAAATCCATATTATTATATTCTATTTTCTAGGTAGGACACTTGTCCCATGTTTGCTAAAGATTTTATAACGTGCTACCCTCCTTCCCCGTATCTTCTTGTCTTTCCATTTTGGAATTCTTCGATCTAATGAAGTTGAAAAAAAAGAGAACAACCGACGCATTGCCACTGAGAAAACAATTCGAAATTTATCAAAACATATGAAATACTTTTTCTTACCAAAACTTGATATCTCCCTTTCTTTTCCTGTTGCTACCACCTTCGCTCTTTCACCCTCGTCACTGTCACTGAGAAAACAATTCGAAATTTATACTTTTTCTTGAGAACGTGGGAAGGCCGTAAACTGGAAAGCTAGTTCGGTGAGAACATTTGTTTTAATTTAAATTTGTTTTCAATGTTTAATTTTAGTAACTAATAATCATAATTAGTTGGTGTTAAATAATGACTTGTGTATGTTAATTGTTGTATATGTTGTTTGGATGGATATTTGTGTGGTTAGAATGCACTGAACGCGGAGCGTTATTAAACGTAACGCTTTGCACACCATGAAATTAGCTATTATAAATTGTTGTGTTTACGATGGATGTATGCATGATTCATATGGTTTTTTTTTGATTGGTTGTTACATCATACACGCCATAGTTGTGGAGATAAACGGATAATCAGTTTAGAAATCCACTTTCTATCACAATTATAATATATATATAATGCATTTTATGCAAATAGTAATTTCATCACAATAATCGAACGAGTTTTAAAGAAGTATTATTTGATTTATGTTGAAATGAAGATTCAGTAATCTAAAATTATTTTGGGACTAAATGGGAATACAAAATATTATTTAGGGAAAATTTGGAATATGGTTTGAAATTGTAAGCAAAAATAATAAAATGATTTTCATAAAAGAAAAGCAGTTTCCAAAATATTTCGATAATTTATATTAAATTGGTTTGGCTATTATGCAAATAAATTAAAATTTTGAATTAGATTTCAACTATTTGGAAATTTAAAATGATCAACCGATGTTGTGAAAATGATTTTAAAAGTGAATTAGTTTTTAAATGTAGACCGGATAATGATTTGAAAATGTATTCAACATTTGTTGTGCAAACAATTTTAATGATTAATTGTGAGTAACTAAACGAGACTTTGAATTATTATTTTAAGATCTCGATTAAATTTGAATAGTTGGAAATTTGAAATGCTGATTTTTAAAGTAAAGCGATCTTGGAACCCAAATGTGAATATAAAGTATTATTTGGAATATGGTTTTAAAATTTATGAAATCATAAGTTTATTTCGGAAAGGATTTAGATGATTTATATTAAATCGTTATATAGCTCGAATTGAACACGTCGCGTAGTGATAGTTCATTAATATCGATCATAGTTTCCAAATGACTATGACTTGAGCGCTTTAAATTGGATTGACGTGAAACGAGAAACATCGTAATTCTATTAATAATAGTTGTTGAATAGAAAAGAAATGTTAAAATTCTAACATATGGTTTCTAGGTTGCGATTAAAACAAAATTGGAAAAGGTCGCTATACGTGTACTTCGATGATCGTAAGGGAAATTGAGTAAAAATAGGTTTATAAAAATTATTAAAAAAATTTGGGAAAATTTCGATAAATTTTTATTATTTATAAGTTGTGAGTTGAAATATTTGAACTTTGAAAAATTCCGAATCTATTTGATCTAAATATCCTTTTTTAGCACCTTAAGTAATGCTTTTAACATTATTATAATTTTCCTTTGAAACGATTTGGCTTAAAGATTTTAAACCATGAATTATTGTTAAAACTATGAAAAAGAGTTTGTTGAATATTTTGTGAAAGATTCGAAAGAGCTTAAAATTATTTCGTACAAAATTTAATTGAATATTACTGATTTTAAGTAAGATATTGGAAGTTTGAAAAACGTAAAGGGAAACGAGTTTGGTTAGAGTTAGTTGAATATTCGCTATGAGAAGAAAATTGTAAATTGTTATGGCAATCCAATATTTGCTTGGGTTGGTGAATTGATATCGAATATTAAGTCGGTTAAAACTATTTGAAATATCAATTAGTTGAATTCTCGTGAATGGAATTTAAACCAATTAAGACTTGGTAATTTTGAAACTTATGAAAGGGATAATAATGAATAAAAGAACTATGTTTGAAATATAAGATTTGGAAAATCAATATTGAATTTCAAGGAAGGATTAAGGCGATAACGGGTTTTATGAAAACTGAAATAAATCCAACCTGGATTGTAAATGAATTGATTACGATTTGGAAGGATATTTAAATTAGAAATCCAACATGATCCATAACCATTGTTTTAAAAATGCGCGTATTACTTGGAAAGACCAAGATCGAATATTTCGAAAACCATTCCAAGTAATAATACGACATTATAAAGAATTTGAAGACTTGGAAATCGATAAGTGAAGACTAAGAATCTTCGAATAGTTTAGATTGAATGCTGATGTCTAGATTGGGCGGATCACCCTATACGAGGTTATAAGTGGCATGAGATCTAAATATATTTGAAGATTTTCAGATTATTGTTCCATTCAAACCCAGAATGGACTCGTATGGATTGTGTGTTTGACATTGAATTCGACTGCGTAACACTTATTTATGTTAATATATATTGGATTTGTGGTAATAAATTATTCTCGTCTCTACATATAAGCTTAGGGGTTATGTATTGATAGAAATCAGTGATACGTCATGAATTGTCAATGTGTCATACTCGAGTTATGAAATGAGCAAGTGATGATGATCAAAGTGTGGCTTATTAAAGCATAGCTTTGGGTGTATCGTGACATCGACGAACCTCACACCCCACATTGAGGGTAAACTAGCTGTTGGGTTGTATAAATTTACATAATCTCTATTGTAACTCGAAAGCTTGAACGGTAGATCTACTTACAAAACTTGAGGAAATAAAGTATATACAGTGTCCGAGTCTGGATGAAAACCGGGATATATACTTCACGCTATGTATTCAGTGTATGTGTATGGATGTTACCCAGGAGATACTTAGCTTCGTGTCCTCGATTAATCTTTCATGCCAGGAAACACCATATTAGAAAATCTAATAACCAATACGAGCCATTCGGTTTGTTTGTAAACTATGTTGTGGGCATAGTTACTATGCTTGTTAAGATTAATATATTTATTTGTGAAAGGGCTTTCAATGCTATGCATTAATTAAAGTATTAAAAGAGGATTTTCACGTAATACGACAAAACTTTCCCATTTGGTGTGCGCTTGCATTGTGTGATGTGGGACGAGCTTATGATAGCTTCATTTTCTAAAGGCATTGCGAATTTCTATGCGTGGGATTTCACATAGAGTAAACCCATTCTGCGTTAGCAGCGTGGTCCGATGAATTTCCCAACTTTTAAATAAGTTCTAAATAATAACTATTTTGAGTTTTCACACCAGTCCCACGACTAGCCTAGAGTTTATTGTTCTTACTCCTAAACTCTAGGTGCCCATAATTTTGCATGGGCACCTAGTATTTTAGTTTGCAAGTTTAGCCTTTAGAGCTGGATTCAGATTTGGAGCTAGAGTTTTGGTTTTACTTCTTCCCTTGTGAGAATTTTGTTTCTGCTGAGCTTATGTTGTACGCTGATTCTTGTAACCCTAATGTAAAATTTTGTAATGAAATGAAAACTTCTGTTATTTGCGTTCAAATATGTTAGTACCCATAACCATCTGTCTTTATAAACGGTTTAAGTTGGTTTAATTACCGGTGAGAATCCGACAAAAAGACGGGTCGTTACATGACAACTTTGTATTTGTTGTCTAGGCCATTTAGAATGGTCAAGACCTATTCATATTCAGAGGCCTTTTGTCTTGCAACTTTATGTAAGTCACATAATATCTTAATCTTTGTAAATTATTATCTCACAGTTGAGGAGTCTTTCATTATATTATTCAACTGTCTTCGATAGTGCATTACCCTGGCTGAAGATTTAGTGTTGAATATCTATTCAACTATTCCCCAAATTTCTTGGTCACTCTTGCAGCCAGTTAGTTGGGGGTATTAAAGATGGATTGATTGTGGAGAATAACAGGAGCATAGTAAACTATTTTGACTCTTATAGTTGCTATAGTTCTTGTTTATGACTAGGTTTCCTCTCTTGTCACTTAACATCTTTGCTGGAATAGACGATGTTCCATTTATATAATTATCAAGACCATACCCCCACAAGAGCATTGTTTTCATGAAATTTTCATAAGAGATAGTTTTCTTCATCTGGCTGAATAGAGACTATATGACTCTATGGATTGATGAGGTTTGATGTTTCGGGTGCAGGTTGCGAGACACCTGAAGGCTGAGAGGAGTTGATGCCTAGTTGCGAGGAGTTCGACCATTGTTGGAAGTAAGAAATCTGATCAGATGATTCAGATTGATGATGATCAATGCATTGAAGCAACCGGGTTGACCAATCAAGCTTTGGATAGCGCAGTGGTATTAAAAATAGATATTGATTTTGAGAATCAAGAGTTCTTTGATCAAGGAGGGTATCCACCTCGATGATGAGATTAAATTGAGAGGTGAATGGATATAATCCAAGAACTATAATTAATGATTTGAATTGTTCTGTTAGACAAAGTTTGGATCTGATATCATAATGGAAATTAAACACAGAACAAACAGAGTAGATCAAAAAAGATCAAAACAAAAAGTAGTGTAAAGGTGTTTATTATTTTATTAATCTTTGTTAGTTTTTTATAATGTACAACGCGGGTGACTTATTTACATGATGTTGTATCGATAATATGCAAATTTTATGTAATGACAATAATGTCCTGGACACCCTTACTTTATATTCGTTGTTGAGAAGGCTGAGCCGCTTTACTCTAATAACATGGTCAAGGGTAGCATATAGTCAACATCAAAAAAGTTATTAGATGGTATATGAGCTCAGAGAATTAAAAAAATAGTATCTATCAAATTAGTATGGAATGCAACTTCTCAATTGAAATATATAATACTCACCATATCCATTTCCAACCAAAGTACAAGTTATCTAGTTATATGAAATGTATACACTAGATTTACATAATACATACACACATTAAATTTGTATGCATATAACATCTATATATCAAGGTAATATTTTAACACTAATCAAAATAGCACCATAAGTATACCTCCAGCAGTCTCCTTTGACAAATCCCAAAAGCATTTGAGTAAATCTATACAACCAAGCTAATTATGCATGTATGGAATGGTCATGTCAATGATAAATTGAGGGGATCAAACATTATTTTACTTGACAGATAAGGCTAAAATTTAGCAACTATAGTTGAAATTATTTGCCAAAACATATCAAATTAAATGGCTATGCTAAGCCAAAGTCAGATTATTTTGCAAGAAGTATTTTCTAGTGGACTTTAATTAGTCAAATCACACTTCAGGTGCCTGCTTTAATCCATAAATTGATTTGTTGAGTTTGCACAACAATGTCTCTTGTCCTTTTCTAACAAAAACCTGCAGCTATTCCATAAAAACTTGCTCCTGCAAAACACCATTTAAAAAAGCATTACTAACATCAAACTGTCTGACGGTCCAATTCTTATATAAGGCTATGGTTAAAATTATTCAAATTCAGTTTGGTTTCAAAACAAGTGAAAAAGTTTTTGTAAAATCAAATCCACATTGTTGTGAATACCCCTTCGCTAGAGGCCTAGCCTTATATTTAGATATTGAACCATTTGCATTTTTTGAATGTATAGATCCATTTTCTCCCTATGATATTCTTATCATTGGGCAGTTCAACCAAAGTCCAAGTGTTATTTCTGGTGAGGGCATTGAACTCCTCTTGCATTGCTGACTTCCATTTTGCATTTTGAGCTGCTTCCTAATTTGACATGAGATTAGCTGGATTCATAACTGTGTTGATCACTTTGGATTTATATATGCTACACTTGCCCTTGTCATCACTGAATATTGATTTGCATTGCTTTTATGTGACAACACATTTGCTGGTTGAGTCTTTAATGTATGATTTTGGCTTTGAATTTCTTGTTCTTCTGTGTTATCGTTTTCTTTAGAATTGTGAGTAGTTTGAGTAGCCTCTCCTTGACTTATGCCTTCCCACGTGGTATTGTATTGAGTGAAATTACTAGTGCAACATGGTTTATGTTGTACTGGCTAAATTATTACTTCATCATCTTGCATATCAGTCTTGTATTGTCTTGCGTTATGAACCTTGTTTGTTGTGTTAATTTATGATGTATTATATGGGAAAACATCTTCATTAAATGCTACAGGCCTTGAAGCATAAATTATTCCTTTGCTGCCTATGAACTAGTATCCCTTTTGATTATTGAGATACCCCAAAAATGTACATGAAGTAGACCTATAATGTAACAACCCGAAAATCTGGGCCAGTTTAAAAATTTTATTTTGGCAATTTTAGCGAATTTTGATTATTTAAAATGAATTATTTTAAATAGTATCGACGAGAAATTTATTTTGAATATAATGCGAACGTATATATTTATACGCGTCGTCGTTAGAATATAAATATTTATATATAATTATAAATAGAATTGAAAATGGCGCGGTAGTTCGATAATTCGACTTCAAACTTCAATAGAATGTACCGGGTGCAAAGCAATCCGGATTTTAGTGAAACCAAAAATAATGGAATCTAATTGATAATATCTTTCCAACGAATCCGAAAAATCGAGATTTCATAACGGGAATCAAAAGATATGTCCAGTTGAAAATTCTGAATAGTCGCTATGGAATTCACGCCCTTAAAAATAGCCATTTTGCAAACGACCTCGGATTTCGACGAAACCACTTTTGTTGGGTCCGCAGTGTCAAGTTATTGCTAGATTTCAATTTTCATAATTTTTCGAATCAATATGTGAGCGTGGCAAAGGAAAACGCGTTTGACCGGTTTTAGTTGATTTTAATCGACTGGAAATTGGCCATTTTTCAAACAGTCTCAGAATTCGACGAAACTAGTTTTGTTAGGACCGTATCGTCAATACGAAGCTAGAAAATATTTTTCGAGAATTTTTAGAGTTAGTATGTGACCCCGGTAATTTGAAATGTACGTTTAAAATTCAATATAGTGATTTAAATGTAAATTTAACGGAAACTGATTCAAACAATCGAACCAGTCTACGATACATATCACGTTGTGTTCGAAGTGGGGGTAATACGCTATGGACAATAGGCGGTAGGCCTCGTTTCGAGGTCGTATGTAAAAGTCAACTTTTTGAATAAAAAAAAATTAAATAATAATAAAAAAATATCTTCATCCCCTTTCTCTCTTTATACTCCAGCCCCCCCCCCCCCCCCCGATAGAAATTCAATCGAATCAAAATAAAGGAAAAAAAAAGAGAAGGGGACTGCGAGACTGCGAAAACCCCAGAGCCGCTACGTTCAGACCCAAATTCCGATGCGAAGTGGAGCTCGAGTCTGGTGGCACCGCCGTCGTAGGGAGAGTAGGCCGAGGCGGTCAACGTGGCACTGTTTGATTTTGCTCCGCCGCCTTGATTTGTGTGCATTCCGAAACCCTAAACGATGAATGGGTTCAATAGGGGGGACCGATGTCTGGGGGATGCTCCGGCGGAGTGAATGGCGAACTCCGATTATGCTCCAGTCGAGCGAGGCGGTGGCGATGGCAAAACCAAGGAGATGAACAGTTTTCTGAAGGTATACAGGAAAGAGGTGAATTATTTTCAGTTTTTTTTTTTCATTTAAATTAGCAGTGAATTATATTTAGTTTTTATAAACATACCGTGGGTTAAATTTCAGATTTTTGTAAATAATAAATAGCATTAACTTTGTTTAGAAAAATATATATACTTTGTTAAGAAAAATATATAATTTGTTTAGAAATATATAAACTTTGTTAAGGAAAAATATAAACTTTGTTAAGAAAAATATAAACTTTGTTTAGGAAAATATATATACTTTGTTAAGGAAAATATAAACTTTGTTTAGAAAAATATATATACTTTGTTAAGAAAAAAAAGAAAAGGGAAATATACATATGCTAAGAAAAGGGAAATATACATATGCTAAGAAAAGGGAAATATACATATGCTAAGAAAAGGGAAATATACATATGCTTTGAAAAGTAAGAAAAAATTCGATTTTTATATATTGAATAGCATAATAAAAATTCGATTTTTATATATTGAATAGCAAAGTAAAAATTTGATTTTTACATATGTAGTGGCTACAACAACGAAGATGACAAAAAGGTGCGATGACGATGAAGATCTCTATAAATGAAGAGTCGTGGTATTGGATAGCTTTCGGTGAGAATTTCTCACCTTTCAATTTCTTTTTCTAGTTATATATATATACTAGGATGCAGACGGTGCTTAGTAGCACCCGACACAATCGTCCACAGACCATGGACTTGTTTGTTTGATTGCAAAAATAAGTTAGAAAATTTGATTGAAATTGAATTGTTTGGTGAAATGAATGGATTGATTGATGTGTGAATGGCGTGGGCCTTCACTAGACCGGGGATAAGGCTAGGCCTCGTCCCGTTTCTAGTATCGTGCCGTTATGCCGCTGAAATTTTCTAAAATATGTTAGAAAAATAAATATATCATTTTATTGAATAAATGAACTGAATAGAGCATTCATAAGTTAAATAAAATATTTTATCGTTAAAAATATAGTTTTAACGTGGAAGTGAATATAAATAAATATTCATTTACAAACCGGACGGTTTGTTTATGTACACCTATTTAAAGGACATTGATTGGGACGATAAATTTTACACATCGCCCAACTGCACAAATAAAATATGTGTTTGATTGTTTGAAACCCCACACGGGTGTTAGGATGAAATTTGAAGTTCACTCATCCTGATTGATTAAATATGTCGATCGATTGATTGACAAGCTGTTATAAGCGTTAGATATCTATATTTGATGCTTATACAGTGTAGTGCACTTTGGTTGATGGTTGATTATTTTTCAATGCTATTATATGTGTGTAATGTATGAAAATCCATATAATTAACTTTATATGGTAATTGATTGGGCCTCATTCCAATTTGAAAAATAAAGAATATTATAAAATAAAAGTTCATGTGTTGACAGTACTCATCCATTGAGATTGGTCATGTGTTGAACGAAATATTTTGATAATAACAACTATTTTGAAAAAGAAATATTTGAAATAAAATATTTGAAAATAGAAATTTATGAAGTCGTGTTGATTAGATTGACGCCATTTTGACGTGAACGATATTTATATCGATTTTATTCATTTTGAAATGAATTGAATTGAAAACGATTTCGAAATGAATTGAATTGAAAACGATTTCGAAATGAATTGAATTGAAAACGATTTCAAAATGAATTGAATTGAAAACGATTTCGAAATGAATTGAATTGAAAACGATTTCGAAATGAATTGAATTGAAAACGATTTCGAAATGAATTGAATTGAAAACGATTTCGAAATGAATTGAATTGAAAACGATTTTGAAATGAATTGAATTGAAAACGATTTTCAAATGAATTGAATTGAAAACGATTTCGAAATGAATTGAATTGAAAACAAATTCAAATTGAATTGAAAGCGAATTGAAATGAATTCAAATTGAATGGAAATTTGAATTGAATAGAAATGAATTTTAAAACGAATTTATAAAGAAGAATTCAATTTTGATTTGAATTGAAATGGAAGTTGAAATTGCTTTTGAAACGAATTTAAAACTATTTATATGATTTGTTTTAAATAGAAATCGACGAAATATATATTATATATATTATATATATAATATAATGGCCTGAATAGAAAGCGCCGCGCTGCGGTAGTTCGTGAATTTCGACCATTTATTTCAAACGGACACTACGGGAGATCCGACCGTCGGATTCTCCTAAAACCGGAACCATTGGGTTCGTATCGAAAAGAGCTTTCTAACGAATGTTAGAAATTTGAAATCTAACGGTTGGATTTGGAATTATGTCCAAATCAAATTTGAAAAAGGTCGCTATAAGTGCAGTTCGATGGCCATTGTTGGAAATCGACTGTACGGGCCTTGATAAAATTATTAAAAATAGTAATAATTTGTGTAAAATCATAAGAAATGATTTGGGAAAAATTGGGATGAAAAACTCCATATTTGAAAAGATAAAAATAGATTTTTATCGAAATGAACTAGTTTTGAACTAGAATAGTAATTTATTTATTTTTTTAAAATAAATAAATTGGATTTGAAAGGGTTTTAAAAATAATCAGAATTTCCAATAATTATATTGGAATGGATTTGAATCGAAATTGTCTTCGGAATATTTCGATATTGGATTTCGTGATGATACAGATATTGTTATGGGAATTTGAAAGATATAGATATATATATCGTTATTTCCAACATGATATTTGTTTGTCGTGGAATTTGATATTGAATATAAGCAGATATATTTTCTATTCAGAGCCTTGTATTTAATATCAAATGTGATTTGGGTTTGTCGTGAATGGTGTCTTCACTAACACTGTTCTTGAACCCAGTTGAGAAAAGATTAAATCTTTTTATTTAGATTTAATGAAGTGTACCAATTAAATAATATTTAATTGGAATTGAATTGATATTGATTTTTGGGTTTATCGTGAACAGTGTTTTAAATAACACTCGTTCTTTAACCCGATAATCAATGGAATGTGACTTTGGGTTTATCGTGAACCGTGTTTTAAATGACACGGATTCTTTAACCCAGTTAACGATTAAAACTAAGTGGAGTTTCAATGAATCTTTAATTAGATTGAAATGATCGAAAATGGAGTATCACCAGTTTTGCTCCAAGCGATAGTTAAATCTTTAATTAGATTTGAACGTGAAATGGTAATTGAATTTACCGATAAAACTGTGGTGTTAGATATGAAGTATTACCAGTTTTACTTCATGGGATGAATAGGTTGGGATTGGGAAATTAAAATAAATGATTACTTCGGTAAGGTTCGCTAATCCCGACTAGTTTGAATTGAGATTCAAAAATAGAATAAAGAATAAATTCAAGGAATTTATCTTGGATAAAATTAATGGGAACCTTTCCCTATGAATGTGAAATTTAGAAACTAACTGTCGGTTAGCCAAGCAGAATGGTTTTCTGGATATTGATCTGATGTTGGTTTCGGCCTTCGCGGTTAATATTTGGGAAATTATTCTCTTGATTAATTTACGGTTAGTGACTGATGAATTGGAATGAGGCGTATGTTGTGTTTGTGTAACACTTATTTAAAATATACGAGAGTTATTTGGAAAGACCGGGTTTATCCCATTCTGAATAACTGATACGACGATAAGTCGAAGATGAAGACGGTGGTCGAAGACCAGAAGTCTTCACGTCGTTTGGGTAATTACTGATGATCTTGATTGGGCTGTACACCCAAGAAGATGGAAACAGTTAGCGATCGTCCAGACGTACTTGGAGATCGATGGATATGCGGGGTACTAGGTGCCTCCGGTTTCGTTCAGACCCAGAACGGACTTGTAAATGGACTATGTGTCTGACATTGGATTTTAGTCCGTGTGATTGATCTCTATTAAATTTATATCTGTTTGGCGGCGGAGAATTTATTCTCTTGCTTAACGCCCTTCTCTGAGACGTACGAGCTCAGGGGTTATATATTGATGGATATCAATCGCATGGAGTGAATTGCCTGTGTGGCATGCTAAGTGGCAAATGATCAAGGCTTCTGTTGAAAAGCAAAGTCTTGTGGTTGATGATCAAAGCACGGCCTTGTGTGGCGTAGCTTTGTGTAACGTTGATTCGCGAGTATCACACCCGGTATGAACCAAAAACGGGAGACGGACCTCAGGGAGGACTTGCGTTTCTTTCTGGTTAGAAGTGGCGCCAGTGGTTTTACACGCCCTGACGAGTTTGACTTATGTGGTTGTTGCTGTTGCGAGGCGCCTCGGATTGATCGGTCGTTCTCGAACCGATGGAGTCATTTAGTTGGCTCACTTACACCCCATAGGGTGGGGAAACGTAGTGTTCAGGCATAATAATCCACATCGATGGACCGACCCTGACGATCTAAAGGCTTGCCTGCGCGCTTGCCTGTGGCTCGGGCTAGAGAGTCACGAATCGGTAGAGGACGATCCCTAGCCTCGGTTCATACCATAAATGATAACCCAACTTCCAATACGACATTGCGGTTTTGATTGTAAACCTATATATGATGACATAGTGGCATGGGACGCTCATGTCGCCTATGATTGATACTTATGATTTGAAGTTGTTTTATACACTATGCACTTATTATAGTATCAAATGATTGGTTTTAAACGTATCAAGCATACTTTGGCTGTTATAAGGGAAAACCCTATCCTTGGCTGCGTTGCATTGTGTGATGGGACCTGGGTCTTATAACAGCTTCATTTTTCTTTATTTAGCATTGCGCTGTTTGTTTTATGCACTGGTATTCTTGGGAGGAAACCCGTTCCGTGTTATACGGCGTGGTCCCTTGATTTACCTAACTTTAAAATAAAGATTAACTGTTTTAGTTCTCACACCAGTCACATGACTGACCTGGAGTTTATTGTTTTAACCTAAACTCTGGGTGCCCTTATTTTGACATGGGCAGCTAGTAGTTTTGGGTTTTGCAGATTTATATTCACAGGATCCTGGTTTACAGCTGGAACGATATCCGGAAAGCTTTGTATCCGTATATCTCATTCTAGTTGTGTATTGTATTATTCTTCCACTGCCATGTATTTAAATGTAATTTAAATCTCTGATATTTCTCTGTAATATTCATTTATACTCTGTATATTCTTGTAATCTGATGCATTGTTGTAATAAGCAATGAAATGTTCTTCTGTATGTGTTCTGTTGTGGCTTGTTCTCGTACTATCCGCCGCTTTCCTTTACGGGGAAGTTGCGGGTCTTTACAGTTGGTATCAAAGCTTTGGTTTACAAAGCTCAGAGAACAAGACACATTAGAACCATACGAAAGAATTCATCAGATATTGAATTAGTAATATCCAATGAGAATGGCTCGTTATAGATAGGATCAGTAGTGTCGTAGAACGAGTGTGAAGAGTATATTTTTAAAATGAAAGCCAATTTTGTTTTGAAAATTTAAAATCAATTATTCGTATTTGATTATTTATTTATATTGATTTGGACAGTCCAGTATATGAAGATTTTGCGTATACGTCTGATCCACGTGTGTTTGAAATTTTAATATACTGGATAGATATAGAATCACACTCTAGTCGCCCGGAGATGATGTTGATAATGACCATGGCATCATCAATATTTATGTTCGTGCTCCGAAGGTGTGATTTCTTTATATTTCCTATTGACTGGTGTGAGAACCAAAATTAGATAGGGCTTATTGTTGTGAATTGGCATCAAAAACATGATTTTTGTATATGTATCAAAATTATCAATTTGAAACTCTAATCCACTAACTGATTGATGTTTGTGTTGTTTGTTTAATTATTTGATAATTTTGAACCATTATGCCTAATTTGATCAAATAATGAATTGTATTGAAATTTGGTCGCATTTGCTTGCATATACTTGTACTTACATTGAACAGGTCATAGCAAGGAGGCTAGAGCAGAGAATAAAATTTGTTTGCCCGACAAATAGGTACATGTTTACTACATAATTTACTGTTTTGTTTGGGTGATGATGATTTTATGAGCCTATTGGCTAGCCGCTTGGCTTTTTCATTTTCATTTTGAGATCAGAAGGACCGGGGAAGCTATTTGAAATTCCCCGATGCTCCCGGTGCAGGGGAGGTTATGGCGAAATTTTTCGAAAATTTAGGGTGTTAGCCAAATTTTTGAAATTTTGAAAATTCTCAGAAACTAAAGAGTTGGAGAATGGAAGCCAGATCAAGCGTAGAGTTGAATGATCAAACCACTTTCGACTTTGTTCCTTTTCGGGGACGAAAAGTTTTAAGTGGGGGAGATTGTAACAACCCGAAAATCTGGGCCAGTTTAAAATTTTTATTTTGGCAATTTTAGCGAATTTTGATTATTTAAAATAAATTATTTTAAATAGTATCGACGAGAAATTTATTTTGAATATAATGCGAACGTATATATTTATACGCGTCGTTGTTAGAATATAAATATTTATATATAATTATAAATAGAATTGAAAATGGCGCGGTAGTTCGATAATTCGACTTCAAACTTCAATAGAATGGACCGGGTGCAAAGCAATCCGGATTTTAGTGAAACCAAAAATAATGGAATCTAATTGAAAATATCTTTCCAACGAATCCGAAAAATCGAGATTTCATAACGGGAATCAAAAGATATGTCCAGTTGAAAATTCTGAATAGTCGCTATGGAATTCAGGCCCTTAAAAATAGCCATTTTGCAAACGACCTCGGATTTCGACGAAACCACTTTTGTTGGGTCCGCAGTGTCAAGTTATTGCTAGATTTCAATTTTCATAATTTTTCGAATCAATATGTGAGCGTGGCAAAGGAAAACGCGTTTGACCGGTTTTAGTTGATTTTAATCGACTGGAAATTGGCCATTTTTCAAACAGTCTCAGAATTCGACGAAACTAGTTTTGTTAGGACCGTATCGTCAATACGAAGCTAGAAAATATTTTTCGAGAATTTTTAGAGTTAGTATGTGACCCCGGTAATTTGAAATGTACGTTTAAAATTCAATATAGTGATTTAAATGTAAATTTAACGGAAACTGATTCAAACAGTCGAACCAGTCTACGATACATATCACGTTGTGTTCGGAGTGGGGGTAATACGCTATGGACGACAGGCGGTAGGCCTTGTTTCGAGGTCGTATGTAAAAGTCAACTTTTTGAATAACAAAAAAAATTAAATAATAATAAAAAAATATCTTCATCCCCTTTCTCTCTTTATACTCCAGGCCCCCCCGATAGAAATTCAATCGAATCAAAAAAAAAAGAGAAGGCGACTGCGAGACTGCGAAAACCCCAGAGCCGCCACGTTCAGACCCAAATTCCGATGCGAAGTGGAGCTCAAGTCTGGTGGCGCCGCCGTCGTAGGGAGAGTAGGCCGAGGCGGTCAACGTGGCACTGTTTGATTTTGCTCCGCCGCCTTGATTTGTGTGCATTCCGAAACCCTAAACGATGAATGGGTTCAATAGGGGGGACCGATGTCTGGGGGATGCTCCGGCGGAGTGAATGGCGAACTCCGATTATGCTCCAGTCGAGCGAGGCGGTGGCGATGGCAAAACCAAGGAGATGAACAGTTTTCTGAAGGTATACAGGAAAGAGGTGAATTATTTTCAGTTTTTTTTTCATTTAAATTAGCAGTGAATTATATTTAGATTTTATAAACATACCGTGGGTTAAATTTCAGATTTTTGTAAATAATAAATAGCATTAACTTTGTTTAGAAAAATATATATACTTTGTTAAGAAAAATATATACTTTGTTTAGAAATATATAAACTTTGTTAAGGAAAAATATAAACTTTGTTAAGAAAAATATAAACTTTGTTTAGGAAAATATATATACTTTGTTAAGGAAAATATAAACTTTGTTTAGAAAAATATATATACTTTGTTAAGAAAAAAAAGAAAAGGGAAATATACATATGCTAAGAAAAGGGAAATATACATATGCTAAGAAAAGGGAAATATACATATGCTAAGAAAAGGGAAATATACATATGCTTTGAAAAGTAAGAAAAAATTCGATTTTTATATATTGAATAGCATAATAAAAATTCGATTTTTATATATTGAATAGCAAAGTAAAAATTCGATTTTTACATATGTAGTGGCTACAGCAACGAAGATGACAAAAAGGTGCGATGACGATGAAGATCTCTATAAATGAAGAGTCGTGGTATTGGATAGCTTTCGGTGAGAATTTCTCACCTTTCAATTTCTTTTTCTAGTTATATATATATATATATATATACTAGGATGCAGATGGTGCTTAGTAGCACCCGACACAATCGTCCACAGACCATGGACTTGTTTGTTTGATTGCAAAAATAAGTTAGATTATTTGATTGAAATTGAATTGTTTGGTGAAATGAATGGATTGATTGATGTGTGAATGGCGTGGGCCTTCACTAGACCGGGGATAAGGCTAGGCCTCGTCCCGTTTCTAGTATCGTGCCGTTATGCCACCGAAATTTTCTAAAATATGTTAGAAAAATAAAAATATCATTTTATTGAATAAATGAACTGAATAGAGCATTCATAAGTTAAATAAAATATTTTATCGTTAAAAATATAGTTTTAACATGGAAGTGAATATAAATAAATATTCATTTACAAACCAGACGGTTTGTTTATGTACACCTATTTAAAGGACATTGATTGGGATGATAAATTTTACACATCGCCCAACTGCACAAATAAAATATGTGTTTGATTGTTTGAAACCCCACACGGGTGTTAGGATGAAATTTGAAGTTCACTCATCCTGATTGATTAAATATGTCGATCGATTGATTGACAAGCTGTTATAAGCGTTAGATATCTATATTTGATGCTTATACAGTGTAGTGCACTTTGGTTGATGGTTGATTATTTTTCAATGCTATTATATGTGTGTAATGTATGAAAATCCATATAATTAACTTTATATGGTAATTGATTGGGCCTCATTCCAATTTGAAAAATAAAGAATATTATAAAATAAAAGTTCATGTGTTGACATTACTCATCCATTGAGATTGGTCATGTGTTGAACGAAATATTTTGATAATAACAACTATTTTGAAAAAGAAATATTTGAAATAAAATATTTGAAAATAGAAATTTATGAAGCCGTGTTGATTAGATTGACGCCATTTTGACGTGAACGATATTTATATCGATTTTATTCATTTTGAAATGAATTGAATTGAAAACGATTTCGAAATGAATTGAATTGAAAACGATTTCGAAATGAATTGAATTGAAAACGATTTCGAAATGAATTGAATTGAAAACGATTTCGAAATGAATTGAAAACGATTTCGAAATGAATTGAATTGAAAACGATTTCGAAATGAATTGAATTGAAAACGATTTCGAAATGAATTGAATTGAAAACGATTTCGAAATGAATTGAATTGAAAACGATTTTCAAATGAATTGAATTGAAAACGATTTCGAAATGAATTGAATTGAAAACAAATTCAAATTGAATTGAAAGCGAATTGAAATGAATTCAAATTGAATGGAAATTTGAATTGAATAGAAATGAATTTTAAAACGAATTTATAAAGAAGAATTCAATTTTGATTTGAATTGAAATGGAAGTTGAAATTGCTTTTGAAACGAATTTAAAACTATTTATATGATTCGTTTTAAATAGAAATCGACGAAATATATATTATATATATAATATAATGGCCTGAATAGAACGCGCCGCGCTGCGGCAGTTCGTGAATTTCGACCATTTATTTCAAACGGACACTACGGGAGATCCGACCGTCGGATTCTCCTAAAACCGGAACCGTTGGGTTCGTATCGAAAAGAGCTTTCTAACGAATGTTAGAAATTTGAAATCTAACGGTTGGATTTGGAATTATGTCCAAATCAAATTTGAAAAAGGTCGCTATAAGTGCAGTTCGATGGCCATTGTTGGAAATCGACTGTACGGGCCTTGATAAAATTATTAAAAATAGTAATAATTTGTGTAAAATCATAAGAAATGATTTGGGAAAAATTGGGATGAAAAACTCCATATTTGAAAAGATAAAAATAGATTTTTATCGAAATGAACTAGTTTTGAACTAGAATAGTAATTTATTTATTTTTTTAAAATAAATAAATTGGATTTGAAAGGGTTTTAAAAATAATCAGAATTTCCAATAATTATATTGGAATGGATTTGAATCGAAATTGTCTTCGGAATATTTCGATATTGGATTTCGTGATGATACAGATATTGTTATGGGAATTTGAAAGATATAGATATATATATCGTTATTTCCAATATGATATTTGTTTGTCGTGGAATTTGATATTGAATATAAGCCGATATATTTTCTATTCAGAGCCTTGTTTTTAATATCAAATGTGATTTGGGTTTGTCGTGAATGGTGTCTTCACTAACACTGTTCTTGAACCCAGTTGAGAAAAGATTAAATCTTTTTATTTAGATTTAATGAAGTGTACCAATTAAATAATATTTAATTGGAATTGAATTGATATTGATTTTTGGGTTTATCGTGAACAGTGTTTTAAATAACACTCGTTCTTTAACCCGATAATCAATGGAATGTGACTTTGGGTTTATCGTGAACCGTGTTTTAAATGACACGGATTCTTTAACCCAGTTAACGATTAAAACTAAGTGGAGTTTTAATGAATCTTTAATTAGATTGAAATGATCGAAAATGGAGTATCACCAGTTTTGCTCCAAGTGATAGTTAAATCTTTAATTAGATTTGAACGTGAAATGGTAATTGAATTTACCGATAACACTGTGGTGTTAGATATGAAGTATTACCAGTTTTACTTCATGGGATGAATAGGTTGGGATTGGGAAATTAAAATAAATGATTACTTCGGTAAGGTTCGCTAATCCCAACTAGTTTGAATTGAGATTCAAAAATAGAATAAAGAATAAATTCAAGGAATTTATCTTGGATAAAATTAATGGGAACCTTTCCCTATGAATGTGAAATTTAGAAACTAACTGTCGGTTAGCCAAGCAGAATGGTTTTCTGGATATTGATCTGATGTTGGTTTCGGCCTTCGGGGTTAATATTTGGGAAATTATTCTCTTGATTAATTTACGGTTAGTGACTGATGAATTGGAATGAGGCGTATGTTGTGTTTGTGTAACACTTATTTAAAATATACGCGAGTTATTTGGAAAGACCGGGTTTATCCCATTCTGAATAACTGATACGACGATAAGTCGAAGATGAAGACGGTGGTCGAAGACCAGAAGTCTTCACGTCATTTGGGTAATTACTGATGATCTTGATTGGGCTGTACACCCAAGAAGATGGAAACAGTTAGTGATCGTCCAGACGTACTTGGAGATCGATGGATATGCGGGGTACTAGGTGCCTCCGGTTTCGTTCAGACCCATAACGGACTTGTAAATGGACTGTGTGTCTGACATTGGATTTAAGTCCGTGTGATTGATCTCTATTAAATATATATCTGTTTGGCAGCGGAGAATTTATTCTCTTGCTTAACGCCCTTCTCTGAGACGTACGAGCTCAGGGGTTATATATTGATGGATATCAATCGCATGGAGTGAATTGCCTGTGTGGCATGCTAAGTGGCAAATGATCAAGGCTTCTGTTGAAAAGCAAAGTCTTGTGGTTGATGATCAAAGAACGGCCTTGTGTGGCGTAGCTTTGTGTAACGTTGATTCGCGAGTATCACACCCGGTATGAACCAAAAACGGGAGACGGACCTCAGGGAGGACTTGCGTTTCTTTCTAGTTAGAAGTGGCGTCAGTGGTTTTACACGCCCTGACGAGTTTGACTTATGTGGTTGTTGCTGTTGTGAGGCGCCTCGGATTGATCGGTCGTTCTCGAACCGATGGAGTCATTTAGTTGGCTCACTTACACCCCATAGGGTGGGGAAACGTAGTGATCAGGCATAATAATCCACATCGGTGGACCGACCCTGACGATCTAAAGGCTTGCCTGCGCGCTTGCCTATGGCTCGGGCTAGAGAGTCACGAATCGGTAGAGGACGATCCCTAGCCTCGGTTCATACCATAAATGATAACCCAACTTCCAATACGACATTGCGGTTTTGATTGTAAACCTATATATGGCGACATAGTGGCATGGGACGCTCATGTCGCCTATGATTGATACTTATGATTTGAAGTTGTTTTATACACTATGCACTTATTATAGTATCAAATGATTGGTTTTAAACGTATCAAGCATACTTTGGCTGTTATAAGGGAAAACCCTATCCTTGGCTGCGTTGCATTGTGTGATGGGACCTGGGTCTTATAACAGCTTCATTTTTCTTTATTTAGCATTGCGCTGTTTGTTTTATGCACTGGTATTCTTGGGAGGAAACCCGTTCCGTGTTATACGGCGTGGTCCCTTGATTTATCTAACTTTAAAATAAAGATTAACTGTTTTAGTTCTCACACTAGTCACATGACTGACCTGGAGTTTATTGTTTTAACCTAAATTCTGGGTGCCCTTATTTTGACACGGGCAGCTAGTAGTTTTGGGTTTTGCAGATTTATATTCACGGGATCCTGGTTTACAGCTGGAACGATATCCGAAAAGCTTTGTATCCGTATATCTCATTCTAGTTGTGTATTGTATTATTCTTCCGCTGCCATGTATTTAAATGTAATTTAAATCTCTGATATTTCTGTGTAATATTCATTTATACTCTGTATATTCTTGTAATCTGATGCATTGTTGTAATAAGCAATGAAATGTTCTTCTGTATGTGTTCTGTTGTGGCTTGTTCTCGAACTATCCCCCGATTTCCTTTACGGGGAAGTTGCGGGTCTTTACATATAATCAAGTTTGTATGTGTTGTATGGTTTTATCCAAGGAAAATACTAACACCTAAATACCTTTAAGTGATTATAGTTGGTTTAACCCTTTTTAGCACTTCTTGTGGACACTTTAAATAAGCACCCGTGTTGGCATTATGTTAATTAAGTGTACAACAGTGTTAAACGCTTCTATCCAAAAATTTAATGGCAAAGAGGCCTTAGCAAGAAGGGTTAGACCAGTCTCAATGATATGCTCATTTTTATGTTCGATAAAACCATTTTTTTCTAAGGTATATTTACATGTTATTCTATGTTTAATTCCCTTCCTAGAAAAAAAATTGTTTTAAAGGAAAAAATTCAGATCCACCATCTGTTTGGATCTTTTTTACCTGACTGCCTATTTGATTTTCAACATTTGTGATGAATTGTATTGTGACACTACTAACATTTGCTTTAGATTTTAGAAAATAAATCCAAACGGCTCTTCCACAGACTTATAAATGTATCGAATGCTCATACGGGAAAGTGAATTCCTGGGTCTGGAACCAGGGAGTTGAGAAATCCTTCCTTTCCCGTCTACTCCAGGGGGTGTAGACATGAAGAACAAGTCAAAATAGAAAACTCCTATTGGGTTTAGGGATAATCAGTATCGCGCTAGGGGCAGAGGGAATTTCCGATGGAGCGGTGAAATGCGTAGAGATCGGGAAGAACAACAATGGTGAAAGCACTATGCTGGGCCGACACTGACATAAAGATGTGGGTAGAGGAAGTCTCAAAAAGCACGAAAAATGTGGATGATTGGAATTACCCCCAATACCAATTTAGTTGAAGTAAAGAATCAACATCTCTCCGGGGCTAGCTCTCTTATAGTTTCTCTATGTAGGGGAACATTCTAACAAACCTGGAGTCTTCACCTGGGGCTACTACTACGCATAAGTAGCTTATTAAGTATCTAAGCTAGTGTGGTAGAAAGAACTATAATATATAGTTCTTTCTACCATGCTAGCTGGTATTGTATACTAATATTAATATGGGCTTCATATAGATATAATTGCAATATGTATATAGTAAATGTACATATAAATAAGATAAAATAAATAAGATAAAACTTTAATTTTATTTAGATGTTCTAGGGCGCCCTATTCGATTGACGAATTCAACGAGATGATTTGCTTTGATCCAGGAAAAAGCCCAGTCAGCCGCCTTTTCGGTGCAGGTTACTTGACCTACAGCTCGGCCTTGAATCAAGAATATACATCAACAAATGAGATATAGTATTTACATCCATAATCTGAAGTTATGGGTGTTGGACCCCAAACATCAGTGGGAATTAATTCATGTAGTGAGTTGTATGTAGTTTCAAAATCTGGAAATGCAAGTTTATGGATTTTTTCCCATTTGAAAAAATTCACACACATATATAGTTTGGAAGTTATCAGTAGAAACATTATTGTCATTACAAACAACTTTAACAATTTTCACACTAGGATGTCCCAGTATATTATGCCAAAGATTCAAATTTTTACTGGTACCAGAAATACTATCAATGTTTAAAATACATTTGCTTTTATTAAAGTCAAATTGTCTAGCTTTTGCAAAGTGAAATTCATATAGCCCATTACATTCTTTACCCTGCAATGTGACATCTTGAGTTAGTATATCTTCGATTAAGCATACATTTGGGTAGAACTCAAAAAATACATAATTATCTTTGGCAAATTGAGAAACACTTATTAGATTTCTATTAATAGCTAGTACCCTCAGTAGGTTTTTAAGATATAACCATTTGGTTCCATTTATGCTTGTATTCATAGTATGTGTGATATGAACATTTTAACCATTACGAATAAGTAAATTTTGCGTACCTTTATACTCATGTTCCAAAGATTCAAGTAGCTCAAGATGTTTGTCACATGATTTGTTTCCCGTGAGTCAGGATGTCAGCACTCATAATCTATATCTTCAAGCTTTGATGTAGTAGTATTTTGTGCCTTTGCTTGTCCGTGATTATCCGTTTGAATGCTGACGTTCTTTATGTTTGTACCTGTATTGGTTTGATTTGGCACATTGCTGGCATTAAACCTAGAGTAGCACTTATTGGCATAATGTCCATACTTTTCACATATCTAACGGTGTATTATATTGTTGTTGTTGTTGTTGAATCTGCCTCCCCTTCCTCTTGACCAGCTGCTTTGACCACCTCTTTGGTTGTTGTAAAATTGCTTCCTTAGCACATAATTTCTTTCCAGTTGCTTACCTTTGAAATTAATTTTATAGTTGACCGTGAGTTCTGGGTTGACAGTGTATTTTTGTTCAATTCTTCCTTCGTGTGACAAGATTGTGGAATATACATATCGAAGGGTTGGGGTAGGCTCAATAAAATAAATAATTACTATCACGACATTATAGCTGTCGTCAAGGCCACTGATAATTTAAAGAACATGTTCCGACTCACTTAATATGTGTCCAGTAGATGCAAGTTGATCACATATACGGTTAATCTTGAGTAGATACTCAATCATTGGCATGTTATCCTTTCTCGTGCTTTGTAGTTGTCTTCTAAAGTGCATAATTCTTATGGAAGACTGTGATGTGAAATTTCTCTCCACAGTTTCCCAAACATCGTGAGCCGTCTTGCATCCAATAATTTGTGGAAGCAAGGCAGGACTTATCGATGGCATTAGCCACAAGCAAATCAGGCTATCTTGCCATTGATGGATGGTGTAATATTGATTTAATATCAAGTCTTCATTGCTGTCCTTGATGAGCTTTGCTGGAATTTGCTTTGTTCCAAGCACATTATCTTCTAAGTCGTATCCTCTAACAATGGTTTCAATTTATAATTTCCATAGTAGGTAATTTTATTCATCCAGTTATACAAGAATCAAGTTGGTCTGAGGCTTGATGATGGCTTTGATCAGATTAAGGGTTGATTCTTGTAAACTATGAGAAATCCTTGATGCGGAGATTACAGAAAGGGTTTCAACACCCACCTTGATATAAATGAGTGAGAAAACATGGACTAAGATTAAAAAAACAAAAGGCAAACAAGAAAGAAGATATGATGGGATGCTGCGAAGCACAACATCTCTGATACCAAGTTTGAAAACTTGCTATGATGTAATTGAAAATGAAGATGATAATGGTTTTATTATTTCGGCATTGTGCTTTACTTAGATCTTTGAATACATTGTTGAATAAAAAATACATAGGTATGGCCTTGTATTTATAATATCAGATAAAGAACAGAGGAAAATAGGAATGTGAAATAAAGGGAAAGAAATCATCTAGATATGCAGAAAGAAATCATCTTGATATGCGATAAGCCATTTGGATATATTTAGAAAGATATTTATACGTTATTTCTTAATTTGTATCCCAATAAATTCATTAATAAAGGAATAATTTATGTTTAATTTTGTTTCTATTATTAAATCTATAATTGTTGATACTAGTTGATATTTCAGTCTACTAATTTGTGACTTTAGATCGATTTAGTAAAATTACATTGACATTTGGTATCGAAGCTAGGAAGTCACTAGAGGCTAGTTGGTTTTGACGATATCCAATCATAGTTTGGATAACAATGTAATGAATCGATTCAACGAAAGAGGCTTGGAACCTTAAGTTCGATGATTGTGGTGGTGCTTAAGAAAAATGTCTTCTAAAGTGGTTTTAAAACATTAATAGGTTAGAAGGCCTTTAAGCAGGGGAAACAGAGGAGAAGGAAACAGGTTCATACCATCATTATCTTGTGCCGTTCAAATGAGATCCTTAGTGAGCATTCTCACTTGAAGAAGGAAAAATTGCTATGAGTTGTGTTGACAGTGGAATACTAGGACAGTTGTTGGAAAACCATATTATTCTTCAGTGCCAGCTTTATGCCTTTAGAATGAAATACAAAACCACACTTTTGGTGCACATATTTATCATGACTAAATTTTTGATTAAGTTGAAGGTATGGAGGTAAATATTATAAATGAAGCACTGCTGATCATACTGGCATAATCATTACTTTAAAAGTATACTTTTTATTTTATTTTTGAATTCCATTATTCTTAGAAGGACTATCATTACCATGCCTGATGTTAATGCAGTGGTACATAGATAAATGTTGATGGGGAAGTTGGTATATAATGAAAGTGGAGATAGAATCAAAGGCTTTTTTCAAAGGAGAAACTAGAACGAATCAAAGCAAGGATGTGATAAATCAAAGTGTATATCCAAAACTATAGGGTTTAGGGTGGGAATACTCATGTAGGAAGCCTGTGCATAATAAGAGCAAGTGTCCGAAAATGGAGAGCAATATAGAAAACAAAGTAAAAGAGAAAAAATCGACATCTATATTAGAAGTTATAAACTTCAGATGACATCCGTGATGATAATATATCTATTATCTTGAATATATTATGGGTTATTAAGTCTGAAGCATCTTATCACAGGACACAATATATGGGTTGTTTCATCACTTATAGGGAAGGTACTGGAGATTAATTCTTATGGGAAACAACCTGTCTTATGGTTGGTATTGTAGATGTTAAAACCATTATGTTTGATGGATGGTTTGTCGAATTTTTTTGTTCAAATATTTTTGAAGAGGAGTGTCATCAATTAGATTTGATTGATTGATCTATTAATTAATTTGATTGATTGATTGATTTTATCATAGAAGGAAAGAAATATAATATTATATTCTAGAGATATTTTGAAGGGGCTATTTGAAATTTACCTAGGTCTTATATTCTCCTATATATGCAGCCATTTTGGTTAGATTAAAAAACCAGAAACCTTGTGAGAACACCTGGAGTGTTGTGTGCCTCCGGGACTTGCACACTGGAGAGGAAAATGAGAGAATTAGGACTGAGTTAAGCTATTCTTATTTACAACTGATAAACACAATTGGTGTCTCCAGTTTTATTCAAGGGTTTGTCATCGCTGTTCATTGCTCTTCTTCTGCAATAATATTTGTAGTTATCTAGATATTCTTCCCTTTTTCAATCTGATTATTGATTCAGCTGTATTTTGTTTATTTTGGCCTTTTTCTATTAAGTCTAAACAATTTTTTGGCGAATCAATAAAGAGGGCGGTTGGGTGGAATATTTGTGTACTGCTATTATTTTCGATCTATTGTGTTGTTATTTTCAATCAAATTCATCTTCAAGTGTTTGGATGATTTTTTTGGTGTTTCGTCTTTTCTGCTACGCGTAAAACCCTAACATATTGGTATCAGAGCAATTTGTGCAACCTTTTCGCACAATAGATTGGTATTAGAGTATTTTGTACAATTTTTGTACAATAGATTGGTATCAGAGCTCAGTTCATTGCATATTTTGGACTTATTTTAGATTGAAGACTGTAGATGTCGGAGATCATGTTGTTTTCTTAGATGACTATTTTTATGGTAGATATTGAGGAATGTGAAAGCCTATGATAATGTATGTTCCATGCCTCAATGGTCTGATTGATGAAGATGAGAAGAAGCCCTCTAATATGGATGAAGAAAGATGGTAGAAGAAGAAGGCGATTATTTTGGTTCACCAATGCCTTGATGTTTTGGTTCATGTTTCAGACAGGGGCCTTCACGTTGGTGATGCTTGAAGGATTCAGGGTAATCGAGGAAAGAGCTCAGGTCAAGAGACTGGTGGGTGTCGATTCGAAAATTCCACATAATGGAGCTTTTGGTTGTGTTACAAACGATTTTGAGATTGTTAGTTTTTTGTGGTGCTCCTCATGTGGAGATACATCTTTTGATGATGGTAGGTTGTGTTTATAATGGTTTTAATTGAGAAGGTCTGGTCGTAGTCCATTCAAGTCAACTGGGTGTGATTATAACCCGACAATCAATTGAGTCTCACTATACTCCGGAACAAGCGGGGTGTACCTCATGGCCTTGAAATCGAGGGTTGTAAATTTGGAGATGAGAAAGAGCTAGTGATGACTTGTTTGGTGATTGCTGGAGATATGTGATACTTGAATCAAGGTGGAGTGTTGAATTTGTTGATTGAAATTATATTTGAAGAGAAATGTCATCAGTTGATTGATTGATTGATCAATTAATTGATTTGATTGATTTTATCATGAAAGGAAAGAAATAAATTATTATATTCTGGAGATATTTTGAAGGGGAAATTTGGATATTTTCCTAGATTTCATATTCTCCTATATATGTAGCCTTTTTTGTTACATCAAAAAATCAGAAGCCATGTGAGAACATCTGGAGAGGTTGTGTGCCTCAGGACTTGCGCCCTGGAGAGGAAAATGAGGGGATTAGAGATGATAAAAGCTATTCAGATTTACAGCTGATAGACACAGTTGATGCCTCTAGGTTGATTCAACAGTTTGTCATCATTCTTCATTGCTCTTCTTTTCCAACAATATTTGTACTCATCTAGATATTCTCTCACTTTCTCAATCTGATTATTGATTCAATTGTATTTTGTGTATTTTGGCTTTATTTTGTTAAGGGTAAACAAAATTTTGATAAATTAATAAAGTGGGTGGTTGGGTGGAATATTTGTGTATTGTTATTATTTCTGATTTATCGTGTTGTTATTTTAATCAAATTTATCTTCAAGTGATTGGGTGAAAAAGATCTTTTTTTGGTATTTCGTCTTTTTCGCTGCGCACAAAACCCTAATAGTGTTAGGTCTATTACTAATGTGAGACATGAACAACAGTAGCATACGAGTTTATATTTTATTAGTACTTCTAGTTGGTTGGGTTTAAGGATTATTGTGGAAGGCGGGAGGATGATATAGAAAAGGGATCATGGATTTTAATGATGTGTGCAAGGATAGGAAATCTATATTTTTTTCAATGGGACCAATGCTATAAGCAGGGCTTTCACAGATACTTTTGGATACCGATAGTACTATATCTGTATTCATATCCAAAATCATTTTCGGATATCGAATATCCATATCCACGGATACAGAATGATATAAGATAATTATCCTATTCGACAATGATTGATAAATCAAGAAATATAAATCAAATTTTTTAGTTTAACTGTTAACCCTCTTTTTCGTAAAAGACGCAGCGGGCCAAATCGAAGCCCAAACGCACAACCAATCGAGTTAGACAGATCACATTCTAGGAATCCCTATAGAAGCTCGGCCTGAAGTAGCCACATATCGGGCCAATCAAATCAACATCTCACCCCGGAAGACTCGCTCTCCCAATCAACCGAGAGAACCGCTCTTGCACAGAGCGTATCGACCGAGTATTTCGGATCTACATGAAGTATCCAACTGAGTTGTTCAAATACTCGGCCAGACTCCCAAGGAAGAAAATGCGGTCAACCATATCCGAACAAAGCTCTACTTTTGATATACCTCACCGTGGAATCAGTCTTCAGCCACTATTCTAACCAAGAGATGGACTCCACATGTCCTAGCTTGCCTGGAAAGTCCGGGTCACGTCACAACAACCCAAGTTGTTATCCCCGCCTATAAATACCTTAAAGCTTAAAGAGGAAAAGGGGACAGGAGAGACTTCTCTGGCCTTTATTTTTTCGGCTCATACTTCTTCTTCTTCCCAAAAAAACATTATCTGAAAGAGAAAATAGCCGCCTTCTCTCTTTTCTCCAAATAGAAAAAGCATTGTACTTGTAATCAAAAGCAGAAGTAATATATATAAAGTGGACGTAGGCACCGTCTTTGCCAAACCACTATAAAAATTCTGTGTGTTTTCCCCGTTTCCTTTACTTTTTTGCATTTTATAATTAGTATTCATGTGTTCTACACATGATTGGGGTTTGATCGTCACTTTTGACGTCAAAACTTTGGCGCCAGGAAGTGGGGGATTTTCCTTAATCCATGGCGAACAAACGAAAGAAAGATACAACATCCTCGCCCCGCAAACACCAATGCAGCCAGTACTAATGCTACAGAAGCCAGTGACGAAGTTTCCTCTCATGAAGATATGTCTCGATTTCTTACCCGGGATGACATGGATAAAATCATGGTCGAGTTCAGAGACCATATGACATCTCAGGATAAACTCCTTGAATGACAGCAGTAGTTGATGGATCATCTTCTCGGTCGACTAGGGAGAGGACTGAATGCTTCAACATCAATTCCTCCACCGACCGAGACTGGGGCAACAACTGATCTTCGGTCTGCATAGAATCAGGTTACTGATTAGGCTACACCTTTATTTCATCCTGGTTTGGTACCACCAACTGATCGATCCTAGCCGGGAGTATCGCTTCCAGTGACTAGCGCAGTTGTAGAAACAGAACCTCAGGAGGCTCACGTTCAAGATCTAGATCGGTCGAACACTTTGCCTCCACTCTTGGGGACAGATTGACATATCGGACTAGTCGAGCAGCCATTGGGTCGCTCAGAATCAACACCATTCCCATTACAACCTGGAATCTTACCACAGACCAGTCTAACCACTCTTCACCTTCAATGAAGAGTTGGTGCGGCCTTCCCTTCGAACCAGGGGAGCCACCCCACTATCCCCGTCCTCACAGTGGCAGAAGAAAATGCTACCGTAGACCTTACTAACATCGCTCCCACGAGGGGCACCTTCGAGCTACGAACATCACATGCTATACTGGATCAGTCTAGACCCTTTGTTATGGGTACGGCTCGACCCACTACTCATAAGGTTCAAGAGGGGCCATTCTCCCCAGAACCACCTACCAGAGCTCACCTTCCCTCACACCTTCACTCAACTCTCAGAAGACAGGCCCAGCCAACGGCCGCCCTTCCGAGCATGCTTTTTCCAGATCCTCGTACTGAAGTTTCCCCGGATATCAAGCTAAATTCATGGCAATGACTCCTCGGAGATGGAAGCCAGCTTGCAAGCATCATCCGACGCTTTACTCGGGGCATTTCCTCGCAGCAAGACATATATAATGTCAATCGTTGTCCTTTACTTAGAGAAATCAGGAACTCTCGAAACCCTTCGGACTTTAAGTTCCCAGCTATCGAGCCATCGATGGTACTTATGGCAGCCATTGCAGGAGTTTAGAATCGATCAGTATTCTCAATCTCTTTAACCATAGATCCCCCCAAGGATATAGATGACTTCTATTCCGAGGCCGAGCGATTCCATCGACAAGAAGACGTCAGCATTGAGATGCCTTGAGGTCCTAGCCGCCAAACAACAAGGCCCATTTAACAACAACGACTAGAATAAAGGAAGATGAAAGGCCGTGGAAAAGAGAGAGCGTCATGTGCGACCTCGGATTGAAAGTAAGTATGACCAGTACACCGAACTCAATTCCTATCTGCTCGATATCTACCTTAACATACGAGGGTCCCTGCCCACTCCAAGACCACCTCGACGAGAAGCAACCCAAATGGAGCTCTAATTTGGAAAACATTGCATGTTCCACAACGTAGTTGGACATAACACCGATGAATGCCGCCATCTGCACGATCTCGTTGAGGATCGAGTCAGAAAAGAGGATCTTCCCGAATATGTAAAGAGTCGTGCCCCGGCCTTGCCGCCTCGGCCTTCTGCCCAAGCTCCTCAGCTCAATCCACGAACTCCTAGAAATGGAAGGGACCCTGAGACTAGTACTCGCCACATTATTATTAATTAGATTTTTCTTATGTATTTCTGCCAATAAAAAGGACACCTTGATGTACACATGTATGGGTTTAGGTTTCAGCTCCTAGGCATGCTCTGTAATCAATCGATGTCCTTTTAGAATTTCTTTTTTCTATAATAATTCTTTAGTCGCTATGAATGCTCATTTACAAATATGGATAATGTTAGGGAAACTCTAAAGCCGAGCATGGATAATGCTTGCCCCCCTCTTTTAATGTGGTCAGCGCGAAAGCCTACCGCTATATCTTAATGCCTACTCCTCTAGCCGAGTGTGGTATACTTCTTTAAGACGAGTATGGATGATACTCTCCCCTTCATTCTCTACACCATGTGCTTCTGCCACTCGTTGGATACACTAATCTAACATGAGTCGAGGACGGAAAACCCTTGCCCTAAGCCAAGTATGGTTAATACTCGCCCTCTCTAAGCCGAGTATGGTTAATACTCTCCCTCTCTAAGCCGAGTATTGTTAATACTCGCCCTCTCTAAGCCGAGTATGGTTAATACTCGCCACCTCTCAAAGCCAAGTGAAATAAAATGCTCGACCCATTAGACTTTTCCAAGCCGAGAACTGTTTATTTTTGTCTTTGCAGGAACTAACTCTCATGAAGGTGATCATCATCTTGGCCTTAATATGGTTTTCGATAGTTGTCGGTTTTCCGACTTTAATACGACCTAGTTCGGTCATCAGTTTTCTGGCCTTAATACAACATCAGAACCATTGGTTTTCTAGCCTTAATATGGTCCGGCGCGACCATAGCTGCTCGAGCAATTGTGCTTCTATTCATATTTTAGAACACACCTCCCTCTATCGAAAAGATGCATTCTGAGGGGAAAAATGTTAACCCTCTTTTTGGTAAAAGACGTAGCAAGCCAAATCGAAGCCCAAACGCACAACCAATCAAGTTAGACATATCGCATTCAAGGAAGCCCCGCAGAAGCTCGGCCCGAAGTAGCCGCATATCGGGCCAATCAAGTCAATATCTCACCCCAGAAGACTCGCTCTCTCAGTCAATCGAGAGAACCGCTCTCGCACATGGCGTATTGACCGAGTATTTCAGATCTGCATGAAATATCTAGATGAGTTGTTCAAATACTTGGCCCGACTCTCAAGTATGAAAAAGCGGTCAACCATATCCGGACAAAGCTCTACTTTTGATATACCTCACCGTGAATGCCACGTCAGCCACAACTTCCGAGGATACCTTTTATGAATAGTGGAATCAGTTTTTAGCCGCTATTCTAACCAAGTGATGGACTGCACGTGTCCGAGCTTGCCCGGAAAGGCCGGGCCATGTCACAACAGCCCAAGCTGTTATCCCGACCTATAAATACCTCAAAACTTTAAGAGGAAAAGGTGATAGGAGAGACTTCTCTGACCTTTTATTTTTTGGCTCATACTTCTTCTTCTTCCCAGAAAAACAGTATCTAGAGGAGAAAATAGCCACCTTCTCTCTTTTCTCCAAATAGAAAAAGCATTGTACTTGTAATCAAAAGCAAAAGTAATATATATAAAGTGGACGTAGGCACCGTCTTTGCCGAATCACTATAAAAAATCTATGTGTTTTCCCCGTTTCCTTTACTTTTTCTGTATTTTATAATCAGTATTCGTGTGTTCTATGAACGATTGGGGGTAGATCATCACTAGTGACTAACTTTTGATGTCAACATTAACATAAATGGATTTCAATTTCATTGATCATAATACTACTTAAAATAAACATATATGGTGTAATTGAATAGATTTGAATAAATAATATGCATTTACTACATATAATATAAACTTTCAACTGAACAAATCAATAAATAAATCTCATTCATTGTACATACATTTTTGAGCATAATGATAAAAAAACCAAATGGATAATTTTCGGATATGGATATCTACGTTTCTGTATCTACATCCATTTTTCTGCATATTAGGTATTTATCTTCTTTTCGGATACGATTGCAGATGAGTTTCGAAATTTTTGAATATCCATTGACAACCCTAATTATAAGAGAGTTTGTTACAACAACTTATTCTTTTTATTGGATCTAGGCTAGCCTTATGTCGAAGATACCGCTGAATTTAAAGTAAAAATGCTCTATTCAATTTATATTAAGCCTACGAAGTCTAATTTATTTAGAATGTTTATAAATTTAATTTAAATGAAATCTTTTATTTCTTTTAAATTTATAAATAATATATAGAATTTTAATTAGTTTATGTTTAATTAAATATAATGGCATACTTATGTATCACAGACGATATGTATGCGCGCACATATATAACATAATAATCTGCGCAAGGTATAACGTGTTCGTATACAAATGTTGGGATTTGAACCGCAACGGACATGTTAGCTAATTTTATATGTAATGTATGTTGTCCAAATATATACGCAAATAAAGGGGGAGGCAATTTGGACATAAAACTAAATGCAATTAGTGAAATAAGAGGCATAGACAATTGGTTCTTTTTGTTCTTGCACGAGAGTTGAAAATCATGAGGAAAATCAATGGCTGGTATCTATTATGTCACCAAATTTGTTTGTATCTTGTGTCTTAATAAAATTTGTCATATATAATACTTATTATTAAAATAATATAAATGTATACTTATATGTATATATTACATGTATTACACAAGTATAAAATAATAATAGTTGTTAGTACTTTGGATTGTAGTTTTGATGATAACAACCTCAGGTAATGAATATTTTTTATTTAACATGTACTAAACATTATTAAGAATATACAAAGATAGTGTACAATGCAAGATGTTATGCATGTAATAGAGAATCAAGACTCTGCAGTATCAAGATTACAGAATCAAGATTAAAGATCCAAACTGATTTAAGAATATAAAGACTCATGAGTTTCAAGAGTTCAAGAATTTAAGATAATATAGAGTCTTAAAAATTATGTTAAAACTCAAGTTATACTTATCTAATCTCCATCTTATTTTCACAAAAATGATTTTTCAAAAGTATCCCTAATTTCAATATCTATTTTCAAAAGTGTTTTAAAATCGAATTCCATTTTTTAATTCTCTTTAAAAAAGTTTTCATATAACCGTTTTTTTTAAATAATCCTTTCTATAATTTCCAAAATGAAAATTTTGTAATAACTTTAATTTTAAATATTTTTAAATACTTTACTATTATACTATGATTTAATATTTATACTTTTAAGTAAGAGATAAGATCAAGAGCACCCCCAAACAGTGTGGCACCACTATAACCCCACTAATTTCAACCATACATTCTGGTTTCTCTCTCTTCCCACTAATTCTCCATCCTGACACTAACTTATTTAATTATAAATGGATGATTAATATTGTGGGGCTATAGGGTGCTACAAAATCAGGGTGCCATGAAACCCTCATGTTTAAGTAATTTTAATTCTACAGTCAATTTGATATTTATAGTTTGATTTTCAATTTTATACTTTTTATATACATGGGTTTCCATAAATAAATATATTTTTATACTTATCCCGATGTTTTGATATTAACTTTAAATTTTGATTTAACTTAATGTTTTAATTTTAAACTATATTTTCTAAACTCAACAATTATGATTTAGTAATACTATGGTTCTAATATTTATTTTTATTTTTATATAGATTTATTATACTTTTTCCTAAATTATTTTAAATATTTTTAAACATGCATTTTTATGTATTGCTATGCCTAAATATTGTGACTAAATATATTTTTAAAGTTCAAAACATTATATACATGGTTATATTTGTAAAACAATTTCAAAGAAGTCAAATTGTTTTCTTTCTAATAAGGACATGTCTACATAGGGTATATATAAATATCTTTATGTAACAGAAAAATTTTTAAAATTCAAATTTGAAAGGAAGTTTTTTTCTTGTGGTATGATGCTTCTAACATCCATATTGCTTTACCGCTATAAATATCCTTTTTCATATGTTGGAGAATGGAGTTTCGATGACAACAACCTTATTTCAGTTATCACTGATTATAAAATATATGCTAGCATTATTTGTATAGAATATATATATGTATATGTATATATATATAGGAGTTGTATACAGGAAATATCACTGAAGATTGTACAGTTTTAATGATTCAAATTTCAGAGAAATTTCAAGACTCATGAGTAATCAAGATTTCAAGAGTTCAAGATTAATATAGTTACAGAGTCTAGATTTTGTAAGACTCTAAATAGCACTCCAGGTTCGAATTCTTATTTTCAATTCTATCCTCAATCCTCTCTATTTTATTTTTCTATTTGTTTCTATTTATTCTTCTTTGTTTTTCAAACTTAAGTTCTTATATATATAGTTTATATTTATACTTTATATAGTATAAAACCTTATAATTTTATAAATATATTTATATAGTTTAAATTTATGTTTTCATATGTTTTTCTATCATATAATATTAATTTACAAAACTAGAATTTTACTCAAGAATTTCCAGAATTATTTTTTTACCAAAACACTTGAAAAATTCTTTAAAATATAAATTTTCAAAGGAGTATGTAGACATAACAAAAACTCCATGTTGATATATAACTGTTACTTTTTTCAATTTTGAAAGGAAGAGTCTTTTCACTGTTTGAAACGATTCAGAACCGTTGCAACCTTTCATACTCTATAAAAAGGGGTTAAAATTGAATTTTTAATTATCTCTTCTTCTCTAACTTCATCCTCTTTCTCTCTTCCATTATTCTTAATCATTTTTATGATTCTTACACTTATACCCTGCCGAATTCAATTCTGTTTTGATAAAACTTCTTCTCTCTACAGTCTCTACTCTCTGAATCAATTCCTATTGAAGAGTCATAAGGATTTTTTGTAATTGGTTGGGTTGAATAAACCTTGTTTGTAAGCAAAGAGGAATCGATGTATCCTTATAGTCGTGAAATCAAGGAGTAGGAGTCGGTGAGTCCTTGTTGAGCCGTGAAATCATGGAATAGGAGTCGATGTCTCCTTGTTGAGCCGTGAAATCAAGGAAGGTGTATTTGAATATTGGAAATAGTAAAACTATGCACAATCCATCATTTGCGGGACTGGACGTAGGAGCAATCCGAACCAGTATAAAATCAGGTGTGTTCTTTCCTTTTCTGCATTTTTATTTCTGTATTTTTTGCATTTGTATTTGAATCTGTGTCTGTGATTGTGATTGTGGTGTTAGATTCATCTCGTAGTTAACATTAGATTTAAATTTTGTTTAAATTCTTACAAACACTATTCATCCCCTCTCCAGTGTTTGCTTTGCCTTAACAATCCATTCCACATTCCCTAACAATTGGTATCAGAGCAGGGTTTTTCAAAAAGTTCATAATCCGATTTTTGAAAATGGAAAATGGAAAATTTTGAACACTAGTTTAAATTTATGTATTGCATCAGTATTAGAAGAATCTGCATTTAATTTTATTGAAAAATTAAGTTACTATTATTTGATTTTGAAATTTGAAATTTGAATTTTTTTGATATATCATGATATTATTGTAGTTAGTTATTTTGAAAAATCATTTGAATTATGTGAAAAGCTAATGGATTCTTTGAGAAGATGTGTTGTTTTATAGGGAAAATAATGTTATATGGCTAATGGATATTCAAACTCCGAAAAGATGGGTGACGTGGCTGTTGGTGATTCAAATTCCAAAATGGTGGCTATTGAAAATACAAATTCCAAATTGGTGGTTGTCGAAAATTCAAACTTCAAAATGGTGGCTATTGAAAATTCAAATTCTGAAAAGAAATCAAAAGGAGGAGAAGAGTAATGACGGTTGGTGAAGAGAAATCAAGAAGAAATGGATATATATATATATAAATAAATAAATTAGCAAAGAAATGGGTACCAGATCAATTAAAAACTTTGGATTTTTATCTAAAACTTATCTTCATGCTGTACTTCTCTTCAGTTGCTTCGTAATGTCCTGGTTTCATGAGATTCCATCAAGAATTGACCAAGTAATGATCAAATGAAGTTTTGATGAATAAAGTGAGAGAGAGAAACCAAAACTGTCGACGGTTATCTTCAGAATGCAACCAAAGGTTTGACTATTTTGTCCCAAATCCTTTTCTAGATTGGAGTTCTCCTTCTCACGGTCGATTTTTTGGGTAGATCGTCAAATTCCGATCAAAATTGAGTGAGATACGGCAGTTTGAAGTTGGTGATTCAAAACTGAAAACTATTACGGAATTTTATGCATACCTCTTACTGTTTCGACTTGCTGCACCCCAATACCATCCAAATTCATCGCAACACTGCTACTAGATCGTAGTCCTCGAATTCCTTTTTGATTCACCGCTGATTTCGTCCAATTACGACAAGAAATGAAGAAATTATGCCCCCTGAAAGTTTGATAGAAAATGAAAAAAACGAGAAGAAGAAGAAGAAGAGAAGTGGTTATGAAGAGACAAGACTTTTAGGCCTTTATATAGTGATAGAAGTGTCCGTTCATTCAAAGTTCAAAATTCAAATTCAAATTTTGGCTCCAAGTTGGTTGAACTAGTAAATCTTCAATTTCTTTCTCATACGGTGTTCAAATCCAACTAATGAATATACAATCCTGATCAGAAAAACGAGCCCATCACAATAGAGAATATCTCGTCATCAAATTCCAGAAGATTAATTCAGAATCCAGTAAATATCGAAGAAATAGATCTAAAAACCGGGTACGCCTTAATTAATTTTTAATTATATTCATTTGAATGGTTGCTTTGACTTGAATTCAAAATTAAAAAAAATTAAACTTGAAATTTGAAATTTGAATTTGAATTTTGAATTTTGAATTTTGAAATTCAAAATTATAATAAATAATAAATAAAATAATAAAATAAAATTTTGAATGTTTGTTAGGAATAATATTATTTCAGGAAATAGTTAAACCTGAAATATAAATTGATAAATTAAAAACAAAGTCACAAAAAAAAACCCATATGTTCTTTGAAATTTATGCACGTATGTAAACTTACATATGTTCTTATGTCAACATAAAGGCTTGTAAAACGAAATTCAAATTTTGAGTTTCAAAAGCTTAAATTTTCAAGCTTCCCTTCATCTTTTAAATAAGAAAATGCAAGCTCAAATTATAGCTATTAACTTTTTCTGTCTGCTTATTTTATTATGTCTTGTCTCAAAATATATATAAACTAATAAAATTATTAATATGATTGAAATAATTTAAACTTTTCAAACATTTGATATTACTATTAAATATAAGTTTACATATCTTTAGTTTAAGCATACATAGTTTAACTTATATATTTTTCACATATAATAACAATTTTGGGTTACATTATAATAAATACTATTTGTAACTTCAACTAATTTTGATTTTTATATTTAACTTAATATTTTGGTATAAAGAAATATATATATATATATATGATTTTTATATAGTTTAAACATAAGAAATTATAACTTTATATATGACTTCATATTATCATTTTTTATTAAAGTAATTTTGTTATAACTATAGATTTCTTTTAAAAAATTTAACATATAAATTGTTCTTTAGCAAATAAATGTGTTTGGATTTCTAAAAGTTTGAATTTAAAATTTATTTGTATCAAGAAGATTATTCTATATCTCATAATAAATTTTAAGTTCTTTTCAAAATTAGTTTTTATATACTATTATGAATACATGTATAGTCTACTTTATATAATGTTATATTATCTCTAAAAAGATCTTAAATTCTTACTATATTTACCCTACTAATATTATTTAACTCCATAATTATTTTGAATATTTTACTACTTATCATGAATTTTTTTTTTTAAAACTCTTATCTTTATTGTTATTATTTCAATCACTTTCATTAGTATAATTAACCTAAGTCTATAAATTATCATTATCCTTTTTTGATTCAAATAATTTATTATGTGCATAATATTTAGATATTACTTTAAGTATCTTTTATAGAAATGCATATCATCATCAAATGATTCTATATATTATTACCACTACACATCTTGTTTCATATCATACATCATTACGCTACATCTCAAATTAAAATCATTTACATCACAAATTGCATTTCATTCAATATATCACTTCATATAGTTTTGCATATGTCATATTGTATTATTACCAACACAGTGCCTTATATATATATTAACCTTCAACTTCACATATACCAAGTATACTATATGGGGAATTGTTGTTTTAGAAATACATAAGATTATTAAATTTATAATATATTTACTTTCTCTTGATTAACTTGATTGACTTATTTGACTTGGTTGAATTGATTGGATTTATTGACTTGTTTGGTTTATTTTATTAGTTTGACTTGAATAACTTAATTGATATAACGACCCGAACTTCCCCGTGAAGGAAAGAACATATTGCTTTGAGAAAAAGATGAATCATAACACAAACAGAAGAAAATTTCATTGCTTATTACAACAATTTACATCAGAGTACAAGAGCATAATAGAGTATGAATAAATATCATTCATTTGACAAATATCAGAGATTTACAAATTACAATGCAGTGGGAAATTAATACAAACACAAGTGAAAGAGATATACGGATACAGAGCCTTCCGAATATCATTCCAGTTGTAAACCTGGATCCCGTGAATATAAATCTGCAAAACCAAAACTACTAGCTGCCCGTGTGAAAATTAGGGGCACTCGGAGTTTAGGTTAAAATAATAAACTCCAGGTCGGTCATGTGACTGGTATGAGAACTAAAATAGTTATTAGCTTGATTTTAAAGTTAGATAAATCAAGGGACCACGCCGTATAACACGGAACGAGTTTAACCCCAAGAATACCAGTGCATAAAACAAACAGTGCAATGCAAAATAAAGAACAATGAAGCTATTATAAGAATTAGGTCCCATCACATAATGCAACGCAATCTGGAGGATAGAGTTTTACCTTATAATAGCCAAATATGCTTGGTACACGAAATTTATCTTTTATTATTACTATAAGTGAAGAAATCAACTTCAAATATAAGTGTATCAATCATAGACGGCATAGTGCCCCATCCCACTATGCCTCCATACTAGGCTCTACAAATAAAACCGAAATGTCATGTATTGAAGTTGGGTTTCAGTCTGTGAACCAAGGCAAGGGATCGTCCTTACCGCTTCGAGACACTCTAGCCCATTTCTCAGGATCAGAACGCATCGACCCTTGGATCATGCAACACCCCGTATTTTCTATTAACGTTAAAGTAACGAATCAAAGAATAATTAATTTTAAATGTGAGAATTAAGGGATACGGTTTTGCCATTGCGTTCGTCTCAAAATTATGCTTGAGATAGAGTCCGAGTTTGCGTAAAACGGAAAACGTTTGAAGGAGATTGGATGAACGAAGTTAAGCAGAGAAGCAGAAGAAGAAAAAATGCACTGACTCACTTGGGAAGTGCGCCAGTACAAAATTTGCATTGGTGCACCTGCCAAGTGCGCCCAGGCCGAGCTGAGAGCCTACACAGCTTTCTGGTGTTTCTGATCCATACTGTGAGTCATTGCTGAGTCCTTTCTGACTCCTTGTTGAGTCATTAGGGCTGAGGTGTCACCCTATCCTGACTGAATGGTTGTGGTTAACTCTAGGATCATCCGACGGCTCTAATTAAATTGAAATTCTATATAAACAGCCTAATGCTCAACCTAAAATCACACAAAAATAATCCTGGAACTATCATGCCGTCAATAGAGAACTTGGAGTAGCCGTCACCGCTTTCAATTCAAAGACAAGATAAAAACTTGACTAAAAATCAAATTAAAGTAATCAAATTCAACGATCTACATAAAAGGCGAGCGTACCAACTTTAGAATTCAGATTTTAGAAATCAAGAATTCCTTTTTAGTTTGTAAGTTGGTTATTACATAGATTTTAACGTTCTTCTAAATGAATCATGACATGTTGTAATTTAAATATTGAATGATGCTTATGTATAAGATAAATAAAGTTTGATTTTTATTTATCTTAAATTACCGTTGCATTTGATCATGTCTATATGTTTGTGGTGATGAACATACCATATTTTATATATTGGGATCTATTATGATTGGGAAATGAATGTATTATGCCAACTGAATGGTGAAACATGTCATGTTATAATTTGGTGGTTACTTGCAAGTTTATGATCTAAAACACATGCTTACATGTTAGATCAACATTCATGTATATTCAGAACCATGTTAAGTTGAATCTACTTATGTTGCAAGATAGGATTTGTAGCTCTCTTATGTTTTAACACATAAATTATCATGCTAAGTTATGATTTAAATATGTTTATAGTAGCTCTCTTATGTTTAACACACATCAGTTATCATGCTAAGTTGTAATTTAAATATGTTTCTAATAGCTCTCTTATGTTTAACACACATAAGTTATCATGCTAAGTTGTGATTTAAATATGTTTATAGTAGCTTTCTTATGTTTTGACATACATAAGTTAATATGCTAAGTTGTGGTTTAAAATTGTATTTATATGTTAAATCTCATTGCTAGACCTATGTAAAGTTTACATGATAATTAGATCCAAATTAGTCACAAATTCCCCTTTACATGACAAGTTTAATTTGTGTAAGTTCTATGTAAATTCATATTCTATGATTCATGTTAATCGGATTTAAAATTTTCAGGTTCATTATCCTATGCCAAATCTATATGTCACATATTTTTATGCTATTAGAATATTTCATGTTCTTCTCTTTTCCCTTTTATGGTTATAAGTTAGGCTAAAATATCGAGCCTAACATTCCTTGTAATTTTGTGAACGTACAAACGGGGGATATCATTGGGGTAAACGTGAAATTATATGTAATTGGCATGTTTGGCACATGCCAATGATTATTGGCATTTAAATGGCATAATTTTTATATACCAAAGATTATGAACATGATTTAGGGGGAAAGTGGGCCATGACAATAATTGATTTATAATTTACATATAAATACGAAGGGTAAACATGAAAATTACATGGTATAGATTGGTTCATGAAATGGTATATTTGTATACCATTAATTGTGAGCTGGCATAATTAAATTGGGAATAATTTACATTTGGAATTTGTTATAAATAAGAAATATGTAAATTGTAGAAAAGATGATTATGTCCCCGAGGTTAGATTGAGTTGTGGTGTAAAACTGCCGGAACCGCCCGGCTGTCCAGTGACCACTACAATACCTATCTAATGTGAGAGGTTAGGGCATTGAGCCCAATAAAAACCCGAGGTTAGACTGAGTTGCGGTGTAAAACTGCCCGGAACCGACCGACACATCCAGTGACCGCAACAATACCTATCTAATGTGAGTTGTTGGTGCTTTAATGAATAAATTAGTGCTAAGATAAGAGTTGAATGGTAGGGTTAAGTAAATTTAGAATACTTAACCGTAATAACATGTTAACTACGCAAGTGGGTGAGATTAAGTAAATTTAGAACACTTAATCGTAATAACATGTTAACTAGGCAAGTGGGTGAGGTTAAGTAAATTTAGAACACTTAACCGTAATAACATGTTAACTAGGCAAGTGGGTGAGGTGATGTAAAATTAGAACACTTAACCGTTACAACATGTTAATTAGACAAGTGGGTGAGGTTAAGTAAATTTAGAAGACTTAACCGTTGTAACATGTTAATTAAGCAGATGATAGGGTTAAGTTAACTAAGGTAACACTTAACCAAAATATATAATGACATGTGGTATGGTTAAGTAATACAAGAGGAAAACACTTAACCAATTATATAACATGATGTATGGGAAGGGTTAAGTTAACACGAGAGAGCAACACTTAACCAATATAACATGATTTGAGGTTGGGTTAAGTACATATCGGGTTCGTGGGTAGTATTAGTAAATATAGGCCCACAAAACTTAACCATTATATAAACGTGCTTGAATTGGTGGGAAGGTTAAGTACATATCGGGTTGGTAGGTAATATTAGTAAATATAGGCCCATAAACCTAACTAGTAGGAAACCCTAGCATCGGGGATCAATTTCAGTAGTAACCCACATAGATATCATGGTACCCTGAGCTAGGAAGGGTGGGGCACGATTACTGGGCTGATTATAAGCGGTCGATATAGCGGCTGGGGGTATGTCAGTGTAGGTTCCGGCGGATTTCGGGCGTGCACGTACTACGGAGTGGAAAAAGTAGGCATTGGGTACCAGTAGTTTCACACTGTGCATTCTTGAATCGTGTCGGGGTCGCTATCATAAGGATTGATACACCTTATGGTGGGACTAGCATAGGGTTGCTACACGCAAGAGGGGGCCGACTGACACAGACACATGGCAAGTTAACACAGGTAGGGAGCCGATCGATATGGTAGTAAGGGTGCATCTAACATATTCATGGAAATTGGGCTGATTGAGGTGGAATCCTCAAATATAGATGTACGCCCGAAGGCTACCACCACTACGGGGATTGGGATCATGTTATACAGATTACTATTTGAGACACTAGTTAGGTGGTGCAGAGATTATAGTAATTGGTGCGATCACATGTCCAACCCTTATATTAGGGTATTGTCCTATGTTCATTTATTCCTGTCATGATCCCTTTTCCTTATTTAAGTGCTAGTAATCACTGAATTTACTAGACTTATTGTCTGACCCGTTTTCTCTCATCTTCTTTTCTTCCGGTTCCCCCCGAGGTAGTCAGGGAGGGAATAGCTCAGGTTTGTTTGGACCGTTACTCTTTCCAAGCTTGAAGACTCTTTGATGTGTTGCCTTGGACTCTCTCTTCTACTGCTATAGCTGGCTCATGCTTTATTTAGGGAAATCATTTTATGCTTCTTTATTTTTGTTAAACAAGACAGGATACTTTGGTATTGTAAAACAATCTTTGTACAAGCTGTTTATCAATGAAATAAAGTTTTATTTATTTGCCGCTGCTTTATTTGTCTATCTTGTAATTTTTCTGCATCTTGTACTAAAAATGCTCCACCGACGTTAAGGCATTCCCTTTGTGAGTGATCTTAACGGAGGTGGGGTGTTTCACTTAGTATCAGAGCTGAAGGTTGCCGGATCAGATAAAAGATTTGAAAAATTATTTTCAAATGATTTTAAAAGAAGCATTTTCAAAAGAAAAGTTTTGTTTTAAAGGCATATTCCCCAAAGCCATATACACTATCTTTTGATCCTCCGTTTGAATCCTTGTTTCCTTCTTCCCTTTGTCTCTGAGGCTCCTGGCTTTCTGGGAGGTAACCTCATCGCGGCATGATTCCGTAGGCTTGATGAGACTACGACACTTGTCAAAGGGCAAATAAGTGCCCGACTTCCATCTATAGCCACAGTAGTATCACCTACGGCTAATTTTCTTTCGAGCTTTGTAGGATTCTCCGTGCGATGGAGGCAGCTTTCGAGAGACATGACAACAAGTTACACAAGGATGGCAAAGTTGAGAATGAGGGGGTTTGGCTAAGGAGCACAACACAAGGATGAAGAACCCATGGATATGGACTTGGTTCACAAAGGAGGGGAGGAAAGAATAGTAAAACCTAAAACAAGAGGAAGTATCTTTATTTTGGTATAATGGGTCGTATAATTAAGGGCAAGGGCAAGGGCAAGGGCAAGAACAAAGGACAGGATTTTCCGGAAGGAAAGTGCATGCTCTCACTGCTAGCAACCTAAGAGAGAGGCAGTAAGATTTCTATTGAAAGAGTTTTTCCTTTTTGAATATCCTGTTAGTACTCCTTCTGATTTTAGCACTTCACATTTGTATATATCTGCTTCCATAGTTGAGTCTCTGCACCCTAGATATTGTATAGTAGAGGATCCCATTATAGTCTCAAATCCAATTGCTGGTTCGGCCCTTTTATCTTTGACTTGTGAGGATTTGAGAATAGGTATATTAATGCTTATGTTTTTGGACTATGGTTTGATTCTAGGCATGGATTGGTTAGCTAGTAATTGTGAAACAAGGGTAGTTAGACTTTTGACTTGCCTCAGGAATACCCTTGAGATTTTGTATGATCCTAAGGGATCAGTTTGTCTTAGCTACCTAGAGTCACTTTACTTATCTATCGACGATTTTCGATCCATTGGGTTAGTCCATGAGTACACAAGATGTATTGATTAGGGTAGGGGTTTTCCCCTAAAACTCGAAACAGACTTCCGCATGTATATAGATGACACTGCAAAGCCAGTTATGCGATCAACGATAATTCTGGAGCAAGATTGGCAAGGATAGCCAGAGTCGGTAAAGTGCTCAATTGTTTGGTTGTTTTGTTAGTATCATCTCAATAGATCGTCCAAATTCGGAGGAGGTATCCCTTGGGTGCTTGTCTGATATTGGTTTAGGCCTTTGGGGTTTGTACTTGAGGGATGTCGAGTTCGACTAGGATGGTTTGCGTGAGAAATAAATGGTTGGGGTTGGCACCCTAAGTTGGACTGACCTTAAGAGAGCTAATAAGAACATAGTAACCATTAGCTTTAGACCCTCAAATTTGCAACATGATTGATAAGCTAAGTAGAGGAGAGACCTCTAATCATCTTAGGATATACACTTGATATCATAGTTAATATCTATTTATCTTGGAAACATAGTTCGACTACATTGGATACCTTCTAACATAGTAAGTGATCGAAGGCCTATCTTTACTAGTTGGTTTTGGAAATGGAGGTCAAGAAGCTTCGCAACCATGAAGTTACGTTAGATAAGGTACAATGGAGTGAAACTCAAGAAGATGCGACTTAGAAGACTGAAGACTAGATACGCGCATCTTACCCTTTTTGAGGGTATATCCTTGATTCCTCTTTTTCTGTTAAATCTATTTGCATGCTAGTCTTAGCTTTTAAGTATATTCTCTCAGTCTTATCCTCTATCCTTAGGTAGAAGCCAATGGATGCAAACATGTGTTTGGGACATGTTATGTTTGGTGGATGCAAGTGGTTGCAAGTGTTTGCTAGTGGTTGTTCGTGGATGCATATACACACATTAGGCACTAGATCGGCTCAGTCACTTTCATATTGCATATGCATGAGTGAATTTTTATACATATGAATTGAAACTTGATGTGTTATCATATGGATGTTGCATTTGTATGAATGATTGTGCATTCAACTAGAAGTTATAAAGTACGATTAGGAATAATTGCATACATGATAAACTCATGGCACTGGCATAATTTGCATTAAGGAGGTCAACTGAATCAGTAGACCGCCTGATTTTGCATTAGATAAGGACAAGTACACACACTATGCATATGACCAGGAAGCATTAGAAATCTTTTAAGGACAATGGACGCCTGTGTTTTATGGTTGAGTAGATGGGTGATTGGATGGTAGGATATAAGTTCTTCTCGATTTGAAGATTTCGGGGACGAAATCCTAAAAGAGCGGAGAATGTAACACCCCGTATTTTCTATTAACGTTATAGTAACGAATCAAATAATAATTAATTTCAAATGTGAGAATTAAGGGATACGGGTTACGCCATTGCGTTCGTCTCAAAATTCTGCTTGAGATAGAGTCCGAGTTTGCGTAAAACAGACACTGTATGAAGGAGATATGGACGAACAAAGTTACGCAGAGAACCAAAAGAAAAAAAAAAGAAATGCACTAGTGCACTTGGGAAGTGTGCCAGTACAAAAGTTGCACTGGCGCACCTACCAAGTGCGCCCAGGCCGAGCTGAGAGCCTGCACAGCTTTCTGGTGTGTTCTGATCCATACTGTGAGTCATTGCTGAGTCCTTTCTGACTCCTTGCTGAGTCATTAGGCCTGAGGTGTCACCATATCCAGACTGAATGGTTTTGGTTAACTCTAGGATCATCCGACGGCTGTAATTAAATTGAAATTCTATATAAACAACCCAATGCTCAACCTAAAATCACACAAAAATAATCCTGGAACTATCATGCCGTTAATAGAGAACTTGGAGTAGCGTCACTGCTTTCAATTCAAAGACAAGATAAAAACCTGAATAAAAATCAAATTAAAGTAATAAAATTCAATGATCTACATCAAAGGCGAGCATACCAACTTCAGAATTCAGATTTTAGAAATCAAGAAATCCTTTTTAGTTTGTAAGTTGGAAATTATGTAGATTTAAACGTTCTTTTAAATGAATCATGACATGTTGTAATTCAAATATAGAATGATGCTTATGTATAAGATAAATAAAGTTTGATTCTTATTTATCTTTAATTACCGTTGCGATTGATCATGTTTATATGCTTGTGGTGATGAACATACCATATTTTATATATTGGGATCTATTATGATTGGGAAATGAACGTATTATGCCAACTGAATGGTGAAACATGTCATGTTATAATTTGGTGGTTACTTGAAAGTTTATGATCTAAAGCACATGCTTACATGTTAGATCAACATTCGTGTATATTTAGAACCATGTTAAGTTGAATCTATTTATGTTGCAAGATTGGATTTGTAGTTCTTTTATGTATTAACACATAAGTTATCATGCTAAGTTGTGATTTAAATATGTTTATAGTAGCTCTCTAATGTTTAACATACATAAGTTATCATGCTAAGTTGTGATTTAAATATGTTTATAATAGCTCTCTTATGTTTAACACACATAAGTTATCATGCTAAGTTGTGATTTAAATATGTTTATAGTAGCTTTCTTATGTTTTGACATACATAAGTTAATATGCTAAGTTGTGGTTTAAAATTGTGTTTATATGTTAAACCTCCATGCTAGAACTATTTCAAATTTACATGATAATTAAATCCAACTTAGTCACAAGTTCCCCTTTACATGACAAGTTTAATTTGTGTAAGTTCTATACAAATTCATATGCTATGATTCATGTTAATCGGATCTAAAATTTTCAAGTTCATTATCCTATGCCAAATCTATACGTCACATATTTTTATGCTGTTAGAATATTTCATGTTCCTCGCTTTTCCCTTTTGTGGTTATAAGTTAGGCTAAAATATCAAGCCTAACATTCCTTGTAATTTTGCGAACGTACAAACGGGGGATAACGTTGGGGTAAACGTGAAATTATATGTAACTGGCATGTTTGGCACATGCCAATGATTAGTGGCATTTAAATGGCATAATTTTTATGTACCAAAGATTATGAACATGATTTAGGGGGAAAGTGGGCCATGACAATAATTGATTTATAATTTACATATAAATATGAAGGATAAACATGAAAATTACATGGTATAGATTGGTTCATGAAATGGTATATTTAGTATACCATTAACTGTGAGCATAATTAAAAGGATAATTATGGCATAATTAAATTGGGAATAATTTACATATGGAATTTGTTATAAATAAGAAATATGTAAATTGTAGAAAAGATGATTATGCCTAACCCGAGGTTAGATTGAGTTGTGGTGTAAAACTGCCCGGAACCGCCCGACTATCCAGTGACCACAACAATACCTATCTAATGTGAGAGGTTAGGGCATTAAGTCCAATAAAAACCCGAGGTTAGACTGAGTTGCAGTGTAAAACTGCTCGGAACCGACCGGCACATCCAGTGACCGCAACAATACCTTCTAATGTGAGTGGTTGGTGCTTTAATGAATAAATTAGTGCTAAGACAAGAGTTGAATGGTAGGGTTAAATAAATTTAGAACACTTAACCGTAATAACATGTTAACTAGGCAAGTGGTTGAGGTTAAGTAAATTTAGAACACTTAACCACAATAACATGTTAACTAGGCAAGTGGGTGAGGTTAAGTAAATTTAGAACACATAACCGTAATAACATGTTAACTAGGAAAGTGGGTGAGGTTAAGTAAATTTGCTTAACCGTAATAACATGTTAACTAGGCAAGTGGGCGAGGTTAAGTAAAATTAGAACACTTAACCGTTACAACATGTTAATTAGACGAGTGGGTGAGGTTAAGTAAATTTAGAACACTTAACCGTTGTAACATGTTAATTAAGTAGATGATAGGTTTAAGTTATCTAAGGTAACACTTAACCAAAATATATAATGACATGTGGTGGGGTTAAGTAATACAAGAGGAAAACACTTAACCAATTATATAACATGATGTATGGGAAGGGTTAAGTTAACACGAGAGAGCAACACTTAACCAATATAACATGATTTGCGGTAGGGTCAAGTTAACACCAGAAGGAAACACTTAACCAACGTGATGTGATAGGTGGACGGGTTAAGTTAACTTGAATTGATTAATGACACTTGACCAGTATAACTTAATGAGCGAACGGGGTTAAGTTAAATGGGAAATACTTAACCAATATAACCTAATGAATGAACATGGTTAATTTAATAAGTCACACTTAACCAATCCAACATGGTAAGTGAGAAAGATTAAGTTAATAAGAACCACTTAACCAACATGACATGAAGAGTAGGAGGGTTAAGTACATATCGGGTTGGTGGGTAATATTAGTAAATATAGGCCCACAAAACTTAACCATTATATAAACATGCTTGAATCCGTGGTAAGGTTAAGTACATATCGGGTTGGTGGGTAATATTAGAAAATACAGGCCCACAAAAATTAACCATTAAATAAACGTGCTTGAATCGGTGGGAAGGTTAAGTACATATCGGGTTGGTGGGTAATATTAGTAAATATAGGCCCATAAACCTAACCAGTAGGAAACCCTAGCAACGGAGACCCATTTCAGCAGTAACCCACATAGATGTATCATGGTACCCTGAGCTAGGCAGGGTGGGGAATGATTACTGGGCTGATTATAAGCGGTCGATATAGCGGCTGGGGGTACATCAGTGTAGGTTCCAGCGGATTACGGGCATGCACATACTCCGGAGTGGAAAAAGCAGGCACTGGGTACCAGTAGTTTTACACTGTGCATTCTTGAATCGTGTCGGGGTCGCTAGCATAAGGATTGATACACCTTATGGTAGGACCAGCACAAGATAGCTACACGCAAGAGAGGGCCGATTGACACAGAGACATGGCAAGCTAACACAGGTAGGGAGCCGATCGATTGGGTAGTAAGGGTACATCTAACATATTCATGGCAATTGGGCTGATTGAGGTGGAATCCTCAAATATAGATGTACGCCTGAAGGCAACCACCACTGCGGGGATTGGGATCGTATTATACAGATTACTAGTTGAGACACTAGTCAGGTGGTGTAGAGATTATAGTAATGGTTGCGATCACATGTTCAACCTATCTTGTCTTATATTAGGGTATTGTCCTATGTTCTGTTACTCCTGTCATGATACCTTTTCCTTGTTTAAATGCTAGTAATCACTGAACTTACCAAACTTATAGTCTGACCCGTTTTCTCTCGTCTTCTTTTCTTCCATTCCCTCCCCCTATGTGGTCTGGGAGGGAATAGCTCAGGTTTGTTTGGACCATTACTCTTTCCAAGCTTGAAGACTCTTTGACGTGTTGCCTTGGACTCTCTCTTCTACTGCTATGGCTGGCTCATGTTTTATTTGGGGAAATCATTTTATGCTTGTTTATTTTTGTTAAACAAGTCATGATACTTTGGTATTGTAAAACAATCTTTGTATAAGATGTTTATCAATGAAATAAAGTTTTATTTATTTGCCGCTGCTTTATTTGTCTTCCTTGTAATTTTTATGCATCTTGTACTAAAAATGCTTCACCGAAGTTAAGGCATTCCCTTTGTGAGTGACCTTAACGGAGGTGGGGTGTTTCAGATCGTCAGGCCGGTTCACTCGATGTGGATTAAAATGCCTAAACCATGCGTTTTCCCGCCTTATGGGGCATAAGTCTGGTCTGTATAAAGATCATATCATCCATCGGCCCCACAGTGCCGATATATCCGAGGCGCCTCGCTATCCATCATCCACATAAGTAAAACGTCTGGGCATGCAAAACCCTGGCACCACTCCTAGCTAGAAGGAAACGAATGCCCTTCATGATATCCTCTCCCGTTTCTGGTTCACACCGGGGCGCGAGGCTCGCAAACTAACGCTACACAAAGCTATGCTATATTAAAGCAGTGATTTGATCATCAACTACAAGACTCTGCTTTTCAATAGAAGCCTTGATCATTTGCATCTCAGCATGCCACACAGGCAATTCAAGCTATGCAACCGATGTCTACCAATCACATAGAATGAAATCCGATGTCAGACACACATCCATTTACAAGTTCGTTCTTGGTCTGAACGAAACCGGTGGCACCTTATTACTCGTTCCATATGTCCAATACAGGAGAGAGGTCCTCACATATCTAGTCGATCTCCAAGTACGTCTGGACGATCACCACTTACTGCCTTATCTTGGGTGTACAGCCCAATTAAGACATCTGTAATCATCCAAACGATGTGAAGACCTTCTATCGTCAACTACCGTCTTCATCATCGATTCATTGCCGATTCAGTTATTCAGAATGGGATAAACCCAGTCTTTCTGAATAACTCGCGTATATAATAAACAAGTGCTATAAAAACATAACATACGCCTCATTCCATTTCTGAATATTCTTTTATTTAAATATTCGTATCCCTTGGGAAAGGTTCCCATTAATTTTATCAAAGATAAATTCTTTAAAATTTATTCTTTAATCTTCCTTTGGATATCAATTCAAACTAAATTATGGTTTATCCAAACTAGTTGGGATTAACGATCCTTACCGAAGTAATCATTTGTTGAATTTCCCAATCCCAACCTATTCATCCCATGAAGTAAAAATGGTAATACTTCATATCTAACAACATTTCACGTTCAAATCTAATTAAAGATTTAACTATCGCTTGGAGCAAAACTGGTGATACTCCATTCTCGATCATTCCTTGAATTTAATAATTTTAGTTATCGAATTCACCTTTCAATCTAATTAAAGATTCATTAAAACTCTAATTCAGTTTTAATCTAAAAAAAATCATTAGTTAATGATTTTCTTCAAAGTTAAAAAATTAATTTTATCTTTAACTGGGTTAAAGAACTAATGTCATTTAAAACACAGCTCACGATAAATCCAAAATCACATCCCATTTCAAATCCAATTAAACGTTAATTGATTGGTAATTCTTCTCTACATCCTGATTGAAGGATTCATTCTTTTCACACGGGGTTTAAGAATAGTGTTACTGAAGACCCTATCCCATCACACTCTAACCGTAAATTAGTAAGAGAACAATTCCATAAGTATTAATCCCGAAGGCCGAAACCAACATCAGATCAATACCCAGGAAACCATTCAACTTTGCTAACCTCCAGTTAGTTTCTAATTTTCTTAACTCCATTGGGTTTAAGAACAATATTATTAAAGATACCATTCACGACAAACCCAAAATCTCATTCCGTTGTCAATTGGATTAAAGAACAAGTGTTATTTAAAACACCGTTCATGATAAATCCAAAAACAAATTTCAATTCAATTCCAATTAAATATTAATTAATTGGTAAACTTCTATAGATATTAATTAAAAGAGTTATAGCTTTTCTCAACTGGGTTTAAGAACAGTGTCATTTAAAACACAGTTCATGACCAACCCAAATCCCAATTTGATATTAAATACAAGGCTCTGAATAGAAAATATATCGGCTTATATTCAATATCAAATTCTAAAATCAACAAATATCGTATTGGGAATAATGATATATATATATATATCTCTTCCAAATTCCTCCACAATATCCGTATAATCACAGAATCCAATATCAAAAGATTTTGAAGATAATTTCAATTCAAATCCATTCCAATTCATATATTGGAAATTCTGGTTATTTTTAAAACCATTTCAAATCCAATTTATTTATTTAAAAATATTGGATTATAATTCTAGTTCATAACTAGTTCATTTCGATAAAAATATATTTTTATCTTTTCAGATATGGAATTTTTCATTCCAATTCTTTCCAAATCATTTATTATGATTTCACTTAAATTACTGATATTTTTAATAATTTTATCAAGGCCCGTACAGTCGATTTCCATTAACGGTCATCGAACTGTACTTACAACGAACTTTTCCAAATTTGATTTGGACATAATTCCAAATCTAACCATTAGATTTCTAATTTCTTGTATTCATTAGAAAGCTCTTTTCGATACGAACCCAAGGTTCCAGTTTTTGGAGAATCCGACGGTCGGATCTCCCGTAATGTCAATTCGAAGTCAATGGTCGAAATTTGCAAACTACCGCGGCGCAGCGCGTTCTATTCAGGCCATTATATATATAATATATATATTATATATATTTCATCGATTTCCTTTTAAAAACATATTTTATAAATCGTTTTAACTTTGTTTTCAAAACGATTTCAACTTCATATTCAGTTTCAAATCAAAATTGAATATTCCATATCATTAATATATAAATGATAATATTTTCAAAACATTAGATTTTAAAATCATTTCCTTTTCGATATTCATTATAAAAATGAATAAAATCGATATAAATATCATTCAAATCAAAATGGCGTTAATTCAATCAACACGGCTTTATAAATTTAAATATTTTCGTGCCCATCCCAAATCGGACATCAAAATCAGATTTTGTTCTTTTACCGAATATTATTTTAAAATATTCATTATTTGAAAGTATTCGTTATTTTAAAATATTTATTCTTTCTGAACTGGAGTCAAACACAGTCGATTACCATACAATGTTATTTATATGGATTTCATACAACACATGTATAGAACAACAATGATGAACAATCAACCATCATCCAGAGTGCATTCTACACTGCATAAGCATTAAATATAACTATTTAGCGCTTACAATAGTCTGTCAACCAATTGATTGACACACAACTAAACATTTGGGATTAGTGTATGTCAAATATCATCCCAATACCCATGTGGGGTTTTAAAACAACAAACACTAATTATTATTTGTGCAATTGGGCAATGTGTAAAATTTATCATCCCAATCAATATCAGATAAATAAGTGTACATAAACAAACCATCCATTTTGCAAATGAATATTTATTCTATTCATATACACATTAAAAATTATATTTTTTATGATAAAATATTTTATTCAATACATGAGTATTTTATATTCCATTTTGCATCACAAACCAAATCCACACAAATAAATCAATCCAACCACACAACCAAACAAGTCATCCATGGTCTGTGGACGATGGGGAGCAATTCATATATTCAGTTATAATAACTGTACAAAGAATTTAGTGAGAGAATTCTCACCTTGGTTTTCCTCTCCGTCAATCTTTGTTTTTGAATTTCTGTTCTAATTCTGTTCTCTTCCGGTTGGTTCCATCGCTATCAGTTTCATGCGGTTTTATGTTAAAAATAATTTTTCTAAACAATGATGATTATAAATAAAAATAACACTTTTATTTCAACGCTTTCTTTATAAAAATTATATTTTTATCATGATGTTTATATTTTAAAAATCATATCCTCACAACGCTACTGAATATATAAAAATGGTATTTTTATCTAACTAAAATCCTATTTTTATAACAATAGTTTTTATATTGAAAATTCCCATTTTAAACATTGCTTTATATTTTAAAAATCATATTTTTATTTAAAAACATTTCATAATAAAAATCACATTTTTGTTGAAGCTTTTTCATTTCAAAATTTATTTTTCTAAACAAATGCTATAATATATAAAAAATTACATTACAATGTTATATATTTAAAAAGAATTAGTTTTTTACACAATGGTATTTTATATACAAAAATCTGAAATTTAAAAACAATTTTATTCTAAAAAACAGATTTTAAAACAATGATTTCATATTCTAAAAAGTGATTTTTTTAAATAATGTATATAAAGAAAGAAAAAAAGGGAAAACTCAATGTTTTATCTCCTTCATCGTTCACGCATTGCTCCACGTCCTCATCGAAACCAAAATCCTCCGCGCGCCACCACCCAGCTCGATCGAAGCACCATCGAACCTCGCCACGCCGTGCGCCTCCGTGAGAGCCACCTCCACCTGCCGTTCAAGCCAAGTCGACGTGGCCCCCTGTCGTGAAATCGTGGCAAAACTTCTGTACTTAGAGCATCGATTCTGAGCGAAACACGAAATTATGAATCACGATTCTGGGATGGATTGAAGGTGCTAAGATTGCTCTTCAATTTCACTTTATATTCATGTTTAATTCGGAATGTGGAAGGAGGAATTAACGGTTTTAATTTGGAGCGGTCATCAGCCTTGGATACGAGAGGAAGGCGACTTTCCCTGGTTGACCACAAAATGGACAGTTGACCTAGGGTTTGACTGATGTAGGGACATATATACTAAGTTATGCAATATTTAAATCCTTTAATACTTGTCTATCCATTTGAACTCCAAATCAAATCAAATGAGTGTCACCCCTAGCTAATTACCCCCATTTCGGACACAATGAGATATGTTTGGTAAGCCAATTCAATTGTTACGATCAGTTTTCCTTTAAATTAAAATATAAATCAATATATATTCAATTTATATGCACATTTTAATTTATCGGGGCCACATACTGGCTCTAAAAACTCCATAAAAATAAATCTGGCTATGTTTTTATGATACGGTCCTAACAAAACTGATTTCGTCGAATTTGGAGGCCATTTGAAAAATGGTCATTTTCTGGTCGATCCAATTCAATAGAAATTGGTCAAACGTGTTTAAATGTGCCACGCTTACATACTATTTCCAAAAATTATGAAAATTGGAATCAAGCAATAATTTGAGATTCTGGGTCCAACAAAAGTGGTCTCGTTGAAAACGGAGGCCGTTTGCAAAATCTCCATTTTTAAGGGCTATATTTCCATAGCGACTATTCTGAATTTTTAATTGAGCATAACTTTTTATTCCTGCAATGAAATTTCAATTTTTCAGATTCTTGGAAAAATATTTTCAAATAGATTCTAATATTTCTAGTTTCGCTAAAATCCAGGTAATTTTGAATCATGTACATTCATTTGAAATTTGAAATCGAATTTTCAAACTACTGCACCATTTCCAATTCATTTTATAATTAAAATAAATATTTGTATTCTAATTTCAATTTAAATAAATTTATATGTTCTAATTCTATTCAAAATAAATTTGTAGTCGTTATTATTTAAAATAATTCATTTTAAATATTCAAAATTCATTAAAATTTCTAAAATAAAATTTTTAAATTGGCTCTGATTTTCCGGGTTGTTACAATTGACTTACTTGACATGGTTAAATTTCATTAGTGGTTAAATAAAAGATTTATAAGTTTTAGGATAAATAGAAATACAAGAAATGTTTGGTATTATATTTGAATTGATTAATTGTTTGGATTAAATTGCTTTGTTTATATCATAATTTTAAGGATATAATATTAGAGTTAACTCTTAGTCTAGATTAAAGACTTACTATAGTTTTAAGGGAATTATAGTATAAGCTAGGTTTAGTCTTGTATCAGATTAAGGGGGAGTTTCATAGTTTCTAGGATTACTTGAAGGTTCAAGAAGAGTTTATTAACATATATTTTTTGGTAGATTGCTTGAATTAATTGCTTGAATTGTTTGCTTAAATTGTTTGTTTGGATTGATTATAAATATTGATTGGATTGTCTTGTTTATTATTCTTCCATTAGACTAGTATAGTCATAAATTTAAGGGGATTTGTAATCTTTTAGGCTTAGAATCGTAGAGTTAGAGGGAGATATAAGGATATCATAGAATCAAGGATAGTTATATAGAATATGTGTAGATAGATATAAGATTTAGGGGGTGTATTTTATGATTATAGATTTAGGACTCAGGGGGGGGGGAGTACTTTACTTTAGTATAGGATTTTTTTTAAGATAGCTATTCAATTTAGGGGGAGAAGTTATAGAATTTCTTTTTGATAAGCCAAAGGGGAGAAATTATAAAATATAGGCATAGTTTATAGGATTCTTACAAATAAGGGGAGTATAGAAGGAACATCATCAAACAGGTATAAACAGGTATAAACAGGTATGATATTTATAAACTAAGTTTGTCATCATCAAAAAGAGGGAGATTGTTGGAGAATGGAGTTTTGATGACAACAACCTTATTTCAATTATCGTTGATTACAAAATATATGCTAACACTTTTTGTATAGCATATATATATATGTACAGGAATTATATACAGGAAATATCGCTGAAGACTGTACAGTTTTAAAGAATCAAAGATCAGAGAAATTTCAAGACTCGTGAGTAATTAAGATTTCAAGAGTTCAAGATTAATATATTTATAGAGTCTAGATTTTTTAAGACTCAAAATAGCACTCTAGGTTCAAATTCTAATTTTCAAAATTTAATTTTCAATTCTATCCTCAATCCTCTCTATTTTATTTTTCTATTTGTTTCTATTTATTCTTCTTCGTTTTTCAAACTTAAGTTTTTATACATACTTTATATTTATACTTTATATAGTTTAAAACCTTATAATTTTATAAATATATTTATATAGTTTAAATTTATGTTTTCATATGTTTTCCTATCATATAATATTAATTTACAACACTAGAATTTTACTCAATAATTTCCATAATTATTTTTATATCAAAACACTTGAAAAATGCTTTAAAATTTAAATTGTCAAAGGAGTATGTCGACATAACAAAAACTCCATGTCGACATATAACTGTCACTTTTTCCAATTTTGAAAGGAAGTGTCTTTTCACTATTTGAAATGATTCAAAACCGTTGCAACCTTTCATATTGTATAAGAAGGGGTTAAAACTGAATTTTTTATTATCTCTTCTTCTCTAACTTCATCCTCTTTTTCTCCACCATTATTCTTAATCATTTTTATGATTCTTACACTTATATTCTGCCGAATTCAAATCTATTTTGATAAAACTTCTTCTCTCTACACTCTCTACTCTCTACTCTTTGAATCAGCTATTGAAGAGTTATAGGGCTGTTTTGTAATTGCTTGGGTTGAATAAACCTTGTTTGTATGTCAAAGAGGAATCGATGTATCCTTGTGGCCATGAAATCACGGAATAGGAGTCGATGTGTCCTTGTTGAGCCGAGAAATCAAGGAATAGGAGTCGGTGTCTCCTTTTTGAGCCGTGAAATCAAGGAGGGTGTATTTGACCATTGGAAATAGTAATAAAACTCCGCGCAATCCAGCGTTGTGTGGGACTGGTCGTAGGCGCAATCCGAACTAGTATAAAATCTGGTGTGTTCTTTCCTTTTCTGCATTTTTATTTCTGTTTATTTTGCATTTGTATTTGAATCTATGTCTTTGATAGTGTTTGTGATGTTAGATTCATCTTGTAGTTAACATTAGATTTAAATTTTGTTTAAATTCTTACAAACACTATTCACCCGTCCTCTAGTGTTTGCTTTTCCTTAACGATCCATTCTGCATTCCCTAACATCATAATGATTTTTAGTCATCCTATCCATATTTCTTTACTCTCTTTACTCTTCTCTTGAAATTCTTAATTTATACAACTATACTCCATCGATTTATCAATTGAGTCAAGCTATTTCTTCTCTAAATGATCCTACATCAAACTTTATCCATTTATACTAAGGTCAAAGTGCAAATTAGAGTCATCGATAAACTGTAATCAAGATCAAAAGATCCAAGTCTGCATTATTTATACAAACTACTCGAAAATACTACAAGCATGCAACTCGGTAGTCCTAAATCTAGTTGGGTTTGATTGTTCTAGTCTACAACAATTAGCAGTTGCTTGTTTGCCTAAAAATCAAGTTGGATGAGGATTTGTGGCTCATAAATCAGATTGACCATCCCAGAGATCAGTACTCTAGACGGTGTCTCTTTATGGTCTTGAAATCAAGGAATGTAGCAGTTGATATCAATAAAGAATGTATTATATGGGACTAGATATCGGGTAACTACAAACCAGTACAAAATTCTTGACGTATTCTTTATTTTACAGGTTTTTAGTTTTATTGCATTTTTATTTACTAGTTTGATTCTATGATCATTCTTTTCATACGTGTATAATCATGATTGAAAAGATTCATAAATTTAAGAAAATACTATTCACCCTTCTCTAGTGTTAATCTATCCTTAAGATTCTTAATCTGCATTACTTAAACTTGGTTATAGAGCATTGGTTTTGAAAAGTTTTATAAACTGAATTTTGAAATTTTTAAATGGTTACCAACACTGGTAATGTAAAATCTGTCACTAGTTCAATCATAGAGGGTCGACCAATTGTCAGACCACCACTTCTTAATGGTACTAACTATATTTATTGGGGATGTATAATGAAAATTTATTTACAATTAATAAGATTATACATTTAGAATGTTACATAAAATGAGTACACTGAACCTGAGACTAATTTTGCTCAATAAATCGCTGATCAGAAGGCAGTTGCATAAAGAAATTCAAAGGCTATGAATATATTATTTTGTTCACTGGATAGAAATGAATTTACAAGAGTATTTGTTTGTAAGAGCGCACATGAAATATAGAGAACTTTGCAAGTTACTCATGAAGAGACTAATAAATCTAAACAGACTAAGATTTACATGTGAACTAATATTTTTAGTTACTTAAAATAAATCTAAATGAATTAGGTCTCAACATGTATAGTAGATTTCAAAATATCGATCATTCACTCATTGCATTAGGAAAAAACTTTTCTAAAGAAGACCTAGTTAAAAAAAATTAAATTTTCTCACTCATGATTTGTATCATAAAACTTTAGCAATTGAAGAGGCTAATGATATTAGCACTTTGAAAATTGAAGAGTTAATTGGCAACTTAATGTCCTTTGAAGCACAAACGTCGGGTAGAAGAGAAAGAAAGGACATTAAAAATAAATTGACGACATTCAATGTAAGTACTGATGGATCAGATTCAAACAATGATGAAGAGGAGATAACACTAATGGCAAAAAACTTCAGAAAATTTCTAAGATATAGAAAGATGAACAACTCCAAAAGAAATGACAATATAAATCAAGGGAATGGAAGTAATAATCAAAATGAAATCAAATGCTAAAATTGTGATTAAAGAGGTTATGTGCAATGATTCAATCCATCTCCAGATAAAACAAAAGACTTCATCAAACATGGATTCATCTAGAAAAAGTATAAAATATGTACTACAATGTTAGATGATTTAGATTCAGACAGTTCTTCAAGTGATAGTGGTTTTGAAACAAAAATGGCTAATATGTGCTTGACAACAATAATATACAGTTCGTGCAAAATAATGACTAAATCTAAAATAGTATGATTTATATTAAATTTAATTTTATTGGTTGCATTGTTTGTTTGATTGCCTTAGTTGTTTTGATTGCTTTTTGGGGTAATAATTTTTAATTAATTTAAGTTAATTTCAAAATTATTTTTGGATTTATTTTTTATATTTTAAATAAATAATTTTTAAATATTAGAATAAAGTTACAAATTTTTGAGAAAACAAATACCAATATATGTATATATATAATCACACAAACAAACAAAATCTTAGAAAGAATCAAACTGTACGAAAGTACACTGACATGGCTGTGACAACCCTAATTTCGATAGATCGATTTTTTTTCAAAATTCCAATCTATTGAAACTCGAATTGGTTTGCTCTGGTATCCTGCAGAAAAGATAGAGACATAAAACATGTCAGAGCTCAAAAATTATCTCACAATGGAATAGATAAAATATAATGTAATCAAAATATAGCCTTACAATATCAATAATACTGCCTAACCAGTATCCACTACTATCATGTCCCTGCCACAAATCTAACCTACGAGTATGTTATGAGGATGGGGTCAGAACACAAGTTCTGGTGACTGGATTTAAACTATACACTTTGGATAATCCTACATATACCGTTCAATCATATTATCTTATTTATTAGGTTACTTGGGTTATCAGCACTCAAGGCTTACATACATGTCGTACCTATTTACTTCCTAGTGGATTCACCTAATATAGTATATATGTAGCTACCCCCAATATTGAGGTACACCCTATGGTACCCCACTCACACGGTCTCCAACGTAACATTATCGAAATATACGCAGTCCCTTATCCTAAGCCGTAGTGATGTACGGATAACAATATTACGTTCTGCATATATCTGTCATTTCTATGCCACGCAAACGTATTGACCGCCACCTCTGCTCGAATCGGAGTTCATACCGGAGTAATGCCCTCAAGTCTACGATACACCACCCAGAGCCGACATGCATGTATCTAGACTGTCCACTATACACATCTTCAACTGTAGCTCGATGCCTCGATCGCACGTCCTCTAATGTGCACCGAGTTCCATGGTAGGGCTATACAAGAAACACAAAAATCGGTCGGTAGTTTTTCCATACCTATACAGGCCCACTTTTAAGAGCCTCCAAGTATATTTATACCTTGGGTCTGTTTTCGTGGTGGCTATGGCCCCACCACGGCCCCTCCCTCAACTAGTAAAGACTACCAGAGCTAAGAGACTGCCCCTACGCAAACAATCTAAACATCCATATGGCATCTCCCCTCAACCCCTGACCATGATAGTGAAGGGTGAAATGGTATCTTGGGTTTAGCTCGAGTCTTTCTGCATCCCACTGGCTACCGATGACGGTGTCCGACGGTCTACTATCCTTGTTGGTCCTGACCCTCTGCCTCCTCGTGAGGCAACCGCCAAACCACCCTGGTGTCACCTCGTCACAGGATTCTGACTGCATAGCTACATCTGTAGTCAAGGCCCACCCACCTATTAGTTATGCGCAGATCCAACCTCTGCGGACACAGCCTTAGACATCTGCCACCGCACAGATTATTACTAGAAGCACCTTACATACTCAGGAAGCCATGTGCTTCCCCTTCCATTCCTTTGGAGCCGTCAGAACAATTAGATGAATGTTTGTTCCCCTTGTGCCTTATAACACCTCGATGATCTACCCAGTTGCGTTATTGACCCTTAACCATACGTACTGGTTTAAGCGCCTTACTTTAGCATGTTGTTAGACCCTATGTCTAAACATTCTTTTACGCACTTGTCTCACCTCATCAGGTTTCCAGTTACTTGGTTATACTAATTCATATTGAATTCTTATTCAAATTACCATGTTCTCTTTCTTATTAATTTCAATCATAAAACTTAATCCACTTAAGTTTATTAATAAGCTTACAACATGTTATTCTCTAGATCGTGGGCCATGGTCTATAATCCACAACCCCTTTTTATCTTCTTGTTGGTTTCATCATTACAATAACATGTTTTACTTAATATGTAATTAAGTATATCCAATTCACATGTATTCTAATTAACATGACACTTACCATTTATGATTAAATATAAATTATCTCATTTCATAAGTTTTCCTCATCCTTTCTCATTTAATCATAATTACATTTTACATTGTAAATACAACTTATCGCCGTTTACTTATTAACTTAGTTCTTTTAACTAAGGCCCATTAATAAGTTTCTCTACCTGTTTATTATAACATATGTTATAATTTCCTCTTGTCCCTAGGACAAGCCTAACCATTCTTATCAACGGGTTTCAAACTTCCAAGCCTACAGGTTACTTGATTTATAATTGAGTACAACTTCTTATATTTCATATATTTTCCCCCTTTTCTCAACTGGTTTCCGGCTTTCCCCATTTACTGATTACTTAATTTATAATTAAGTTTCCCTTAACTCAATTCACCAGTTATCCCATTCCCTTACTAGTTTATTATAACCTAAGTTATAATCTTCACTTGTCCCTAGGACAAGTCTACCTATTATACAACATTTTCATTAATGTTATTTATTTATAATAGGTTATCATTTCTACAAGTTATGCTTACCCTAAAAGGTGTCTTTAATTACATAACCTTATCGGGCTAAGTTTGCGGGCCTATATGTAAATATCACCCACACCCTTAGATTTGCCTAGCCCACCTACCGTCCAACCAATTTTACTTAACCCTAACTTTAGTTCATATTCATACAATCCCTATGGAATAGATTAGGTTAAGTAGTCCAATTCATTGCCATGTCCATTTATGGTTGATAATGGGCTAGACCTCCCACATTAGGCCTACAACTTGTGGATGCTGGATATGTCATTCGGGTCCGGGCAGACTTCTTCCAAAAGTTGGGCTTAACCTCGTGTCATAAACCGTCCCGTATTTGCGCACTTAGACCACTCACATTAGGTTCAACGTTAGTGGCTGCTGGATATGCCGGTCGGGTCCGGGAAGACTTCCACCACTAATGCAACCTAACCTCGTGTCAAAAGTGCAATTACAATTTCTAATTGTAATCCTAGGCATTCATTATCAATCAACTATTTAAAAATATGCCTTTATAGGTGTTAATGCCCATTTACCCAATTATATTCATAATGGGTTATATGTCTAAATTCATATTATTCGAATTATGCCAATTCATATTTAACATATGAACCCATTTGCACGCAAATCATTTTTCTACACTTGTGATACAATTTAAGAGCTTTAAACATAATTTATCGATGCCCCAAACCCATATTTATTCGATTCTATGTTAACATGAATCCCTAAGTCATATACTTACTCCAATTATTCCATGTATATAATTGGGACAAATTTACATGTAAACTTTTTAGCACTCCAACAAATCCAATATATGAATTTTTCCCACATGTTCAAATTAATATTATAACATGTAAACATTCCAACATTTCAGCCTATTCAATATATGAATTATTCATATTAACAAATTGACGTTATATCAAGCTAATCGTTCCCCCAATTTAATAAATTCAACATATGAATTTCCTGATCTATTCATATTAACGTCTCAACTTGTTATAACAACAATTTATAATTAAATTGGCAATTTCACAATTTTTAAAAAGAGAATGCTAAACGATAGTCATAACATTATCGAAAGACAATAGTTTAAACCCACTCACCTTTCATACTTTTCCCAAATTTTGGATCTGATCTGTTCTATCATCCATGGTTTTCCTTTCCCCTTTAATTTGATTTGAAACCTAATAACGTAGATCAACTATTTTCATTAAAAGAGAAAGGAATGAAATAGGAAGAATTGAATAGTTTGGATCGAGAAGTTTACCTTGCTTTTCACGTAATTCTGAATGCCTTTTAATAAAAACACCAACCTCTTCCCTCTAGATCTTAATTTAAAATTTTCTAATTTACAAATCTAAATTTCTGAATGTGTTTGAGGAGAAAGAGAGGGAGCAATGGCAGAGCTCCAGCACAGCCGTCGAATTATGAGATTTAGGTTAGGCCTATGGTCTTATTTATAGGAGTATCGGAGGAATCAGGACCATCGGATCAAAAATCTAAAACACCAGAATCGTCCATGTTAGAAAAGAAGGTTCAAGATTCGCGGGTGGGTTGACCCCAGGTCGACCCCCCTTTGGGTGGGTCGACCCCTTTGTTGGTTCCATTTTCCCTCCGAACTTTCCCGCTCGCGATTTTGATTTTTGAACTGATTTTTGAATTATCTAGATATATTTACTTAATATATATACATATAAGCTCCTTATATGTATACAAACTTCTAATGCTCATAACTTCTTCATATGGTTTCCGTTTTATGCAAACCAGGTGTTTATCTTGACCAGAATTTCAAGATGGACGCAATGGCGCTATCCGTTTTACTTAATTCTGAATACTTAATTAAGTTATTCTTATTTATTATCTTACATTAAAAATACAGGGTGTTACGATGACGATATATCCCCTGATCCTTTGTCGGCATGTATGTTAGATTCTTGGTATTAAATTTATGTTTTGTTAATAATACTTTCCGTCAACACCTGGAATAAGTTATATAGAGCATGTATTTAGGAAATCTGGTGTAGCCATTATCCAGGATTACTGAAAGACATTCAGGGGTCAGGACTCCTTAGCTTAATCGACCTTTCTTCAGGTATCAAAATCCTTGTTCTGAAGATTAGTTATTGTTCCCCCAAGGGGTGAACATCACGCTTGCAGTGCTGCGGAGTTCTAAAGTACCCTGAAGAAGGTTTATTTTGTTTAGCATAACTGAGGCCTTACGTAATCTGTTACTCTCTAAATCATGAATAAAATGACATACATTGTGATAAGAAGAAAACAGGCTAATGCTTCCCGATATTCGGAAGGTAAGGGTACCACATTGCTAATTAACTCAAATGATCCTTCCGTATCGAGCCATCCCCAAAGGGCTTTGGATACGTCAGTGATCAAGCCATAAGCTTGCAGTCGACCTCTTTTCCGGGGTTGTGTAGCATTAGGCTTATTATGAGAGGGTTGATTCATGTTGCCATACCTCGAGTAAAAAAAGGGGGGAAAGCTTCGGGTTTCCACAAAGACCTTCCTCCGTTACGTAGGTGTCGTGAATAAGTCTTTCATACGAAAGGTTGGTGTTAACTCCCTGTTTCATCATAAGTGGCACACCACATTATCAAATCATGGAATATTTAAGTCTTGGAATTCTCCATTAATAAATCTAGATGTATTACAAGAGTTGAAGAAATCCTTAATCCGATTTGGAAATTAGGGTTTGCATCTTAGTGAAGAAGAAACAAGATTGAGAAATGAAGAATTCATCCCCAAAATGTGACCCCTAGGGTCTTATTTATAGAGAATTCAGGGGCCCCTCTGTTGTTGGGCCGTTTGGGCCTACAGGAGTCTCTATTGGTCACTTTTTTCCTTGGTCTTAGATGTTTTAGCTTCCGGTTGCTTTGTAGTGCTGACTATAGCTTTCAGAACGAGGGTCCCGGTCTGTAACGAACCAAAATTTTCGACCTAGAAAATCAACATAAAACCCATGTCAATTATATAGGCATCGAACATTCCAGATCATTAATAGAAAGAAGTTATTTGGTGAGAAAAGATAAGATAGAAAATTAGAATAGAAGAAGAAGAAGTATAACGTAACAACAGAATCAGAGTAACACGAATCTCACAGCAGAACGAATAAAATATATTATATAACATAACTCTGAAATAAAATCAGTATACATATATAATACCATTATCGAAGTACAACACTTACAACACAGCGGAAATAACAATAGATATATATCATGAAGCCTCCAGCTCCAGCTTTCCAAGTATATCTGAAAAATCCTGACTACTTGACTGTCTGTACAAAATTGGGCACCCAAGAGTTTAGGGAAAACAAAACAAAATAAACTTTGGGTCAATCATGTGACCGGTGTGAGTAAACTACAAACATTTGTTTAACATTTCGAAATCCTTTTCAAAGGCAATGATAATCGTAAGACCGATCCACACATAAATACTGATGGTTTTTACCTTACGATTACCCAAAATATTCTTAAGATCAATAATTTCTAAATCAAGTAGATAGCAATCTAGCAGAACGTTTTCATCTCATGCTCTAGATATATAATATACAATCAAAAACTGTCGGCTCTTATTGGGTAATGGATTCCAACTATGACAAGGTATGGAACCACCTTCCGGTCAGTGTATGCTAGAAGCGATACACTGGAGTTCAACAAGAACATCATGTAACTCGGCCACACATGACCGGCCATTCATTTCACTTGAATGTTTTGAATATATTTTCACCTTACGGTTGGTATACCAACATAACAGTTCCCGAGAGATACCGAATTGAAACAAGTAACAAATATGAATATTCTCTAGATGGTGACAATATACCCTACTTGGGTGCGACCCACTTAGCCATGCTGCTTACCCAATTTCTGTTATTTCCCAGTTGATGAAGCTTGAGGTCATAACGTATCTTTTAGCAGATCACTCCTTCATTTACTTTGAATGCCACATCGTCATACCCGACAAATCAAAAATTGATTTCCATAAATATACCACGGGTACAAGCTAAGAGAAGCGAATTCCTTTGCCACCAACGTAAATATATTTGAAACGATCAACTCACGCGATCTACCAGATATACTCTATCAGACATTCATTCATTCAAGTTGTTCTGGGACTGGACAACCCGAAGGCACTATTCTGTAAATCCGTCATAGGCAATTTCTCTCTAGGATTTTCTAAACAGCCCTTGCATAACTCCATCTTCAATTGTCTTCATCATATTTGATTCGCAACGCTAATGTCATACGGAGTGGTTTTCAGATAATATATCTGATCCTGATCTCTCCGTATTGACAACGAAAATGGTCAAAATATTTGATAGTCGTTGATTTAACTATCAAAGGAAAACATGTGTACAAACAATGGTCATATTTCCAAATGGAACTCTTATCGATCAATCATCATTTCATTTCCCATTTTTCGTTTCCATATATCCATAAATTCCTTATTTTCTAAAATTAGAAAATATACGTTATTAACTCTGGAAAACATTTCCATTTCTGATTCAAGCATCAATATCTCCCCACCTCTATCAATCTCAAACTGTAAACTAGTAAGAGAACAACTTCCCAATTATAAACCCCAAAGGCCGAAACCAACATCAGATCGATACCCAGAAAGCCATTTAACTCAACTAATTTCCATTTTGTTTCTAATTTCATTAATTCCATATAAATTCCTAATTCAAACCCCAAATTCCTTTATAATATTTTATTTGCAAAATATTTACTTTAATCTATTTTTTCACATAGAATGTGAATAATATGTCCTTATATAATCAAAATACTTTGATTTCTTATTTTTAAAACAATATCCCAAATCCAATTTCTTTTCTTACTTTTATTTATAGAATTTTCATATAAAAACTTATTTTATACTTCTAACACTAAAATCTCATTTAATTTCCTTTAAAAATGCTATGTTCAAAATTCATTAAAAACATCGGCGTTAAAACCGATTTTCACTCCTCTATATAAATTCAGATTTATATATCCAATTTATCAAATGATAAATATTTTATTTAATTTATAAACATCATTTATAATTTTTTCTTTCAATTTGTATATGTTAAAATAGATTTTATTTAATATCTAATTTAAATCCATATCATGTTATACCCGTGTGCGAAGCACGGGTGTAAATCTTCCTAATGTAAAATTCTCCTTTTATAAAATTCTATTCATTTTCCAAATATATCCATTTATAAAATTATTTCCATTTTATAATTATTTCCTTTTTATAAAATTCTTTCCATTTTATAATTATTTCCTTTTTATAAAATTCTTTCCGTTTTATAATTATTTCCTTTTATAATTATATTTATTTCCTATAAATATTTCATTTTCAAAATACACTTTGAAATTTTCCTTTTTACATTCTAGTATTTCTTATGGTATTTAAAATATCAATTAAATAGATCAGTGTCATCAAAATCAATCAGAGGTTTTATATCACATCATATATCACAATATATGAAAACAAATAGTATTATAAATATTGAGGAATCCAGTTGGTTTCTTCCAACATGTTTCCCAGCATCCACAGACGTTAAACAATTTAATTAACATCAACTTCATTTTAATACGAAATATTCTGATAAACTGAATCAATATTCGATTAATGATTTATTTATATATATCGTTATCTATAATTTCAACCAATCAAATTGCAGTTCATCCGAACAAACAAAAAACAACAATCAACCATCATTCATCAATTCTAAAAATATGTTATAAAAATATAACTGGGTAGAGTTAGTGAGATTTACTCACATTGGACGATCATCATTAAATAACGATAACTGTCGGTTGATTTAGACAGACACTTTATTTTTTTATAAATTGTAACGAGCTCCAATTCACTCCCAATCAGTTCCATTGTGTAGCTCTCGTTCATACAATCCCAATGGATCTTGTTTCGTCTGATTTTGATAACGTATGATAAAGTTATCAATTTTTATACATTCGAATATACTTTAAATAATGCTACTATAAATAAATTATAATTACCCTGGTTACCCTTCTAATAAATCACGTGAATTCCCAATCCTTTTTCCTCTAGTTCTTGCTGTCCTCTATTAATTCCCTTCTCCAGACATTAACGCCATCTTCCTTCCCAATCCTTATTTAACATTTTAATTACCATGATTCAGTGCTTAATCCCTTTATTTGCAAATTCAAATACCTGCAACCCAGTTATACTTTCTAGGTGAACATTAAACGAAATCATCCAGTCCTTCGAATAAAGTCCATGTTCATCTATAATCCTCTGCCGCCACTATCAGCAATCGGAGCCGACATCGACGCCATACCAACCCATCGCTAAAGACAAGCGCCAACTCCTGAAATCCTACTTCTATTTTGAAATAAAACTGTTGGACTTTGTTTTGTACCAGTCTTCACTTTGTTTTTTTTAATTAAATGTGCCTTAGCATTTTTCAAAACCCATTCACATAGAACCCATACGCGCAAAAGCTGCTTCCCTCACACGCTCCATTTCTTGACCTCGACAGCCCCTTAATCGTCTGCTTCCCTTTCACGTAACACACCCTCACATAACTAAAACCCAACTTCATGAACCTTGGTTGCGGCAAAGAGGAACCAACGAACCATAGACCTGGGAAGAACACATGCTCCTTACGTGGGTTTTTGAATTTATGTTGTATTTGCTTTTTGTTTGCACTAAAGTTGTATTCTTATGAAGAGGACTAGCAGTTTTAAGATTTTAAGAGAGTTATAAATCTTGTTTTCAACTTTTATTGTATTAAGAAAATGTCTCGGCGGAAAAATATGAAAAGTTCTCACGAAGAAGAAATCCAAGAGAACTGTATGTATTTATATGTCTTCAAGACTTCATGATAAAGTAAAAAGGGATTTGTAGGTTTTCAGAATTGATGGAAACTTTGATTGGCCATATCATAGCTCTGTCGTTTTTGAGGGACTAGGACTGTGCTAAAAGGGTGGGTAAGAAGCTTGGTAGCTAAGGCATATATTAAAATATATAAAGACACTAAGGGTACGCCATCTCATAAAATTTCATATGTTTATAGACTACTGTCAACAAAAATAAACTTACTGCTATGACAGGAAATGTGCCACGATTCCAAAAATATAATAATATAGACAGATTAGCTTATTCTATGATGTCCCAAAATGTTGATTTAGTGTGTAAAATACTCCAAATAAAAAGTTGCTTATTTTCCAAAATAAAAATTACAGTAAAATTTTAAAAATTAAATTATACTTACGTCGAAAAGGATTTGTCCAAATTCGAAACCGATATTTAATTTAAATTAAATAACCGTTATGGCTTATAAGCGATTTCATAGCGACTATTTGAAAATTTGATTTGGACATAACTTAAAATTTTTAAGCAAAATCTCCATTTTTCACCTTCATTTGAAAAATATAGTTCAACAGATTCCAACGTTCCTTATTTCACAAAAATCCGACTTAAAATGGATTCTGTATATTCGTTTAAAGTTCGAATTGCCAAATTAGGAACTGCCGCGTGATTTCAAGCTCGATTATAATTTTATTATAATTAATACGTTCAATTGACATTTATAAATAAATCCGTTAATATAATTCAATTCTAAATTGAATTACATATTTTAAATTGTCCAATTCACACAATATTGAGAATTCTGTTATTTCCAATTATTTCAGAATTAAATATATTATTCAATTATTTATATTAATTAAATATTCAATATTATTTAATTAAAAAACCATTTATTTCTCTAAATCACTATTTAAATAATTAAATTAATTAATTATTATACTGTAAAAATTCGGGATGTTACATTCTTCCCCACTTAAAATAATTTCGTCCTCGAAATTGCTAAGGTAGAAAACAAACCTTATTAACTGGATTAAAAATTATTTGTTTACTTATTAACTTCAATTTCAACTGAACCAATTAATTTCAATTAAATATTAATTAAGTCCGACTAACTAAAATTTTCAAAAATTCCGAAAATACTCTAACACCTTAAATTTTCGGAAAATTTTGCCAGCACATCCTTTGTACGGCTCAATCGGTACAACTACAACTCGCCTCTCTAGGCCTTCTCCAACCCAAAAGAAAATCAAACAGCCAAGAGGCTTGCCAAACAGGCTCATAAATCTAATGCTTATACAAAATATAAACTTGCACCTTTTTGTTGGGCATATCATTATATCCTTCCATCTGCTACCAATTCATCATATACCAATGTCATCTCAATAAAACTCCAATCAATTTTATCTTCAAACCCAATCATTCACTTATAACCCAGCCAAATTTCATTTCAAATCAAAGTTCTATTTTTGATTCCAAACTCCTAACTCATCAATTTAACTGACTTAACTCGTTAAGTTCTATTCATGTATTTCATTAACTAATTAATTTCTCTAATTAATTATCTTTAATTCAATCCCAATTTGCTTTCACAAGTATTATTTAACTTTTTTTTATTTCATCAATCTCTCCTTCGGAGTTTTAAATAGTCTACTCTTTTCAAAAATAAAAATATTAATTTTGTAGTATCAAACAACTTGTTTTTCTCAAAACAATTCAAAACAAAATCTTTGGTAGTAATCCTTCGCTTAGAACTCGAAAATGAACACCGATGATGCTGTGCTGTCATCTTCGGAATTTAATTTCTAGCGATCGAAGTAAATTCAATACTGTAATACTTTTCAAAACCATTTCTTAATCATTTCTATTTTGAAATACATTTTAAAATGCCATTCACAGTGCTTGTAAAACAATTTAAAATTTCCCAGGATTTAAAAATTTCCTTATATACTTAACCCAAATTCATTTGTTAATATCTTTCCAGGTTTCCAGGGTTTTAAATTTTCAATTCCGATTTTTATTCAGATTTAATTCATTTCATAATGCTTATATGTTTTTAGATTGGTTATTTATATCCATTTCAATTATAATCTTATTCGATTATAATCATGACCAACACATCAAATATAATAATTCCAATATATACACTTCTTTTATAACGAAATATATTTCAGGTAAAATTATTCCATTTACCCTCTTTTTAAAGCATACTATGTAGGTTCATCGTATTCGAGTGTTCATAAACTCCTACCGATACAGTGGATCAAACTGATCGACCAGAACTCATATACAACTCAACCAATAAATCTCGACAATATAAACCAGTTTTTATGTCAAATAACAGATACACGCTTATATATATATATATATGCTCAAACTCAATCTAGGGTATTATTAACCCTATCTCTACTGAGTTACGCCACAGAGCCAAGGTAATTACTTAACCTTCAACTATGATACCACCGTAACAAACCAAAATTTTCGACCTAGAAAATCAACATAAAACCCATGTCAATTATACAGACATTGAACAATCCAGATCATTAATAAAAAGAAGTTAGAGGGTGAGAATAGATAAGATAGAAAATTAGAATAGACGAAGAATAAGAACATAAAAACGGAACCAGAGTAACACAAATCTCACAACAAAACGAATAAAATATATTATGTAACATAACTCTGAAATAAAATCAGTATGTGTATATAATACCATTATCGAAGTACAACACTTACAACACAGCAGAAATAACAATAGATATATATCCTGAAGCCTCCTGCTCCAGCTTTTCAAGTATATCTGAAAAATCCCAACTACTGTACCGCCCGTACAAAATTGGGTACCCAAGAGTTTAGGGAAAACAAAAAAAGAAAAACTATGGGTCAGTCATGTGACCGGTGTGAGTAAACTCTAAACATTTGTTTAACTTTTCCAAGTCGTTTTCAAAGGCAATGATAATCGTAAGACCAATCCACACATAAATACAGACGATTTTTACCTTACGATAACCCAAAATATTCCTAAGATCAATAATTTCTGATATTATAATAATGTCTAAACCAAGTAGATAGCAATCTAGTAGAACGCTTTCATCACACGTTCTACATATACAATATACAATCAAAAACCGCAGGCTCTTATTGGGTAATGGATTCCAACCATGACAAGGTATGGAACCACCTTCTGATCATTGAACGCTTGAAGCGATAAATTGGAGTTCAACAAGAACATCTTGTAACTCGGCCACACATGACCGGCCATTCATTTCGCTTGAATGTTCTGAATATATTGTCACATTATGGTTTGTATACCAACATAATCGTTCCCGCGAGATACAGAATTGAAAGAAGTAACAAATATGAATATTCTCTAGATGGTGACAATATACCCTCCTTGGGTGTGACCCACTTAGCCATGCTGCCTGCCCGATTTCTGGCATTTCCCAATTGATGAGGCTTGAGGTCATAACGTATCTTTTAACAGATCACTCCTTCATTTACTTTGAATGCTACATCGTCATACCCGTCAATCACAAATTGATTTCCCAAAAAATACCACGATTATAAGGGAAGAGAAACGAGTTCCTCCGCCACCAACGTAAATACGTTTGAAATGATTAACTCATGCGATCTACTAGATATACTCTGTCAGACATTCTTCCATTCAAGTTGTTCTGGGACTGGACAACCCAAAGGCACTATTCTGTAAATCCATCTTAGGCAATTTCTACCTAGGATTTTCTAAATAGCCCTTGCATAACTCCGTCTTCAATTATCTTCATCATATTTGATTCACACCGCTAATGTCATACTGAGTAGTTTTCAGATAATATATATGATCCCGGTCTCTCCGTATTGACAACGGAAATGGTCAAAAATTTTGATAGTCAGTGATCTAACTATCGAAGGAAAACATGTGTACAAACAACGGTCGTACTTCCAAGTGGAAATCTTATTGATCAATCATCATTTCATTTCCCAATTTCTCATTTATCGTTTCCATATATCCATAAATTCCTTATTTTCTAAAATTAGAAAATATGTGTTATTAACTTTGGAAAACGTTTCCATTTCTGATTCACACATCAATATCTTACCCACTCTATCAGTCTCTAACTGTAAACTAGTAAGAGAACAACTTCCCAAGTATAAACCCGAAGGCCGAAACCAACATCAGATCGATACCCAGAAGCCATTCAACTCAACGAATTTCCAATCAGTTTCTAATTTCAGTAATTCTGTTTAAATTCCTAATTTAAACCCCAAATTCCTTTATAATATTTTATTTGCAAAATATTTACTTTATTCTATTTTTTCACATAGAATGTGAATAATATTTCTTTATATAATCAAAATAGTTTTATTTTGTATTTTAAAAACAATATCCCAAATCCAATTTCTTTTCATACTTCTATTTATAGAATTTTCATATAAAAACTTATTTTCTACTTCTAGCACTAAAATCTCATTTAATTTCCTTTAAAAATGCTGAGTTCAAATTCCATTAAATACATTGGTGTTAAAACCGATTTTCACTCCTCTATATAAATCAGATTTATATTTCCATTTTATCCAATGATAAATATTTTATTTAATTTATAAACATCATTTATAAATTTATCTTTCCAATTTATATATGTTAAAATAGATTTTGATTTAATATCTACTTTAAATCCATATCATGTTATACCCGTGTGCGAAGCACGAGTGTAAATCATCCTAATGTAAAATTCTCCTTTTATAAAATTCTATTCATTTTCCAAATATTTCCTTTTATAAAATTATTTCCATTTTATAATTATTTCCTTTTTATAAAATTCTTTCCATTTTATAATTATTTCCTTTTTATAAAATTCTTTCCATTTTATAAATATTTCCTTTTATAATTATACTTATTTCATACAAATGTTTCATTTTCAAAATACACTTTGAAAATTCCTTTTTTACATTCTAGTACTTCTTATGGTATTTAAAATACCAGTTAAACAGGCCAGTGTCATCAAAATCAATCATAGGTTTTATATCACATCATATATCATAATATATGAAAACAAATAGTATTATAAATATTGAGGAATCCAGTTGGATTCCTCCAACCTATTTCCCTGCATCCACAAACATTAAACAATATAATTAACATCAACTTCATTTCAATATGAAATATTCTGATAAACAGAATCGATATTTGATTAAGGATTTATATATATCATTATCTATAATTACAACCAATCAGTTAGCAGTTCATCCAAACAAACAACACAGAGCAATCAACCATCATTTATCAATTCTAAAAATACGTTGTAAAAATATAACTGGATAGAGTTAGTGAGATTTACTCACATTGGCCAATCATCGTTAAATAACGATAACTGTCAGTTGATTCAGACAAACAATTTATTTTGCTATAAATTTTAACGAGCTCCAATTCACTCCCAATCAGTTCCATTGTGTGGCTCTCGTCCATACGATCCCAACGGATCTTGTTTCGTCTAATTTTGACATTGTATGATAAAGTTATCAATTTTTATATGTTCGAATATACTTTAAACAATGCTACTGTAATTAAATTATAATTACCCTGGTTACCCTTCTAATAAATCACGTGGATTACCAATCCTTTTTCCTCCAGTACTTGCCGCCCTCTACGGATTACCTTCTCCAGGCATTAACGCCCACTTCCTTCCCAATCCTTATTTTACATTTTAATTACCATGATTTGGTGCTTAATCCCTTTATTTGCAAATTCAAACACCGGTAACCCAGTTATACTTTACAGGTGAACATTAAACGAAATCATCCAGTCCTTCGAATGGAGTCCACGTTCATCTTTAATCCTCCGCCGTCACTATTGGCCATCGGAGCCGACGCCATACCACCCCATCTCCAGAGACAAGCGCCAACTCCTAAAATCCCACTTCTATTTTAAAACAAAACCGTCAAACTTTGTTTTGTACTAGTCTTAACTTTGTTTTTTGAATTCAATGCGCCTTAGTATTTTTCAAAGCCCATTCACATAGAACCCATTCCCGCAGCTGCTTCCCTTAATCGCTTCATCTTCTTGACCTTGATAGCCCCTTAATCGTCTGCTTCCCTTTCATGTAACACACCCTCACACAACTGCAACCCAAATTCATGAACTTTGTTCGCGACAAAGAGGAACCAGCGAACCACAAACCTAGGAAGAACACATGTCCCTTGCGTGGGTTTTTGAATTCATACAGTATTTGCTTTTTTTTGCACTAAAGTTGTATTCTTATGAAGAGGACTAGCGGTTTTAAGATTTTAAGAGAGTTATAAATCTTGTTTTCAAATTTAATTGTATTAAGAAAAAGTCTCGATGGAAAAAAATTAAAAGTTCTCGCGAAGAAGAAATCAAGGAGAACTGTATGTATTTATATGGCTTCATGACTTCATGACCAAGTAAAATGGGATTTGTAGGTTTTCAGAATTGATGGAAACTTTGACTTGCTATAACATAGCTCTGTGGTTTTCAAGGGAATAGGACTTTGCTGAAAGGATGGGTAAGAAGCTTGGTAGCTAAGGCATATATTAAAATATATAAAGATATTAAGGGTACGCCATCTCATAAAATTTCATATGTTTATAGACTACTGTCAACAAAAATAAAAATACCGTTATGACAGGCAATGTGCCACAATTCCAAAATATAATAATGTAGACAGATTAGCTTATTCTGTGATGTCCCGAAATGCTGATTTAGGGTGTAAAATACTCCAAATAAAAATTTGCTTATTTTCCAAAATAAAAATTACAATAAAATTTTAAAAATTAAATTATATTTATGTCTAAAAGGATTTGTCCAAATTCGAAACCGATATTTAATTAAAATTAAATAATCATTATGGCTTATAAGCGATTTCATGGCGACTATTTGAAAATTTGATTTGGATATAACTTACAAGTTATAAAGAAAAATCTCCATTTTTCACCTTCATTAGAAAAATACAGTTCAACAGATTCCAACGTTTCTTATTTCACAGAAATCCGACTTGAAAAGGATTCTGTATATTCGTTTAAAGTTCGAATCGCCAAATTACGAACTGTTGAAAGGGTCGGGTGTATGCAACTTGTGCAGGATCTATAATATGGCTATGCGGAAAGTATGTGATATACTAACTTGTATATTTATAATAGTTATGCAGGTAAAAATTTTAATGTAAAAAGATCTCACAGAAGCAATATCACAGATAAGCAAATATAGCAAATGCAGTAAATAAGAAAAATCACACCAGGGATTTTTATACTGGTTCGGAGCACCGTCCTACGTCCAGTCCCAGACTTCTATCTGGATTTTCACTAAACAACAACCTCACTTCACCCGGAGGAAACAGGTTTACAATACCCGAGCAGCCGAACGGGATTTCACGCCTCTAACAACACGAGGACTTCAACACTTGCCTCTTATAACACGAGGACTTCAACACTTGCCTCTTATAACACGAGGACTTCAACACTTGCCTCTTACAACACCGAGGACTTCAACAATAATAAGATTTTGACTTTGAATGTGTTCTTCTTTCAACACTGATTTGTCAACAATTGAGTACACCCTTCCTATAATCTTATCCTCAAATGTAATTTGATGTTTAGTAAGATTAGGAAGTAAAATATCGAGTTGAATCACAAGTATATGAAATATGCTTGGAGATTCAAACGATTATTGAATGCTTTTGAGTGCTTTTTGAGTGAAGAGAATAATGCAAGATAGATCAGAAAATAGAGAGTAAATTCGGTGATTTGAATGATTGCAAATTTATGTATTTATAAAGATCGAGTAGTTGCAATTATTGGTGAAGAGTTGCAATCAAAAGAAGTGATTATTCATGAGAAGAAATGGATGCAACTCTTAGAGAAAGGAGATGACTTTTCACAAAAATTTAAAAAGCTGTTGACCTATGAAATCTATAGGTCGACATGTTTTTAGCCGTTGTAATTCAAAAACCTGTTAACCTATAAAAATTTGTAGGTCGACCTATTTTTGACCGTTACATTTTAAAGACCTGTTGACCTATAAAAATTTGTAGGTCGACATGTTTTTGGCCATATGCATAAAAAAATGCTTTTATAAGAAATATTTTAAAGCAATTAGAAGTATGATCATTTGAGGATAGATTTTAACATTTTTTACTCTAAATAATCAACTTCTAACCTATGAAGTCATCTTGTCTTCTTTTTGTCGATGTAGAAGCTTCTTCTTGTCATAAATCAAAACAACCTTTGAAGCTTTGACTCAACATTCTCCCCATTTTTGATTGATGACAACATGGCTTAATAAGGTATTGTTCCTTGTATATTTGCTCCCCCTGTATATATGCTCCCCCTGTATATATGCTCCCCCTGAATTATATAATCTGCATGGCATTTGTTAGTAATATTTTCTCCCCCTTTGTCATCGACAAAAAGGGTGATTACAACAATATATATAAGACTAAGCAATAAAACATGAATAAACGATAGAACGAAATACATAGATTGTCATACATATTACAAGCCAAACCAGAATAAACACACCAGAAGTACCAGGAAGTAGCATAGTTAAATACAGAAGCAAATTAAAAGGTTAAACGATAAATATGAGATGACTATTGTGAAGGCCAGTCCGAATCATTATCGTCCTCGTCATCTTTGTTTCCTTCCTCCTCTTGTTCCTCATTGTCGCTGTTATCATCGTCCTTTTCAATATCGTCATGAGCTTCTTCTTCAATATACGACATTCCACGACCACGAGTATGTTGAGTACTTGCTCCAGAGCTAGTTCCTTCTTCAGAGGAAGACCATGTAAAAGTAGGTGGCATTGGTCGTTTTCCGGGATCTTGAGCAAGGGTTGCGGAAGTTGAAGCACAAGAGATTGCTTCCCAAATTGTACTGAAGAAAGACTTTAATTTGTTGAACCACTTATCGAGTTTGGTGTCCAAGCGGTCGAGTTTATTATCGGTACGTTTTAGTCGAGCTTCGAGTAAGAATTGATTACGTGCAATTTGCTCAAGAGTTTCCTTAGTCGAAGAAGTAGGAGGCGGAATTGTAACATCTTCAGGCCTTTGCCTAGGGATTTGAGAAGAAGATGTTTGTGGAGGACCTTGTTCAACATAGTGTTCAAATGGAATAATACTCATAGCAGGAATCGGTAGCTTCATCCTATTTTTAGATGCTTTATCAATACATTTTGGTATTGATATTGTAGATTCGGGAGATCTTACGCCACATTCCATGAGACAACGTATGATATACTCGTTATAAAACAAGTGTGGCCTTGAACGTTTATTTACTATCACAATCTCATCGAAAATCATGTCTATCCAATTTACCCTGATATTTGCAAAAATGGCATACAGGGATTTAAAGTTTTCTCTATACACTGCATCAAAGTTACCAGTCCTTGGAAGAAGAGTGTGTGTGTGATACAAAGGTGGAGAAGTCTGGCCGATGGTCTTAGATTGATACCCTTAATACTTGACTTATGGTCTTCAATAAAAAGGTGACTATTTTTATCTCGAATATGTATAGGGCAAAAATCACTACTAAATTGAATACCTTCGTTGTGGGTTCGGAGTATTTCTGCCATCCGGTCTTTGGAAAGAAAGACGTGTTGACCACAGACTACGGACCATAAGCAATTATCCGAGTTTTGGGGTTTAAATTTGTCTAAATTGAGATTGGCATAAAAAAGTTTTATCAAGGTATGACTTATCTCAACATTATTGTCTTCAAAATATAGTAGAGACTTTATACCCGCTCTTCTTGATAGTTCACTAACATCGTAGAGGATGAAATCAGAGAATTTGAGAAATGATCCGTGGTGAATTGTATAGTCTTTCATCTTGTTCCATCTAGTCACAGCAAGAGGATCCATAAGCCATTGCTTGATTTGAGTATCAATAGGTTGAACATGGGCTTGAGAAGATGTGGTTTTTGACTTCTTATGCTTAGGAGCCATTGAAGAGATTGGGGATTTTGAAGATTTCTAATAGATTAGGTTTTTAAAGAAGAGAGATTATGAAAAATTCTTAAGAGTTATGGATTTAGAAGATGATGAGAATGAATAAATAAGGGTGTTTGATGAAGAGATGTAAGGATTTTAAATAATGAATGGATGGATTGTAATGAAGGGATGTACTTAATCAAAAAAAGAACCAACGTGTCTAACAGGGATATGAACAAAAACTGAAGGCGGTCGACAGGTAGATTAGGGGCTGTCGACAGGTAAAAGTTCGAGAAGACACTTTTTATATAAAACCGGTCGACAGGAAAAATATAGACGGTCGACAGGTTAACTTTCTGGAAAAATACAAACCAAAAATTCTGTTTAGACCGGTCGACAGGAAAAAATATAGGCGGTCGACAGGTTAACTTTCTGGAAAAATATGAACCAAAAATTCTGTTTAGACCGGTCGACAGGAAAAATCCTGGCGGTCGACCGTTAAAGTTTCTGGTTGAAATTTTGTAGCGTTGTATAACTGGACCGGTCGACAGGCTAATATTGGGGCGGTCGACAGGTACTGATTAATTTTGTTTTTACCAAATGATGTGAATATATAAGCTTTAAAAAAAAAAAAAAATTATTCAAAACAAAAGTGAATACAAAACAAATACGAATTTATTTTTAGAAAAACTCTAAATGCAAAGAATTTATCTTCTTGGCTCCCATGGATTCTTTGGTTCCCAAGGATTGTATCTCTCACTAGCTCCTTCATTGTTTTGATAATTTCTATCCCAAGAGTTTGGAGTTCGTGAAGATGTTGGTATAGGAATTGGTTCATGTACGCCATGCCTGTCAGAACCACAGAAGAGAGAAGCTAATCGTTCGAGGTACGTCAAACGTGAAGTCGTGAGTTTTTGCTCGTAAAACATTTGTTGCTGATAGTAATGCATTTCGTCGATCTTTTCTTTGGTTCGGGGAGAGCAAAATAAAACTTTCTTGCTTCTCTTAGGAGTAGGCGTGGTTCCTGGCGTTCGAGATGGTGGATGATAACCTGGTGGATGCTCTGGTGTTTTTTGGGGAGTTATGTTCCGTTGGTTCGGAACTCGTGATTGAAATGTGGGAGTTTTCGGCACATTTTTCACAAAAGTGTGCCATGAGGTAAAAGAAATTATATAGGAGTTTTGAGAGAATGTTTGTCTGATAGCACTCAAAAACAAAACGCATTTATATAGAGAGAGTTTTCTATTTTAAGGAAAATAAAGAAAAAGATGGTTTGTATTAGCTTTACCGTAGAAAAACTCTCTGCTATATATAGTAAAAAGAAAAGTCATTGGTTTCTGATTAAGAGATACGAACTCTTGTTATATTAAACAATATTATCCTTCGAGTTCTTTTCTGGAAACCAACCCTAGCTCTCTACGTAACTTGACAAAAATTGATTCTTGTAGAGGCTTTGTGAATATATCAGCTAGTTGGTTTTCTGTATTAACGTATTCAAGATTTATATTTCCTTTTTCAATGTTATCTCTTAGAAAATGATGTCGAATGTCAATGTGCTTAGTTCGAGAGTGGTTAACTGGGTTTTTGGATAAATTTATTGCACTTGTGTTGTCACAATATATAATAGAGTTTGTTAAGTTCATACCAAAATCTCAAAGTGTTTGTTGCATATATATAATCTGTGTACATGCCAAAGCTGCTGAAATATATTCTGCCTCGCATGTCGATAGTGAAACACAATTTTGTTTCTTACTAAACCAAGAAACAAGTGATTTTCCAATGAAATGGCACGTACCAGTTGTACTCTTTCTATCCGTTCGTGATCCTCCGAAATCAGCATCACTATATGATACTCATTCGAATGCACAATCCTTAGGATAGAAAAGACCGAAATCTTTGGTGTTATTAAGATATCGAATAATTCGTTTCACTGCTCGTAAATGCGATTCCTTGGGATCAGCTTGAAAACGTGCACACAAACAAACACTCATCATAATGTCAGGACGACTAGCTGTTAAATATAAGAGAGAACCTATCATACTTCGATACGTCTTTTGGTCTACACTCCTCCCACTTTCATCTTTTTCAAGATGACTAGTTGTACTTATCGGAGTTGGTTTTCCGGAAGTATTTTCAAGTCCGAATCTTTTAACAAGATTTTCACAATATTTCTCTTGGTTTATGAAAATACCATTTGGAAGTTGTTTAATTTGAAGACCAAGAAAGTATGATAACTCTCCCATATGTGACATTTCAAATTCTTTGGTCATGATATCTGAAAATTCCTTACAAAGTCTCTCATTTGTTGAACCAAAGATTATGTCGTCCACATATATTTGAACAACAAGTATATCTTTGTGCGAATGTTTAATAAATAATGTTTGATCAACCTTTCCTATTTGGAATCCAGAGTCGATAAGATGACTTCGTAGTCGTTCGTACCAGGCACGTGGTGCTTGTTTTAAACCGTACAAAGCCTTTTTAAGCTTAAAAACATGATCTGGATATTTTTCATGTTTAAATAAGGGTGGTTGTTCAACATATACTTTTTCTTTTATTAAACCGTTTAGAAACGCACTCTTGACATCCATTTGATATAATTTAAAATTATGATGACAAGCAAACGATAGAAGAATTCTGATTGCTTCTAGTCTAGCGACAGGTGCAAAAGTTTCTTCATAATCGATACCCTCTTCTTGATTATATCCTTGAGCTACTAACCGTGCTTTGTTCCGAGTTATGTTTCCTTGTTCATCAACTTTGTTTTTGTAAACCCATTTAGTTCCGATAACTGATTGATCGGATGGCCTTGGAACAAGTTCCCATACATCATTGTGTTCGAACTGATTAAGTTCTTCTTGCATAGCAATGATCCAATATTCATCGGTAGCAGCTTCTTTAGGATTCTTAGGTTCGATGTTTGAAATGAATGCAACATGTCCCATTTGGTTAAGTTGACTTCTAGTTCTAATTTGAGATGAAACTTCTCCGATTATATTTTGAACCGGATGATCTCTCAATATTCTTGGAGGAGATCTTATTCTAGTTGGAGAAACTATCTCAGGAGGTTGAGGAATATCGTTGATAATTTCGGAGTCAGAATCCTCATTTGTGACAACAGTGTCATTTATATTGATATTTTCGTCATCATCAATTTTTATATTAGGAAACTGATAGTATTCATCGAAGGATATATGAAGTGATTCTTCGATAATTTTGGTTCTTTTATTGAATATACGATAAGCTTTACTATGATCTGAATAACCAACAAAGATTCCTTCGTCAGCTTTTGAATCAAATTTACCAAGATGATCTTTCGTGTTTAAAATAAAACATTTCGAACCAAAAACTTTGAAGTATGAAATATTTGGCTTTCTTTCATTAAATAATTCATATGGTGTATTTTTAGTTAGAGGTCGAATGGAAACTCGATTCAAAACATAACATGCAGTTGCTATAGCTTCTGCCCAAAAATGCTTTGGTAACGTGCTTCCATTTAATAATGTTCTTGCACATTCTTGTAACGTTCGATTTTTCCGTTCTACAACCCCGTTTTGTTGTGGAGTTCTAGGAAAGGAAAAATTGTGTGATATACCTTTCTTTGCACAAAAATGTTCAAATTTATTATTTTCGAACTCTCCGCCATGATCACTTCTTATATTCTTTACTTTAAGTCCCTTCGATTTTTGAATACGTTTGACGAAGGATTTGAATTTTTCAAAAGTGTCATTTTTATTTTTAAGAAACATAGTCCAAGTATATCGAGAATAATCGTCAACGATTACAAATACATACCGACTATGATTTATGGATTGTATTTGAGTAGGTCCAAATAAATCCAAATGTAATAGTTCAAGTGGTTGTAATGTCGAGATTACTTTCTTAGATTTAAATGATGACTTGGTTAGTTTTCCAATTTGACATGCGTCACAAAGATTGTCAACTTTGAAACTCAGATTTGGTAAACCTCTGACTAGATCATTTTTAGCTAGCTTGTCAATAGTTTTAAAGTTTATATGACAGAAACGTTTGTGCCATATCCATGGATCATTTTCCTTAGCAATAAGGCACATATTTGAATTTTGATTAAAATTCATATTTAAAATATATATATTTCTGTCTCTATAGCCTTCAAAAACTAAATTTTTATCTTGGTCGAGTATGTTACATTTGTCATTTGAAAAGGAAATCGTAAACCCTTTGTCACATAACTGACTAATGCTTAGTAAGTTATGTTTTAGATTTTTAACTAGCATGATATTAGTAATAAGAGGTAAATTAGAAGTACCGTAATTGCTCACATCGCCTTTGCCGATGATGAAGCCTTTTGAATTGTCTCCAAAAGTGACTGAGCCTCCATCAAAGTATGTAATATTCGTTAATATGCTCTTGTCTCCAGTCATATGCTTCGAGCAACCACTGTCCAGAATCCATTTTCCTCTTTTCTTAAGTGGGACCTGCAAAAATAATATTAAGTCCATGGTACCCACTTTTTATAGGGTCCTAAGAGTTAGGTCCTAGGAATCCAAACCCATATGGGTCCGGTATCCCCTTTATATAAATAATTTGGATTATGATGCACAGTACTTAAAAAATTTTGAATGTACTTGTTCCTAATCAAACTATTATTTGTTTTAGGAACCCATACTTTTATAAATTTAACATCCTTCTTTTGAGGTTTCACAATCGGTTTTGTTTTGGAATATAATAGACTAAGATTTTTCTTAGCTTCAGTTTCTTGCACTACCTTATTTTTCCTTTTTCTTTTACCAAGATGTTTCTTGATAACTTGTTTCTTATATCCCAATCCTTGTTTATTAGTAACTGATTGTGAATTCTCAATAATTTTAGTCAAATTTTCTCGACCTTTGTTAAAGTTAGAAACATTTTTAGAGATGTTATCTAACTTTGTTTGTAAACTAGCTTTTTCAAGGTCTAGAATCTTGACTTTTGCTTTAAGCTCATGATTTTCAGCAATGAGAATATCATTTTTCTCTTTTTGAACTTCAATTTCTTGAGTTAAAAGAGATAACTGAGAATTAGAATTAGAAGATAATTCTTGTTCCTTTTCTAGTTCCTCTTCTAATATTTTCTTCTCATCTTTTAACATATCTCGTTCTAGTTCTGCTCTATTCAACATTGCTTTGACTTCTTTTAATTCATGTTTTGTATCTTTAAATTTAAACATTAATTTATCATAAATATCAAGCATATTCTCAAAAGTAGGAATTTGTACCTCATCCTCTGTTGCCATAAAACATACATTTGCTTGTTCAGTGTCTGATTCACTTTCGCTGTCAGATGAAGATGAATCTGAATCATCCCATGTTACTGAGAATGCTCTTTTCTTCGATTTGTCTTTCTTGAATTTTTCGAATTTCTTCTTTTTCTCTGGACAATCTTTATGCATATGTCCCTTTTTGTGACAGTTGAAGCATTCCATAGTTGAAGAAGATGGTTTGTTTGATCCAAACTTCTTTTTGTCGTATCGACTAGCCTTTCTTTGTTTCAAAAACTTCTTAAAACCTTTTGCAATAAGTGCTAAGTCTTCATCTTCAGAGTCTGAAATGTCTTCATCTTTTCCGGCATGAAAAGCAACATTTTTCTTTTCTTCTTTTTGTTCTCTTCTAGCCTGTAAATTTGCTTCATAGGACATTAGATTTCCTATCAATTCATCTGGCTTCATGGTAGAAAGATCATTAGCTTCCTCTATGGCTAATACTTTTCCTTCCCATTCATTAGTCAGTGAATGTAGGATTGTTGAAACTACATCAAAGTCAGAATATTTTTGTCCTAAACCAATGAGAGCATGATGAATTGTTTGAAATCTTGAGTACATCTCATTGATTGTTTCATTTGACTTCATTTTGAAATTTTGAAATTGACTCTTCAACAAAGCTATTTTTGCTTGTTTAACCTTGTTAGTACCTTCATGAGTGGTCTTCAGTGTTTGCCAAATTTGATAAGCAGTGGTACAGATACTAACACGGTTATACTCATTTTGGTCTAATGCACAAAACAACATATTTATTGCTTTTGCATTTACAGCTGCTGATGTTTTCTCAGCAGGAGTCCATTCTGCATACTCAGTTGTTGGATTAACTATTTCTTTCTGAGTAGCATTCCAAGCATCATAACTTGTTGATTGCATATAGAAAGCCATACGTGTTGCCCAATAACTATAATTTAGGCCATTAAAGAAAGGAGATCTTTGTGTTGATTGACCTTCAGTGTAAGTGTTAGTGCTGGTACTTGCGTTATTTGCCATATTACTAGAATATATCAAATAACTGTGTTACGGTTATATGATAACCTCGCTCTGATACCAATTGAAAGGGTCGGGTGTATGCAACTTATGCAGGATCTATAATATGGCTATGCGGAAAGTATGTGATATACTAACTTGTATATTTATAATAGTTATGCAGGTAAAAATTTTAATGTAAAAAGATCTCACAGAAGCAATATCACAGATAAGCAAATATAGCAAATTCAGTAAATAAGAAAAATCACACCAGGGATTTTTATACTGGTTCGGAGCACCGTCCTACGTCCAGTCCCAGACTTCTATCTGGATTTTCACTAAACAACAACCTCACTTCACCCGGAGAAAACAGGTTTACAATACCCGAGCAGCCGAACGGGATTTCACGCCTCTAACAACACGAGGACTTCAACACTTGCCTCTTATAACACGAGGACTTCAACACTTGCCTCTTATAACACGAGGACTTCAACACTTGCCTCTTACAACACCGAGGACTTCAACAATAATAAGATTTTGACTTTGAATGTGTTCTTCTTTCAACACTGATTTGTCAACAATTGAGTACACCCTTCCTATAATCTTATCCTCAAATGTAATTTGATGTTTAGTAAGATTAGGAAGTAAAATATCAAGTTGAATCACAAGTGTATGAAATATGCTTGGAGATTCAAACGATTATTGAATGCTTTTGAGTGCTTTTTGAGTGAAGAGAATAATGCAAGATAGATCAGAAAATAGAGAGTAAATTCGGTGATTTGAATGATTGTAAATTTATGTATTTATAAAGATCGAGTAGTTGCAATTATTGGTGAAGAGTTGCAATCAAAAGAAGTGATTATTCATGAGAAGAAATGGATGCAACTCTTAGAGAAAGGAGATGACTTTTCACAAAAATTCAAAAAGCTGTTGACCTATGAAAATCTATAGGTCGACATGTTTTTAGCCGTTGTAATTCAAAAACCTGTTGACCTATAAAAATTTGTAGGTCGACCTATTTTTGACCGTTACATTTTAAAGACCTGTTGACCTATAAAAATTTGTAGGTCGACATGTTTTTGGCCATATGCATAAAAAAAATGCTTTTATAAGAAATATTTTAAAGCAATTAGAAGTATGATCATTTGAGGATAGATTTTAACATTTTTTACTCTAAATAATCAACTTCTAACCTATGAAGTCATCTTGTCTTCTTTTTGTCGATGTAGAAGCTTCTTCTTGTCATAAATCAAAACAACCTTTGAAGCTTTGACTCAACAACTGTCACGTTATCTCAAGCTCGATTATAGTTATATTATAATTAATACATTCAACTGACATTTATAAATAAATTCATTAGTATAATTCAATTCTAAACTGAATTATATATTTTAAATTTTCCAATCTGCACAATATTATGAATATTGTTATTTCTGATTATTTCAGAATTAAATATATTATTCTATTATTTATATCAATTGAATATTCAATATTATTTAATTAAAAAACCATTAAATTCTCTAAATTACCATTTAAATAATTAAATAAATTAATTATTAAACCTTAAAAATAGGGACGTTACACAGTGAGTTGAAGCTTCTTCGAGCTTGATATGAGCTTGTCGATGTACATGGCTTTCGGATGGCTTTTGTGCTCCCGGTTCGAAACCCTTGTCGGTGTCGCCACTAGGCAGATTAGTATGGATAGCCTATATCTCCTCTAGGGTTTCGGTTTGCCTTCTGGTGGAACCTTCGGATGAGCCTAACCTTCCCGGGAGTGGCTTCCGTTGTTTCACTCATTTTTTAATAGAAGGCCCCCCGTTGCCTTAATACTTCAAGGCTAGTTCTGGATAACTCCTGGGCACTTCAAGCTTGGTATCTTTAATGCCTTTATCTCCTGATGCATCGGTGTTTAAGCAGATTAGTACCGACAGCCCTTCCGTCTTTCTTGGTTTCTATTAGCAAAACTCTTGACTCCATCTTTTCTAACTTGAGTGACCTTTTGTTATAAGACCACCCTTCAAGATACACCCTACCGGATATAACTTGCCGGCATTCTATAGCTTTTGAATTTTCTCTGGTGTTTGGCTTTTTCCTTCCGGAGGATTCTTCTGTCTCTTTGCATACCCAATACCCCTTCACTTGTCAGCCTGTTTAGGGGTTAATTTTGGTAGTAACATCCCCCCCAAGTAAAGGGATTTTTTTGACTTTCCAAGTCAAATTTTCCTTTTCCGGATTCTTTTCCATTTTATTTGTGAGTGGTTTTTATTGTTCGATTGCATAACAAAACCTCCAAGGTACTATTCTTATGCTAGTTCTTACTTGATCATTGAAGGTTGGAAGTCAGTGATCGACTTCTTGTTTTGATGATAGCTTTAAACTAACCTTTACTCGGGTAAATTAAAGATTGAAGACCGGAAATCCACTTCCGATATTAATATAAGTCCTGAACCAAACCTTATTTGGGTAACTTAAAGATTGAAGACCAAAAATTTCCTTCTGGTATTAACAGAAGTCCCAAACTATCACATGTTTGGTTAATTAAAGGTTAATGACCAGAAATTCCCTTCAGTTATTAATAGAAGTCCCAAACCAACCCTTATTTGGGTAATTAAGGATTGAAGACCAAAAATCCCCTTCCAGTATTAATAAATGTCCCAAACCAAGAAATCCCCTTTCGGTAGTAATAGAAGTCCCAAACCAACCCGTGTTTGAATACCAGAAATCCCCTTCTGATATTAATAGAAGTCCCTAACCAACCCTTGTTTGGGTAAATAAAGATTGAAACCAGAAATCCCAGAAATCCCCTTTCGATATTAAAAAGAAGTCTCAAACTAACCCTTATTTGGGCAATTAAAGATTGAAGACCAGAAATTCCCTTCTGGTATAAATAGAAGTCCCAAACTAACCCTTATTTGGGCAATAAAAGATTGAAGACTAGAAATCCCCTTCCGGTATTAATAGAAGTCCAAACCAACCCTTGTTTGATTAATTAAAGATTGAAGAACAAAAATCCCATTCTGGTATTAATAGAAGTACCAAACTAACCCTTGTTTGGGTATTTGAAGATTGAAGACCGGAAATCCCCTTCCGCATTAATGTTTTGGTATCCCCCTTGGATTTGATTTGTGAAGCAGAGGTTGTATGTAACACCCTGTATTTTCTATGAATATTAAAATAACAAATTAAGAACACTTAAATTTTAGAAAGTGAATTAAGTAAAATGGGTTATGCCATTGCGTTCATCTCGGAATTATGGTTGAGATAGAGTCTGAGTTTGCGTAAATCAGACACCGTACGAGGAAGTTACGAAGCTTAGAAGATTTCAGGTTTAAGCAAATTTAAAATAAAATAATAATTAAAAACTAGAAAACCAGTTCGAAATTCAAAACAGAAGAAGAGGGTAAGTGGGAAATTTCCCGCTGAGAACTGCCGATCCCCCAGGGGGAGTCGACATAGGTGTCGACCCCCCTATAGGGGTGTCGACATAGGTGTCGACCCCCCTGTAGGGAGTCGACACCTATTAGATCCAGGTCCAGTGACGTATTTTACAGCCTAGGGCTGATGTGGCCTTCTCTGATTGGCCTGATGACGCATTTTCTTGAACTAGATGGTTTGGATGGATCCTATGTTGATCTAAAGGCTCTAATTAATCCTACAAAATCTATAAATACATATCTAAACTTAACCCTAACCTCATAACCCTATTCTATGATTCCACCATGTTGTCCATCTCTAAACTAGCCAAGCCTCTTTCTTCTCTAAAATAGAAACCAAATTGGAGAGCTTCAAATTAAAGTAATGTTTTTCTGCTTCAATCAACAAAGAGAGATTAGAATCACTACAACGTCAAAATTATTCTTATTTTCTAATTCTATCACTGTAAGTTTAGTTATAATTCAGATTTGAACACATAATAGGAATCATGACTGTAATGAATTGAATCTAGAACTATGCCTAATTGTAATGATAACCAGTTCTGATTCATTCTTATTCTTTTGTCAAATCTGAGATTACCTATGCTTGTGAGACTGTTACTAGTGATACAAATTGAATCTACCTTGTTCTACATCAAATTGGTGATTCTTTTATGATTTAGTTCTAGTGAATCTTTGTGCCTATGATGTAAGTTGCTCAGTTTGCTCATATTTATTGTTAATGTACAACAAATCTATTGGAACCAAGATTCTTGTGTTTGGTACACCTTTACATGCTTATTCTCTTGTGTCAATTCTTGCGTCTCTTCTCTATTCCCCTTTTTGTTTTATTTTATGAATACTAGGTTCATTTGGGAAACCTAGTTTAATCTTGTTGTACGTACGATTGAAACGCGGGGGAATTGGGTATAACTTAGTTGAGTAATTTTGGGCATAACAAGTAAATGTGACATAACTTGAATTGACTACACTTGTGGATATTTGACATGTAAACTTGGATATGAATGGTAAATATGTAAATTGTTTAAAAGATGAACATGCCTAACCCGAGGTTAGATTGAGTTGCGGCGTAAGACTGCCCAGAACCACCCGGCACATCCATCAACCACAACAACAGGTCTAATGTGAGAGGTTAGCGCGTCAAGCCCAAAACCCGAGGTTAGAATGAGTTTGCGGTAGAAGTCTGCACGGAACCGCCCGACACATCTAGCAACCACAAACAACATTTCTAATGTGAGAGGTTGGTTCATTAATAAATCAATTAATGCCAATGAACAGACATGCTAAGAATGGTAAGGTTAAGTAACATATGAATAGGCGACAGTTAACCAATACAACATGTTAATTAAACAAATGGGTGGGGTAAGGTTAAATTGAGGACAGTTAACCGTTATAAAATGTTGGTTAGGAAACCCTAGTAACGGGGACCTATTTCAGCAGTAACCCACATAGATGTATCACGGTAACCTGAACTAGGCAGGGTGGGGCACGATTACTAGGCTGATTATAAGCGGTCAAAATAGCGGCAGGTGGTGCGTCGGTGTAGGTTCCGATGGAGTACGGGCGTGCACATGCTCCGTAGTTGAAAAATCAGGCACTGGGCATCAATAGTTATATACTGTGCATCTTGAATTGTGACGGTTTGCCAACATAGGGATTGGTACATCCCATGGTGGAACCAGCACAGGTATCTACCAACATGTGGGGCCGAATGACACAGTAATAAATACATGTGAGTAGAAGCCGATCGATAAAGGGGTCACTTTATTATGAACACATGAGGCTAGTTTAAACAATTGTTAGTAGGTGTAGAGAAATAGAAATGGGTGCGATATTATATTCAGTTTATCTTGCCTTACCTTGTCTTATGTTATCTTGTTACTATGTTATTGTCTTATATTCAGTTTATTCTTCTCATGATCCTCTTTCTTGTTTACATGCTGAAAATCACTGGGCTTACCAGGCTTTATGTCTGACCCGTTTTCTTTCGTCTTCTTTTCTTGCGTTCCCCTCCCCCAAGGTCCGTAGGGAGGGAATACTTCTGCTTAGTTTAGACCTTTTCCAGCTTAAAGAGAGTAGACGTATTGCTTGGATTCTCCTTTCTTGGGATATGGCTGTGGTTACACTTTTATTGGGGATTTATGCTGCTTTACTACTATTTTATGCTTCTTTATGTATTTGGAGTTTTTAATCAAGACAGAGGTTTTATTGTAATGATTTGGAAGTTGGGTTTTGAGAAAATGGTTGTAATGTTTTGACCAAACCACGCTGCTTATGAAATAATTCCAGTTTTCCGCTGTTTATATGTCTATCTTGTAAATTATCTGTATCTTTTACCTATAATGCTTCATCGAAGTTAATGCATTCCCTTTATGAGTGACCTTAACGGAGGTGGGGTGTTTCACTTGGTATCAAAGCCGATGGTTACCAGATTAGTTAAAAAAAATTGAAAACTATTTTTGAAGAAAGAAGTTTTAAAGAAACATTTTCAAGAAAAGTGTTGTTTTATTTTAAAGGCATATTCACCAAAGCCGTATGCACTATCTTTCTATCCTTTTTTTGAATCTTTTCTTTTTGTTTCAGCATGTCTGGGGATCTTAATCTTCCAGAGGGAGTCACAATAACTGGATGGTTCAGTAGGTATTTGGAGGCCATGACACCTACCGAAGGCCAAGGAAACGTTCCTCCTCCATGTATGAATGCTTTCTCAAAGATATGTAGAGACTTTTGAGCTATGGGCAGAAAGAACTTTAATGGGACTGAATCTTTCGTGGAAGCAAGAAACTGGATCAAGGAAACAGAAGATTTGTTTGTTATCTTTGGAGTGGACGATAGGCGGAAGATACAGTTGGCTGTATGGTTACTTAAGGATGAAGCCTCTTTCTGCTGGGAAGTTACTAATGCTGAGAGACCAGTTGAGACTTGGGAGGATTTTAGAATGAGGTTTGAAATGAAGTTCCTCTCGCAAGCTGAATAAAGCCTACAGATGGAGAAGTTCTTAGCACTCAAGTAGGGAAGCCTATCGGTTAAGGAATACGTCAACAAGTTCAACCAGCTGGCTAGATTCGGACTGGAGTTGGTAAACACTCCACATAAAAAGGCTCTCCATTTCGCTAAAGGGTTAAATGAGCCACTACACGGCCTAGCTATGTCCCATATACCTATAGACGCGACCTATGAGAGATTGGTGGACATGGCACTGTTACAGGAGGAAGGCGAGGATAGGAAGAAAGAGGCGAAGATGGAAGAACCTCTAGGCAAGAAAGTAGAGGGATCGCAGAATAAGAAGACAAATTCCAAGAAGGGCGGGAAGAATAACAAACCCCGTGACAAGAGGAAGTGTAATTTTTGTGGCATACCTGGAATTTGGTTAAGGACTGCAGGAAGAAGAAGAGGAAGATGGGTGGTTGTTTTCAATGCGGCGAGATAGGACATATGGGTAAGGACTGCCCCATGAAGGCAAGGGGAAGGGCAGAGGAATGGGTCTACTTCTGGAGGGCAGATTCACGCTCTCATAGCCCCTACTCAAGAGAGAGGTAGAAATATTTCTGTTGAGAGTTTAGTTTATCTTTTTGATCATCCTGTTCGTACTCTTTTTGATTCTGGCGCTTTGCACTCTTTTATATCTACTGCTTTAGTTGAATCTCTGCACCTAGATACCAGTATAGTAGGGGATCCCATGGTTGTTTCAAATCCAATTGAGGGTTCGGATTATTTATCAATGATTTGTTTGGATTTGGAAATTTCTATACTAAGCGTTGGGATTATATGTAATGCTTATGTTTTGGGCTTCACGGGCTACGGGTTGATTCTAGGCATGGATTGGTTATCTAGTAATGGTGCCATCCGTGATTGTGAAAAGGGAGTAGTTAGACTTATGACTCGCCTCGGTAATACTCTCGAAATCTCTTGTAATCCTATGAATTCTGTTATGCTTAGCTAACTAGAATCTCTTGATGCATCTGTTGAAAATTTGTAATCTGTTAGAGCAATCCATGAGTACTTGGATGTCTTTGAAGAAGTGAATGGTTTACCTCCAAAGCAAGAGATAGATTTCGGCATATACCTAGTTGATAATGCAAAACCAGTTGCTTTGCCTATTAAACATATGGCTCCAAATGAAAGGAAGGAGCTCAACAAGCAAGTTAAAGAATCGCTCGAAAAGGGGTTCATAAGGCGGAGTATTTCTGAATGGGGTGCTCCTGTAGTGTTCGCAACCAAAGCAGATGGTTCACTTTGTCTATGCGTAGATTATAAGGAGCTAAACAAGCTGACTAAGAAGAATAGGTACCCACTTCCAAGAATAAACGACTTGTTCGACTAGCTCGTAGGTGCATTAGTTTTCTCCCAATTAGATCTTGCTACCGGATTTCATCAGCTAAGAGTGGTTGAAGATAACATAGGTAAGACTACGTTCAGGACTTCGGATGGTTTCTTCTAATGGCTTGTCATGCCTTTTGGTTTGAAAAATGCACCCTCCTATTTCGTAGACTTGATGAGTAGGGTGTTTAGGGAGTTCCCTAATAAATTTGTAGCAGTCTTCGTGGACGACATTTTGATTTTCTCGAAAAGTGAGGAAGAACATGCTTTGCATTTAAGGGAAGTTATGAATACTCTTCGAGCACATCGGCTTAAAGCAAAATTCTCCAAAAGCCATTTTTGGAGAGAAGAAGTAAGGTTTCTTGGACATGTGGTGTCCAAAGAAGGGATACCTGTGGATCCCGCAAAAGTAGTGGCGGTGTAAGATTGGAAGATTCCAAGGAATGCAACCGAAGTACGAAATTTTCTCCGACTAGCGGGCTATTATAGAAATTTCATTAAAGACTTTACGAAAATCTTAGCCACACTTACAAGAAACCTAACTTTCACTTGGGATTTGGATTCTGATGTTTCTTTCCAACAATTGAAAAGGGCTCTAATAACAGCCCCAGTTCTGACATTGCCTGATGGGGGGTAAGATGTTTGCGGTATACACAGATGCATGTGGTGTAGGATTAGGCGCAATCTTGATGCAAGAAGCCAAGGTAGTTTGTTATGGGGGAAGGCAGTTGAAGGTACATGAGAAAAACTACCCAACTCATGATTTAGAACTAGCTGCCATTGTTTTCTCTCTTAAGTCATGGCGTCATTACCTACTAGGAGAAAAGTTTGAATTGTTTACTGACCATAAATCATTAAAGTACCTTTTCTCACAAAAAGATCTTAACTTAAGACAACAAAGGTGGATGGAATTTTTTGCCTCATATGATTTTGAGATTGCTTATACCCTTGGCAAGGGCAATGTGGTAGTAGACGCCTTAAGTAGGAAAAACTAACCTTAAGCCCTCTCTTTGTGGAAAGGCAAAACTTAGAGTACATAGCAACCTTTGAATTTAGACCCTCTTTTGAGTTTGTACCTGGTTTGTTAGCAACACTAGAGGTGTAACCAACGCTTTTGGACTCAATAGGAACCGCGGAACATGAAGACCCTCAGATAGTTGATATGATGGATAAGTTAATTAGAGGTGAGATTTCTAGCCACCTCAATAGATACTCCATAGATGACAAGGGTTGGTTGAGACGGGATGGAAGACTCTGTGTCCCACAAGCAAGGGATTTGTTGAAGACAGTTCTTAAAGAAGCACACCATTCTAAGTTGACCATACACCCAAGTGGAGACAAGATGTATAAAGACATAAAAAGGTTTTCTTTTGGAATGGCATGAAGAAGGATGTAGCTGAATTCATCTCTAAGTGCTTGATATGCCAGCAAGTCAAGGCGGAGCAGAAGAAGCCTGGTGGTCTGCTCCATCCTCTAGAGGTTCCATAGTGGAAATGGGATAGCATTTCGATGGACTTTATAGATGGGTTGCCTAAGTCAAGAAAGGGCAATACCAGTATTTGGGTAATATGGACAGACTCACTAAAAGCGCTCAATTTATACTTGTTAAGAGTGGGAGGACTGCCTCATCATTAGCATCCATTTATCTTAAAGAAGTAGTTCGACTGCATGGGATACTCTCTAGCATAGTAAGTGATCGAGATCCTATCTTTACGAGTGAGTTTTGGAAGAGTTTGCAAAAGGCGGTTGGCACACAACTATGCTTAAGCACTGCCTATCACCCTTAAACCGATGGTCAGACTGAAAGGGTGAATAAAATATTAGGAGATCTTTTGAGATTGTGCATTTTTATTTTGGAGGAACATGGGAAGATCATCTTCCTTTGGTGGAGTTTGCCTACAACAATAGCTGTTAAGCAACCATAGGCATGGCCCCCTTTGAGGTCTTATATGGAAAGCCATGCCAATCACCAACTTGTTGGTGGGAATCTACATACAAGCTCGTACTTGGGCCTGACATGATCAGAGAAACTTCAAAGAAGGTGGACTTGATACGAAGACGAATGAAGACCGCACAAGATAGACATAAGTCCTACGTGGATAAAAGAAGGACCAACCTTGAGTTTGAGGCTGGAGACAGGGTTTTTCTTAAAGTATCTCCTTCGAGGATTGTCATTAGCTTCAGATCCATAGGAAAATTGGCACCAAAATTTGTAGGGCCATTTCCTATCATCAAGAGGATTGGGACGATGGCTTATAGAGTAGATTTTCCCGAAAGATTGACCAGAGTTCATAGTAGTTTTCATGTTTTTAATCTACAAAAGTGCTTACACGAGTCTGCGGAAGTTGTGGAGCCAAGCATACCAGAGGAAGTAGAAGTGGAACGAGAAGCGATGGTAAGAAGAGTTCCAACTCGTATCTTGGTAACAGAAGTTAAGAAGCTACGCAATCGTGAGGTCAAGATAGTTAAAGTACAATGGAGTGACGTTGAAGAAAACGCAATTTGGGAGACTGAAAACAAGATACGCGCAGCCTACCCTTTTCTTTTTGAGGGTACATCCTTGATCTCTTTTCCATAAGTTTATGCATGCTTGTATCTATCTTTTAAGTATACCTCCTTTGTCCTATTCTTGATCCTTAAGTAGAAACCAATGAATATAAACATGTATTTGAAACATGTTATGATTGATGGTTGCAAGTGGTTGCTCGGAGATGCATATACACATACATTAGGTACTAGATCGGAACAGTCACTTTCATGTTGCATATGCATATATGTATTTGTATATGGATTGAAACTTGATGTGTTACCATATGGATGTTGCATGTTTATGAATGATTATGCACTCATGTAGAAGTTGTAAATATGATTAGGAATAATTGCATACGTGTTGGACTTATGGCACTGACATAATTCGCATTAAGGAGGTCAATTGAATCAGTAGACCGCCTGATTTTGCATTAGATAAGGACATATACACACTCTATGCATATAATCATGAAAGCATTAGAAATCTTTTTTAGGACAATGGATGCCTGTGATTGATGGTTGAGTAGATGGATGTTGGATGTTAGGATTCATTCTTCTTAACTTAGAGATTTCGGGGACGAAATTCTTTAAGGAGGGGAGAATGTAACACCCCGTATTTTCTGTGAATATTAAAATAACAAATTAAGAATACTTAAATTTTAAAAAGTGAATCAAGTAAAATGGGTTACGACATTGTGTTCGTCTCGGAATTCTGGTTGGGATAGAGTCCGAGTTTGCGTAAATCGGACAACGTATGAGGAAGTTACGATGCTTAGAAGATTTCAGGTTTAGGCAGGATTTGAATTAAAATAATAATTAAGAACTAGAAAACTAGTTCGAAATTAAAACAGAAGAAGAGGCTGAGCAGGAAATTTCCCTCTCAGAGATGTCGACTCCCCAGGGGGAGTCGACATAGGTGTCGACCCCCCTATAGGGGTGTCGACATAGGTGTCAACCCCCCTATAGGGGTTCGACCCCTGTTAGATCCAGGTCCAGTGACGTATTTTACAGCCTAAGGATGATGTGGCCTTCTCTGATTGACCTGATGACGCATTTTCTTGGACTGGATAGTTTGGATGGATCCTATGTTGATCTAAAGGCTCTAATTTATCCTACACATCTATAAATACATATTTAAACTTAACCCTAACCTCATAACCCTATTCTATGATGCCACCATGCTGTCCATCTCTAAACTAGCCTAGCCTCCTTCTTATCCAAAATAGAAATCAAATTGGAGAGCTTCAAATTAAAGTAAAGTTTTCCGCTTCAATCAACAAAGAGAGATTAGAATCACTACAACGTCAAAATAATTCTCTTTTTCTAATCCTATCACTGTAAGTTCAGTTATTATTCAAATTTGAACACATAATAGGTATCATGACTGTAATGAATCGAATCTAGAACTATGCCTAATTGTAATGATAACAAATTCTAATTCATTTTTATTATTTTGTCAAATCTGAGATTACCTATGCCTGTGAGACTGTTACTAGTGATACAATTGAATCTATCTTATTGTACATCAAATTGGTGATTCTTTTATGATTCAGTTCTAGCGAATCTTTGTGCCTATGATGTAACTTGCTCAGTTTGCTCATATTTATTGTTAATGTACAACAAATCTATTGGAACCATGATTCTTGTGTTTGGTACACCTTTACACGCTTATTCTCTTATGTCAATTCTTGCATCTCTTCTCTATTCCCCCTTTTGTTTTATTTTATGAATACTAGGTTCATTTGGGAAAGCTAGTTTGAATCTTGTTGTACGTACGATCGAAACGCGGGGAATTGGGTATAAATTAATTGAGTAATTTTGGGCATAACAAGTTAATATGACATAACTTGAATTGACTACACTTGTGGATAATTAACTTGTAAACTTGGACATGAATGGTAAATATGTAAATTGGTTAAAAGATGAACATGCCTAACCCGAGGTTAGATTGAGTTTCGGTATAAGACTGCCCAGAACTGCCGGACACATCCAGCAACCACAACAACATGCCTAATGTGAGAGGTTAGTGCATCAAGCCCAAAACCCAAGGTTAGAATGAGTTTGTGGTAGAAGTCTGCCCTGAACCGACTAGCACATCCAACAACCACAAACAACAGTTCTAATGTGAGAGGTTGGTGCATTAATAAATCAATTAATGCCAATGAACAGACATGCTAAGAATGGTAAGGTTAAATAACATATGAATGGGCAACACTTAACCAATACGACATGTTAATTAAACAAATGGGTAGGGTTAGGTTAAATTGAGGACACTTAACCGTTATAACATGTTGGTTAGAAAACCCTAGTAACGGGGACCCATTTCAGCAGCAACCTACATAGATGTATCACGGTACCCTGAACTAGGCAGGGTAGGGCATGATTACTGGGATGATTATAAGTGGTCAAGATAGCGGCAGGTGGCGCGTCAATGTAGGTTTTGACGGAGTACGGGCGTGCACGTGCTCCGAAGTGGAAAAATCAGGCACTGGGCATCAGTAATTATACACTGTGCATCTTGAATTGTGATGGATTGCCATCATAGAGATTGATACACCCCATGGTGGAACCAGCACAGGTATCTACAAACAAGCGAGGTCGAATGACACAAGTAATAAATACATGCGAGTAGAAGCTAATTGATAAAGGGATCACTTTATTATGAACACATGAGGCTAGATGAAACAATCGTTAGTAGGTGCAGAGAAATAGAAATGAGTGCGATAGCACATTCAGTTTATCTTGCCTTACCTCGTCTTATGTTATCTTGTCACTATGATATTGTCTTATATTCAGTTTATTCATGTCATGATCCTCTTTCTTGTTTACATGCTGAAAATCACTGGGCTTACCAGGCTTTATGTCTGACCTGTTTTCTTTCATCTTCTTTTCTTCCGTCCCCCCAGGTCTGCAAGGAGGGAATACTTCAGCTTAGTTTAGACCTTTTCTAGCATGAAGAGAGTAGATATATTGCTTGGATTCTCCTTTCTTGGTCTATGGCTGTGGTTACACTTTTATTGGGGATTTATGCTACTTTACTACTGTTTTTTGCTTCTTTATGTATTTAGACTTTTTAATCAACATGGAGATTTTATTGTAATGATTTGGATGTTATGAGACAATGGTTGTAATGTTTTGACTAAACCACGCTGCTTATGAAATAATTCCAGTTTTTCTGCTGTTTGTATGTCTGTCTTGTAAATTATCTATATCTTTTACCTATAATGCTTCACCGAAGTTAATGCATTCCCTTTTTGAGTGACCTTAACAGAGGTGGGGTGTTTCACTGCACGTGCTTCGTGAGCAACTCCCTGGGCTCTTGATGTCAAAGCAGAGGATGTACGTGCTTTGTTGGCCACTCTCTGGGCTTGTGCTTCTGGTGCGCTTGGCTAGCTTATCCACAAGCAGAGCCCAAGGACTTACCCGACCTCCCTCTAGGAGGTGCCTTATCCTGACCATCATAGGCGATGATAAGGTCTTATAAACTTAAACCAGGTCATCGTAGACATTGAGTTAAGGTTTACTCTTTTGATGCTCTGTATTGACCATCGTAGGTGTTGATAGAGGCTTACACCCCACCCCGCTCCAAGTGGTGTCCTATCCTGACCATTGTAGGCGATGATAGGGGTTTGAGTTCCTTTCTGCGGGTAACACGAAACATAAGAAGAGGTAGGACATGCTCTTCTGCGAGCAAAGGTAGGACGTGCTTAGTTCATAGCAGATGCAGGGTGTACTCTTCCGTGAGTAGAGGCAGGGCATGCTAATTTTAGATGCACTGGCACGACCATTTCTGGTGTGAAACGGAGGCATATGCTTTTGATGCTTTAACCTAGCCCCCTCTGATCAGGCATGGAGGAAGACTAACACACCACCCCCTCCAGGGGATGCCTTGCCCTGACCAATTTTGGCGATGACAAGGGATTTGATCCTTTTGTGAATTGACCCATTTTGGGTTTCTTTAAGCTTTGAAAAGGTTTTCGTGCCCTTGGTTATGTGATCATCTTTGGAGGAAAGCCTTTTTCCCTTATTCTTTTATCAGTAAGAAGTATGATATTAAATGTTCCGAGTTCCATGTTCTTGGAATGAGATCACTATTGGGTCTGCATAATCGATAAATCCCCGACATAACTTCTTGATGCATGATCAAGAGTCCTTCCCAATTTGGGCCAAGTGGGCCATCCAATGGATTCTTTGTGTTAGTCGTTACTCTTTGTAAAACTAGTTCTCCTTTTGCGAATGTTCTAGTCTTGACCTTTGTGCTATAGTATTTCGTGATTCTCCTTTAATATTCAGCTACTCTGATTGCAACCTCATCTCTCAATACTTGTGTTAGGTCTAAGGATTCCTTTTTCAATTCCTAATTGGTATTAAATGCATAAGCTATTCTTCTATGTGATGGGATTTCAATCTCAACCGGAAGCACGGCTCCACATCCATATGTTAAGGAAAAAGGGGTGTGTCCCGTTGCTATTTTGGCAAAAGTTCTATATGCCCAAAGCACCAAGGGTAACTCTTCGACCCAATTTCCTTTGGTTTGGTTTAGGCACTTTTTAAGAATAGTCTTTATGGTTTTGTTGGCAGCTTCGACAGCTCTGTTAGCCTTTGGATGAGTGATCGAGGAAAAGCTTTTGATAATTCCATTTTTCTCACAAAACCAAGTAATTCTTCGCTCTCGAATTGTGTTCCATTATCTGATATGATTTTGTGAGGGATTCCAAAGTGGGCAACAATATTCTTTATTACGAATCTCAGTACCTTTTTAGACATGATTGTTGGAAGGGGTTCTACCTCTACCCATTTGGTGAAGTAATCGATGGCTACTATGATATACTTAGCTCCACCTTTTTAGAATGGTAAAGGTCTGATTAGATAGCGGAATCTCTTTAGGATCAACTCCAGCATCGAGAAATTGGTTAATTGGTAAAGACACATGGATTTGGTGTCCCGCCCAAATATACCGCCGCAAGTCTTCATTAAATCCTGCTCTTTGTTTCCTCTATTTTCCACGTGTTCCCACATATGATTCTTCTCCCTTAACCGCTTTGTTCCCTTACTCTTCTTCATGATGTTGTTTGAATGTGCCCAAATTCCTTCCTTTTTTTTCCTCTTTACATTGAACCCAACATTGTATTGTTGTCACTTCAGTTGTAAAACTATCCAACTTTTTGTTTAATAAACAAACCCGACAAATTCCATTTACATCAAATAGCCAGCGAGTTGAGATAATGGTTAGCTCGCTAGGGGGAAGCCGGGGTACCTTAGAGTACCTTTGACATTTTTCACACCTTTTGACATATTTATTTGCTTGATTAACCATTTATGGCTAATATTAGCCTTGTCTCATGACTCTTTTTACCTGCTAAATTCCATTGGAATGGTCTCCACGCAATCCTTCATGAGCCTCTTTTAATAGGTTAAGCCCATCTTCGGAGCTTACACGTCTTAAGTATGGAAGTGAATGTCCCTTTTTATAGAGTATATTATCCATAAACACAAATATAGGAGCTCTGTGTTTTATTCTTCTTGCATCTTTATTTCTTGGTGGTAAGGTTCCGTTTAAGAGGTAATCTAACATGGGAGTCATCTAGGCATTTTCATGATGGCAATTCGTCTCCGTTAAATTAGGTTCCATATTAGAGTTTTCCTCTTTGTTCCCTTTATCCCCCATTTTCAAGGCTTGGGATCTAGTTAGGACTAATAATTCTTTTCCCATTTTCGATTCTTCTTGCTTGATACTAGGTCTTTCTTGATAACCCATGGGAATTACTCGAGTTCCTGGGGGCCCTCGGGAATTGGCTAATTTGGCTAGTGAATCCGCTTGAGTGTTCATTCCTCGGGGTACTTGATGAATTGAAAAATCCTCAAACCAGGAAAGCATCTTTAATATCCTTTTCACATATAGGGTTATCCGTGCATCCTTGGTTTGATAGGTTTGTTTTATTTGTCATACCATTTCTATTCGAGGTATCTTCAACTCTAATGCCAAACTCAAACCGGCCATCATTGACTCATATTCGACTATGTTTTTTGTTGCTGGGAATCCTAACTTCATGGCATAGTGCAAGCGGTGTCCGTAAGGGGTAATTATAGTATAACCTGCCCTTGCTCCCTATTCGTTTGAGGCTCCATCTACAAAAAGTTGTCACTTGGCCTTTAAGTCATTCTCTTTAACTGATTGTTCTATACTGAAGCTTGCACACTCGTTCCCGAAGTCTGCGAGTGCTTGTCCTTTAATTGCCGCTCGAGGATGAACTCAATCTCGTATTGGCTAAGTTCAACTCCTCGTTTGACTAAACTTCCTAAGGTTTCTGGTTTACTGAATACTTGTTTAAGACAAAAGCTAGCTAAAACCTTAACGGGGTGAGCTTGGAAGTACCCTTTGAGTTTTTGTGCGATAAGTACAAGAAAATATGCTAATTTTTCCATTACTAGGTATCGGGTTTCTGCGTCCTATCTATTCTTTAGACATTCTATTTACTAGCCTTTGGTATGTTGCTCCTGCATTTTTCAATCCAAAGGGCATTACTTTATAGCAAAATGTACCCCAATTAGTGATAAAACTTGTATGCTATTCATTGGGTTTATGCATTGGAATTTGGTTATACCCGAGTAAGCATCCATAAGGGATAGTATCTTGTGACCACTTGTTGCATCGATCAACTAGTCTATCCGCGGAAGGGGATAGCAATCCTTTGGGCAAGCCTTGTTTAAATCCTTGTAGTCAAAACATGTTCTCCACTTCCTATTGGACATCTTTACTACACGTGATTGACTAACCATCTTGGGTAAAGAACTTCTCTGATGAACCCATTTGTTTCTAACCTTTTGACTTCCTCCTTTAAGGCTTCTGATCGGTCTCTATTATATTGTATCTTCTGAAAAGTAGTCGATATGTACGACTTAAAGGATCTATATGGATATATCAGAATATATATGATATGCTACCTAAATTATATGCAATAGTCAAACAAATTCTAAGCTACGAAGATATATCAAAATCAAAGTAAATGCGTAAAGTAAAGTAAAGTGACACCAGAAGTTTTTATACTGGTTCGGACTTCCCGCCCTACGTCCAGTCCCGAAGATCCTCTTCGGAAGTCACTAACAACGCCCTCTCTTTACCCTGAGGAATATCAATACACCCGAGCCCCAACAAGGATGCCTCTCCCTTGAGCAACTACACGGGTCTTCAACTATTACAAGAGTTTGACTTTTGATTTGTGTTCTTGAATTAACACGGATAACCAATATTTTAAGTACAACCTTCCTATAATCTGATCCTCGAATATATGCTTTGAATGCAAAGCTTTAAGGAAGAATAATGCTTGTTGATTCAAATAATATTAAATTGATTCACGGATTAAACAAGTATTTGAATTGGAGAGCTTTTTAATTGCAAAGAATGTAAATAGAGAGAGTAGAATGATGATCAGAAAAATGGTAAAATTCGGATAGATTGGGTGATTGTAAAACATGATTAAACCTGTTTATATAGTAGTATAAGAGTAGCAATTCTTCATGAATATTTTCCATCAAAAGTTATGCCATTTCCTTTGATTAATGAAGAGGAGTCTCTTCATGAAGAATGACGACACTTCAGAAAATAGTGTCTGGGTCAAATCAGTCGACTGATTAAAAATCATTAGTTGACTGGTAGAAATAAAATATTTATATAAAACTTTTGAAACTAGCCGTTATGTGCAGAGATAGCTTGACCAGTCGACTGGTGGATTTCGTACCAGTCGACTGGTAGGCCAGTTTTTGCACAGTCTAGCTTTTTGAAGGTTTTTTAATTTTTTTAATGTAAAACTCGATTAGCACATTCGTATATACTTGAGGATAGATTTTAACATAATTCTAACATGACTCAATGTATATATATATATATAACCTTATCTTTGTGATTCGATTCCCATAGCAGCTTCATTCATTGGCATCTATCAAAATCTTGTTATTCATCATTCTCCCCCTTTTTGATTGATGACAACACTTTGGTATTTCTCCCTCTGAATGTATAGCTCCCCCTGAATTTATGCACAAATTTGTTAGTTCATATATTTTATATCCTTACCATTTGATTCCTGCATTCACAGATGTTATTACGATTTCCAGTAGTATGGAAAATATAGTAGCATGGAAACATAAAAATGGTATATAACATAGATAGCATGAGAGATATTTCTCCCCTTTTGTCATCGATTAAAAAGAGATTAAGACGTTATAAGCACATGATAACCGAAGGACTGTTTAGAGATCTTTGAATGACACAATTCCTAGTTCTTGTCGTAGATTAGTGAAAGAATTCTCTAAAGGGGGTTTAGTAAAGATATCTGCAATTTGATTTTCTGAGTTAACAAATTCTAAATTAATTGTTTGTTTCTCAGTATTATCTCTCAAGAAGTGATGTCTGATATCAATGTGTTTAGTTCTGGAATGGTTTACCAGATTCCCAGATAAATTTATTGCGCTTGTATTGTCACAATAGATTATGGAATTTGAAAAATTTACATTGAAATCTTTTAGTGTTTGCTGCATATATAATACCTGAGCACAAGCTAGCGCATCAGATATACTCGTTCTTTAATGTATCCATTTAAGAAAGTGTTTTTAACATCCATTTGATATAATTTAAAGTTATGATGACAAGCGTACGCTAATAATATTTGAATTGCTTCTAGTCGTGCAACTGGAGCAAAGGTTTCTTCATAATCTATGCCTTCTTCTTAATTGTAACCTTGTGCAACATGTAATGACCCGTATTTTTTTAACGAATAATAAATAATTTATTTAATTATGTAAATAATGGTTTGGTAATTTAAAATGACCAAAATTAAATAATATTGAATATTTAATTAATATAAATAATAGAATTGTAACGACCCGGGGTTTTCGCGATCCTGAGTACTCGACATAAACTCAATGTCGACTACTTAAGCATAAAAAATAGCAGATAGTCCATGAAAAAATTAGAGGTTGAGAATAGATAAGATAGAAACTTAGAATAGAAGAAGAAGAAGAACATACAACATCAGAGTAAACACGAATCTCACAGCGGAACGAATAAATATATTACATAACATAACTTTGAAATAAACAATATTTGTATACATTACCATTATTAGAGTATAACACTTACAACATAGCGAAAATAACAATTTATATAATCCTGAAGCCTCCTGCTCCATCTCTTCAAGCATCTGTAAAATCCCGACTACTTGGTTGCCTGTACAAAATTGGGCACCCAAGAGTTTGGGGAAAACAAAACAAAATAAACTCTGGGTCAGTCATGTGACTAGTGTGAGTAAACTCAAATCATATGATTTAACTTTAAAATCCTTTTGAAACAAAGGATAATCATAAGACCAATCCACAAATAAACACGGATAGCTTTTACCTTACGATACCACAAAATATTTCTAAAATGATACTTGTCTGATATTATAATAATGTCTAGATCAAGTAAATAGAAATACAATCAAAACCGCGGGCTCTTATTTGGGGAATGGATTCCAACTATGACAAGGTATGGATCCACCTTTCGCTTAGTGTACTCTAGAAGCGATACACTGGAGTTCAACAAGAACATCTTGCAACTCGTCCACACATGACCGACTACTCATTTCGCTTGAGTGTATCGAATATATTGCCACCCCGCGGTTAGTATTCCAACTTAACCATTCCCAGGAGATACATAATTGAAAGAACTAACAAATATGAATATTATCTAGATGGTAACAATATACCCTAATTTGTTGCAAACCACTTAGCCATGCTGCCTGCCCGATTTCTGTCATTTCCCAGTTGATGAGGCTTGAGGTTATAACGTATCTCTATACAGATCACGTCTTCATTTACATTGAATGCCACATCATCATACCCGTAAAATCATAAATTGATTTCCCCAGAAATACCGTGGGTATAAGCTAAGAGAAATGAATTCCTCCGCCATCAATGTAAATGTGTTTGAAACGATCAACTTATGCGATCTACCAGATATACTATGTCAGACATTCGTCCATTCAAGTTGTCCTGGGACTGGACAAACCGAAGGCACTATTTAGTACATCCATCTTAGGCAATCTCTACCTAAGATTTATACAATAGCCCTTGCACTTTACTCCGTCTTCAATATATTCAACATACTTGGTTTGCAACGCTTATGCCAATACGGAGTGGTTCTTCGGATAGTAATCCAACCGGTCTCTCCATATTAACAACGTAAAAATGGTCAGAAACTTTGATAGTCGATGATTTAACTATTAAAGAAAAACATGTGTGCAACCAACGATATTATTTCCAAATGGAAATACTATCGATCAATCATCATTTAACGTTTATCTCTTTCGTTCATTAATTTATTTATTTCCTATTTCCATATATTCAACATTCCTTATTTTTTAAATTTATAAAATATACGTTATTAATCATTGGAAAACATTTCCATCTCTTTTTCACGTATCAATGTCATTCCAGTATTCTTTAACATCAAACATTTCATTTTCTATGACTAGAAAATATCTCTGATTATATTTGGAAAATGTTTCCAAAACTCATTCATTGGATTTAAACATATGTTTAAATAAAACATCGCTATGCTAACTCAAACCATTACACTCATTAACTATATTCACTTAACCAACCTTCACTATCGAAACGTAACCATTCCTTAGTTAAAAACGAAGTCAATCAAGTTGGGGTATAACTACCTCTCAGACCTTAACTGAACAACATTTCTAACCTCGAAATAGACAAAGTTCACCCTTTAAATCTTTAACAAACTTCCTTACGTAACTCTCGGATTCTATTTATGAATCCACTTCTTTTTTGAAAAACATTGATTATAACTATAGCGGTATAATTTCGACATCTGAAATATCTAACTACAAAATATAACTCGATTAACTCAAACAAATTAACCCTAACTCCATTAACTTAAACCCGATTAACTTTAATTCATTAACTCTTATCACTTAACTCCTTTTGAATAAACTATATTCGATAACTCCTTTAACTCTATTCGATTAAACTATATTCGATTCACTACAACAAAAATACCCTATTGCAACTAGCTATTTGCAACAGGAAACAAATGACAGTTGCAATGAATGATATTTAGCAACAGACCTATTATAGCAGTTGCAATAGATAAGATTTAGCAACATGTCTTTTCTTCCTGTTGCGAAAAGTATATTTATAGCAACTGCACTTTCCTTCCTGTTGCAGAAACATACTTTTAGCAACAGTGGTTCCATAACAGTTGCAACAAATATATTATTTGCAACTGCGCTTCCAAGCCAGTTGCGAATAAATATTTTTTGCAACTGTTTTCTCCACTTGCAATAAATTTATTTTCTGCAACTGGTAAAGCCACTTGCGAATAACAAACTAAAATCAAGTTTCAACTTTTATTGATTAACTATTTAATTGTAATAGTTGATAGTTATATAAAATACTTAATATTTAAAATGTTACAATTAATAATTACTAATTAATAAACACATTTTCATATTTTTATAAATTTTGTAATTGTGTTTTATAACTAGCAACGAACTTTATAATTTTATATGACAGTGTTATAAGTTATCAATAAGCCCCGAACTCCGTCTTTTGGGTTATTTTTATATTTTTATAATTTTTCAAAAATGATTTTTAATGGCTTATATTTTTTAAAGGTTGCTATAAAGAGTTTTAAACACACGTTATACGAGGTCCGTTGCAATAAGGACATAAAAATTTCAACTTCCCGCTTTCATTTTTGGTCTACCCGCCCTTGCTAATGAAAAACTTTTCAATGTTCCGCCTAAATTAACCTACAGCAAAAACACCGCACTTAAATCCCAAATCTACAAACCCTAAATCTAATTATAATTCAAATGAAACTCAATCACACTTTAATGGCAGCCACCTTGATCTGCCATTTCTCTCCGTTTATTTTGTCGCTGTCACTATTAACTTTCCACTGCTCATCCACGCCTGCCTCCGACTCCTCTGTCTCCTTCTCTCATTTCTCCATCGCCACTTTTTCTTCTCATGCTTGTCCTAAATTTAACCACATCCCTATTCCAAGCTCTAAACGCTCTGTCCTCCTTCCACTCAATCTGCCTTTCCTTTGTCTCCAAATCCAAATACATACCCGAATTTGCCAAGAAAAGTTGATAGATGAATATGGAAACCAAAAGTAGTGATTCACTTTTCCTCTCTTCTCCAACACAGTGTGCGCCACCAATCCCGCAGCTACTCCGGCATTTTCTAGGCAGCGACTGACAACGAGAAGGCTTTTGAAGCGTTTAAGCAAACCTGCAATTTAATCTTTACAGGTATCCAGTGTTATTTATCGTTCCATTTGAATCTATTTCATTTTCTGTTCCGATTGGAAAAAATAATCTACTAATTTTGTCATTAAAACAGAAATTCAGCCAGGTGGGTTTTTGTCATGCGATGGATTCAACCGTGTTCTTTGCGACTCTCTTTAAGGCTGGGTTTTGAGTTGCTTGTCTCTCGGATTTGCTATGTTTTGTAAATTAATCTACATGTGATTGGTTCTGAGACTATTACAGTAATTGAAATTAAGTAATAGATTATGCTGTTGCTTCTTTTTCTTAGAGTAACTGTACTTAGAGTAATTTTTTCTTTCAATTATAAATTATATTTTGAGTAATTTGTTCCAGCACTTAAATTTGTTCCAGCACTTAAATTATGTAGGTCGTGCAGCTTATGTTTTGTTTGATCAGATGGATGGTCGAAGTGTATTTTGTGGAGAGAGGAAATGGTTGTTGTTTGTGGGGATGAAGTCATGAATAGTGCAATGGTTGGAGTTGACATCGTACTGTGGAATGTGTGGATGGAATTTGCAAGGGGGAGGGTGCAGTCTGGATGGCTGTTGTGATGAAAAGCAATGAGATGTTGCTAGTGGTTGATGGTGAAGAATGGTAAGTGTATAGTAGTAGTTTTTTTTTGTGATGCAGTGATAGTTTGCAGGTGGAAAAGAAGGCTTTTGCTGGTAGTTTGGTAGGAGTGGATGAATTTGAAGGCAGAGCAGTTCTGTATGGGAGATTCCTTTCGTTAGTTCTGCAATCAGGGTAAGTTAATGATTGATGTTTGCTTGTAGAAATATATTGCATGAGACTAACCGTTTGTTTGTTTTCTTGACACTAGGCTTGAATGCTTAGAGTTTGTTGTGAAAAGGCTGTAAAAGGTTTGACTTTGTGAAAATAATATGCAGTTCAATTCAAAGGAATATGGTTGCGGTTGTATAAATATGGAATAAATTCAAAAACCAATTCGCCATAATAAAAAAAAGCTTGTTTTTGAGTTAAGTCCCATTAAATAAATAATTACAATTATAATTAATTACCTATTTTCAAAGGGATAAATTTCTAAGTTGCTATAATACCAGCTTGAATCCCCCTTTAAACTATATCAAATACAAGTGAATTTAGAATTCGTGTAGAGAAAACAGAAAATACTACACAGGCCGAACCAAAATTGTGTACAATTGGGCTGGTTTTGTTGCTACCACATGTAACAGCTTTTGGCAATTGAATCTTTCGTAGTTGCCATTTTTTTTTGAATGGAATTTTTTTTCTCTTGGCTTCTTGTCGCTAATCTTTCCTTTCAGGAAGATGAAAGAACCCGACGAGATATTGTTCTCATGGTAGCTGCTAATCATGTTTAAGCTATTTTTCACAGATTTTATACTTTGTTGTTTCATTACTATATGTGTGGGCCCTTTACACTTGTTTTGTATCATGTCTTAAGCCATATGTTTTTTGGTTTTGTTTATCCAATTATACACTTGAGCTACATAAACTAACACTTGTCTGTTTGAGTTATGTTGTATTGTTTTTGTTTTTTGTATGCAAATTGTTGTTTTAAGTGTTGCCTTCATGTATGCTATGACTCACATCATTTTTCTCTATAATTACACATGCAGGCTGTGAACTCAATCTCTTCTGTTTTCAACATAAAGACATGAATTGAATGTAATTATTGGAACTGACGTGCCCAACTCTTGCTCAAGGCAAAAAGTCTGCTGGTAAGAAGCGTGGTATCAACATGGATATAATCATTTCAATGTATTATGTGTTTTTAATATGTTAGAACTTGATAGTTGAATGTAACATATCAAATATTTTGAAATGTATGTTAAGAATTTGTGTATGTAATTGAATTTTTCTTTGGTTTAAGCAGTTTCCTTTTGATTGTTTAATTATGAAATTTGTTTTTAGCATTGAATTATTATATATTGAAAGTGGTGAATTATATATGTATATATAGTGCTGCAAATAATTGAATTACAACTGTTTTAAACAGCTGTGGTTGAATCATTTGCAATAGTCAGAAACGGTTGTAGTATCTCACTTTTTAAATGTCTATTTCAGGTTTGCAACTGTCATTTGTTGTTGCAAAATGATCTGTTGCAACAATAAAGGCCAGTTGCAAAAAAGTCAATAGCAACTTCTTATTGCAACAGGCAAAAACTATAGCGAAGCTATTGCAACTTCGACTATACCAACAGGCGTTAGCCTGTTGCAATAGGTCTACTGCAACAGATATTGCCTATTGCGAAAAGTGTTTTTTGTTGTAGTGATTAACTCCTTATTTGATTAACTAATATTCGACTATCTCTTATTCGAATAACTAATATTCGATTAATTCTTTTCGAATAATTAATATTCGATTAACTCTCTTTCGAATAACCAATATTCGATAACTCTCATTCGAATAACCAATATTTGATAACTCTCCTTCGAATAACCAATATTCGATAACTCTCCTTCTCTCTCTATTCGAATAAACTATATTCGATACTTGTAACACCCCACCTCCGCTAGGGTCACTCACAAAGGGAATGCACTAGGTTTGGTGAAGTATTATCGAGGTAAACATGCACAGAAATATTACAAGACAGAACATATATAAAACAACGGCAGTAAAACAAATTTCATTAACTTATGAAATAAGGTCTAAAGCCTTTTACAACAGAATACATCAAAACCTGTCTTGAAATAATAAAGAAGCATAAAACCTTTTCATAAATTATTCACCAAAATAAAGCGGTGAAGCAGCCATAGCCAAGAGAAGACCAAGCTATACATGATGACCTTCGAGCATAAGAGATCTGAACTAAACAACATCATTTCCTCCCTGAAAACCTGGGGGGGGGGGGAACGGAAGACAAAGAGGCGAAACAAAACGGGGTCAGTCATAAAGACTGGTAAGTCCTATCTACTTCTAGTATAAAATAGGTAAAGGTAACATGACATGCATAAACTGAAAGAAAACATAAGGATGACGACAAGATAGATAAGTTAAACCAAGATAACCGGATAAACTACTGTAGCAAGATAAACTAAGGTATCATGATAAAATACGGTGTCAAGATAAATCACGGTATCACATCGTCAGGTTTCTATCAAGTCTACCGTCCCAAGGTATCTATCATGTATAACATCCCACGGTATTTATCATGTATATTTGCTCTGCACCCCTCGTACTAGTATCCCAACCCACGTCATGTGTTATCTATGAATGTCCCTTGCCCAATGTCATGTAATGGTCCATGCCAACCTAATATATAGCATATGTAGGTTTTCCCAACTCGTATGTTTCTTTCCATGCATAAGTTCAGTCCTTTGCCGTAGGCCGTACGGGCTTTCCCATGTAAATCTATACCTCCTCAACGTAGTACCATTTTATCCTTGATGTTATTTTTGACTGCTCCCCTTGATCTAGTTAAGTTTTCTTACCATGAACTATCGCGTGTTCACTTAAGATTTATGCCACCTAGGACCACCAGGGATTATGCTACCTAATGAACGTATTCGTAACTTGGTTTGGGTTTTAGCCACCTAGGACCACTAGGGATTATGCCACCCGTCAATCATGCCCTTTATCCCGCGTATGTATCGTGAATCGTTTTCCATGTCTAGACGCACATGATCCTCAATGTGCCATCCGAGTTCCGTGCCAGGGCAAATCAAGAAATACGGAACTCGGTCGGGAGCTTTAAGTCGTCTGATGATGCAGATATCAAGGTCTGTTTTTGTATCCGTGGCTATGGTCCCATGTGACCCCTCCCTCAACTACTGAAAGGCAATCCAAGAAAAATCATCTATGAGAACTACATCCCGGCCCCACTATGCCCCACTTTCCTATTGGCCAACCACACCCATGACTCGATAGCAAGAACATGGTCTGTTGGGAGTTCTCTGCCTTTCCGTTCGTTCACGATTGACTAAAGATGGTAGGTAGTCGATGACGCGCTATCCAGGGCAAAAACAAGAATCGTCGACTCCACGCTAATCCATCCCAGTCTTTAGGTCGCTCGCATAGCAACCAAGGCATACCCTTGGCTCTTCTACCGCAGACCTTAACCTCTGCGAGGCCAAGTTTCATGGACCATCTGCCACATTACAGAGGGATACCAAGAGTACCCTCATGTCCCCCGAAGCTACAGCTTCGCCACCCAGTTCGTTGGAACCTTTATCTAATTCAGATAATTCGCTCCTCCACGTGTGTTTAAACGATGACCTACCGTATCGGGTTACTCATCTATCTGTGAACTGGTCCAAATCCCTCGACTAAGAATTACCACTTAGTTTCCTAAACTAAGGTTTACCACTTAGTCTCCTTTCTCGTTATCCTTGTTAATCCCGGTTTTCTACCTAGTCCCCTGAACTAGGGTTTTGTCTAATGGGTTAAGTATTGTCATTTAAGTTCATGACTTAACCTGCCTACGAATCATGTCAAGATTTGGCTAAGTATTCAAGTCCAAGACCTAGCCTTACAAGTTGGTTAAGTATACCAAGAAGCTCATGACTTAACCTTATTCAATCATCAAGTCAATTTGGTTAAGTATTTGTTTATCTTAACCCTATCAGGTTATCGTGTTAGATTGGTTAAGCATAGATTATCTTAACCTTATCGGATTATCGAGTCGGATTGTTTAAGTATAGGTTAACTTAACCCTATCCACTAATCGTATTATAATGGTTAAGTATATTTAAACGGTCTCGTGACTTAACCCTATCAAGCTCTCATATTAGATTGGTTAAGTATGGTTGCTTAACCCCATCAAATCATCATGTATAATTGGTTAAATATAAGTTAATTAACCTCATTGAATTACCAAGTTTAGATTGGTTAAGGGTTTAACTTAACCCCATCGAATTACCGTGTTTAGATTAGTTAAGTGTAGGTTACTTAACCCCATCTAATTACCGTGTTTAGATTAGTTAAGTGTAGGTTACTTAACCCCATCTAATTTCCGTGTTTAGATTAGTTAAGTCTAAGTTACTTAACCCCATCTAATTACCAAGTCGGATTAGTTAAGTGTAAATTACTTAACCCCATCCCCTAATTGTCTTGTTTGGTTAAGTGTCATTAAGAAATCAAGTCCGGTTCCATTTAACCTACCCATTCGTGTCATATCGGTTAAGTGTCATTAGTCAAAATTACTTAACCTTTTTATGTGGCATTAATTAGATTAATGCACGCCAACCTCTCACATTAGACTTTGTTGTGGTTACTAGTTAAGCCGGGCAGGTCCAGGTAGATTTACACCACAACCTAGTCTAACCTCGGGTTTTAAGTGCTATATGACCAACTACTCACATTGGGTCCTATTGTTTGTAACCACTAGTTAAGCTGGGCGGGTCCGGGTAGATTTATGCTACAAACTCAACCCAACCTCGAGTTGGCCACTTTCATGTTTGGTCTAGTGTCATATTACACTTACAACCCATACGTGTCTAGTTTCAAGTCCCATGTTCACCCCACATGTCATGTCCCCATTTAAGTGTATCATGAGTGTCATATTTTCATGAAATTCCATGTCAAATTATCATGTCATAATCACGCTCGTCTATCCTACCCCAAATCGTGTTTCCAACCCAAGTAAAAGCGAGTCAACATAGTAAGGATACTATGCTACATATTGGCCTCAAAACACGCATGATGCCAAAAAGGGATTGGCCACAAGTATGCATGGTATCATAAGGGGGTTTGGCCTCAAAATATGCATAGCATCATAAGGGGTTTTTGGCCACAAACATGCATAGTATCATAAGGGAATTTGGCCACAAACATGCATAGTATCATAAGGGAATTTGGCCACAAACATGCATAGTATCATAAGGGAATTTGGCCACAAACATGCATAATAACATAAGGGGTTTGGGTTCATTTACATGCATAAGCCCCAAAGTCAAATCTTTGCCAATGTTTCACAAGTCAAATGGTTCCTAAAGGTTCATGCTAGCATTCCATAGATAAAGATTCAAACTTGCAAGATAAACTAGGTTAAGCATAACATGAGTGGCTTGATTAAGTCGCTAAAATTTAGCCCAAGGTCATAGATCATAGAAAAGGGGCAAAGTTAGGTTCACATAGGCTAGCATACTCATGTTTCATCGCATTTTATTCCATGTCACATTAGAACCACCGTTAGAATCTACAAGTAGCTAGAACTTACATAGCGAGGCTTAGGGAAGGATCATGCATCGTCTTGACGAAGAAAGGTGGCTCCTTTGTTGAAGAATCATCATGAAACTTGCATAGCAACGTTGATTCACTCCCTTGATTTGATGTAGCAAGCTATCACCTTTGATTCGGATCCGATTTGAATGCATGAGCTCTTAGAGATGGAGATGGAGGCCATGATCAAGATAGATTTTGGCGGCACTTCGTGGCATGAGTGATTTGTGAGGGTTTAGGGTAGGCTTAGGGGTCTTTTTATAGAGATTAGGAGTAGTTTAGGCCCTTAGATTAATCCTAGGATAGATCTGAGCCTTTAAAATCCGTCACAAGCCTCCAACCATGTCTTGAGAAACAAGTCAGGTGCACCCAGGCCAAACTGGCCGACCACCCAAGTCGACTGGGGTGTCGACTGGGAAGTCAACACCACCTGGGGTGTGTCGACTCCCAAGTCGACTCCCCAGTCGACTTGGGGGTGGCGGGAATTTTTCCCACCACTTCTGCTTGGCTGAATTTGAAATCTGAATTCAAATTTGAACTTGTTTTTGAACTTGAAATTTTTTGAAAACTTTGACGGGCCATAACTTGGTCATACGGACTCCGATTTTCAAAAACTCGGACTCTATTTCGCGTATTTTTCCGAGACGAACGCAATGGCATAGCCCATTTCTCTTGATTCAGATTTTATAATTAAATTCTTCCTTGATTCTCGTCTTAGCATGTTGTAAAAATCCGGGATGTTACATCCTCCCCAACTTAAAGGATTTCGTCCCCGAAATCTCCAAGTTACGAAGATCGTATCCTACCATCCATCATCCATCTACTCAAAACATCATCCACAGGCAACCACGGTCCTTAAAAGACTCCTAATGCTTTATGAACACATGCAGAAAGTGTGTGTATATATTCCTTAGCTAATGCTAATGATCAGGCCTGAATGATCTTTCTAATGCAAAATATGTATAGTGCCATGAGTCCAACATGTATGCAAATAGTCCTAGTCATATAAACACTATATGTGTGCACAACCATTCATCCACATGCAACATCCACATGATAACATATTCACTTTCAAACAAGTATAAATACTCGTGCATATGCAATGCAAAATGTGAGTACGTCGATCTAGTATCTAACGTGTATTCGCGCATCCACGAGCAACCACTTGCAACCTTTTGCAACCATATCAATCATAACATGTTTCAAATACATGTTTACATCCATAGAGTTCTACCTAAGGTTCCCAAGATAGGATCGAGAAGATAAACAAGACCAACTCCCTATGGGGTTTGCAACAGAAACAGGACCGAGAGGATATCCACCAAGCGATCGCATGCAAGCAAGCTCTACAGGAGAACCAGGGATCAATGATATACTCTTAAAAAGAGACATGATGCGCTCGTCTAAGCCGCATTTCCTTGAGCTTAATTCCATTGTTCCTTGACCGCCTTTGACTTCATGATTTCGTAGCTCCTTGATTCCTATTTCCAAGGTATGAGTCGGAACTCATTTCACTGTCGCCTCTCGTTCCTTTTTCACTTATTCTTTTCCTAGTATGCTCGGCTCAAACATATCTGCGTACTCATGCAAGCTCTCCAAAATTCACTAGTGAATTGTAACAACCCGAAAATCTGGGCCAGTTTAAAATTTTTATTTTGACAATTTTAGCGAATTTTGAATATTTAAAATGAATTATTTTAAATAGTATAGACGAGAAATTTATTTTAAATAGAATTCGAACGTATATATTTATTCGAATCGTCGTTAGAATATAAATAATTATATATAATTATAAAAGGAATTGAAAATGGCGCGGTAGTTCGATAATTCGATTTCAAACTTCAATTGAATGTACCGGATGCAAAATAAACCGGATTTTAGCGAAACCAAAAACATTAGGATCTAATTGGGAATATCTTTCCAACGAATCCGACAAATCGAAATTTCATAGCGGGAATCAAAAGATATGTCCAGTTGAAAATTCTGAATAGTCGCTATGGAATTCAGGCATTTAAAAATGGTCATTTTGCAAATGACCTCGGATTTCGACGAAACCACTTTTGTTGGATCCGTGATGTCAAATTATAGCTAGATTCCAAATTTCATAATTTTTCGAATCAATATGTGAGCGTGGCAAAGGAAAACGCGTTTGACCAGTTTCAGTTGATTTTAATCGACTGGAAAATGGCCATTTTTCAAACAGTCTCAGAATTTGACGAAATTAGTTTTGTTAGGACCGTATCATCAATACGAAGCTAGAAAATATTTTTTTGGAATTTTTCGAGTTAGTACGTAATCCCAGTAAATTGAAATGTACATTTAAAATTAAATATAATGATTTAAATGTAAATTCAACGGAAACTGGTCGGAATGGTCGGATCAGCCTACGAAACATATCCTATTTTGTTTGTAATGGGGGTAATTAGCTAGGGGTGACAGTCGTTGAGTTTGATTTGGTGTTCGGGTGTGAAACGAATTAATTAAGGATTTAAATAATAATGATATAATTTTATAAAAAGGCCGAACTCCTTGGTCTAACCCTATTTTATCACCCCCTCGTGGTCAACGCCCTAAACGGCTTCCTCCAGGCGATTCAACGATAAAGAAACTCGGAAATAAAATCCTCAATCTCATCCAATTTAATTCAAATTTAAACGAAGGTTTATAAACAAAAATGGAAGAGTTTCTTCCACTCTTCAAAATCACGGAAGGCTTGATCGAAATCAGGGGGTGTTTTGCTCGATATCCGAGCGAAAACAAGCGCCGTTCAAGGCAGTTTTCCAGCGTGCCTGGGCCGCCGAGTGCACCGCCGCTGTCGGCAAAGGGAGAGGGGATGGAGGGCTTCCACGTGGCGACGAGCGATCTCACTCCGGCGCAGTGTACGAGGAGGAAAATGGGACCCTAGCTAACGGCTAATTGGGTTCTATAACCTAAGGAAGACGATGAAAGTGGTATGCCCTTAATTTTTGGTAAAATTTATTAATTAATAATAGTTAGTTAATTAATAAAAGTAATTAATGTTTCTTAAAGAAAATCAGTTTTTTTTTAAAAGCATTGTATAAATTTTATTATGTAAAGCTATAATTTTTGTCATATAAAGCTATGACCTTTATATATATAAAGAGAAATGATTTTTAGTCATGTAAATATATATATGTAGATATATATATTTTTGTTTAGCAAATAAGAAATATGGTTTTTTTTATTATGTAGACATAATAAAGACATGATTCTTATGTAGACAATACGATTATATTTTTTTTTTATATAATGTAGCAAAAAAAATGTGATTTTTAAAATATAAAAGGATTGCTTTTGAAATAGTAAAAATTCGATTTTTATATATTGAATAGCGAAGTAAAAATTCAATTTTTATATATTGAATAGCAAAGTAAAAATTCGATTTTTATATATTGAATAGCGAAGTAAAAATTCGACTTTTATATATTGAATAGCAAAGTAAAAATTTGATTTTTATATATTGAATAGCAAAGTAAAAATTCGATTTTTATATATTGAACAGCGAAGTAAAAATTCGATTTTTATATATTGAATAGCAAAGTAAAAAATTCGATTTTTATATATTGAATAGCAAAGTAAAAATTCGAATTTTAAATATTGAATAGCGAAGTAAAAATTCGATTTTTATATATTGAATAGCGAAGTAAAAATTCGATTTTTATATATTGAATAACGAAGTAAAAATTCGATTTTTATATGTTGAATAGCGAAGTAAAAATTCGATTTTTATATATTGAATAGCGAAGTAAAAATTCGATTTTTATATATTGAATAGCGAAGTAAAAATTCGATTTTTATATATTGAATAGCGAAGTAAAAAATGCGATTTTTATATATGGAATAGCGAAGTAAAAATACGATTTTTATATATTGAATAACAAAGTAAAAATTCGATTTTTACATATGTAGAGAGTACGGACGAAGAAAGTGACGAAAGGCGAGAACGACGAAGACTTCTACAAAAGAAGAGTCAAGATGTTTGGATAGCTATCGGTGAGAACTTCTCACTCTTCAATTTCTTTTTCTAGTTATATATATACTAGGATGCAGACGGTGTTTAGTAGCACCCGACACCCGTCATCCACAGACCATGGATGGCTTGTTTGTTAAATTGTTTGGATGTGTAGTTGGTTAGTTTATTTGGTTTGAATTGAATTGTTTGGTGAAATGAATGGATTTGATTGATGTGTGAATGGCGTGGGCCTTCACTAGACCGGGGATAAGGCTAGGCCTCGTACTGTTTCTAGTATCGTGTCGTTATGCCGCCGAAATTTTCTAAAATATGTTAGAAAAATAAAAATATCATTTTATTGAATAAATGAACCGAATAGAATATTCATAGTTTGAATAAAATATTTTGATCGTTAGAAATATAATTTTTAACGTGGAAGTGAATAAAATAAAATATTCATTTGCAAACCGGACGGTTTTTTATGTGCACCTATTTGAAGGACATTGATTGGGTCGATAAATTTTACACATCGCCCAACTGCACAAATAAAATCCGTGTTTGTTGATTTGAAACCCCACACAGGTGTTGGGATGAAATTTGAAGTTCACTCATCCTGATTGATTAAATATGTCGATCGATGGATTGAAAGGCTATTACAAGCGTTAGATATCTATATTTGATGCTTACACAGTGTAGTACACTTTGGATGATGGTTGATTATTTATCATTGCTATTATATACATGTGTTGAATGGAATCCGTATAATTAACTTTATATGGTAATTGATTGGGCCTCATTCCAATTTAGAAAATAAAGAATATATAAAATAAAGGTTCATGTGTTGACAGTACTCATCCGTTGAGATTAGTCATGTGTTGAACGAAATATTTTAATAATAGAAATATTTGAAATAGAAATATTTGAAAAGGAAATATTTGAAAAAGAAATATTTGAAATAGAATATTTGAAAATAGAAATATATGAAGCCGTGTTGATTAGATTGACGCCATTTTGACGTGAACGATATTTATATCGATTTTATTCATTTTAAAATGATTATTGAAAAGTAATTTCGAAATCGAATATTTTGAAATGAAATTTGAATTAAATTGAATAGAAAACGAATTCGAATTGAATTGAATAGAAAACGAATTCGAATTGAATTGAATAGAAAACGAATTCGAACTGAATTGAATAGAAAACGAATTCGAACTGAATTGAATAGAAAACGAATTCGAATTGAATTGAATAGAAAATGAATTTGAATTGAATAGAAAATGAATTCGAACTGAATTGAATAGAATATGAATTCGAGTTGAATTGAATAGAAAACGAATCTGAATTGAATTGAATTCAATTGAAAACGAATTGAAATCAATTTGAATTGAAATCAAATAGAAGTGAATGTAGAAAGAATTTATAAGGGAAAATTCAATTTTGATTTGAATTTGAAATAAAGGTTGAAATTGTTTTTGAAACAATTTTGAAATGATTTATAAAATTCGTTTTAAAAAGGAAATCGACGAAATATATATATAATGGCCTGAATAGAACGCGCCGCGCCGCGACAGTTCGTGAATTTCGACCATTTATTTCAAACGGACATTACGGGAGATCCGACCGTCGGATTCTCCTAAAACCGGAACCGTTGGGTTCGTATCGAAAAGAGCTTTCTAATGAATATTAAAAATTTGAAATCTAATAGTTGGATTTGGTGATACATTCAAATCAAATTCGAAAAAGGTCGTTGTAAGTGCAGTTCGATGGCCGTTGATGGAAATCGACTGTACAGGCCCTGATAAAATTATCAAAAATAGTAATAATTAGTGTAAAATCATAAGAAATGATTTGGGGAAAATTGGGATGAAAAACTCCATATTTGAAAAGATAAAAATAGATTTTTATCGAAATGAACTAGTTTTGAACTGAAATTAAAACCCATTTATTTTTAAATAAATAAATTGGATTTGAAATGGGTTTAAATAGAATTGATTCATGGGTTTATCATGAACTGTGTTTTAAATAACACTAGTTCTTTAACCCGATAATAAATAGAATGTGATTTGGGTTTATCGTGAACGGTGTTTTAAATGACACTAGTTCTTTAACCCAGTAAAAAGAGTTTTAATGAATCTTCAATTAAATTGAGATGTGGATTGATAATTTAAATTATCAACTTTAGAAAATGAGCGAGAATGGAGTATCACCAGTTTTGCTCCAAAGCGATAGTTAAATCTTTAATCAGATTTGAACGTGAAATGGTAATTAATTTTACCGATCACACCGTGGTGTTAAATATGGAGTATTACCAGTTTTGCTTCATGGGATGAAAAGGTTGGGATTGGGAAATAAATTAAATAATTACTTCGGTATGGTTCGCTAATCTCGACTAGTTTGGAAAACCATAATTTGGTTTGAAATGACATCCAAAGGAAGATTAAAGGACAAATTTTAAAGAATTTATCTTAGATAAAATTAATGGGAACCTTTCCCTAAGAATTGAAATTTAGAAACTAGCTGAAGGTTAGTTAAGAAGAATGGTTTTCTGGATATTGATCTGATGTTGGTTTCGGCCTTCGGGGTTAATATTTAGGGAATTGCTCTCTTACTGATTTACGGTTAGTAACTAATGAATTGGAATGAGGCGTATGTTGTGTTTGAGTAACATTTATTTTTAATATACGCGGGTTGTTCGGAAAGGCCGGGGTTATACCCATTCTGAATAACCGATTCGACGATATGTCGAAGATGAAGACGGTGGTTGAAGACCGGAAGCCTCCACACCGTTTGGATAATTACTGACGATCCTGATTGGGATGTACACCCAAGAGGATGGAAATAGTTGGTGGTCGTCCGGACGTACTTGGAGATGGATGGATATGCGAGGAAAGTGCCTCCGATTTCGTTCAGACCTAGAACGGACTTGTAAATGGATGGTGTGTCTGACATTGTATTCCTTTATATTGTATTCGTTGATCTCTGCTAAATATATATCTGTTTGGCGGCAGGGAATTCATTCTCTTGCTTAACGCCCTTCTCTGAGACATACGAGCTCAGAGGTTATATATTGGCAGAAATCCGTGGTACGATATGGATTGATAATGTGGCATGCTGAGATGCAGTGATCCATACTTTTGTTGAAAAGCAAAGTTTGGTGGATGATGATCAAAGCGCAGCTGATATGGCATGGCTTTGTGTATAGCGTTGATTCACGAGCCTCACACCTCGGTGTGAACCAAAAACGGGGAGGACCTCCGGGAAATGGACATATGCTGGTTTCTAGTTAGAAGTGGTGTCAATGCTTAAACTGGCTGGCATTACTTATGTGGATGTTGCTTATCATTACTTATTGCCCAGCGGGGCGTCTCGGTTAACGGTGGTTGCAGAGGCTTACGGGTCCCAGATCACTATGAGGTTCCATAGAACCGGCTAGCATATCGTTTACGGCATTACTAACCATCGACGGGTGGCCGGCCCCGATGTTCCGGGTGCAGTCGCGGCTGCAACCTGAGGCTCGGGCTAGAGAGTCTCGAATTAAGCACAGGATATTCCCTTTGCCTTGGTTCACATGATGGAAATCCAATTTCCAATACGTGTATTGCGGTTTTAATTGTAGAACTAGTATGGCAACACGATATATGGTACCCATGCCGTCTATGATTGATATTTATGATTGAAATTGTTTTGACACTATACACTTATAGTAGTATCAAATGATTTGTTTTAAACGTACTAAGCATGTTTGGCTATTATAAGGGAAAACCATATCCTCCGGCTGCGTTGCATTGTGTGATGGGACCTGGGTCTTATAATAGCTTCATTTTTAGAAAAGCATTGCGCTGTTTACTTATATGCACTGGTGTTCTTTGGAGGAAACCCGTTCCGTGTTATACGGCGTGGTCCCTTGATTTACCTAACTTTAAAAATAAAGATTAATAACTGTTTTAGTTCTCACACCAGTCACATGACTGACCTAGAGTTTATTGTTTTAACCTAAACTCTGGGTGCCCCTATTTTCGACACGGGCAGCTAGTAGTTTTGGTTTTGCAGATTTATATTCACAGGATCCTGGTTTACAGCTGGAACAATATCCGGAAAGCTTTGTATCCGTATATCTCTTCTAGTTGTGTATTGTATTATTTTCCGCTGCGATGTATTTAAATGTAATTTAAATCTCTGATATTTCTGTGTAATATTGATTCATTTATATTCTGTATATTCTTGTAATCTGATGCATTGTTGTAAAATACAATGAAATGTTCTTCCGTCTGAGTTCTATTTTGTGGCTTGTTCTCGAACTATCCGCGCTTTCCTCACCGGGGAAGTTACGGGTCTTCACAGTTGGTATCAAAGCTTTGGTTTACAAAGCTCGGAGAACAAGGCACATTAGAATCATACGAAAGAATTCATCGGAAACTAGATTAGTAATATCTAATGGGAATGACTCGTTAGAGATGGGATCAGTAGTATCCTAGAATGAGTCTGAAGAGTAAATTTTTAAAATAAAAGTGAAAACAATCTTTGTTTTGAAAATTTAAATCAATCATTCGAAATTGATTATTTATTTATATTGATTTGGACAATGCAGTATATAAAGATTTTGCGTATACGTCTGATCCGCGTATATTGGAAGTTTTAATATACTGGATAGATATAGAATTACACTCTAGTCGCCCGGGGATGATACTGATAATTGTGATCACATTATCAGTGTTTATAGTCGAGTGACGAAAGTGAGATTTCTATATATTTCCTATTGACTGGTGTGAGAACCAAAATTAGATAGGGTTTATTGTTGTGATTTTGCATCAAAAATCTGATTTTTAGAATATATATCAAAGTTATGGATTTGAAATGCTAATCAACTAATTGATTGATGGTTGCGTTGTTTGATTATTGTTAAATTAATTAAAATTTGAACCATTTAGTCAAATTGTACCAAAAAGTGAGTTGTATTGAAAATGTGTCGCATTTGCTTGCATATACTTGTACTTACATTGAACAGGTCATAGCAAAGAGGCTAGAGCAGAAGAATAAAATTGTTTGCCCGACAAATAGGTACATGTTTATTATAATTTACGGTTTTGTTTGGGTGATGATGATTTTATGAGCCGATTGGCAAGCCGCTTGGCTTTTTCTTTTTCTTTTTGAGATCAGAAGGCCTATATGGCAATTTCGGGATTTTCCCGTGGCTCCCGGTGCAGGGGAGGTTATGGCGAAATTTTTCGAAAATTTAGGGTGTTAGCCAAATTTTTGAAGAATTAGAAAATTCTCAGAAACTGAAAAGTTGGAGAAGGGAAGCCAGATCGAACGTAGAGTTGATTAATCAAACCACTTTCGACTTTGTTCCTTTTCGGGGACGAAAAGTTTTAAGTGGGGGAGATTGTAACAACCCGAAAATCTGGGCCAGTTTAAAATTTTTATTTTGACAATTTTAGCGAATTTTGAATATTTAAAATGAATTATTTTAAATAGTATAGACGAGAAATTTATTTTAAATAGAATTCGAACGTATATATTTATTCGAATCATCGTTAGAATATAAATAATTATATATAATTATAAAAGGAATTGAAAATGGCGCGGTAGTTCGATAATTCGATTTCAAACTTCAATTGAATGTACCGGGTGCAAAATAAACCGGATTTTAGCGAAACCAAAAACATTAGGATATAATTGGGAATATCTTTCCAACGAATCCGACAAATCGAAATTTCATAGCGGGAATCAAAAGATATGTCCAGTTGAAAATTCTGAATAGTCGCTATGGAATTCAGGCCCTTTAAAATGGACATTTTGCAAACGACCTCGGATTTCGACGAAACCACTTTTGTTGGATCCGTGATGTCAAATTATAACTAGATTCCAAATTTCATAATTTTTCGAATCAATATGTGAGCGTGGCAAAGGAAAACGCGTTTGACCAGTTTCAGTTGATTTTAATCGACTGGAAAATGGCATTTTTCAAACGGTCTCATAATTTGACGAAATTAGTTTTGTTAGGACCGTATCGTCAATACGAAGCTAGAAAATATTTTTCTGGAATTTTTCGAGTTAGTATGTAATCCAAGTAAATTGAAATGTACGTTTAAAATTAAATATAATGATTTAAATGTAAATTCAACGGAAACTGGTCGGAATGATCGGATCAGCCTACGAAACATATCCTATTGTGTTTGTAATGGGGGTAATTAGCTAGGGATGACAGTCGTTGAGTTTGATTTGGTGTTCGGGTGTGAAACGAATTAATTAAGGATTTAAATAATAATAATATAATTTTATAAAAAGGGCCAAACTCCTTGGTCCAACCCTATTTTATCACCCCCTCATGGTCAACGCCCTAAACGGCTTCCTCCAGGCGATTCAACGATAAAGAAACTCGGAAATAAAATCCTCAATCTCATCCAATTTAATTCAAATTTAAACGAAGGTTTATAAACAAAAATGGAAGAGTTTCTTCCACTCTTCAAAATCACGGAAGGCTTGATCGAAATCAGGGCGTGTTTTGCTCGATATTCGAGCGGAAACAAGCGCCGTTCAAGGCAGTTTTCCGGCGTGCCTGGGCCGCCGAGTGCACCGCCGCTGTCGGCGAAGGGAGAGGGGATGGAGGGCTTCCACGTGGCGACGAGCGATCTCACTCCGGCGCAGCGTACGAGGAGGAAAATGGGACCCTAGCTTACGGCCGATTGGGTTCTATAACCTAAGGAAGACGATGAAAGTGGTATGCCCTTAATTTTTGGTAAAATTTATTAATTAATAATAGTTAGTTAATTAATAAAAGTAATTAATGTTTCTTAAAGAAAATCAGTTTTTTTTATAAAAAGCATTGTATAAATTTTATTATGTAAAGCTATAATTTTTGTCATATAAAGCTATGACCTTTATATATATAAAGAGAAATGATTTTTAGTCATGTAAATATATATATATATATATGTAGATATATTTTTTTTTTAGCAAATAAGAAATATGGTTTTTTTATTATGTAGACATAATAAAGACATGATTTTTGTGTAGACAATACGATTATAAAAATATTTTTTTTATATAATGTAGCGAAAAAAATGTGATGTTTAAAATATAAAAGGCTTGCTTTTGAAATAGTAAAAATTCGATTTTTATATATTGAATAGCGAAGTAAAAATTCGATTTTTATATATTGAATAGCAAAGTAAAAATTCGATTTTTATATATTGAATAGCGAAGTAAAAATTCGATTTTTATATATTGAATAGCAAAGTAAAAATTCGATTTTTATATATTGAATAGCGAAGTAAAAATTCGATTTTTATATATTGAATAGCGAAGTAAAAATTCGAATTTTATATATTGAATAGCAAAGTAAAAATTCGATTTTTATATATTGAATAGCAAAGTAAAAATTCGATATTTATATATTGAATAGCGAAGTAAAAATTCGATTTTTATATATTGAATAGCGAAGTAAAAATTCGATTTTTATATATTGAATAGCGAAGTAAAAAATACGATATATATTGAATAGCGAAGTAAAAATTCGATTTTTATATATTGAATAGCGAAGTAAAAATTCGATTTTGATATATTGAATAGAGAAGTAAAAATTCGATTTTTATATATTGAATAGCGAAGTAAAAATGCGATTTTTATATATGGAATAGCGAAGTAAAAATACGATTTTTATATATTGAATAATAAAGTAAAAATTCGATTTTTACATATGTAGAGAATACGGACGAAGAAAGTGACGAAAGGCGAGAACGACGAAGACTTCTACAAAAGAAGAGTCAAGATGTTTGGATAGCTATCGGTGAGAACTTCTCACTCTTCAATTTCTTTTTCTAGTTATATATATACTAGGATGCAGACGGTGTTTAGTAGCACCCGACACCCGTCATCCACATACCATGGATGGCTTGTTTGTTAAATTGTTTGGATGTGTAGTTGGTTAGTTTATTTGTTTTGAATTGAATTGTTTGGTGAAATGAATGGATTTGATTGATGTGTGAATGGCGTGGGCCTTCACTAGACCGGGGATAAGGCTAGGCCTCATCCCGTTTCTAATATCGTGTCGTTATGCCGCCGAAATTTTCTAAAATATGTTAGAAAAATAAAAATATCATTTTATTGAATAAATGAATCGAATAGAATATTCATAGTTTGAATAAAATATTTTGATCGTTAGTATAATTTTTAACGTGGAAGTGAATAAAATAAAATATTCATTTGCAAACCGGACGGTTTGTTTATGTACACCTATTTGAAGGACATTGATTGGGTCGATAAATTTTACATATCGCCCAACTGCACAAATAAAATTCGTGTTTGTTGATTTGAAACCCCACACGGGTGTTGGGATGAAATTTGAAGTTCACTCATCTTGATTGATTAAATATGTCGATCGATGGATTGACAGGCTGTTACAAGCGTTAGATATTTATATTTGATGCTTACACAGTGTAGTACACTTTGGATGATGGTTGATTATTTATCATTGCTATTATATACATGTGTTGAATGGAATCCGTATAATTAACTTTATATGGTAATTGATTGGGCCTCATTCCAATTTAGAAAATAAAGAATATATAAAATAAAGGTTCATGTGTTGACAGTACTCATCCGTTGAGATTAGTCATGTGTTGAACGAAATATTTTAATAATAGAAATATTTGAAATAGAAATATTTGAAAAGGAAATATTTGAAAAAGAAATATTTGAAATAGAATATTTGAAAAAAGAAATATATGAAGCCGTGTTGATTAGATTGACGCCATTTTGACGTGAACGATATTTATATCGATTTTATTCATTTTAAAATGAATATTGAAAAGTGATTTCGAAATCGAATATTTTGAAATTAAATTTGAATTAAATTGAATAGAAAACGAATTCGAATTGAATTGAATAGAAAACAAATTCGAATTGAATTGAATAGAAAACGAATTCGAACTGAATTGAATAGAAAACGAATTCGAACTGAATTGAATAGAAAACGAATTCGAACTGAATTGAATAGAAAACGAATTTGAATTGAATAGAAAACGAATTCGAACTGAATTGAATAGAAAATGAATTCGAATTGAATTGAATTGAATAGAAAACGAATCTGAATTGAATTGAATTCAATTGAAAACGAATTGAAATCAATTTGAATTGAAATCAAATAGAAGTGAATGTAGAAAGAATTTATAAGGGAAAATTCAATTTTGATTTGAATTTGAAATAAAGGTTGAAATTGTTTTTGAAACAAATTTGAAATGATTTATAAAATTCGTTTTAAAAAGGAAATCGATGAAATATATATATATATATATATATATAATATATATATATATATATTATATATATACAATGGCCTGAATAGAACGCGCCGCGCCGCGGCAGTTCGTGAATTTCGACCATTTATTTCAAACGGACATTACGGGAGATCCGACCGTCGGATTCTCCTAAAACCGGAACCGTTGGGTTCGTATCGAAAAGAGCTTTCTAACGAATATTAAAAATTTGAAATCTAACAGTTGGATTTGGAGATACGTCCAAATCAAATTCGAAAAAGGTCGCTGTAAGTGCAGTTCGATGGCCGTTGATGGAAATCAACTGTACGGGCCCTGATAAAATTATCAAAAATAGTAATAATTAGTGTAAAATCATAAGAAATGATTTGGGGAAAATTGGGATGAAAACTCCATATTTGAAAAGATAAAAATAGATTTTTATCGAAATGAACTAGTTTTGAACTGAAATTAAAACCCTTTTATTTTTAAATAAATAAATTGGATTTGAAATGGGTTTAAATAGAATTGATTCATGGGTTTATCGTGAACTGTGTTTTAAATAACACTAGTTCTTTAACCCGATAATAAATAGAATGTGATTTGGGTTTATCGTGAACGGTGTTTTAAATGACACTAGTTCTTTAACCCAGTAAAAAGAGTTTTAATGAATCTTCAATTAAATTGAGATGTGGATTGATAATTTAAATTATCAACTTTAGAAAATGAGCGAGAATGGAGTATCACCTGTTTTGCTCCAAAGCGATAGTTAAATCTTTAATCAGATTTGGACGTGAAATGGTAATTAATTTTACCGATAACACCGTGGTGTTAAATATGGAGTATTACCAGTTTTGCTTCATGGGACGAATAGGTTGGGATTGGGAAATAAATTAAATAATTACTTCGGTATGGTTCGCTAATCTCGACTAGTTTGGAAAACCATAATTTGGTTTGAAATGACATCTAAAGGAAGATTAAAGGATAAAATTTTAAAGAATTTATCTTGGATAAAATTAATGGGAACCTTTCCCTAAGAATTGAAATTTAGAAACTAGCTGAAGGTTTGTTAAGAAGAATGGTTTTCTGGATATTGATCTGATGTTGGTTTCGGCCTTCGGGGTTAATATTTAGGGAATTGCTCTCTTACAGATTTACGGTTAGTAACTAATGAATTGGAATGAGGCGTATGTTGTGTTTGAGTAACATTTATTTTTAATATACGCGGGTTGTTCGGAAAGGCCGGGGTTATACCCATTCTGAATAACCGATTCGACGATATGTCGAAGATGAAGACGGTGGTTGAAGACCGGAAGCCTCCACATCGTTTGGATAATTACTGACGATCCTGATTGGGCTGTACACCCAAGAGGATGGAAATAATTGGTGGTCGTCCAGACGTACTTGGAGATGGATGGATATGCGAGGAAAGTGCCTCCGGTTTCGTTCAGACCTAGAACGGACTTGTAAATGGATGGTGTGTCTGACATTGTATTCCTTTATATTGTATTCGTTGATCTCTGCTAAATATATATCTGTTTGGCGGCAGGGAATTCATTCTCTTGCTTAATGCCCTTCTCTGAGACGTACGAGCTCAGAGGTTATATATTGGCAGAAATCAGTGGTACGATATGGATTGATAATGTGGCATGCTGAGATGCAGTGATCCAGACTTTTGTTGAAAAGCAAAGTTTGGTGGATGATGATCAAAGCACAGCTGATATGGCATGGCTTTGTGTATAGCGTTGATTCGCGAGCCTCACACCTCGGTGTGAACCAAAAATGGGGAGGACCTCCGGGAAATGGACATATGTTGGTTTCTAGTTAGAAGTGGTGTTAGTGCTTAAAATGGCTGGCATTACTTATGTGGATGTTGCTTATCATTACTTATTGCCCAGCAGGGCATCTCGGTTAACGGTGGTTGCAGAGGCTTACGGGTCCCAGATCACTATGAGGTTCCATAGAACCGGCCAGCATATCGTTTGCAGCATTACTAACCATCGACGGCTGGCCGGCCCCGATGATCCGGGTGCAGTCGCGGCTGCCACCTGAGGCTCGGGCTAGAGAGTCTCGAATTAAGCACAGGATATTCCCTTTGCCTTGGTTCACATGATGGAAATCCAATTTCCAATACGTGTATTGCGGTTTTAATTGTAGAACTAGTATGGCGACATGATATATGGTACCCATGCCGTCTATGATTGATATTTATGATTGAAATTGTTTTGACACTATACACTTATAGTAGTATCAAATGATTTGTTTTAAACGTACTAAGCATGTTTGGCTATTATAAGGGAAAACCCTATCCTCCGGCTGCGTTGCATTGTGTAATGGGACCTGGGTCTTATAATAGCTTCATTTTTAGAAAAGCATTGCGCTGTTTACTTATATGCACTGGTGTTCTTGGGAGGAAACCCGTTCCGTGTTATACGGCGTGGTCCCTTGATTTACCTAACTTTAAAAATAAAGATTAATAACTGTTTTAGTTCTCACACCAGTCACATTACTGACCTGGAATTTATTGTTTTAACCTAAACTCTGGGTGCCCCTATTTTCGACACGGGCAGCTAGTAGTTTTGGTTTTGCAGATTTATATTCACAGGATCCTGGTTTACAGCTGGAACAATATCCGTAAAGCTTTGTATCCGTATATCTCTTCTAGTTGTGTATTGTATTATTTTCCGCTGCGATGTATTTAAATGTAATTTAAATCTCTGATATTTCTGTGTAATATTGATTCATTTATACTCTGTATATTCTTGTAATATGATGCATTGTTGTAAAATACAATGAAATGTTCTTCCGTCTGAGTTCTATTTTGTGGCTTGTTCTCGAACTATCCGCGCTTTCCTCATCGGGGAAGTTACGGGTCTTCACATGAATTCTGGATCTCGTTTACCGATGCCAATCCATGTTACCACGTGCACTTACTAGGGTGATTCCTATAATCCATGCTTAAGCGGAATGAACCATCCGCCTTATTGGCGAACGTTACTTGATCGGATCGGAGATTTCCGATAAATACATCAAGTGATTCTAGGTAACTAACCATGACAAAGCCCAAAAGGTTACACGAGAATTCAAGGGTATTACCAAAGCAAGCCAAGAGTCTGACTACCCTCTTTTCAAAACCGAGAATGGTATCCCTTACTGGATAACCACTTTACCCCTAGAATCCATCCATAGCTGTAACGTCCTGCATTTCTGTAGGTTTATATTTGAATATTTAAAACAGTTTAAATATTGAATTCTGAATATAAGTGAATTTATATATTAATTAAAACGAAGTTGAACGTATAAAATTATATATTAATTATAATCGAGCTCGCAACGAAGCTGCAGTTCGTAATTTAACGTTCTGAACTTCAACTGAGTGTATCGGACTCGTTTTGAATCGGATTTCTTCGAAACAAGAAGCTTTGGAATCTGTTGAACTGTATGTTTCTAACAGAAGTGAAAAACCAAGATTTCGTTGTGTAGATTGCAAGATATGTCCAAATCAAATATTCAGAAAGTCGCTGTAGAAACGTACATCGACCGTAACGGTTATTTGAATATAACTTGTTATCGGTTGCAAATCGGGACAAGGTTCTTTTGAGACGCAGCGATAATTTAATTTTTAGAATTTTACTGTAATTTTTAATTAATTTAATATGCAACTTTTTATTTGGAGTATTGTGCACCCTGTATCGGTATTTCGGGGTTTCAAAATATGAGTCAAACTACCGGTATTATTATATTTTTGGGATCGTGTCGACTCGCTCGACATGACTGTATCCTTATTTCAGTCCGTAGCAGCTCGGACATGAACGTGGTTTTATTTAATGTGATACACTAAACTTTTAATATATATATATATTCCTTGGTATTTTGTCACCAACCAAGTATGGGTACAGCTCTTTTCAACACTTAACATATATAGGAGAACACACACCCTACCTAAATTGTTTGCACATGCTGGTCTATGGGGCTAAAAACGTGGTAAAACAGTGATGGAAGCCTTATATGTATGGATAGACACCTATTGTTTCACTTAGCAGCTAAGGAGCTCCGAAATGATTGAGGTAAACAACTCATGATATAAATATTTATAAATCAAAGCTGCTTAAACTCTAAGCTAAATTATAAATAAATATATACCTATGCAAGTACATCTACACTGCTGTGTAGTGATGAAGGGTCATAGACTACCCATCCTCCTACCACTGCATCCCTTCCATGCTATGTATTCTCCAATATAAAACACCAGCCCCTACCCTTTTATACTTCACGACTAAGGAAGTGCCAACCTACCATCCTATACAAGCATGAACAGTCCAACGAAGGCCATTACCTAACACTAGAACCTATAGCTTAACACTTAAGCTTCTCTCATCTTTGTATATATACACGCCCAAGCAGTGCACTTTTCTTTATCTTCTGGGAACTAAAACACCCCATGGTGGATCCTTGTTGCGAAAAGAATTCGCAACATTTCCACATTATGCGAGCTGAAGTGAGCCGTGTGGAACTTGACGATGGGTCTAAGGGTTGTCGGGGAGTGTTGTCTTTGAGATGGCGGAGTGGAGTTGTAGCACTGTTGCAGGAAGGAGCTGTGGATGCGGATCATTTCATGCATGGGCATTCGGTGATGGGAAAATGTCGGCTGTAAGTGAAGCAAGGGTGGCGTAGAGGACTTAAGGGAGAATGGTGTAGTGTTGGTTCGGGATGCTGGAAGATCTGGAGCGGAAACCTCTCAAAGCAGGAAGAAGCTCCTGCGCATGCGTGCACGTGGAATGAAGCATCAGCGGTATAACAAGCAACTCATTTTTAGGTAAAGAAATATATATGAGTAAATAATTATGGGAATGGGGAAACACAAGAATGATGAGGAGGGAGTTTGGATCTAGTATGTTGAAATGAAGATTTATGGAGGTGGGTGTTACTTGAACACTACTGTGTGGACGAATGTTTATATTGGAGGGGAAAACGTGGCATTCTAAGTAGGAAAGGGGAGTATGCGTGTAAATTAAGTGAACGTGTAGTGATACACGTGTGAGAAGGTGAAGGAGTTTTCATGAATAACTGAATGCGTGGAGGGAAGTATATACTTGTGAGAAGAGGGCGGAATTAAGGTGCGCTGTGATTTATCAAATTGGTATGAGAAGTGAAGCCAACATGGTGAATGGATTGAAAAGCAGGTGGACGATTTTGCATGTAGAAGAACGTGTAAAGGTGGAAAAATATGGTCAGATGGGAAGAAAGCTATGTAGAAAGGTGCGGATATTAACGTGAATGGAATGCATGGTGCTTGAGGGGGGAACAGTAGCTTATGGGGTATAATGTTGTGAGTTAATGCAGTCACATATGGAAGTGGACACATACGTACAGATGGAAGGAAGGAATGTTTTCAGGTGGGAGTATGGAGTTGAGAAGAGATGGAAGTTGCGTGAGATTTGAAAGGGAAAGTTGTGGTGATTTGTTGCGTGAAACAATATGGAAGGGAGATGTGTGGTTTAAGCTGCAGAAGTGGTGTGTCTACACAGTGATAAGATATTCAGTTGTGGAGGTAGGAGGCAACACGGTTCAATGGGGGTGATTTGGGCTGATGGGCTTGCTTTAACATGCGAAGCCCTAAAGGAAAGAAACTTGCAGGTTAACTGGAAGCAACATAAGTTGGTGAAGACAGTTACTGTGATGGTGGGTGCGAGACAGTGGGCGCATGGGCGAATTTAAATTTGGTAAGCCCATGTCGAAACCTATTAATAAGTTTAATTTAAATTAGTTAACGTATTAACTTGATACCGTTAGATTTTGCTCATCTGGTGATGAAATTCCACAAGACAGGATCCGTTAGGATCACACTGATGCAGACTATACAATGGAATCGGTTTAGAGTCATTTAGAGCTCGTCAGGAATTTTGGAAAAATAAAACAACGGATGTGAATCAGCCAACGCAAATCGTTGTTTAACGAACTCGCGAAGGTGAGTAAAATCACTAACTCTGATCTATTTTAAAATATTTTAATTATATTTTGATGTTGTTTGAATGCTGTGTGATGGTCGATTAGGTAGATTACAAATTAATTTGGTTGACTATTATATATCGTTGCATATGTACACCGCATCGGTCGGACACTGATCTCATCAATTAGAATATTCCCTAGTATAGAGTTAGTAATGATTGTTTGATTAACATCTGTGGATGCGGAAACCGGTTGGAGGAATCCGACCGGATTCCTTGATGATTATATGTACTGTTTGTTTTGTATGAACCTGAATTATATTTAAAACCCCGTGTGAATACTGATGTTGAACGAAAATTCAACATATTGTTTTGATAAATAAATAAACGATTTCGACTAGGAAAGTGGTAACAGTCGACCGTAAACTCGTCGTCCTGTTAAGAAGTTGATTTGGCCATCAAGCAAATCAACAAAGTTAATTATAAAAATTATATTTTTATAATTAAAAGAAGTTTTGAATTTATAATAGAAGTTCTATTATAAACCAGTATCTTAGAGTTCGTTTTTATAAAATAAATAAAAACGATTATTGACATCTAAATAAGTTATGAAGCAAAAATTATCCAACGGTTAAATATTTGGATAATTATATTTAAGATAAACAATTTAGAAATATTATTAGATTGATCACATTAATCTAATATTGAGAAGTAATTAAAATCAGTTAAAGAACTTACTGATGGAATGAAGTTGATTTAATCAACTGTTATTTGGGAAAACGATTATTAGATAAATTGGACTTTAGTTAATCTAATGAAACAGTTTGGAAATAAATTAATCAAGATTATTGAGATTAATTACCTTTTTTAGGAAGTTACAAATAAAAACCGTGGGATGGAGAAAGCAAAGAGTGAATGTTTAAAAAATAAATAATCATAAACAAAAGAGATTTCAATGCAAGAATATGGTGGTATAAAACCGTAGTTAAATGAAACAAGGAAATACAGTCTGATGGATATTATAAGTAATAAGAGATTAGAGTACGGACTGGTATCGGTTCTAAGGTAAGAACGTTGTCGATCAAGGTCTGAGAGGTAAATAGAATACCCCAACTTGAACGGCTTCACTATTATCAAGGAACGATATCAGTTTGTAACGAAAAAAGATGTCAAGATTAATATAACAGCGGATTTCAAGTCTTAAAACTATAGCGATAAAATAAACGCTGCGACCTAGGCTAAAGCGCGATTGTTAGGTCAAGATTAGTACAAAAGGAATATGGCAGCGTATGCAAGTCTTAGAACTATAGCGATAAAATTAACGCTGTTGACAAGGTAAGTGTGACTTTGATGTTGAGATTAGTTATAAAGAGAATATTACAGCGTATTGCAAGTTTTACCATAGCGACAGATTAACGCTGTTAACCAAACTTAAGCGTGACTTTTATATATAGCAGCACTTCTTATGAAATGTCACAGTTGGTTTGAAATCCACTTAGTTCAAAGAAATAAGTATAGGTGTTTGTCCAAAGGAATATAAGAATCAGTTTTAGAAAGAGGAATTGGAGAATCGCATTAGAAAACGATGATAGCATTTCGAGGTTCGAAATGTGATTAGAATTAAACCGTTAGGAGTTGGAACTGGGGTTCGACGATGTCGAATGAATTAAAGTAAATTATTTTAGGAATTATATTCCGATAGGATAATTAACATTTAGTTTTAAACAAATAAATGTTAATAGGATAGGAAGTAGTATTTAGTTATCAATCGGATATTGTTTTGATAAGAAGATGACTTAGAAATAGGGTTTATAAAGTGGAGTAGGAATATAAAAGTAAGAAAGAGATTTCGGTAAACAAGATAAGGGTAATTATTACTTGAATAAAGAGTTATCCGATAAAGGTGTTCAGATTTCGGTAATTAGAAATGATATTCACATTTCAAAGCGAATAATGTTTTAAAAGTGAACGTGGGGCCGATTATAGGGTTAAAAGGAAATTGAATATATTTTCTAATATAAATAGGGTAGATTATCCAAGTATAGCAATAAAGAAATGTGAAATTAATGGAAATAGTTCGAACGGGAATAACGTATATTCTCCGGAACATGAGAGAATAAGAGTTTATAATAACTGGAAATGTTTTTCCAAGAAAGGTAAAAAGGCTAAAACGGGATTTGAGAAATATCTAGTAAGATATGGAAATTTGAATAATAAAATGAAAGTTAAATAAAAACGCCCGTGATTGTATGATGAATGTTGTTTTTACTTCGATAGTTAAATAACCGACTATTGAAGTGTTTTGACCATCGTGTCGATACGGAGAGACCGGTTGAATATATTATCCGGAAACCACTCTGTATAGGCATAGGCGCTGCGAATTAGATATGTTGAAGATAATTGAAGACGGAGTTAAATGCAAGGGTCGTCCAGTTCTAGAACGATGTTATTTGTTTGTCCAGACCCAGGACAACTTGTATGGACGAGTGTCTGACAGAGTATACCTAGCAAAATCACGAACGATTGATCTCTAAAAAGGTATTACGTCTGGTGGCGGAGAAATTCGTTCCTCTTAGCTTTTTATACCCGTGATATGTTTAGGAGTCGATTAGTGAATTGACGGGTTTGACGATGTGGCATTTAAAGTGAATAGTGATCAGATGTTCTGAAGATAGACGTACCCTCTAGCCTCACAACCAGGAATGACAGAAGTTGGGCTAGGCAGCATGGCTAGTTGGGTCATCCCCAAGCAGGGTGTATTTTCACCGATCTAGAGAAAATTCATATTTATACTTCTTTTCGATTCTGTATCTTCGGATGACGGTTGGATGGCCTACAACCGTGGTGGCAATATATTCGCGACACTCAAGCTAAATGAGTGAGCGGTCATGTGGGGTCGGGTTGCAAGACGTTCTTGTTAAACCCTGAGTGTATCCCCTCTAGAGTACACTATTTAGAAGGTGCTCCCATACCTTGTCCATTGAAATCCATTCTCCGATAAACGCCCTGCGGTTTATGATTTTATACTATATATATATGTGGAACGTGAGATGCAAGCGTTCTGCTACTTGGATATTTATTTGCTTAGACATTACAATAATATCACTGGATTTGATATCAAAAGATATTTTGGTTTTTTTTTCCAAGTTAAACAGTATGGTTGGAATTTACTCACACCAGTCCCATGACTGACCCATAGTTTATTTTGTTTGTTTTTCCCTAAACTCTTGGGTGCCCAAATTTGTACGGGCAGACAAGTGTTTCAGGATTTTGCAGATTCACTTGGAGGAGCTCAAAGCGGGAGACTACACTATTAGTTATTATTTCCGCTGTGATGTATATGAGTATTACTCTGATATGGTATGTATATACAAATTCAGTTTGTATTTCAAAGTTATGTTATATAATACATTTATTTTATTCCGCTGTGAGTTTCGTGTTTACTCTGATGCTGTTCAGTTGTGTTCTTCTTCTTCTTCGATTCTATTAGTTCTATCTTTTCTATCTCATCCTCTAAATTCTTCTAATAATGTCCCGGTATTTTCGATGCACGAGAAATTGACAGAGTATTTATGTTGATTTTCTGGGTCGAAAATCCACGACGTTACAGTTGGTATCAGAGCATAAGGTTAAGTGATTACCATGGCTCTATGGCGTAACTCAATAGAGATGGAGTTAGTAATACTCTAGATTGAGTTGAGTGTGTATATATATATATATGAGCGCGTATTTGCAAATTTATATAAAAATTGTTTTATATTGTGTTGATTGGTCAGTCGAGTGGTTTATGAATTCTGGTCGAAACAGTAATGCAAACTGCGTCGGTAGGTGTTTCTAAACTCTTGAACACAGTAATTCGACATGATATTGTTTTGAAAGCTGGGTAAATAAAATAAATTTATCTAAAATATATTTTGATATAAAAGGAGTATATATCTTGAAATTATTATAGTACCGATCGTTATTAGGATCGAATAAGATTTATAATTGAGTAGGTTATATAAATAACCAATCGAAATATTATATAATTATAATATGCAAAATCAGATGAACTAAATCTGAATTTAAAACCAGAGTTGAAATAAAACTCTAGAAATTTGAGAAGATGTTGTAAATGAATTCTGAATTAAATATATGGAAATTTTAAGATCTTGGGTGAATTCAGAAATATTTTCCAAGGATTAGTAAAGAATATTTTGATGTAATTTCAAAATAAAGTGCTTAAAAAAATGTGTTTTGAAAAGTAATATAGTATTGAACTCACTTTAATAGCTGGAAAATAATTCTGATGATGACTGCAGCATCATCAGTGTTCATTTTCGAGCTGGTAAGTGACGGATTACTACCAAAGATTTTGTTTTGAATTATTGTGAGGAAACAAGTGTTAGAAATTCGAATGTTTTGAATAATATATGATTTCAAACTGATTTGAAATAAATCCCAGGAATTTGAATTCTGAAATAAAAATTTAACTTGTGGAGTTAAAATGTAAAAGTAAAATTTAAACAAAGATAACAAAACTGGACTGAATTTGGGACGATCCAGAATGGAAATTGTAAAAGATAAATATAGGAGATTCAAGTTATTAAAATGAATTGATTCTTGGAGAATAAGAATGAACTTTGAATTGGGAGATGAAGATAACTGAATTTGAGAAATAAATCAGTAAATGAACTCGGAGTTGAAATAGAAATTTAGCTTAGTAAAAGCAAAAGATTTGTTTGAGAATAAATCGATGGGAGATTTAATGGAAATAAATTTGTGTATGATGAGGTGGTGGAAACTCGAAGAGATAGGATTGAATGCCCAACAGAAAAGGTACACGTTTATATACGAGTATGAGATTTTTGTTAGCCTGTTTGGCAAGCCGTTTGGCTGTTTGATTTTCTTTTGGGTTGGAAAATGCCGAGAGAGGGCGAAGTGTAGTAGTACCAATTGAGCGATGCAGAGTAGATGCTGGCAGAATTTCACGGAAATTTAAAATGTTTGAAAATTTTCAGAGTTGTTGAAAATATTCGTTAATAAAAAGAGGAATTAATATTGAAATAAATCAGTTCAGTTGAAACTGAAATTATGAAGTAAACCAAAAAGATTTTTAACCTGTTTATAACAGAGATTGTAGCATTTTCCCTATCTTAGCAATTTCGAGGATGAAATTATTTTAAGGGGGAAGGACTGTAACGTCCCGCATTTCTGTAGGTTTATATTTGAATATTTAAAACAGTTTAAATATTGAATTCTGAATATAAGTGAATTTATATATTAATTAAAACGAAGTTGAACGTATAAAATTATATATTAATTATAATCGAGCTCACAACGACGCTGCAGTTCGTAATTTAACGTTCTGAACTTCAACTGAGTGTATCAGACTCGTTTTGAATCGGATTTCTTCGAAACAAGAAGCGTTGGAATCTGTTGAACTGTATGTTTCTAACAGTAGTGAAAAACCAAGATTTCGTTGTGTAGATTGCAAGATATGTCCAAATCAAATATTCAGAAAGTCGCTGTAGAAGCGTATATCGACCGTAATGGTTATTTGAATATAACTTGGTATCGGTTGCAAATTGGGACTAGGTTCTTTTGAGGCGCAGCGATAATTTAATTTTTAGAATTTTACTGTAATTTTTAATTAATTTAATATGCAACTTTTTATTTGGAGTATTGTGCACCCTGTATCGGTATTTCGGGGTTTCAAAATATGAGTCAAACTACCGGTATTATTATATTTTTGGGATTGTGTCGACTCGCTCGACACGACTGTATCCTTATTTCAGTCCGTAGCAGCTCGGACATGAACGTGGTTTTATTTAATGTGATACACTAAACTTTTAATATATATATTCCTTGGTATTTTGTCACCAACCAAGTATGGGTACAGCTCTTTTCAACACCTAACATATATAGGAGAACACACACCCTACCTAAATTGTTTGCACATGTTGGTCTATGGGGCTAAAAACGTGGTAAAACAGTGATGGAAGCCTTATATGTATGGATATACACCTATTGTTTCACTTAGCAGCTAAGGAGCTCCGAAATGATTGAGGTAAACAACTCATGATATAAATATTTATAAATCAAAGCTGCTTAAACTCTAAGCTAACTTATAAATAAATATATACCTACGCAAGTACATCTACACTGATGTGTAGTGATGAAGGCTCATAGACTACCCATCCTCCTACCACTGCATCCCTTCCATGCTAATTATTCTCCAATATAAAACACCAGCCCCTACCCTTTTATACTTCATGACTAAGGAAGTGCCAACGTGCCATCCTATACTAGCATGAACAGTCCAACGAAGGCCATTACCTAACACTAGGACCTATAGCTTAACACTTAAGCTTCTCTCATCTTTCTATATATACACGCTCAAGCAGTGCACTTTTCTTTATCTTCTGGGAACTAAAACACCCCATGGTGGATCCTTGTTGCGAAAAGAATTCACACCATTTCCACATTGTGCGAGCTGAAGTGAGCCATGTGGAACTTGACGATGGGTCTAAGGGTTGTCGGGGAGTGTTGTCTTTGAGATGGCGGAGTGGAGTTATAGCACTGTTGCAGGCAGGAGCTGTGGATGCGGATCATTTCATGCATGGGCATTCGGTGATGGGAAAATGCCGGTTGTAAGTGAAGCAAGGGTGGCGTAGAGGACTTAAGGGAGAATGGTGTAGTGTTGGTTCGGGATGCTGGAAGATCTGGAGCGGAAACCTCTCAAAGCAGGAAGAAGCTCCTGCGCATGCGTGCACGTGGAATGAAGCATCAGCGGTATAACAAGCAACTCGTTTTTCGGTAAAGAAATATATATGAGTAAATAATTATGGGAATGAGGAAACGCAAGAATGATGAGGAGGGAGTTTGGATCTAGTATGTTGAAATGAAGATTTATGGAGGTGGGTGTCACTTGAACACTACTGTGTGGACGAATGTTTATATTGGAGGGGAAAGCGTGGCATTCTAAGTATGAAGGCGGAGTATGCATGTAAATTAAGTGAACGTGTAGAGATACACGTGTGAGAAGGTGAAGGAGTTTTCATGAATAACTGAATGCATGGAGGGAAGTATATACTTGTGAGAAGAGGGCGGAATAAAGGTGCGCTGTGATTTATCAAATTGGTATGAGAAGTGAAGCCAACGTGGTGAATGGATTGAAAAGCAGGTGGACGATTTTGCATGTAGTTGAACGCGTAAAGGTGGAAAACTATGGTCAGATGGGAAGAAAGCTTTGTAGAAAGGTGCGGATATTAACGTGAATGGAATGCATGGTGCTTGAGGGGGGAACAGTAGCTTATGGGGTATAATGTTGTGAGTTAATGCAGTCACATATGGAAGTGGACACATACGTACAGATGGAAGGAAGGAATGTTTTCAGGTGGGAGTATGGATTTGAGAAGAGATGGAAGTTGCATGAGATTTGAAAGGGAAAGTTGTGGTGATTTGTTGCGTGAAACAATATGGAAGGGAGATGTGTGGTTTGAGCTGCAGTAGTAGTGTGTCTACACAGTGATACGATATTCAGTTGTGGAGGTAGGAGACAACACGGTTCAATGGGGGTCATTTGGGCTGATGGGCTTGCTTTAACATGTGAAGCCCTAAAGGAAAGAAACTTGCGGGTTAACCGGAAGCAACATAAGTTGGTGAAGACAGTTACTATGATGGCGGGTGCGAGACAGTGGGCGCATGGGCGAATTTAAATTTGGTAAGCCTATGTCGAAACCTATTAATAAGTTTAATTTAAATTAGTTAACATATTAACTTGATACCGTTAGATTTTGCTCATCTGGTGACGAAATTCCACAAGACAGGATCCGTTAGGATCATACTGACGCAGACTACACAATGGAATCGGTTTAGATTCATTTAGAGCTCATCAGAAATTTTGGCAAAATAAAACAACGGATGTGAATCAGCCAACGCAAATCGTTGTTTAACGAACTCGCGAAGGTGAGTAAAATCACTAACTCTGATCTATTTTAAAATATTTTAATTATATTTTGATGTTGTTTGAATGCTGTGTGATGGTCGATTAGGTAGATTACAAATTAATTTGGTTGACTATTATATATCGTTGCATATGTACACCGCATCGGTCGGACATTGATCTCATCAATTAGAATATTCCCTAGTATAGAGTTAGTAATGATTGTTTGATTAACATCTGTGGATGCGGAAACCGGTTAGAGGAATCCGACCGGATTCCTTGATGAGTATATGTACTGTTTGTTTTGTATGAACTTGAATTATATTTAAAACCCCGTGTGAATATTGATGTTGAACGAAAATTCAATATATTGTTTTGATAAATCAATAAACGATATCGACTAGGAAAGTGGTAACAGTCGACCGTAAACTCGTTGTCCTGTTAAGAAGTTGATTTGGCCATCAAGCAAATCAACAAAGTTAATTATAAAAATTATATTGTTATAATTAAAAGAAGTTATAAATTTATAATAGAAGTTCTATTATAAACCAGTATCTTAGAGTTCGTTTTTATAAAATAAATAAAAACGATTATTGACATCTAAATAAGTTATGAAGCAAAAATTATCCAACGGTTAAATATTTGGATAATTATATTTAAGATAAACAATTTAGAAATATTATTAGATTGATCACATTAATCTAATATTGAGAAGTAATTAAAATCAGTTAAAGAACGTACTGATGGAATGAAGTTGATTTAATCAACTGTTATTTGGGAAAATGATTATTAGATAAATTGGACTTTAGTTAATCTAATGAAACAGTTTGGAAATAAATTAATCAATATTAATGAGATTAATTACCTTTTTTAGGAAGTTACAAATAAAAACCGTGGGATGGAGAAAGCAAAGAGTAAATGTTTAAAAAATAAATAATCATAAACAAAAGAGATTTCAATGCAAGAATATGGTGGTATAAAACCGTAGTTAAATGAAACAAGGAAATACAGTCTGATGGATATTATAAGTAATAAGAGATTAGAGTACGGACTGGTATCGGTTCTAAGGTAAGAACGTTGTCGATCAAGGTCTGAGAGGTAAATAGAATACCCCAACTTGAACGGCTTCACTATTATCAAGGAACGATATCAGTTTGTAACGGAAAAAGATGTCAAGATTAATATAACAGCGGATTTCAAGTCTTAAAACTATAGCGATAAAATAAACGCTGCTACCTAGGCTAAAGCGCGACTGTTAGGTCAAGATTAGTACAAAAGGAATATGGCAGCGTGTGCAAGTCTTAGAACTATAGCGATAAAATTAACGTTGTTGACAAGGTAAGTGTGACTTTGATGTTGAGATTAGTTATAAAGAGAATATTACAGCGTATTGCAAGTTTTACCATAGCGACAGATTAACGCTGTTAACCAAACTTAAGCGTGACTTTTATATATAGCAGCACTTCTTATGAAATGTCACAGTTGGTTTGAAATCCACTTAGTTCAAAGAAATAAGCATAGATGTTTGTCCAAAGGAATATAAGAATCAGTTTTAGAAAGAGGAATTGGAGAATCGTGTTAGAAAACGATGATAGCATTTCGAGGTTCGAAATGTGATTAGAATTAAACCGTTTGGAGTTGGAACTGGGGTTTGACGATGTCGAATGAATTAAAGTAAATTATTTTAGGAATTATATTCCGATAGGATAATTAACATTTAGTTTTAAACAAATAAATGTTTATATGATAGGAAGTAGTATTTAGTTATCAACCGGATATTGTTTTGATAAGAAGATGACTTAGAAATAGGGTTTATAAAGTGGAGTAGGAATATAAAAGTAAGAAAGAGATTTCGGTAAACAAGATAAGGGTAATTATTACTTGAATAAAGAGTTATCCGATAAAGGTGTTCAGATTTCGGTAATTAGAAATGATATTCACATTTCAAAGTGAATAATGTTTTAAAAGTGAACGTGGGGCCGATTAAAGGGTTAAAAGGAAATTGAAAATATTTTCCAATATAAATAGGGTATATTATCCAAGTATAGCAATAAAGAAATGTGAAATTAATGGAAATAGTTCGAACGTGAATCACGTATATTCTCCGGAACATGAGAGAATAAGAGTTTATAATAACTGGAAATGTTTTTCCAATAAAGGTAAAAAGGCTAAAACGGGATTTGAGAAATATCTAGTAGGATATGGAAATTTGAATAATAAATCGAATGTTAAATAAAAACGCCCGTGATTGTATGATGAATGTTGTTTTTACTTAGATAGTTAAATAACCGACTATCGAAGTGTTTAAACCATCGTGTCGATACGGAGAGACCAGTTGGATATATTATCCGGAAACCACTCTGTATAGGCATAGGCGCTGCGAATTAGATATGCTGAAGATAATTGAAGACGGAGTTAAATGCAAGGGTCGTCCAGTTCTAGAATGATGTTATTTGTTTGTCCAGGCCTAGGACAACTTGTATGGACGAGTGTCTGATAGAGTATACCTAGCAAAATCACGTACGATTGATCTCTAAAAAGGTATTACGTCTGGTGGCGGAGAAATTCGTTCCTCTTGGCTTTTCATACCCGTGATATGTTTAGGAGTCGATTAGTGAATTGACGGGTTTGACGATGTGGCATTTAAAGTGAATAGTGATCAGATGTTCTGAAGATAGACGTAGCCTCTAGCCTCACAACCAGGAACGACAGAAGTTGGGCTAGGCAGCATGGCTAGTTGGGTCATCCCCAAGCAGGGTGTATTGTCACCGATCTAGAGAAAATTCATATATATACTTCTTTTCGAATCTGTATCTTCGGATGACGGTTGGATGGCCTATAACCGTGGTGGCAATATATTCGCGACACTCAAGCTAAATGAGTGAGCGGTCATGTGGGGTCGGGTTGCAAGACGTTCTTGTTGAACCCTGAGTGTATCCCCTCTAGAGTACACTATTCAGAAGGTGCTCCCATACCTTGTCTGTTGAAATCCATTCTCCGATAAGCGCCATGCGGTTTATGATTTTATACTATATATATGTGGAACGTGAGATGCAAGCGTTCTGCTACTTGGATATTTATTTGCTTAGACATTACAATAATATCACTGGATTTGATATCAAAAGATATTTTGTTTTTTTTCCAAGTTAAACAGTATGGTTGGAATTTACTCACACCAGTCCCATGACTGACCCAGAGTTTATTTTGTTTGTTTTTCCCTAAATTATTGGGTGCCCAAATTTGTACGGGCAGACAAGTGTTTCAGGATTTTGCAGATTCACTTGGAGGAGCTCAAAGCGGGAGACTACACTATTAGTTATTATTTCCACTGTGATGTATATGAGTATTACTCTGATATGGTATGTATATACAAATTCAGTTTGTATTTCAAAGTTATGTTATATAATACATTTATTTTATTCCGCTGTGAGTTTCGTGTTTACTCTGATGCTGTTCAGTTGTGATCTTCTTCTTCTTCTATTCTATTAGTTCTATCTTATCTACCTCATCCTCTGAATTCTTCTAATAATGTCCCGGTATTTTCGATGCACGAGAAATTGACAGTGTATTTATGTTGATTTTTTGGGTCGAAAATCCACGACGTTACAATAGCCCAACAATAGAAGCATTGCTTCTAATCTCAACACTTGGCATAGACGTTCTCAAATCCAAACAAGTCATGAATAAATGGACCAACTCTCCAACCAGATTTTGGGACTAAAGTGGGATCTTCTACCATGCCAGTACTAAGGTGCAGAGACTTAACTATCGAAGCAGACTTAAATGATGCGATGATCAAAACAAGGTCTGGACGGGATGATAGAAAAGAAAGGCTAAACCTTTAACTGAAACGATACCATCCCTCTTAGGTACGCTAGGAGTGAGAGCATACAATTGCCCTCTCGCTGATCTTGTCCTTGCCTTCCTTCGTGGACTAATCCATACCAACAAGTTGCTTATCCTCACTTCCGTGTCCTTTATCCTTGCTCTTATTACCCTTCCTTGTAACACGGTAACAGGTCTCTCGAGAACTTCCTCCATCGCACGGGAAAACACTTACGTAGCTAGACAAGTATTAGTCGCAGTTAAAACTACTGTGACTACAGATGGAAGAAAGAAAGGAAAAGGGATTCGATCAAGGAAACAAAGGATAGTGCTAATTTCTTTTGGGGAATAGCCTTTAAAAACAAAATTCTCTTGAAAAATGCTTCTTTGTAAATGGTTTTTCAAATAGTTTTCAGAAGGTTTTAAAAACTTTTGCCCAGTCTGGTAACCTTCTGCTCTGATACCAAATGTAACACCCCACCTCCGCTAGGGTCACTCACAAAGGGAATGCACTAGGTTTGGTGAAGTATTATCGAGGTAAACATGCACAGAAATATTACAAGACATAACATATATAAAACAGCGGAAGTAAAACAAATTTCATTAACTTATGAAATAAGGTCTAAAGCCTTTTACAACAGAATACATCAAAACCTGTCTTGCAATAGTAAAGAAGCATAAAACCTTTTCATAAATTATTCCCCAAAATAAAGCGGTGAAGCAGCCATAGCCGAGAGAAGACCAAGCTATACATGATGACCTTCGAGTATAAGAGGTCTGAACTAAACAACATCATTTCCTCCCTGAAAACCTGGGGGAGGGGGGGGGGGGAACGGAAGACAAAGAGGCGAAACAAAACGGGGTCAGTCATAAAGACTGGTAAGTCCTATCTACTTCCAGTATAAAACAGGTAAAGGTAACATGACATGCATGAACTGAAAGTAAACATAAGGATGACGACAAGATAGATAAGCTAAACCAAGGTAACTGGATGAACTACTGTAGCAAGATAAACTAAGGTATCATGATAAACTGTGGTGTCAAGATAAATCATGGTATCACATCGTCAGGTTTCTATCAAGTCTACCGTCCTAAGGTATCTATCATGTATAACATCCCACGGTATTTATCATGTATATTTGCTCTGCACCCCTCGTACTAGTATCCCAACTCGCGTCATGTGTTAACTATGAATGTCCCTTGCCCAATGTCATGTAATGGTCCATGCCAACCTAATATATAGCATATGTAGGTTTTCCCAACTCGTATGTTTCTTTCCATGTATAAGTTCAGTCCTTTGCCGTAGGCCGTACGGGCTTTCCCGTGTAAATATATACCTCCTCAACGTAGTACCATTTTATCCTTGAAGTTATTTTGGACTGCTCCCCTTGATCTAGTTATGTTTTCTTACCATGAACTATCGCGTGTTCACTTAGGATTTATGCCACCTAGGACCATCAGGGATTATGCTACCTAATGAACGTATTCGTAACTTGGTTTGGGTTTTAGCCACCTAGGACCACTAGGGATTATGCCACCCGTCAACCGCGCCTTTTATCCCGCGTATGTATCGTGAATCGTTTTCCATGTCTAGACGCACATGTTCCTCAATGTGCCATCCGAGTTCCGTGCCAGGGCAAATCAAGAAATACGGAACTCGGTCGGGAGCTTTAAGTCGTCTGCTGATGCATATATCAAGGTCTGTTTTTGTATCCGTGGCTATGGTCCCACGTGACCCCTCCCTCAACTACTGAAAAGCAGTCCAAGAAAAATCATGTATGAGAACTACATCCCGACCCCACTATGCCCCACTTTCCTATTGGCCAACCTCACCCATGACTCGATAGCAAGAACATGGTCCGTTGGGAGTTCTCTGCCTTTCCGTTCGTACACGATTGACTAAAGATGGTAGGTAGTCGACGACATGCTATCCAGGGCAAAAACAAGAATCGTCGACTCCACGCTAATCCATCCCAGTCTTTAGGTCGCTCGCATAGCAACCAAGGCATACCCTTGGCTCTTCTACCGCAGACCTTAACCTCTGTGAGGCCAGGTTTCATGGACCATCTGCCACCTCACAGAGGGATAACAAGAGTACCCTCACGTCCCCCGAAGCTACCGCTTCGCCACCCAGTTCGTTGGAGCCTTTATCTAAGTCAGATAATTCGCTCCTCCACGTGTGTTTAAGCGATGACCTACCGTATCGGGTACTCATCTATCTGTGAACTGGTCCAAATCCCTCGACTAAGAATTACTACTTAGTTTCCTAAACTAAGGTTTACCACTTAGTCTCCTTTCCCGTTATCCTTGTTAATCCCGGTTTTCCACCTAGTCCCCTGAACTAGGGTTTTGTCTAATGGGTTAAGTATTGTCATTTAAGTTCATGACTTAACCTGCCTACGAATCATGTCAAGATTTGTCTAAGTATTCAAGTCCAAGACCTAGCCCTACAAGTTGGTTAAGTATACCAAGAAGCTCATGACTTAACCCTATTCAATCATCAAGTCAATTTGGTTAAGTATTTGTTTATCTTAACCCTATCAGGTTATCGTGTTAGATTGTTTAAGCATAGATTATCTTAACCTTATCGGATTATCGAGTCGGATTGGTTAAGTATAGGTTAACTTAACCCCATCCACTAATCGTATTATAATGGTTAAGTATATTCAAACGGTCTCGTGCTTAACCCTATCAAGCTCTCATATTAGATTGGTTAAGTATGGTTGCTTAACCCCATCAAATCATCATGTATAATTGGTTAAGTATAAGTTACTTAACCTCATTGAATTACCAAGTTTAGATTGGTTAAGGGTTTAACTTAACCCCATCAAATTACCGTGTTTAGATTATTTAAGTGTAGGTTACTTAACCCCATCTAATTACCGTGTTTAGATTAGTTAAGTGTAGGTTACTTAACCCCATCTAATTACCGTGTTTAGATTAGTTAAGTCTAAGTTACTTAACCCCATCTAATTACCAAGTCGTATTAGTTAAGTGTAAATTACTTAACCCCATCCCCTAATTGTCTTGTTTGGTTAAGTGTCATTAAGAAATCAAGTCCGGTTCCATTTAACCAACCCATTCGTGTCATATCGGTTAAGTGTCATTAGTCAAAATTACTTAACCTTTTTATGTGGCATTAATTAGATTAATGCACCCCAACCTCTCATATTAGACTTTGTTGTGGTTACTAGTTAAGCCGGGCGGGTCCGGGTAGATTTACACCACAACCAGTCTAACCTCGGGTTTTAAGTGCTATATGACCAACTACTCACATTGGGTCCTATTGTTTGTAACCACTAGTTAAGCCGGGCGGGTCCGGGTAGATTTATGCTACAAACTCAACCCAACCTCGAGTTGGCCACTTTCATGTTTGGTCTAGTGTCATATTACACTTACAACCCATACGTGTCTAGTTTCAAGTCCCCCCCCCCACATGTCATGTCCCCATTTAAGTGTATCATGAGTGTCATATTTTCATGAAATCCCTTGTCAAATTATCATGTCATAATCACGCTCGTCTATCCTACCCCAAATCGTGTTTCCAACCCAAGTAAAAGTGAGTCAACATAGTAAGGATACTATGCTACGTATTAGCCTCAAAACATGCACGATGCCAAAAAGGGATTGGCCACAAGTATGCATGGTATCATAAGGGGGTTGGGCCTCAAAATATGCATAACATCATAAGGGGTTTTTGGCCACAAACATGCATAATATCATACGGGAATTTGGCCACAAACATGCATAGTATCACAAGGGAATTTGGCCACAAACATGCATAATATCATAAGGGAATTTGGCCACAAACATGCATAGTATCATAAGGGAATTTGGACACAAACATGCATAATAACATAAGGGGTATGGGTTCATTTACATGCATAAGCCCCAAAGTCAAATCTTTGCCAATGTTTCACAAGTCAAATGGTTCCTAAAGGTTCATGCTAGCATTCCATAGATAAAGATTCAAACTTGCAAGATAAACTAGGTTAAGCAAAACATGAGTGGCATGATTAAGTCGCTAAAACTTAGCCCAAGGTCATAGATCATAGAAAAGGGGCAAAGTTACGTTCACATAGGCTAGCATACTTATGTTTCATCGCATTTTATTCCATGTCACATTAGAACCACCGTTAGAATCTAGAAGTAGCTAGAACTTACATAGCGAGGCTTAGGGAAGGATCATGCATCGTCTTGATGAAGAAAGGTGGCCCCTTTGTTGAAGAATCGTCATGAAACTAGCATAGCAATGTTGATTCACTCCCTTGATTTGATGTAGCAAGATAGCACCTTTGATTCAGATCTGATTTGAATGCATGAGCTCTTGGAGTTGGAGATGGAGGCCATGATCAAGATAGATTTTGGCGGCACTTCATGGCATGAGTGATTTGTGAGGGTTTAGGGTAGGCTTAGGGGTCTTTTTATAGAGATTAGGAGTAGTTTAGGCCCTTAGATTAACCCTAGGATAGATCTGAGCCTTTAAAATCCGTCACAAGCCTCCAACCATGTCTTGAGAAACAAGTCAGGTGCACCCAGGCCAAACTGGCCGACCACCCAAGTCGACAGGGGTGTCGACTGGGCAGTCGACACCACCTGGGGTGTGTCGACTCCCAAGTCGACTTGGGGGTGGCGGGAATTTTTCCCGCCTCTTCTGCTTGGCTGAATTTGAAATCTGAATTCAAATTTGAACTTGTTTTTGAACTTGAAATTTTCTGAAAACTTTGACGGGCCATAACTTGGTCATACGGACTCCGATTTTCGAAAACTCGGACTCTATTTCGCGTATTTTTCCGAGACGAACGCAATGGCATAGCCCGTTCCCATTGATTCAGATTTTATTTTATAATTAAATTCTGCCTTGATTCTCGTCTTAGCATGTTGTAAAAATCCGGGATGCTACAATACTCCTTTCGAGTAAATAATATTCGATTAACTCCCTCAAATAACTAATATTCGAATTTCTTTAATTCGAATAAACTATATTCGATTAACTCACTTCGAATAACTTATATTCGATTTACTCCTTTCGAATAAACTATATTCGATTAATTTTAATCAAACTAACTCTAATTCAGTTAACTTTGTTCGAATAACTAATATTCAACTAACTCTTGCTCGATTAACTCTATTTGAATAACTCTAATTCAATTTAACTCTAAACGATTAACTCTAATCTATCAACTCTAACAAGTTAACTCTAACTGATTAACTCTAACTGATTAACTCTAACTAGTTAACTCTAAATGATTAACTCTAACTGATTAACTCTAATTGGTTAACTCTAACTGGCTAACTCTAACTGGTTAACTCTATTCAATTTACTCTACCAATTAATCTCTTTTGTTTTGACTCCTTTTGATTTTCTCCTTTTTGTTAACTCCTTTTGATTATCTCCTTTTTTTCGAATAACCAATATTTGATTAAACTATATTCGACTAATCTTTATTTGATTTCAAATACTTCCTTTTCTATTTGTTTTACAAATATCCCCTTTCCTAATTGTTTCACAATTATTTCCTTTTCCTATTTGTTTATTCAATAAACAAATATTTCCTTTTCAATTCTATTTATTTAACAAATAAATATTTCCTTTTCACTTTTATTTAGTTTCTACATATTTCCTTTTCAATTCTATTTGTAAATATTTTACAATTATTTCTCTTTCTATTTTATTTGTAAATGTTTTACAAATATTTCCTTTTCAATTTGTTTTCACAAATATTTCCTTTTCAATTCTAAAATCCATTAATTTTATATAAATACTTTATTTTCAAAATACACTTTGAAAATCCCCTTTTTTACATTCTAGTATTTCTTACGATGTTTAAAATACCCAAATAACAATGATCGATATCATTCAACACATATAATCAACACAGATTATATATCACATCATATATTACAATATATGAAAACAACAGTAAAATAAATGTTGAGGAATCCTGTTGGATTCCTCCGACCTGTTTCCCCTGCATCCACAGATGTTAAACAATATAATTAACATCAATTTCATTTCACTATGAAATATTCTGCTAAATAGAATCAATATATAATTAACGATTTATATATATTGTTATCTATAATTTCAACCAATCAATCAGCAATTCAACCAAATAGTTAACACACAGCAATCAACAGATAATTATCAGTTCTAAAAATACGTTATAAAAATATAACTGTTCAGAGTTGGTGAGTTTTACTCACATTGGACGATCATCGTTAATACCGATAAGCATCGCTTGGTTCAGACGAACAATTTATTTTGCTAAAAATTGTAACGAGCTTTGATTCGCTCCCAGTCAGTTCCATTGTGGAGCCACCATCCATACGATCCCAACGGATAATATTTTGCTGAATTTCGACCACGTATGACTAACATATTGATAATACAAGTTATATGCAAATTTAATTTTAAAATAACTTGAATTATTTTCAAATGGGCTTCACCTTCTATTCGGCCCAACCCGCTTTAATTCCCAACCCAAACTAACAGCGTTCTTCCCCGGTCACTTAAAGAAAGCCCACCGCTCCAAAGCATTTTCCATTTTCGATCCTCAATTCCATAAATGTGTACAAAATGATTTTAGGATTTTTCTTTCACTTTCTTTTGATTTTTAAAAGCCACGGTTTAGTTTTCCTTGAGAAAGAAGTGGCGGCTGTATTTTTTCTTGATCGTGGAATTATGTTTAGGGCTTAGGAGGAAAACTTAGGGTATTTAGTTTTTTTATAGATATTTTTAGATATTTTATTTTATCATTTTATATCCGTTTCTGCACTCTAAAAATTCCTACGAACACACACGATATCCAAAAATCATGAAACTAAATGTGCAGCTACAGTCTGACATACGGACCCAACGAAACTTGTATCGTCGAATTCCGACTCTATTTGCTCACACAGCGTATTTTTAACCGTCAAAATACTGACTGTTTGTCACATTAAAAATCCCTACGGCCACATACTAACTTAAATTAAATCACGGAAATTGAAATCTAATAATAATTTAATATTGCAGATCCAACAATATTAGTTTCGTCGAAAACAGAGGTCGTTTGCAAAACTGGCTATTTTAAAGCTCTAAATAACCCATGTAAATATATAAATATATTTAAAAATAATTATATTTAATATTTAAAAATAAATATTATCGTATATGTTCACAATAGAATATCATACAGCTCTACTGGGATTTACAACTTGATATTCAAATCCCGGTTGAATCGATATTCAATTTATATTGAAAAACCCTTTTTAAAAATATAAATAAATCGTTATAAATTATAAAGGAATTCCATAACGACTTTTCTAAAATTTGATTTGGACATAAATCAAAATATACACAATGAAATCCCGATGTTTCTCCTCCATTAGAAAAATATACTTCACCAGCTCCGTACGTTTCTTGTTTCACAGAAATCCGATTTAAAATGGACCATGTATATCCAGTTGAAGTTTGAATAGCCAAATAGCGAACAGTCACGCCATTTCAAGCTCGATTATAATTATGATATAATTATACGTTCAAATTGTTGTTAAAATAATATATACGTTATTCTAATTCAATTCTAAGCTGAATTATATATTATGAATTTCCCTATTCACACCGTATTGCCATTTCAGCTAATTCTAATTATTTTAGAATTTAATATATTATTTAATTGTTATTTTAATTAAATATTCAAAGTTATTTAATTAAACCACCATTAAATCCTCTAAATCGCTATATAAAAAATTAAATCAATTAATATAACACCGTGAAAATACGGGTCGTTACAAGAATAATACATTTATTTCCGAAATAATCGGAAATAATAGAATTCACAATATTGTGTGAATTGGATAATTTAAAATATATAATTCAGTTTAGAATTGAATTATATTAACGAATTTATTTATAAATGTTAATTAAATGTATAATTTATATTATAATTATAATCGAGCTCGAAACGGCGCGGTAGTTCGTAATTTGGCAATTCGAACTTTAAATGAATACCGTTTTAAGTCGGATTTCTGTGAAACAAGAAACGTTCGGAGCTGGTGAGGTATATTTTTCTAATGGAAGAGAAAATTCGAGGTTTCGTCATGTAGATTGTGAGTTATGTCCAAATCAAATTTTCGAAAAGTCACTATGGAATTCTTTTATAATTTATAATGATTTATTTATATTATAAAAGGATTTTTAATATAAATTCAATACCGATTTAATCTAGATTTGAAATATCGAGTTATAGATTCAGATAGAAATATTTTGGAGTTGTATTATATTCCATTTGAATATATACGATAATATTAATTTATCAATATTAAATATAATATTTTTAAATATATTTAATATTTAAATGGATTTATTTAGATCTTTAAAAATAGCTATTTTTGCAAATGACCTCTTTTTTCGACGAAACTAATTTTGTTGGATCCGGAATATTAAATCATTGTTAGATTTCAATTTTCGTGATTTTTGGAGTCAGTATGTGGCCGTACGGGATTTTAATGTGAAAACAGCCAACAATTTGACTTTAAAAATTAGCTGTGTGAGCAAACGAAGTCGGAATTCGACGTAACGAGTTTCCTTGGGTCTGTAATGTCGAACTGTAGCTGCAATTCCATTTTCATCAAAGTTGGATATTGTATGTAGTCATACGAATTTTTAAACAACAAACACACATAGCGGTTGCTTAAAAATAAGCAAATAATCAATATAAAATTATTTAAATTGTTCTATAAATATCCCACAATTTTCTAACCCTTGGACAGTCCTTTCCGTAGTCAAAAGTTCTCAGTCGCCATATGAAAATAAATTCATGATCAAATTCGATCCTTACAAATTCATATAAAATCATAGAAACATATCTAAAATCAGTAAGCAAGATTTTTGATTCGATGGGATGGAGATCCTCATTCCTAAACCCTTTTTATATGGTGCAACTGTATTTTGTTTCGGGGTAGTTGAGGCTAAGGGTTGCTATAGTTCCATCTAGGTGGTGACGGAGGAGTATGGGGGTGATGGTTGAACTTGAGTATGCGAGGCACTCGCATGGACCCAGTTTGGTGAAGTCCAGTGCCTCTTTGTAGTTGCGTGGTCACTATCGCAGGGTGTTAGGGCATCAGGTGGCGTCCTCAAGAAATATGCGAGTTTAAGGTCTTGGTTATGGGGAGAAGGAGCTCGAGATGAGGATGAAGGTGATATTCTCGGTTTGAGAAATGGTGAAGCTACTGGTGATGATGTGGTCTGTTTCCATGGATCGTTGATGGTGCTGGGTTTCTGTGCTAGTTTGAATTTGATAACTAAAGAAGAAAGGAAAGGACCCTAATATACAAGGGTGATTAGTATTAATAATTAGTAGGGATTGGATTTGTGTCGAGTGGTTGAAGGTACTGGTAGGAGGAAGTACCGACTAACCATTTTTGGAGCAGGAGTTTTCATCTGGAAGAAGAAATGAGCGTCAGTTTTGAAGTAGTAATTAATGGGTTAATAACTTAATTAGGTTAACATTTATAATTAATTATTTAGTTAATATCCATAATGTGTATAATATATTGTAAAAATCATAACTACCTTATATGATATCAGAATCCAGCAAAATATGATCTGTTGGATCATATGGACGAGGGCTACCCAACGGGACTGACTGGGAGTGAACTGGGGCTTGTTACAATTTATAGAAAAATAAATTGCCAGATCCAAATCAATGATCATTATCGTTATTTGACGATAACTATCCAATGTAAGTAAAACTCACTAACTCTGCCAGTTTATATTTTAATAAACATAATCTAGTATTGATAAATGACGATTGATTTCTGTGTGATAATTGTTTGGTTGAATTGTTGATTTAGTAGTTGAAATTATAGATAACGATATATATATATATATATATATATATTGTTAATCAAATATTGATTCTGTTTATCAAAATATTTCATATTGAAATGAAATTGATGTTTTTTATATTGTTTAACATATGTGGATGTAGTGAAACAGGTTGGAGGGATCCAACTGGATTCCTCAACATTTACAATACTGTTCTTTTCATATATTGTGATATATGATGTGATATATAATCTATGATTAATTATGATGACATTGGTCTTATTATTTGGTATTTTAAATACCATAAGAAATACTGGAATGTATACAGGGAATTTTCAAAGCGTATATTGAAAATAAAATATTTATTTGGGGAAATAAATAAAATTATAAGAGGAATTATTTGGGAAATAAGTAGAATTATAAAAGGAATTATTTGGGAAATAAATAGAATTATAAAAGGAATTATTTGGGAAATAAATAGAATTACGAAAGAAATTTATTTCGAAAATAAATAGAATTATAAAAGGATTTTTTTGGGAAATAAATATAATTAAAAAAGGAAATTGGCGAGATATAAAAGAACTTTGAGAAGATGGATTTAAACTAGATTGTAAATAGAAATCTGCTTTAACAGATAAATTGAGAAGATTAATTTATAAATAATGTTTTATAGATTAAATAAAATATTTATCATTTGATAAATGGAATATATAAGTCAAATTTATATAGAAAAGCAAAATCGGTTTCAACACCGATATTTGAAATAGATTGTGAACTCAGCATTTATAAAGGGAATTATAAATGAGATTTAAGTGTTAGAAATAAAAAGGAGATTTCTTATGAATAATTATATAAATAGAAGTATTAACAGAATTTGGAAATGGGATATTATTTTAAAATACGAAATCAAACTTAACGGATTATATAAAAGAAATATTTTGCACATTCGATGTGAATAATGGATTAAAATGAATATTTTACAAATTAAAACATTTATAAGGAAAATTGTGTTTTGAAATAGGAATTCAAATGGGAATTTGAATAAGATAGGAAATAGGGTTAAAATAATATTAGTTAATCGAATTATAGTTAATCGAATGTTAGTTATTCGAATAAGAGATAATCGAATATTAGTTAATCGAATAGAGTTAATCGAATATTAGTTATTCAAATATAAGTCATTCGAATAAGAGTTTATCGAATAGAGTTAATCGAACTAGAATTAATTGAATATTAGTTATCGAAAGAGAGTTAATCGAATATAAGTTATTCAAAGTGAGTTAATCGAATATAAGTTTTTCGAAAGTGAGTTAATCGAATATAATTTATTCGAGAGTGAGTTAATTGAATATAATTTATTCGAAAGTGAGTTAATCAAATATAAGTTATTCGAAAGTGAGTTAATCAAATATAATTTATTCGAGAGTGAGTTAATCGAATATAATTTACTCGAAAGTGAGTAAATAAAATATAAGTTATTTGAAAGTGAGTTAATCGATATAATATATTCGAGAGTGGGTTAATCGAATATAATTTATTCGGAAGAGAGTTGAACGAATATAAGTTATTCGAAAGTGAGTTAATCGAATATAATTTATTCGAAAGTGAGTTAATCGAATATAATTTATTCAGAAGAGAGTTAATTGGACATAATATATTCGGAAGAGCGTTAATTGAATATATATTATTCGAAGGAGAGTTATCGATTAGAGTTTATTCGAAAGAGAGTTATGCATTGAAATTCGAATCAAATTCAAGAAAGTACTATTTACTTTTCGATTTTTAATCAAGATTTATTTATTTACTAATAAATTAATTGTTTATTCATTTATTAAAATTAAGAAATAAAAGTTAGATTAAAGATATTATATTTTGGAAGCATGGAATTATAACACTATTGTATAATCCAATAATTCTGTAAAAGAAATGGATTCATAAAATTGAATCTGAGAGTTACGTAAGAATAGTTTGTTAAAGATTAAAGTGGTGAATTTTGTCTATTTCAAAGTTAATAATGTTGTTCAGTTAAGGTCTGAGAGGTAGTTATACCCCAACTTGATTGACTTCATTTTTAACTAAGGAATATTTAAGGTTCGATAGCGAATGTTGGTTAAGTAAATTAGTGTAATGGTTTGAGTTGTCATAGCGATGTTTTATTTAAACATCTGTTTAAACCCAATGAAGGAGTTTTGGAAATGTTTTCTAAATAAGAATCAGAAATGTTTTCTAATATAGAAAATTAGAAATTAGAGTAGATATGGAAATGTATTCCAATGATTAATAACATATATTTTCTAAATTTAAAAAATAAGAATTTACGAATATATTTTCTAAATTCCAATTTGGAAAACGACTGTTGTTTGAACACATGTTTTCCTTTGATAGTTAAATAACCAACTATCAAAGTTTTTGGCCATTCCCGTTGTCAATACGGAGAGACCGAGATCATATTTATTATCTAAAAACAACTCCATATGGGCATTAGCATTGCGAATCAAATAAGATGAAGACAATTGAAGACGGAGTTTGTGCAAGGGTTGTTCTGGCAAATCCTAGGTATAAATTTCCTAAGATGGATTTACAGAATAGTGCCTTCGGCTTGTCCAGTCCCAGACAACCTGTATGGAAGAATGTCTAACAGAGTATATTTAATATATTGCGTAAGTTATCTCTTCAAACGTATTTACGTTTGTTTGCGGAGGAATTCGTTTCTCTTAGCTGTATACCCATGATATTATTGGGGAAATCAATTTGTGATTTGGTGGGTATGATGATGTGACATTCAAAGTAAATAAAGGTGTGATCTATACGTTATGGCCTTTAGCCTCACAACGGGAAATGGTACAAAATCGGGTAGGTCACATGGCTAAGTGGTTAGCTGCCAATTAGGGTGTATTGTCACCTGATCTAGAGAAACTCTGTTTACTTTTATAATCTATTTCGTGCTGTCCCTTTCGGGAAACAGTTGCTGATCCCAACTGTTGGTGATAATACATTCGGTACGCTCAAGCAAAATGAGTGACCAGTCATGTTTAGCTTGGGTTGCAAGATGTTCTTGTTGAACCCAGTGTATTCCTCTCTAGAGATACACTGTCGAAAGGTGGTCTCATACCTTGCCAGTTGGAATCCATTACCCAATAAGCGCCCACGGATTTTAATTATACATTATGTATGTGGAACGTGAGATTAAAGCATTCTGCTAGATGATTACTTAGTTGTGGTTGATAGACACTATTATAATATCAAAAGAGTTTTGATATAAAGATTATTGGTTCTGCTAGATGATTATTTAGTTGTGGTTGATAGACACTATTATAATATCAAAAGAGTTTTGATATAAAGATTATTGTTTCTTTCAAAAAGGATTTTGAATGTTAAATCAAGTGTTTTGGATTCTCATAAGGGAAAAACCCGTTCCATGTTATACGACGTGGTCTAATAAGATATGATTTATTTTCCCAAACTATTTTAAATTGTTTACTCATACCAGTCCCACGACTGACCCAGAGTTTATTTTGTTTTGTTTTCCCTAAACTCTTAGGTGCCCAAATTTGTACAGGAAGTCAAGTAGTCGGGATTTTATAGATATATTGAGAGCTTGGAGCAGGATGCTTCAAGATTTTATAGAAATTGTTTATTTCCGCTGTGTTGTAAGTGTTGTGTACTTTGATACTGATAGGTATATTCAAGTACAGATTTGTATTTCAAAGTTATGTTATATAGTATATTTTATTTGTTCTGTGGCGAAGTTCATGTTACTCGGATGTTGTAGTTGTCTTCTTCTTTTTCTATTCTAATTTTCTATCTTATCTATTCTCATCCTCTAACTTCTTTCTATTAACGTTCCTGTATTTCCAATTCTTGAATAGTCGACATGGTGTCGTGTGCCGATTACCATGGTCGCAAATCACCCGGGCCGTTACACAACAAGTCTAGCTTTATTTCTAGTTTTCATATGTTGATGCTTCTTTAGAATTTTTGGATTCGATATTTGACAAGAAGTCTACATTACTTACCAAATTCAGTTCACTTCTTGTTCTAACATTTGAAGTTATTTCTCCAATAGTATTTTGCGTTGGATGATCTCATAATATTTGTGGTGGAGATCTGACTTCATTAATATGAACTTTTTGATTATTGATATTATCTTGAGTTTTTGTAGTATTATTCTCTATATTGTTATGAACAAAGTTTTCATCTTCTCTATATACTATCAAATCATCATCGTAAGAAGGATAATTTATTGTAATATCTTTATTTAAGTAATTTTGAGCAAAATTTTTGTCGAACGAAACTTGAAGTGATTCTTCTATTTTACTAGTTCTTTATTGAAAATATGACAAGCCTTGCTTCGTTCAGAATATCCTAAGAATATTCCTTCGTCGGATTTTGAATCAAAATTTCCAAGTTGATCTTTTGTATTTAAAATAAAGCATTTTGATCAAGAAAAAATTAAAATAAGATATTTTTTTTCTACCAGTAAAAAGCTCATATGGAGTATTTTTAGGAAGAGGTCGAATGGAAACATGTTACAAAACATAACAAGATGTTGCTACTGCTTCAGCCCAAAAATGTTTTGGTATTGTACTTCCATTTAATAATGTTATCTCACATTCTTGTAAAGTTCTATTCTTTCGTTCTACAACTCCATTTTGGTATGGAGTTCTACAAAATGAAAAATTATGAAAAATTCCTTTCTTTTGAAAAAATAATTCAAATTTCTCATTTTCAAATTCTCCTCCATGATCACTTCGTATGTTCTTTATTTTTAAATTAGTTAAATTTTGAATTTGTTTGACGAAATTCTTAAAAATATCAAAAGTATCGCTTTTATTCCTTAAAAACATAGTCCAAGTATATCTTGAAAAATCATCAACAACTGCAAACACATATCTACTAAGATTTATGGATTGAACTTGAGTTGGTCCGAAAAAATCCATATGTAGTAATTCAAGCGGTTGTAAGGTTGATATAACCTTTTTAGATATAAAGGAGGAATTTGTTAACTTTCCAAGTTGACAAGCATCGCATAAATTTTCAGTTTTGAATTTTATTTTGGGTAATCCTCGTACAAGATCATTTTTAGATAATTTTTTTATTGTTTTGAAGTTAATATGACAAAATTATTTATGCCATAACCAAGGATCATTATCTTTGGTTAATAAACACATGCTTGGATTATTATTAATTGCCATATTTAAAATATAAATATTTTTGTCTCGATTTCCTTTAAAAATAAGATTTTGATTAGAATCAAATGTACTACATTTATTTTCGGAAAATGTTATTTTAAAACCTTTATTACATAATTGACTTATACTTAATAAATTGTGTTTTAAATTCTTAACTAATAAACATCTAAAATAAGAGGTGAATTAGATATACCGTAATTTCTCACATCGCCTTTCCCGATGATGTGTCCTTTGGAATTATCTCCAAATGTGACAGTTCGTCCTTTTGAGTAAGTAATATTTGATAGCATTTTTTTGTCTCTTGTCATATGTTTTGAGAAACCACTGTCTAGTATCCATTCTCTTCTGTTTTTATCAAGTGGGACCTGCAACAAAATAAATCAAAAATTTCATTGGTACCCACTTCCTCCGCTAGGGTCGTAAGGGTTAAATCTTAGGAAGCCAAACCCAAGAGGGCTTAGGTTCCATTTTGAAAAAATAATCACTATTAAAATGAACAGAATCTAATTTTTTTTAATATATTTATTCCTAATAATAATATTATTTGTCTTTGGAATCCATATACTAATATTATCTGAATATTTTTTCTTAGTAGCAATATTTATTTTACTACTAGAAATTTTTGGTTTAATATGGGATTTTTAAATTTGGATTTCCCTTTTGAATTTATTTTATTATCATAACCAAGTCCTTTTTTTATTAAAAATCGATTGAGAATTTTTTTAAAATTTTAGATAAATTCTCTCTACCATTGTTAAAATTATTTAGATTTTTAGAAATATTTTCCAACTTAATTTTTAAACTAGAATTTTATAAATCCATAATTTTAACTTTATTATTTAAATCATGATTTTCAGAGACTAATAAATCATTTTTATTCTTTTAAAATTCTAATTCTTGACATAACAAAGAAATTTGAGAATTTGCATTTGAAAGAGAATCTTGCAATTTTCTAGTTTCTTCTTCTAAGATTTCTTTTTCATCCTTCAAAAGGCCTCTCTCAAATTCGACTTTGTTTTTGTCTTCATTAGCTTGTTTAAATTTCCTTTTAAACATTTTCCTAGATTCTAATATTTCAGTATTAATTTCCACTAATTCATCAAAAGTAAAATCACTTACATCGTTGTCCTTAGCCATAAAGTGCACATTTGCTTGCTCACTATCGCTTTCACTGTCACTTTCAGAAGATGAATCTGAGTTGTCCCAAGTGACTGAAAAAGCTCGTTTCTTTGATTTTTCATTTTTTTGATTTCTTTTTAGCTTTGGAATGTTCTTTTGGTAGTGTCCGGTCTTGTGACAATTGAAACATTCTACTAGAGCCGGATCAGGTTCTTTTGATGAATTTTTCTTTATATTCTTGCTTTGACTCTTTCGGTATTTTAGAAATTTTCTAAAATTCTTAGCAAAAAATGCTATATCTTCTTCATCTGAATCAGAATCTTCTTTTTTTGCATGGAAAGCTAAATTTTTTGTATCTTGTACCTGTGCTTTCTTTGCCTGCAAATTCACTTCATAAGACATTAGATTACAGATCAATTCTTTTGGTTTCATGGCAGAGATATCATTAGCTTCTTCGATTGCTAATACTTTTCTCTCCCATTCTTCGATTAAAGAATTCAAGATTTTTGAAACTTCGTCAAAGTCGGAATATTTTTCTCCTAGTCCTAATATTGAATAACAAATATTTTGAAAACGTGAATACATATCATTTATGGATTCATTTTCATACATCTTAAAATTCTGAAACTGATTCTTGAGCATAGATATTTTACTTCGTTTAACTTTGTTAGTGCCTTCATGAGTGATTTTAAGTGTTCTCCAGATTTCATATGCAGTGTTGCACATACAAATCCGATTGAACGCATTTCTATCTAGAGCACAATGTAGCATGTTCATGGCCTTAGCATTTGCAATAGCTTCATTTTTCATAATATTTGACCATTAAGTGTATGCAGTAGTAGGTGATATATACTCTTTTTGAGTAATATTCCATGCATCATAGCTATTAGCTTGCATGTATATTCTCATTCGAGTCGCCCAGTAACTATAATTCGTGCCACTAAAGTAAGGGTGGCCCAGCAGTTGATTGGCCTTCAGAATATCCGGTGCTATTGCTAATGCTAGTATTATTATACATAATGTTAATGTATCAAATAACGGTTTTATGGTTATATGATGGCCTTGCTCTGATACCAATTGAAAAGTAATCGATATGTACGACTTAAAAGATCTATATGGGTATAGCGAAATATAATGATAAGCTAGCTAAATGATATGAAATAGTCAAACAAATTCTAAGCTACGGAGATATATCACAATCAAAGTAAATGCGGAAAGTAAAGTAAAGTAAAGTGGCACCAGGAGTTTTTATACTAGTTCGGACTTCTCGCCTTATGTCCAGTCTCGAAGCTCCACTTCGGAATTCACTAACAACTCCCTCTCTTAACCCAGAGGAATAGGTCAGTACACCCGAGCCCCAACAAGGATGCCTCTCGCCTAAGCAACTACATAAGTCTTCAACTATTACAAGAGTTTGACTTTTGATTTGTGTTCTTGAATTAACACGGATAACCAATATTTTAAGTACAACCTTCCTATAATGCTTGTTGAATCAAATGATATTAAATTGATTCACGGAATCAATAATTATTTGAATTGGAGAGCTTTTTAATTGCAAAGAATGTAAATGGAGAGAGTAGAATGATTATAAAAAAATGGTAAAATTCGGATAGATTAAGTGATTGTAAAATATGATTAAACTTGTTTATATAGTAGTATAAGAGTAGTAATTCTTCATGAATAGTTTCCATCAAAAGTTATGTCCATTTCCTTTGATTAATGAAGAGGAGTCTCTTCATAAAGAATGGTGACTCTTCAAAAAATAGTGTCTGGATCGAATCAGTCAACTAATTAAAAATCATCAGTTGACTAGTAAAATTAAAATCTTTATATAAAAATTTTGAAACCAGCCATTATGTGCATAGATAGCTTGACCAGTCGACTAGTGGATTTCATACCAGTTGACTGGTAGGCCATTTTTTGCACAGTCTGGCTTTTTGAAGGTTTTTTTAATTTTATATATATAAAAAACTTGATTAGCACATTCGTGTATACTTGAGGATAGATTTTAACATAATTCTAAAATGACTCAATGTACATATATATAACCTTATCTTTATGATTCGACTCCCATAGTAACTTCATTCGCTGGCTTCGATCAAAATCTTGTTATTCAACATCTTCTTTTGCCGAACCGGGGTTACTGAAGGATAAATGTTTTAGGCATGGCTCATAATAGAAGGGTTGATCCCGACCATGTCTGAATGGGTCTAAGCGAAGACATCTTTGTTGAGTTGCAGGAACTGAGTTAAGTCTCTTTTAAGGGGCTCCTTTGCCTTTTCCCCTATGTTGACAAGTTTTTCCTTATCCTTTGATTCAACATTTATCGCTTCCACATCGTCTGTCGGTTTCATTCTTTCAATATCCCGTATTGATTCCAAATCTGTGACAATTTCTCCTTCTTCAGTTAACTTTAAATCATCGAATATCTTCTTTTTCTTTTCTAAGAAGTGTAAATACCATTTGCATGCTTGTTTGCTGTATTAATTTTTACCTTAGCTTTGAATGTGGGATGTAGGAATCCTTTATCTGAAGGTATAAAAACAGTAGAAGAATCAAAGTACGAAGAACACTCCATTTGAATTTGTCAACTATTGCAAAATACAGTTCGTGGGAACTGAATTGTTCTCCTCTAATGGTGCCCCATTCCTGCTTGGTTAAGAACTTTAACATAAGGCATTTGGAAGAGACAAAAGCATCCATCTCCTCCAAATCTGGTCATCCAAAGAAGGCATTGTAGTATGATGATTGGTTGATCACAACAAAGAGAATTTCGAAGGTCCTATGGAGTGGAGACAACCCTACTTTAACTAGAAGGTTGATCTGCCCCACCAGAGTTGATCCCTTGTTATTTAAGCCGAAGATCGGTTCGTTGCTTGGCTCCAAATTCTTCTTAGAACTTCCCATTTGATCGAAAGCATGCTTGAGGATGACCTTGACTACACTCCCAGTGGCCATAAGGATCTTGGAAATGACAAAGAGTCTAATTTGCGATGTTATCATAGGGGGATCATTATGTGGGTGTCGGACCCCTTTCTTCATCTCCTCTGGAGAAACCACTAGGTTGTGCATTTTAAGAGCGTAACGTGCATTTTTCAATGATGGTTCTTCTCGAATGGAGAATATTCCCTCCATAACTTCCTTCAGGTATTAACTCATGGCTCTCGGACAATCTCCGTCAAGGTGTGGCCCGCCATGCATCACATTGATTCGATTTATGGGTGGACCCAGCTCTAGGTTGCCCTCTTCCATAGTAGCTTCAATTGCATTTGCTGAAAACTTTTGTTGTCCGTTTGTATGATTAGCAGATGTTGTCTTGCTTAGAAAAAATTCTTTCAGATGTCCCTCTCGGATTACCTTCTGAATAATCCTATCCAATACCTTGCATTCATTAGTCTTATGCCCGTTAGTCTTGTGAAGTTCGCAATACTTACCACCGGAATAAGGTTCAGGTACTTTCTTGGCCTTTAATGAGATGGGGAAGTTATTAACCCTTTCTTTCGCAACCGCATATGTGAAGGAGATGGGCTTGTTTAGAGAAACCAAATTGCGATTAGAATCTTCCTATCTTGTTCTCTTTAGATTTCCCTCCGGGGCTTTCGTTCGAAGTTCAACCTTCCTCCTTCCTCTCGAGGTCCAAACTTTTTCTTTGTGAAGTATAATTCATCCATGCAAATAAAATTTTCCCTTGGAAGTGAAAGTCTTGCAATTCTTTACAACTGTGAATGTATAATTCTTTTTAGAAGGGGGTATTTTCCATTAGCCTTGAATGCACGGCTATCGAGTTGTCACGATCATTCATATCCTTGGCCTTTGATGCCTCGATGTTGAACCTTTTCAGTTAATCCCCTAGATACTCCCATTGCCTCTGTTTGATGTTAGTGGTGACTGTGTATTCAACTGTTGGATCTTTGCAGATGCAAAACTACACGGAAAATTTGTAGGAGAACTATTTCCACAAATAAAGGGTGTTTTCTTTGTACTGACGATACCACTTTGTCGATGCCTCCTGAAAGGTCATTGGGAAAAGATGATATCTGATGACTCCTGAAGCATTGTAGAGATCCATCTGGCTGTCGAAAGCCATTAGATGATCATCAGCGTCTGTTGTTCCAAGTAATTTTATGGTTGGAACTTTCACCCTAGATTGTATTAAGGTGTTCATAATTCCATCGATGAAAGGAGCTACTCTTTCATTGTCATTCATCCTATCATCTTGGGTCCTCTTCCCCTTGCTTTTTAACAAGTCTTTAATAGTCTATTGAGCAATGCCTTTAAGATAAGCCTCTGTGTTGGTGTAGTTTTTGTTGTATATAACGCAATTGTATACACAGTTATATGATTTTTGTTTGATGATAACAACCAAATATATATTATTGTAAATTTATTTTCTATTGTACTGTTCCATATATCATCATATACAGGAATATAATATTTATATTCAAATAAAATACAACTATACAGACAATCAGATATTTACATAGTATTTTGTTTAAATATAATATTTTATTTCAATTTTCAAACATTATAGTTTTACTACTCCACTATTTCTACACTTCACTAATATTTCACATTTCATATACATTCACAGAAGATTGTACTTGTAAATAAACTGAATATAATAGAAAAGTTTGTTTGAACAAAATAAAATAATATTTTATTTCAAACAAAATTTGTTTATTACAAATATCAGTACAATATTCTTTTTCATACACAGCTCCTCATTACATCACTCATTACTCTATACAATTAATATATACAATTTCATTTACACAGATTCATATACATTTACACAGATTCATATACACGTGTGCACTACCTCGCCAATCAGCGAGCCACTGAGGAGTTGGACCGTCTCGACTCTGTACACACATGAAAATAACTCAATGCAAAGTCAACACATCTCAAACATGGTTGAGCCGGCAATAAAGAAGTAAAACAACAAAATAGGGTTCTCAGTTACATGCAGCAATAATCATGCACGAGCCAAGCAGTTTAAACATGAATGCAAAACTGAGTGGATCAACATAAATAATAGCATGTCAATGGCAAGAAATAACAATGGCATGAAGTGCCAAAGTAGTTAAGAAATGTGATCAAACATCGTGAGACATAGGTGTAGCAACAATGAATTCAAGTGCACAACAAAGTAAAAAATGAACAGCATGTATAAATAGTAACAGTGGAGCTGTGTACATTCCATGGTGGAGATATAATTCAGTTTTCAATATGAATGAAGGATGCAAGCATCAAGATCAATTCAGCTCAAAACAGATTGGAGCAACATGTAGGAATGGACACGACATTTGAATAAATGAAATGTATTAAGGAAGCAATACAGTGTAGCTTTGTACATGAATGGTGTGTGTAAGCCATGAAGGCAAACTATTTTCAAATGTATGGTGATATGCAACAACATACATCATAGTCAAATGGTGTAAACACAATAGCAAAAAGCTTAGACCAGGTTTATGTGGCAGCAAGAAATACAACAAGTTGACACACCAGCATGTATATGGAGCAGTTTTTTTAAGCGGGCAAGTAGGGCTGTAAACTTTGTATGAATGTCCAATGCCCATTCGCGTCCATGATCGAAATACGTCTGTCCGAGTCCGCATGATTTTCATTTAGGACACGAGTTATGATAACAAAATTTGTACGAGAAAAAATCAGGTCCTACCGAGTCCGGTTGTGTTTGTGTCCGAAAATCGTATGTTCGTGTCCGACCAATTTTATTTAGGACACGAATTAGGTGTAACGGCGCGATTTTCGACCCTCCGAAAACCGTGTCATTTTTTGAAAGAAATTAGAAGATGAGATAGAAAAGATAGAACTAATAGAATAGAAGAATAAGAAGTTATCTGAAATCTCACAACGGAATGTAAAAATACAAATACATTACATCATAGGGTCTGATACATCATAATACATCAACAACTTACATCATCATAGTACATTCACATAATAATACATCATGATAGGGAAATACAAATCTAACTGGATACATAGGTGTAGTTAAAACTACTAGACTTGTCCTGCAACTTGAACTTCGTAAGGTTCCATTTGCCAACCTGAATTACTTGCCTACTCATAATAAATATTATGAGTACCCAAGAGTTTAGGGAAAACACAGAAAATAAACTCCGGGTCAGTCATGGGACTGGTGTGGGTAAAAACAGTTAAAAAGATGTAAACAAGGAAATAAGGAATAAGGTGTTCCGTTATTAATAGATTCAATTACTTTAGAAATCTTAAGCCCAACTCAATAACTAACATATGGAAAATGACCCTTGTATTTTGATATCAAAACGTTTGATATTTACGATAGTATTTATCAAATAAATAATCATCTAGTGAATCGCTTCCATCTCACGTTCACGTACATAGAATAAAATCTAAAACCCGAGCGCTAATTGGAATTTGGTTTCTAACTGGCAGGGTATGGGAGCACCCACCGATCAGTGTACTCTAGAGAGGATACACTGGGGTTCAACAAGAACATCCTGCAACCCGGCCACACATGACCGTCCACTCATTTAGCTTGAGTGTAACGAATATATTACCACCTCCACGGTTGGGAATGACCCACCGATTACCGAAGTTACAGCAGTGAATATAGATTTAAGAAACAAAAGGAAATACTCTAGATAGTGATAATATACCCTGCTTGGGTATGACCCAACTAGCCATGCTGCCTAGCCCAACTATTGTCTTTCCGGGTTGTGAGGTTTGAAGTCATGTTTACCGTTGACGGATTATTCTTCAACGTCTTTGAATATCACACCGTCCTATCTGACAGATCACTCATTTGTTTCCACAAATATATTCTGGGTATACGGCTGAAGAAACGAATCTCTCCACCACTAACATAATACACTTATGTAAAGTCGATGTGTAAAATCTGATCGATATACGTTGTCAGATATCCGACTGTTCGGATCTGTCCTGGGATTGAACAGACCGTAGATACTATTTTGGAATAGTCCTTGCATTCTTCATCTTTATCGATTTCCGGTATACGTCGTAAAATTCGAGTCGAAGTGGAATGTTTATTCCGGACTCTTCGAAATGATGTACGAATTTTCTTTTATAGTCGATAATTGATTCTCAGCTTAACTGTCTTTAATTTAGTTTACACGTTCTGCATTTAGTTTATATATACAATATATAATCCTCTGGTTCATCTTGGATATGTAAAAATATCTTTTATCATTGATCAGTTGAAGTGTGTACGTCGTACACAAGTTGTTGTATAGCTTTTACAAATATTTGGTGAAGTATAGAAAAAGCCCGTGCTTCGCGCACAATATTTTACCTGGCGTACCATCGACGTTGAGATGATGTTCTATACTACGATTTGTTTTGTAAAGTATTTATTTCTTTTATTTAAACTTGAATAAATTGTTTTATAACTTATTTAAATTAAATTATCTTTTAAAACTCAAGTTCTAACTCGACGAACTTCTTCGAACAACTTCGATTCTGGGACCTCACTGTCGTCATGACCGTTTCACTGATCTATGCTATATTTAAATAAAAACTATATATTTATTTAAATAAATCAATTACTGATTAATTATATTTAATTATTTAATTAAATTCGATTTAATTAAATTCTTGCATTGGAAAACCGTTCTCGCTTGAATTTGCCAAGTTGGATTTTGGCATCTCAAAATCGCCTTACCAACTTGTATGAATCACCTGGTTTTCCTTTATCAGCCTTGCGTCTCGCCTCCACTGGTTTACCAACTTACCAGCCTTCAAAACCCTTTACCAACCTCCTTTACTAGCTCGAAAACATGGCGAAACCACTCGAAATCATGGTGGATCCCTCGTGTCAAGTCCTCGTTTACCAGCCATGTGCCAAGTTCGAAAACCAGGGTGATCCATCGGTGGATCACCTCATTTCCATCGTGCCAGCCCCTCCTTCTTCTTCTCAGTCACCCAGCTCCACCGTGCACTGGTGTGCACGTGCACACCTCCACCCGACGTCGAACCATCGCCGAACCACCACCCCAAACTCCACTTCGTCCACTGATCACGACTGACCCATCACCACAGCCCATGGTCGCCTCCTCCTCGATTTCGCCACTCCACCAAAACTTCCAGTACACAGCATCAAAAAGCACTCCACCAAAACCGAGCTCGCCCCATCGCCTCAGACTGCCTGAGCACCTCGCACCGCCGCCACCACCTTGGCCAAGACCCAACGTCACTCCACATCCAACCTCGGCCAACTCGCACGCCTGTGGGGCCCCCACGTCGCCGCCAAAATGTCGAACCCATTTACCCCCTCAAAACCTAAATCGAGCTCGACCACTCGAATCACTCACTGGAAAAATCATGGGGTATTTTTCCCATGTTCTCCGATGTGTCCAGCTCCTCCACGCTCCATGCCCCGACCATCAACGTCGCCGATCGCCAGAATTTGGCCAAAATATCATTTTCGGCTATCTCGATCATTCTCCCTCATCTCGACATGAAAAATCATGAAACTACTTTTAAAAATCATCATTTGCTACCACGATTGCATTCGAATCTCTGTAATTCATTTCCCCGATGTTTGGATTTTCGGATTTGAAAGTGTGGATACAGAGAATACTGCTTCTGCTGTTTTCTTGTTTTCAAAACATGTTTACTTGATTTTGTTCATGCTATAAAGGTTATATATATATTCGTATATAAGTATAACACATATATATATATATATGTTTGTATACTTGTGATTTGTGATCAACCAGGTATAGATTCACATAACAAAGGAGTTGTTTTGACAGTAAACAAACAGCAGTGTCTTCTTTGATTAACTATGGTGATGAACTCATTTATTTTTCATTTACACTTGCATACATAGTTGAATGATGACATGAACTTGATGTACTAATCATATATACTGGTGTTAACAAACTTGTGAACTTGCATTGGTGATAATCTATGAAAGCACACACACAAACTATTTACAGAACTTGCAAATGAAACTAGACTTGTGAGTGATTACTCATCTGTAAATAAGCTCCTGTATTCTTGCTTGAAAATGGATGATAACTCTCAGCAAAAACTTGTATTTGTGTAAAAAGAAAATGCATGGAATTGGACGTGTATTTATAGGCAAATATCTCTAAAGTTTTCTACAGCAAACTCTCTACCTACCCCCTTTCTCTCTCTTGCATTTGTGGTGTAAAATTGTTACAACAAAAGTAAGTGTACCCTTCACCGAAACATCTTCTTACCAACCTCTCTTTGGTCTCTACTAAGTATATGAGCCTATGCTTGCATTTAATGCAAGGCTTGATTTCATTAAATGCTACACAACACTTGCCATCAAAGTGTAAGAGAATGGATATTTCTCTCCTGATATTTGTTTGCTACTAAATCATTTCAGCCGCCTAGATTAGTGAGGGAATTAGATGATGCTTTAAGGTCCTAATCTATTATTAGGATGATGGAGTTTGCACTGGAATTGCCTTTTAAAATGGTAACTTGCCTATGCTAGTTGTAAAATAGGATTTGTCATATCTATTTTATGTTGCTAACATTCCTACACTCCAGAGTGTTATAAAAAGTGTTTCTAATATTTTCTTAAGTTGTTAAGGCATTCACATTTAATATACCCTATACACATTAAGTTATAGTATAAATCATATATTTTTTTTTCATATATATATATAGGTGATTATATACACTAAAATTGGTTGAACACTCCAGATATATTTTAAATCTCCTTATTAAAATAAATATCAGAAGCTTGAAAAATCCAGCCATTACATTAGGACAAGAAGTCTTGTCCATGAAAAAATTTCGTCCGGTTCGTGTTCGGTCCGAATTCTTTTAGGATAGAAACTGAATACAACTCTGTCCGGTCCGACCGATTTACACCTCTATGGGCAAGCAGTTCAAGTGTGCATGACAAAACAGTAGTATGGTGGATACAAGTTATTAATACACAATTATCAAAATTGGTCGATCCATGTACATGGATGCAATACATGATGATTAATCAATACAGTGATCAAAGTAATCATAGTCAAAACAGAACTTACAAGTGCTAGCTCAAACTCAAACAAAGTGGTGAATCTATATATGATCAAGCAACTAAATATGGTTCATGTTCATGTAGTGTGAACAAAAAGTGCACAGTTAAGTTGCAAGCATTGCAAGAGAGGGCAACAACAAATGTAAAACTGGTTTTATGAAGTATGCACAAAACAAAAATTTTGAATGGCCCAAAAGAAAAGAGATTCCTTCTTTGAACTTTGGTTGATTTATGGAACTGCAGCATGAATATTTATCTCAAGGGATTTAATGAATTCAGCACATGTACAAGTGCAAACAAACATACATTGCTAAAGTGTACGAGCACAAGTCAAACCAAGGCAAGAAAGCAACAAATTATTGGAAAGTTTTTTAAGGTGATGCCAAATCAATAAATTACAATTCAGATTTAAGCATGGGACTATACAGAAACTTTTGTCAAAGTTTTCATGCCTTTCAGAAATCACATAAGCATCAACAATTCAAATGCAGATGGACAGTGAACAATCAGCAGTGTTTATTTGTGAAAACAATCAAGTTTTTAGGCAAGAAAACATGTCAGAAATCAATTCAATATTTTCAGAATTTCACAATTTATATTTGACAAGTTTTCTAATGTTTTCACAAAATTCATATATGGGACCAGTGAATTAATATGACTAGAGCATTTGTTTTTATCATTTGTTCTGGCATCATTCAAACATGTCAACAAAGTTTCCTGAGGAAAGAAATCATTGTTTTTAAGCTGTTCACTACATGGGATAAGCAATTGGATCGAAAAAGGAGCAATTAAATTTTCCAAAATCTATTTTTGGCAAGAATCATTTGTGGACAAATATTCATTTGAAATCTTCAAGTAATTCATTACTCATTCAAGGCAACATTCTTTTTCACAGGGGAAACAAAAATCATGGGATTTCAGTGTTTTAGACACAGTGGGATATTTGGCAAGATAATTCAATAATTCCCAGTTATGAATTGTTTTGGGAATGCAGTTCTGTAATCGAACTATGGGATGAATCACGCATTTTCAAATTCATTCAAGGCAACAAATTTTTCTCCAGAATTTATCAACTCAATTAATGTCGATTTTATCAAGAAAATCAAAAGAGGAAACCGCAAAAAATCAGACCAAAATCATTTCACGAAATCAGAGAATTAAGGGTTCGAATTACCCAATATAATTGACACCATTTCATCACTGGCAATAGGATTGAAACAACAAGCAACTCGAAAGCAATTCAAAGCAGGAAAATTCAGAAAACTTACGAGTTTCGATCAGAAGCCCAAGCCAAATCAATTGACAAGCAAACCAGAGAATTCGAGCTTCAGAGTTCAACCAAAGCAATTCTATTCGAAGCCGAAATTGATTTGGAGAAGATTGAAGAAGCCCTAATTTACATTGAAGCTGCCATTTATTTTTTCCAAAGAAAGATCATGCAAATGAAATAACAAATGGGTCGGCATCCTTTTTCTTGGGCTTAAGGGAGTTTAATTTTGAACTAGGGCTTTCTTGTTTTATTTTGTATTTTGTTTTGGTTTGGTTTTATTGTTTTGTTTTTCGTTTTCACTTGTAAATCGTTCGAAACAGTTTCTAGAATTCTGTACAAGTCTAAGAGAAACCAGTTAGGTGTTTAAGTGGAAGATTAAGAGTCTGTAAATTCAAAGGTTACGGATTACGGGTTTGTAATTCGAGAAAATCTGGTCTAGGGGATTTAGACCAGTCTAGGGTTTTGAGCGTAGGGTTAGTACATGAGCAGGGAGTGTAAGTTTACATTGTCTGTCAGCGAGATCTATTATTAACACCTAGTAGAAACCTTAGGAATGCAGCAATAGGAAGGATTTTGCCGAAGCTGGGTATCTCTGTGTGTTATTTACTTTCTGCTTTTTATTTCTGTTGTGTTTAGTGATATGTTTAATTATTTAATATTCTGTCAGATTTTTAACTCAGCGAAAAAACTGTGAAAAACCCTATTCACCCCCCCTTTTAGGGTTATTCTAGATCCAACAAGTGGTATCAGAGAAGGTATTTCCGTTAACTCTAGAGTCATGGGTCATCCTAGTTGTCAGTATTCTGAGAGTCAGTCCAGTGATATTCCAGTTATTTTCAATGAGACAGATTTTTTAATTTGGAGATCAAATTTTGAATTATATTTAACATCTGTTAATTTTGAATATTGGAATATTATTGAAAATTTGGGAGATATATTAAATAAGAGGAATAAAGTTTTAAATGCTCATGTTATGCACATTATTTATTCTTTTCTTGGTAATGATCAATTAAAATTTGTCTCTCACTATTTAACTACGCAGGATATTCGGAAAACTCTCAACACACTGTATGGAAAGTCTGACGACTGCTTAAAATCCCAGAATGACAACTCAACTTCAGATCTATGCATGACAGGTTTTATAGAAGATTACTCAGATGGATCAGCTGATGGAGACTCAACAAACAATGAAATAGAAAATTTCTCTTATGAAGATCTGGTTTATTTTTGTGTTGATTTAATTAAATCTGTTGATAAACTCCAGCTGAAAGATAAATCTTTGAAATCTAAGAGTCTTGAGTTGACTAGCAAAAATCAATGTTTGGAATCAAAATTTGAAAATGTCATGAAATTTGAAAATTCTGATTGTAAAAATTGTTTGAAATTAAAAACAGATCTCGCTCATCCCAATAATAACATTCAAAGGCTTGAAGAAGAAATTCTAATTTTAAAAGACAATGAGATTGAGCTGAAAGATGCAAACAATTGTTTACAAAAGGAATTTATAAATTTTAAGGATACCAAAAATTCCAAACATGATATTGCTGAAAAGAATAATTTGTTGAAAGCAGATCTGATCTTGAAAGAGCTTGAAATTGAGATTGAAAAATTCAAAACCTTTGAAATACTTGAATTTGAAAAACAAAATCATTTTGAAGTTGAATTTTCCGAATCCCAAGCCAAAATTAAATTACTTGAAAATGAGAATTTGGTTTTGAAACAGTCCAATGCTGAACAGAAGAACGCTATGCTCAAATTTATTAAAAGAAAATAACGATCTAAAATCCAAAATTCAACGATTAAAATCAACTTTGGATAAATTCTCTAATGGGGAAAAATCATTGAATATGCTGTTACAAAACCAAGTTTTATTTGAAATAAATCTGGTCTTGGATTCGGGAAGAATAATGTTTTGTGGAAAACAAAATTCAAATGATTTGAAAAATCCCTCAAACTGCTTTGGAAAGAACTACTTTGAAAATTTGAACTCCAAAAATTTTAAAATCAAAATTGTGATGAGAAATCATTTTATAATAAACCATTTAAACATCCTTGGATCCCAAAAAATAAAACGGGCTTCGTCAATTTCAAACATATTTGGGTTCCTAAGGGTACGAAAGTTAATTCTAATGGTTTGTTATATAAACAAGTCTGGGTACCAAAACATATGAATACAGTTGTGAGTGATTTTAAAAACTTTGATAGACCACTCGATCCTATAAATTGTTAGATGCCGGAAAGGGATGAGGAGCTGCTTTGTGAAAGAGAAATTGGATTCAAACAACTTCATATCATTGAATCATTTTCAGTTCCTTAGCCAAACATGTTGAGTTAGAGATTTATTTACTCACATCAATTTCAGGTATAACCTCTAAACTCAACTTTGTAAATATTCTCTATTTTATTTTTCTTTGTCTATTCCTTCTTCTACCCTTTCTTTTTCTATTTTCTATTTTGTCACTGTCATATCATTGTAACTTCTACTGGGATTCATTAAGTTCCAATTGTAGAACTCATATTTTCTGGAAATTTGCTTTAGTTGAATAGAACTCTGATGTTTTAATTATTTCCAGATCTCGAATTTAATCTTGTAAATATCTGCAATTGTTTTTGAATTTTATTTTTCTGATTTCAGAATTCATAATAGTGTTGATGTATTATCATCATATCTTGAACACTGTTAATTAGAATTATAAATTCTTGAAGATTTGATGAAGTTTCATCCAACTTTGCTGTTTTGAGTTTCTTCTAATTCATTTTAGAAAAGCTTGAAATATTATACTCATTGTAGCACTATGTTATTTATTAGTTGTGATAATTTCATTATTTTCAGATTGGCTTGGATATTTTGGCTTATATTGAATCAGTGATACATCTTGAAATTCATCTTTATTCATGATTATTATGGTTGAAATTTGTTTGTTTGAAATCATATGAAATTCTTGATTTTTTGAATATCACACACCTCTTAATCCTGAAATTATCATCTTGTGTGAATGACTCATTATTTCTCAAACTTGATACAGATTCAAGTGATTTCAAATAAATTATTTTTAAATTTATAGATCATGAATACCTCTCAAATTTGATGTAAATGATCTGAAATTTCCCTTATACGTGTCAGAAATAATATGGAAAAATTCTTTGAAAATCCAGTCTTGAAACTTACTATTATTTTATGGTTATTTGATTTAAATATTTATCTGTTTAAAATCATTTGAAATTATTGACTTATTGAATCACACACATATCTTGAATTTGAAATTTACATTCTGGTGTGATTGATTCACTGAATCTTGAGAGTTTCATATTCCTCAAATGATTTCAAATAAATGGTATTTTTAATCATTGGATCATAAATCATTTTATGCGACCGTCATCTTGACAAGTCTGATTTGAACTGATACCTTGTCCTTCTCTGATATTTGCTTCTCTGAAACTGTTCTTCAAATAACTATTTGTTCTTGTCTGCAGTTCTGATAAATGTGCCAAATTTGTTAATTTTGCCTGGTTGGGCTTTGTGGTTAAAATTCTGTTGTCTGAATTATTTTTGTTTGTCTTAAGTGTCATGTTAAAATCCTCATTAATTGAGATACCATGTTGTCTTACCCAACTGTACTTAGATTCTAATCTTCAACTTGTGTAGATTCACACATTTTTTTGCCTTTTACAAATATTGTTTTTGTCTTGCATAGATCTCCATATCCCTCTTGTAATTGATTTTCAATTTTAAAGTTATTTATTGATTATTCATTTGGAAATTGAAATCAATAACCAAACCAAAATGTATTTATAATTCGTCAAAATTATTATCAGAAATTGAAATTGTGATGAATTATGACTGCAATATATTTCACAACAAGAGGAGATTTTATATAGATTTCCATGATGGTTGAACAATTATTATAATATCCTTGAATTGGCAATTATTTCATGACCGTCTTCATTATCTATCATATTTCTGCCATCCATCGTGGTTTTTATATTAATGTGGAGAGTTAAATATTTTTTAAAATCATTTGAAATAAATAGTGGAAATATTTGTGATAGAAATTGGACTATGTTATTATTCAGAATTAGTGATAATTGAAAATTTTCAATGATCCTAGTACAGTCGAGCATATTTCATAATATAATTAATTTAGAAATTTATTTCACAGTCCATCCCTGTACCTACTTCATTTTCTATCATTCATATATTGGTTTTATATACTGAGGAGTTTTTCCTTTAAATGCTGAAAATAATAAATATAATTAATATATAAGTGTGTCTCAAACCTCATTTAAAAATCCAAGCTCTGTTTATGCATGGTTAAGAGATAACTTATAATTTAAGCTGCAACTGATCTCATTTAAATATCCAAGATCTGGTTATGCGTGTTTAGTGTGATCTTAAATCAAAAGAAAAGAAAAGAATTTGAATAAATAAAAATTTCTATGAAATTCTCCTTGGTGTTTAAAAACCAGTCTATCAACCCATCTTTTAATCTGTGAAATGTGTTAATATTTTATGACGTATTATGATTTGTTGATTGATAGCTATTGGGATTTGAGAGTATTTAATTTTGTCACTTAAATTGAATTATTAATCATAGTTCAAATCCATAACTGTTTTTGAACTTTGTCTTTATAAAATCTATTGAAAATAATTGAAATTCTTATTTTTATAACTCTCCTCGTTTTTATGAAATTCATTGTAAATCCATCGTTCTGCAATGTGAAATATGCCACCTGTTCATTAGAATGTTATGATTTTTGTTCGACTGATTGAGATTTATGATGACGGTCCTTCCTCTTAAGCTGAAATTACATTTTTTTTATTCTATATCCTATTGATGATAACAAAAGGGGGAGAATGGGTTGACATTTTGATTTATGAGTGAATATTTTATAAATATTTTTAATTTTGAAAATTCAATCATTTTTCATTTTTCACTCATGCATAGTTATAGGGGAGTTTCTGTTGTAGGGGGAGCATTCATATAGGGGGAGTACAATATTCACTGTCAAACACATTTATTATATTCAAAATCTTCATATTTGTTTGTCATCATCAAAAGGGGGAGATTGTTGTATATAATGCAGTTGTATACACAATTATATGATTTTTGTTTGATGGTAACAACCAAATATATATTATTGCAAATGTGTTTTTAATTATACTGTTCCATATATCATCACAGATAGGAATATAATATTTATATTCAAATAAAATACAACTATACAGACTATCAGATATTTACACATTATTTTTTTTAAATATAATATTTTATTTCAATATTCAAACAATACAGTTTTGCAACTCCACTATTTGTACACTTCACTAATATTTCACATTTCATATACATTCACATAAGATTGTACTTGTAAATAAACTGAATATAATAGACAAGTTTGTTTGTACACAATAAAATAATATTTTATTTCAAACAAAATTTGTTTATTACAAATATCAGTACAATATTCTTTTTCATACACAACTCCTCATTACATCACTCATCACTCTATACAATTAATATATACAATTTCATTTACATAGATTCATATACATTTACACAAACATACTGACACTCTTCTTGTTTTCAGTCTTCTGTCTTCACAGTCCTTCGTCAGTCCAGTCTTCATACCTGTCACATGAAACAAACACATAGTACACTGAAATAGAAATAATACTGAATACATACGAATATAATTTTTATTTTGAAAATTTATTTGCCTCAGAATTTCGGTGTGTTTCTCACCATTTTTCTAACTCGATCTGATTTATCCGACTGTGTCTAGACAGCTTGTGATATTCACAGTGATACACTGTAAATACCACAAGGCAGACAACACACACGCGCGCACACACACACACACACACACACACACATATATATATATATATATATATCAATGCAGGGATAGGTAATCTCTTCTAATGGCTGCATATACACACGTGTATAAATATACACGTGTGCACTACCTCGCCAATCAGCGAGCAACTGAGGAGTAGCCACATGGACCATCTCGACTCAGTGCAAACATGAAAATAACTCAATGCAAAGTCAACACATCTCAAACATGGTTGAGCCAGCAATAAAGAAGTAAAACAGCAAAACAGGTTTCTCAATTACATGCAGCAATAATCATGTATGAGCCAAGCAGTTTAAACATGAATGCAAAACTGAGTGGATCAACATGAATGATAGCATGTCAGTGGCAAGAAATAGCAAGGGCATGAAGTGTCAAAGCTGTTAAGAAATGTGATCAAACATCGTGAGGCATAGGTGTAGCAGCAATGAAGTCAAGTGCACAACAAAGTGAAAAATGAACATCATGTATAAATAGTAACAGTGGAGCTGTGTACATTGCATGGTGGAGATATAATTTCGTTTTCAATATGAATGAAGGATGCAAGCATCAAGATCAATTCAGCTCAAAACAGATTGGTGCAACATGTAGGAATGGACATGGCATTTGCATAAATGAAATGTATTAAGGAAGCAATCCATTGTAGCTTTGTATATGAGTGGTGCATGTAAGTCATGAAGGCAAACTGTTTTCAAATGTATGCAACAACATACACCATATTCAAATAGTGTAAACACAATTGCAAAAAGCGGAAACCAGGTTTATGAGGCAGCAAGAAATACAACAAGTTGACACAACAACATGTATATGGAGCATTTTTTAAGAGGGCAAGCAGTTCAAGTGTGCATTACAAAACAGTAGTTTGGTGGATACAAGTTATCAATGCACAATTGTCAAAATTGGTCGCGCCATGCACATGGATGCAATACATGATGATTAATCAATACATTGATCGAAGTAATCATGGTCAAAACAGAACTTACAAGTGCTTGCTCAAACTCAAACAAAGTGGTGAATTTATATATGATTAGGCAGCTAGATATGGTTCGTGTTCATGTAGTGTGAACAGCAAGTGCACAATTAAGTTGTAAGCTTTGCAAGAGAGGGCAACAACAAATGTAAAACTGGGTTTTTGAAGTATACACAAAATAGCAATATTGAATGGCCCAAAGGAAAAGAGATTCCTTCTTTGAACTTTTGTTGATTTATGGAACTACAGCATGAATATTTATCTCAAGGGATTTAATGAATTCAGCACATGTACAAGTGCAAACAAACATACATAGCTAAAGTGTACGAGGACAAATCAAACCAAGGCAAGAAAGCAACAAATTATTAGCAATTTTTTTAAGGTGCTTCCAAATCAACTGATTACAATTCATATTTCACATGTGACTATACAGAAATTTTGTCAAAGTTTTAATGCCTTTCAGAAATCACACAAGCATTAATAATTCAATTGCAGATGGACCAAACTTAGTGAACAATCAGCAGTGTTTATATGTGAAAACAATCAAGTATTTGGGCAAGGAAACAAGTCAGAAATCAATTCAAGATTTCCAGAATTTCACAATTTATATTTGACAAGTTTTCTAATGTTTTCACAAAATTCATATATGGGACTAGTTAATCAACATGATTAGTGCATTTGTTTTTATCATTTTTGGAATGTTGTTCTGGCATCATTCAAACAAGTCAACAAAGTTTCCAGAGGAAATAAATCATTGTTTTTAAGCTGTTCACTACATGGGACAAGCAATCGAATTGAAAAAGGAGCAATTAAATTTTCCAAAATCTATTTTTGGCAAGAATCATTTGTGGACAAATATTCGTTCGAAATCTTCCAGGGATTCATTACTCATTCAAGGAAACATTCTATTCCACATAGGAAACATAAATCATAGGATTTCAATATTTTAAATACAGTGGGATATTTGGAAAAATAATTCAATAATTCCCAGTTATGAGTTGTTTTGGGAAAGCAGTGCTGTAATCGAATTATGGGATGAATCAGGCATTTTCAAATTCATTCAACGCAACAAATTCTTCTCCAGAATTTATCAACTCAATCAATGTCGATTTTATCAAGAAAATCAAAAGAGGAAACCGCAGAAAATCAGACCAAAATCATTTCACGAAATCAGAGAATTAAGGGTTCAAGTTACCCTATATAATTGACACCATTTCATCACTGGCAAAAGGGTTGAAACAACAAACAACTTGAAAGAAATTCGTAGCAAGAAAGTTTAGAAAACTCACGAGTTTCGATCAGAAGCCCAAGCCAAATCAATTGACAAGCAAACCAGAGAATTCGAGCTTCAGAGTTCAACCAGAGCAATTTTATTCGAAGCCGAAATTGATTTGGAGAAGATTGAAGAAGCCCTAATTTACATTGAAGCCGCCATTTACTTTTTCCAAAGAACGATCATTCAAATGAAATAACAAATGGGCCGGCAACCTTTTTCTTGGGTTTAAGGGAGTTTAATTTGGAACTTGGGCTTTCATGTTTTATTTTATTTTTTATTTTGTTTTGGGTTTGTTTTTATTGCTTTGTTTTTCATTTTCACTTGTAAATCGTTCCAAACAGTTTCTAGAATTCTGTAAAAATCTAGGAGAAACCAGTTAGGTGTTTGACTAGCAGATTAAGAGTTTGTAAAATCTAGGGTTACGGATTACGGGTTTGTAATTCAGGAAAATCTGGTCTAGGGGATTTAAAGCAGTCCAGGGTTTTGAGCGTAGTGTTAGTACAGGAGCAGGGAGTGCAAGTTTACAGTGTCTGTAAGCGGGATCTGTTATTAACACCAAGTAGAAACCTTAGGAATGCTGTAGTAGGCAGGATTTTGCCGAAGCTAGGTATCTCTGTGTGTTATTTCCTTTCTGTTTTTTATTCCTGCTGTGTTCTGTGATCTGTTTGATTATTTAATATTCTGTCAGATTTTTAACTCAGCGAAAAAACTGTGAAAAACCATATTCGCCCCCTCCCTCTAGGGTTATTCTAGATCCAACAAGTGGTATTAGAGCAGGTATTTCCATTAACTCTAGAGTCATGCGTCATCCTAGTTGTCAGTCTTCTGAGGGTTAGTCCAGTGATATTCCAATTATTTTCAATGGGACAGATTTTTTAATTTGCAGATCAAATTTTGATTTATATTTAAAATCTGTTAAGTTTGAATATTGGAATATTATTGAAAATTTGGGAGATATATTAGATAAGAGGAATAAAGTTTTACATGCTCGTGTTATGCACATTATTTATGCATTTCTTAGTAATGATAAATTAAAATTTATCTCTCACTGTTTAACTGCGCAGGATATTTGGAAAACTCTTAGCATGCTGTATGGAAAGTCTAACGACTGCTCAAAACCCCAGAATGACAACTCAACTTCAGATCTATGCTTGACAGGTTTTACAGAAGATAACTCAGATGGATCAGCTGATGGAGATTCAACAGACAATGAAATAGAAAATTTCTCTTATGAAGATCTAGTTTGTTTTTGTGCTGATTTAACTAAATCTGTTGATAAACTCCAGTTGAAAAATAAATCTTTGAAATCTAAGAATCTTGATTTGACTAGCAAAAGTCAATGTTCGGAATTAAAATTTGAAAATGTCATGAAATTGGAAAATTCTAATTGTAAAAATTGTTTGAAATTAAAAACAGAACTCGCACATCTTAATAATAACATTCAAAAGATTGAAGAAGAAATTCTAATTTTAAAAGTTAATTAGATTGAGCTGAAAGATGCAAACAATTGTTTACAAAAGGAATTTATAAATTTTAAGGATACTAAAAATTCCGAACATGATATTGCTGAATATAATAGTCTGTTGAAAACAGATCTGATCTTGAAAGAGCTTGAAATTGAGATTGAAAAATTCAAAACCTTTGAAAAAATTGAATCTAAAAAACAAAATTGAACTCGAATTTTCCGAATCCCAAGCCAAAAATAAATTACTTGAAAATGATAATTTGTTTTTGAAACAGTCCAATGCTGAACAGAAGATCGCTATAAATAATTGCTCAATTTTTATAAAAAGAAAATAACGATCTAAGATCCAAAATTCAATGATTAGAATCGACTTTGGATAAATTTTCTAATAGGGAAAAATCGTTGAATATGCTGTTACAAAACCAAATTTCTATTTCAAATAAATCCGGTGTTTGCTTCGGGAAAAATAATGTTTTTGGAAAACAAAATTCAAATGATTTGAAAAATCCCTCAAACTGCTTTGGAAAGAACTACTTTGAAAATTTGAACTCTAAAAATTTTAAAATCAAAATTGTGATGAGAAATCATTTTATAATAAACCATTTAAACATTCTTGGATCCTAAAAAGTAAAACGGGCTTCGTCAAGTTCAAATAGATTTGGGTTCCTAAGGGTACGAAAGTTAATTCTAGTGGTTTGTTATAAAAACAAGTCTGGGTACCAAAACAGACGAATACAGTTGTGAATGGTTTTACAAACTTTGTTAGACCACTCAATCCTATAAATTGCTAGGTGCCAGAGAAGGCTGAGGAGATGCTTTGTGAAAGAGAAATTGGATTCAAACAACTTCATATCATTGAATCATTTTCAGTTCCTTAGCCATACATGTTGAGTTAGAGATTTATTTACTCACGTCAATTTCAGATATAACCTCTAAACTCAACTTTGTAAATATTCTCTATTTTATTTTTCTTTGTCTACTCCTTCTTCTACCCTTTCTTTGTCTATTTTCTGTTTTGTCACTGTCATATCATTGTAACTTCTACTGGGCTTCATTAAGTTCCAATTGTAGAACTCATATTTTCTGGAAATTCGCTTTAGTTGAATAAAAGTCTGATGTTTTAATTATTTCCAGATCTTGAATTTAATCTTGTAAATATCTGCAATTGTTTTTGAAATTTATTTTTTTTGATTTCTGAACTCATAACAGTGTTGATGTATTCTTTTCATATCTTGAACATTGGTAAGTGTTAAAGACTTCTGCGCTTGAGCAGCATTCATTTGAGCTTGCATCTCTTCGAGTTGCTTCTCCAAGGCCATATTTCTTATGGCATTATCTTCCATGGCATTTGGTTTTGTTGGTTACATTGGGCAAGATCTGGTTCCTCTATCATTATTATTCAGATTAAGCGTTAGATCTGTGTTTCCTTCAATGGTTGCATTAGGAGCCAGTTCCTTATTTCTCTCTTCCAATCTTTTTGATTTCATCTTTCCTTCCGTGGAGCAATAAGTTTACTAAATTAATTTTTGACAAATTAACTACAAGTTCGGAGGTTCAAGCCCTCCTTCTAGCGCCAAAATGTTGATGATATTTTCCGTCAACACCCGAAATAAGTTATATAAAACATGTATTTCAGAAATCTGATGTAGCCGTGATCCAAGATTACTAAAAGACATTCAGGGATCAACACTGCTTAGCTAAATCTACCTTTCTTCAGGTATCAAAATCTCCGTTCTGAAGACTAGTTATTCACCCCTCAATGGGTGAATATCACACTTGCAATGCTATGGAGTTTTGAAGTACCCTGAAGAAGGTTTACTTAATTTGGCATAACTGAGGCCTTACATAATCAATTACTCTCTAGATCATGAATAAAATAATATACATTGTGATAAAAAGAAAACAGGCTAATGCTTCCCGATATTTGGAAGGTAAGGGTACCACAATGCTTATTAACTAAAATGAACCTTCTGCATCGAGCTAGCCCGAAGGGCTTTGGTTGCGTCAGTGATCATGCCATAAGCTTGCAGTCAACCTCTTTTCCAGGGTTGAGAAGCATTAGGCTCATTATGAGAGGGTTTATTCACGCTGACATCCCTCAAGGTAAAAAAGGGAGGAAGGCTTCAGGGTTCCACCAAGCCCGTCCTCCTTTAAGAAGGTGTCATGAATAACACTTTCATACGAAAGGTTAGTGTTAACTCCCTGTTTCATCATAAGTGGCGCAACATGATTATCAAATCACAGAATATTCAAGTCTCGGACTTCTCCATTTATAAATCGTAGACATATTACAAGATTTGAAGAAACCCCCAATCCGATTTGGAAAGTAGGTTTTTCTTCTTAGAGAAGAAGAAACAAGATTGAGAAATGAAGAATTCGTCTCCAAAATTAACCCCTAGGGTCTTATTTATAGAGAATTCGGCCCCCCCTAATATTGGGCCGTTGGGCCTACAGGAGTCGCTATCGTCCGCTTTTCTATTTGGCCTCGAATGTTTTAGCTTTCAGTCACTTTGTAGTGCTGATTATAGCTTCTAGAATGAGGGTCCCGGTCAATTGAAGTTCTTCGAGATTGATGTTAGTTAGTCGACGTAAATGGATTTCGGAAGGCATTTGTGATCTCAGTAATAGCTTCCAGGTTTAGGCTTCCGGTTTTCTTATGAATACTTTGAGGAGCTTGCCCTCGTGATGTATATAGACAGCTGCCGATTCGGAACCCTTATCGGTGTCGGCACTAGGCAGATTCATTTGGATAGCCTATATCCCCTTTAGGGTTTCGGTTTGCCTTCCGGTGGAACATTCGGATGGAGCCTAACCTTCTGAGGGGTGGCTTCCGGTGTTTCACTCATTTATTAGTAGAAGGACCCCCCCCCCATGATTGAATATTTTGGGGCTATTTCCGGATAATCCCAGAGCACTTTAGGCTTGGTATTTTTAATGCCTTTATATCCTAATGTATCGTTGTTTAAGAAGATTAGTACTGACCACCATTTCGTCTTTCTTGGTTTTGATTAGAGGAACTCTTGACCTCCTCTTTTCTAACTTGGATGACCTTTCGTTATAAGACCACCCTGTCGGATAGACCTTGGCAGCGTTTTGTAGCTTTTGAGTTTTCCCTAGTGTTTGGCTTTTTCCTTCCATAGGATTCTTCTGTGCCTATGCTCAACCAATACCCCTTCACTTGTCAGCCTGTTTAGGGGTTAATTTTGGTAGTAACATGTTTAAATTTTGAAATTTTCCACCATCTTTTCACTAATTACGATGTTTTCAAAAGTCCCCTTTTTGACCAGAGAATGAGCCAATTCAATATCTATACGTTTCATCCATATTCATTCATTTTTATCATCATGTTTAATTCAATCTCAAACTCTTATCTTCCTACAACTCAAATGGCTTCATCCTCAAACCACTTCAACCATAATGAGACTCATAAAGGCTGTCTAAGCTCATCTCTACCATGACCAAGAAGCTATGAATACCAACATCAAATATATGAATTATGGCAAAGTCCATACCGGTAGGTTTTCCATTTTCAATGATTTTCCTTTTAATGAGCTTGATTTCATTTTCAATGATAATTTTGCTCTATCTCTTATTGACGCAACTCAAAAAGATTTTGTTTGCTATCCTCTTCTTGTCAAAATGTTTTGTGCTAATTTGAATGGAAAGTTTTCTGATGGAAATAAAAATCAAGTGTGGAGTTACATAAAAGGAACACGAATAGTCTTGGATTGCGAATTTTTGGACCAAATACTTGATTGTAAATATGCTAAAGCCAATCTTTCTATGTTTCAAATTGATGGAACCAATAAAGAGACTTTCCATCACATCTTTGAAAGCGGTGAAAATCAAGAATTCAAAAATCAAAGTTTTCGCCCTAAAGCACAAATTGTTAATCTTCTTTTACAACATTGCATTACTCCTCGATAAGGAAATTACAACAACCGGACTTTCAAAGTTAACAAATCTCTTTTCACGCTATTTAATTATTATGAAATAAATTAGGCACAAATCATATTGGATTAATTATATCCTAGCAAACATTTTATTCATGAATATGCAATGTTCCATAGAGTATATCTTATTCGTATCTTTATACTTTTCTCTATCAAATTTAAAGGGGAGGGATTTGCTTATTGACATCTTTGGTAATGTAACGACCCAAAAATTCTGATATTTTGAAAACTAGAGTTTTCAAGAATTCGGAATAACAACGCACAGTTTTGGATACATACACTCAGTTTTAAATACGATTTCAAAAGGTATAATGGTCAGATAAGTTGTTTAAATTAGTTTTATCAACTTATCAGTTTAAACAATCTTGGTTAGAATATTCGCTAAAATTGAAAATTTTGATATTTGGAGTTAAGCATTTGTATAGACTTATTTAATAGATAAGAGAAGGTTAGTAAACTTTTAAAATAAATTTAAAAGCGAAAACTTTGAAAATTAATATTTTAATGTTATATTGGTGACCTAAAAATATATCATTTTTGAAACAGTCTCAAAATCCGATTAAATCAATTTTATCAGATTCGTAACCTAAAAATATGGTAAGATTTAAAATTTCAAGTCAAACGGAGCTAATACGTGAGCGTACGTAATGTCAATGTACATTGAAAAACTAGTTAAAATTCGATAAAAGCTAGAAATAAGGCCATTTTTCAAATGGTCATCGAACTCGACGAGATCGAGTCCGTTAGAACAGTAATTGTGAAACGTGGCACGAATTCAAATTTCTTAATTTTTGGAGTTAGTACGTGATAATACGACAAGAAACAAGTTAATGTTGCATAAATAATTAAGAGATAATTAACTCACTTACACACTCAATCCTGTAACCCTTATGCATTAGATAACTCGTGTACCCTTAAGACACATGTCATTTTGTTCCTAAGAAGTCACTTCCCCTTTTTATTAAGGAATGTGCCATTTTTTTTATTAATTTCATTTCCATTTTCCTTTATCTTCTTCCTTAGAACTCTTAAGCTTCCATTTACACTTCCTCCTTCTTCCTACACAACGCGCCACTCCAACTAGCCCCTCCTCCTCCTTGCACACCACCACCAGCACCTCTCGGTCTCCTCCTCATGTTGTGTTCTCCTCCCTTAGCTCCAAAGCCTTTCCTCCTCTTTAAATTGTTAAAAACTCCACCTTTCACCATAAAATCAAGCATACACCTTCTTAATCGCCTCCCCCGGTCCCCACCAACCTACGCCTTGACCCCACCACAACCAATGCCTCCACCCCACACTTCTAGAAATGGCCTTCCCCTTGGTCCTAAGACCTTAATCCCCTTAAAAAAATACAATCTTTCTTAATTTTGCATATACGAGTCTATGAGTTATGTAGCTTGGTGATTTGAGTTGAAAAGGTGAAATTTTGGTTTGATTGCAAGCTTGAAAGTCCTACATTAAAGTGTTGAGAAGATTAAATGGCTCGGCTGAGAAATCTCACTTTAATTAATTAATTTGTTTGGTTAAATATTAATACATAGTGTTTAATGTTTGATTGATGTGTAGTTAATTTGGTGATGCACTGTGATGTGGTTTGGATGTTGAACTTGGTTAGTTAGTGAGTTAAAACAATGTTGAAAATGTAAATGGTAGTGATTGATGAGTTAAACACTCATTTACAAGTCAAAACGATTCACTGATAATCATTTGTTTAAGTTAAGAAAACCGGGCAAACATGTTACGTATAATGATATGATATCGTTGATTGGTAAATACTGATTGGGAATGATAAATTGAATTGAATGTATGTTGATGTAAATGGTGTTTTTAAATACAACAATGATTGGTTAATAAGATCTAATATCTTATTAAACAATGGCTTGATTTGGGGTTAAGTATTAATGACCTTAACACATAGGTCAATAAGGCCAATATGTGATTATTGGATGTTAATAGTTGTTTACAACTATTATTGGATTTATATATGATGTGTGATATCCATATAAATGGAATTATATGGTAACAAGTTAAATCTCATTTAATTCGGTATATATTTGAATATTTTAATAGTAAAATATCCAGTGAAAAATAAAAGGTTGAATTTTATGTTTGATTATGGATGGATACGAAGTTTATAAAATTATGATGAATATTCGTCACTGAAATGATTTAATTTGAATTAACTTTCATATAGATATGGCTTATTCAAGTTTTACTTTTGAAATTAGTGGTAACGGGAGAAAGTGAAGTTCGGTTAGGATATCTAGAGTGGGTATTAAAAGAAGTTTCTTTTCAAAAGTACCTTATTTAATTTTATAACGAATGTCAGGAAAATTCGAACTTCAAATAACAAGTTTTGAGAAATAATATTATTTTATTAATTTAAATAATATTAAAATGATTTAATGTTGGAATATAGGATTTTAAAGGAAAATAACTGAAATATGGTTTCCAAAAATAATTATATATGTTTTAAGTAATTAATAAATTATTTTAGAAGTGGTTCAGTTTATTTATAATTATAAATCGGATTTGGTCTGAATAGGACTGTCACACACCGGTAGTTCGTGAATTTCAACCAATAACTTTAAATCGACGTATCTGGAGATACGACCATTTGATCCTCCTAAACCGAAAAGCGTTGGGTTCGAAATGAAAAGAGATTTCAAATGAATCTAATAATGTTAAAATCCAATGGTTAGATTTTGAATGAAGTTTAATTCAAATTTGAATAATACCTATGTCAGTGTAGTTTAGGACACGAAATGGGACCTGATTGAAATGGAATATTTTTAAATTGCTAAAAATAGGGATAAATTATGATAAATCATAATAAATAGTTTAAAAAGGATATTGGTTTGAATATCCTAAATTTTGGAAAGATAAAAGATGTTTTATTTGAGTGAGTTGTTTAACAACTAAAGTAGAGAACCAAAAGCAATATGTAATGATTCCTAATAGTACAGTCTAGTACCATCTGTGAGATCTAACTGGAAGCTTTCCATTAGGCAAGGGTGGGAAGAACCAAAAGGACATCGGATAATAGACTAAGAACAGGTGAAGTTTTTTGTAGATAAAAGATCGAGTGCTCTAAAATAACATATTAGAATAAAAACATTTAACTTGACCAAAGTTTTCCAGTGTATGAATTTCATTGGAATTGGATAGAAATAATCTTCAAATATTTCGATATTGGATTCCGTAATTATACGGATACTGTTTGAGGAATTTGAAAGTTATTTATATCGTTATTTTCATATATAGTATCAATCGATTTCAGAATTTGATATTGAATGTAAATCGATGCGATTTCTATTCAAAGCCTTATATTTGATATCAAAATGGATTTTGTGTTTGTCGTGAATGATGTTTTGAATAACATATATTCTTGAACCCGGTTAAAGACAGGATTTGTTTCCAATATTAAGTAATTGTTAAATAATGATTTTTAGAGATTAAACTATTATAGAGTTTTAAGAAATCTTTCAACAAATATTTCAAGTGTAAGATGATAATTAAACTTACCAGACACGAGGGATGTTATATATGGAGTACCACCAGTTACTCCGTGGGAATGGGATAACGATACGAGTTATTACTTTCGTAAGGCTCAATAATCCGAATAAGGATTATAAACCTTAATTTGAGTTAAGTTTGTGAAAAGGGATCTTATAATCTTTTGAAATGATTTCCATTGTAAAGAATAAATTGATATTCCAAAATGGAATGAGACGTGTGATATGTTTATCCATCACTTTGTCTTAATGCCGCGCTAGTTATTCAAAAAGACCGACTTTTAACCCATTCTTAATAACTAATACGGCGAATATTGAAGATACTGAAGACGGTGGTTGAAGGCCAGAGATCTTCACATCGTTTCGATTATTGCTGATGCCTCAATTGGGTCGTACACCCAAGATGAGGTTATAACTGGTGGTCGTCCAGACGTTCTTGGGGATCTACCAGATATGCAAGGGCCTCTCTCCCTTAGGGGGCGAGGAATAAGGTGCATTCAGTTTCGTTCAAACGCAGGATGGACTTGTAAATGGATGTGTGTCTTACGCTGTATTTCATAACATAACTGATTAGTTGCTATTGATGATATATCTACGGTGGTGGCGAATTTATTCTCTTAGCTTAACACACTTTTTTAGCCATATGGGCTCAAAGGTTATATTATTAATAGAAATTGGTCATATGTCTGAACTAACAATGTGGCATGCTAAGATGCTGATAGATCAAAGTGTTTGTTGAAAAGCAGAGCTTTATGGATGATGATGAAAGCATGGCTGATATAGTGTAGCTTTCTGTTGAAAAGTGACTTCGGTCGAAAATGGCTAAAAACAGTTTGAAAGACCGCGGATTAAGGACATATGTTTCCTTCTAGCTAAAATTTATGCCATGGTATGGAGCCTAGGTAAATTTACTTATGTGGATGTTGGAATCAAGGAGCCTCGGTGATGGTCAATCAAACGACTAGGATGATAGTCTGATAGGACTGGGAAACGTTATGTTCAGGAATGACCGAGATCACCGGGAATCAGTAGGCCAGCTCTACCGATCAAGGGACACATGTTGTGATCATTGAACATTTTTCTAGAGATGTCCGAAGTTGGATTAAAGTGATCCTTTTCCATGGTCATTTATGGAAACCCAACTTCCAATATGAACCTTGCGTTTTCAGTTGTAGACCTATATGCCAACATAACAGGATGGGGTATTATGCCGTACCAGATTGATACATTTATTTTCGAAAATGATTTTCACACTATACACTAGTAATAATAAAGGAGAATTTTCTCGTATCAAGATGTTTGGCTATTATAAGGTAAAACTCTATCATGCGATTTGCGCTTGCATCGTATGATAGGACTTAAGTATTATAAAAGCTTGATTTTTCAAAAATATTTGTGATCGGTTTATGACTAGTACTCATGTGGAGGAAATCTGATCTGTATCATACGGCATGGTCCCGTGATTTACCCAACTTTAAAGTAAAGTATAATAGTTGTTTTGATTCTCATACCAGTCACATGACCGACCTGAAGTTTACTATTTCCAACCCACCTCTGGGTTCCCATATTTTCCACACGAGCAACAAGTAGTTTTTGTTTTGTAGATACTTTTTTAAGCAGGATTCTGGAATATGGTGATTTTGGCTGAAGCTATACTCTGGATTGTTGGGATGTCTTTCGCTGTGTATATTTATGTTTCCATTGTATTGTACTTTACCGGTCTTTGATATTTCTGCGCTTTGTATCAATTATTTGTACTCTAGTATATTCTTGTACTCTAATGTAAAATTGTTGTAATAACAATGAAATATTATTTTATGCTTTGTTTAAGTGTGTATGTACCCATAGCAATCTGCCTTTCAGGACATTTTGAGTGGGCTCACCATTAACTTGAAGCAGTACCAAGAGCGGGTCGTTATAGTTTGGTATTAGAGTTATGGTTTACAAAGCTTTGAGGGTATGATGCATTAGAACAAGATGAAAGTACTCATTAAAGATAGGATTAATAGCATCCTATAAGATAATACTCATTCGAGATAGGATCAGTAGTATCTTAGAATGAGTGACTCATTAGAGATTGGGTTTGTAATGACCTAGAATGAGTTGAGAGTGCATACATGTAAAATACGTATTTGTAAATTTCACACACACATATATGTATAATTTTGACTTTGTGTATATAAGGGATATAAGTTTTGATAATTTAAAATTTTGAAAAGTTAATCAACTAAATGATTGTTCTTCATGATGTGTGATAACTAGTTTAACAAAGGAATAAGAATATTGAAATGAAAAAATCAATATTGAGAAGACCCAAACTCATCCTTATGGGAAAGCCCGGATTGAAATGAGAACACGACAAAACTGAACACGAACAATAAAACATTTCATTGCTTATTACAACAATTACCTCAGAGTACAAGAATATATCAAAGTATGAATAATTATTATATAGAAAAATATTAGAGATTCAAATTACAAAGCAGCGGAAATTTAAATGTATAAATACAATGCGTAGAGGAAAATAACAACTTACACAACTGAAAGAAATACACGGATACAAAGCTTTCTGAATATAGATCCAGTTGCAAATCCAGGATCCTGTGAAAATAAATTTGCAAAACCAAAACTACTAGCTGCCCGTATGGAAAATATGGGCACCTAGAATTAAGGTTAACACAATAAACTCCGAGTTAGTCATGGGACTGGTGTGAGAGTTAAAGCAATTATTAATTTGATTTTAAAGTTAGGTAAATCAAGGGACCACGCCATATAACACAAAACGGGTTTACCCCCAAGAACACCAGTGCATAAAACAAAAAACGCACTGCTAAATAAAGAAAAATGAAGCTATTATAAGACTCAGTCCCATCACACAATGCAACGCAAGACGGAGGATAGAGTTTTACCTTATAATAGCGAAATATGCTTGGTACGTTTTAAAACAAATCTTTTATTATTACTATAAGTGAAGAAATCAACTTCAAATATAAATGTATCAATCATAGATGACTTGACCGTCGCATCTCACTATGTCGCCACATATATGTTTACAACTAAAACCACAAAATGTCGTATTGGAAGTTTGGATTTCCATACTGATGGCTCTTGATTCAAAAGATCTATCGCGTAGTGCAATACGTCCTGTGCATGAGAAAACGCCGTAATGCACATCCGCCCTATGTCCAAGAAACAAGTTACCGTGGCTTACGTCCAACCATTGGAAAACACTGCTAACTATATCCATCTGGGAATGGAGGGGTGTGCCCTATCCCTAATGGTGCGGGGCGACCACACCCAATATTACCTCGTTCGACCGAATCTATGACAACTCGTAGGATGTCTATCCTCACATCTAAAGTATACTGATCTAACCATCAGTTTACCACCATACCGGTGTGTGAGGCTCACGAATTAACGCTACACAAAGCTGTGCTATTTAAATTTGTGATGTGATCATCATCCACTAAGCTCTGCTTTTCAACAAAAACTGGGATCACTACATCTCAGCAAGCCACACTATCAATCCATACCGTACCACTGATTTTTGCCAATATATATAAACTCTGAGCTCGTACGTCTCAGAAAAGGGTGTTAAGCAAAAGAATAAATTTTCCACCACCAAACAGATATATATTTAGCAGAGATCAACGAATACAGTATAAAAGAATAAAATTTCAGACATACCATCCATTTACAAGTCCGTTCTAGGTCTGAACGAAACTGGAGGCACCTTATCCCTTGTCCCATATGTCCAATACAAGAGAGAGGCCCTCGCATATCCGAAAAATCAACAAGTACGTCCGGACGGCTACCATTGTGGCTCCTTCAAGGTAGCTACTCCAATCATAGGCATCAGTAGCAACCCATCCATTCGATGTGAAGATCGTCGGTCTTGCACCGTCTTCAATATCTTTAACTTTTCATCGTATCAGTTATTCAAAATGGGTTAAACCAGTCTTTCCGAATAACTCGCGTATCTTATAATCAAGTGCTATAACAACACATCATACGCCTTATTCTAGTCCAGAATATTCTTTTATTCAAATATTCACATCTTTAGGGAAAGGTTACCATTAATTTTATCAAAGATAAATTCTTTTAAATCTTTAATCTTCCTTTGGATATCATTACAAAAAAATTCATTATCTTTTCAATTCTAAACCAAATTAAGGTTTTCCAAACTAGTCGGGATTAGCGAACCGTACCAAAGTAATCATTTGTTTATTTTCCCAATCCTAACCTATTCATCCCATGGAGAAAACTGGTAATACTCCATATCTAACACCACGGTGTTATCAGTAAAAATTAATTACCATTTCATGTTCAAATCTAATTAAAGATTTAACTATTGCTTAGAGCAAAAATGGTGATACTCCATTCTCGATCATTTTCCCAAATTTTATAATTTAAACTATCGCATTCACGTTTCAATCTAACAAAACATTCATTTAAACTTCACTTAGTTTTGATCTTCCCAAAGATCATTAGTAATGATTATTTAACTTTGGGAAATCAAACATGTCACGTCGACCATCTACACCGTACCACTAATTTTTGCCAATATATAACCTCTATGCTCGTACGTCTTAGAGAAGGGTGTTAAGCAAGAGAATAAATTCTTCGCCACCAAATAGATATATAGTTAGCAAAGATCAATGAATATAGTATAAAATACAATGTTAGGTTTGAAATCCTGTCTTTAACTGGGTAATGTCATTTAAAACACAGTTCACAATAAACCCAAAATCACATTCCATTAACTATGGAATCTTCACGGAAAATAAATCAATATATATAATCGATATAAATTTCTGTGTCCGCTTAATAATATAAATGGAATAACTACGAATCTTTTTAAATTTCATACATATTAATAGTCTTCCTCCACAAAAGTTCATCTCGATTATTACCAAATCAGATTCCATTCAATTCCAATATAATATATTAAATTGGAAATCTTTACTTTGGAAAATTCTATAAATCTTAATTAAAAGATTATAAATTCCAAATCATATTCTTCACTGTTAGTCGGGGTAAAGAACAAGTGTTATTTAAAACACCGTTCATGATAAACCCAAAAATCCAATTCTTTTATTCAATTCCAATTAAATATTAATTGTAAAACTTCACTAAATCTTAATTTAAAGATTTATTCTTTTCTCAACTGGTTTTAAGAACAGTGTTAATGAAGACACCATTCATGACAAACCCAAAATCCAATTTCAATCCAATTAAATATTAATTAATTGGTAAAATTACCTAAATCTTACTTAAAATATTTATTCTTTTCTCAACTGGGTTCAAGAACAACATTATTGAAGACACAGTTCACAATAAACCCAAAATCCAATTGGATATCAAATACGAGGCTATGAACAGAAATTATATCGGCTTATATTCAATATCAAATTCTGAAACCAACCAATATCGTATTGGGAATAACGATATATATATATCTTCCAAGTTCCTCAACAATATCCGTATAATCACATAATCCAATATCGAAATATTCTGAAGATTATTTCCATTCCAATTTATTCTTTGGAAAAATTCTGGTTATTTTAAAACCATTTTCAAATCCAATTTATATATTTCTAAAAAAATAATTAAATTATTATTCTAGTTAATAACTAGTTCATTTCGATAAAAATATATTTTTATCTTTTCAAAACTAGGATTTTTCATCCAAAATCTTTCCAAATCCTTTATTATGAGTTTACATAATTTTTCCATATTTTTAATAATTTTATTATCGCCCATACAGTCGGTTTCCAATAATGGCCACCGAACTGCATTCATAGCGACCTTTTCTGAAATTGATTTGGATATATCTTAAAATCTAACTGTTAGATTTCAAATCTCTTATATTCATTGGAAAGCTCTTTTCGATGCGAACCCAATAGTTTTGGTTTTAAACGAAACCGACGGTCGGATCTCCCGTTACATCAATTTGAAGTTAATGGTCGAAATTTGCGAACGGTCGCTGCGCGACGCGTTCTATTCAGGCCATTATAATATATATATATATATATATATATATATATATATATATATATATATATAGTCGATTTCCTTTTAAAACGAATTTTATTAATCGTTTTAAATTCATTTTAAAAAGGATTTCCACTTCCATTTCAATTTTAAATCAAAGTTGAATATTCCATTATAAATTCATTTTAAAACGATTTCCAATTCATTTTAAATTTAAATCAAAATTGAATATTACATTATAAATTCGTTTTAAATTCATTTTAAAACGATTTCAGTTTCATTTTCAAATTTAAATCAAAATTGAATATTCCATTATAAATTCGTTCTAGGTTCATTTCAAAATGATTTCAATTTCATTTTTAAATTTAAATCAAAATTGAATATTCCATTATAAATTCATTTTAAATTCATTTTAAAACGATTTCAATTTCATTTTCAAATTTAAATCAAAATTGAATATTCCATTAAAAATTCGTTTTAAATTCATTTCAAAACGATTTCAGTTTCATTTTCAAATTTAAATCAAAATTGACTATTCCATAACATTTAAATATTAAAAAGGTAATATTTTCAAAATATTAGATTTTAAAATCACTTTTCGATATCACTATAAAATGAATAAAATCGAAAAAATTCCCGTTCATGTTAAAATGGCATTTAACTACTTAATACAGCTTCACATTTCAATATTTTCTGAATATTATTTTAAAATATTCGTTAATTCTGAACTAGAATCAGACTCAATCAATTACCATATAATTTTATTTATATGGATTTCATACCTCGCATGTATACCACAATAATGATAAACAATCATTAAAAATTCATACAACATCTGAAGTGTATTTTACAACTGTATAAGCATTAAAATAAATAAATAATGCTTATACAGTCTGTCAACCCATCGGTTGACATACCACTAATTATTGGGATCAGTGTATGTCAAATATCATCCCAATACACATATAGGGTTTTCAAACAATAAATACTGTTTATTATTTGTGCAATTGGGCGATGTGTAAAATTTATCATCTCAATCAATATAAGAGAAATACGTGTACATAAACAAACCAACCAGTTTGTTAATGAATATTTATTTTATTTCATGATAATTTATATATATATATATATATTATATAAATAATTTTTATATACAACAACATCGATCCCAATCACAATCCAAACAAACAATCAAATGGTTTGTACAATAAATAGTGTCGGGGGCTTCTAAGCCCCGTCTGCAACCTAGTATATAATAACTGTAAATTAAATTAAGTGAGGGAGAATTCTCACTTTCGTTTCCACTCCGTTAGTTTTAATTTCTGAATTTCTAAACTGTTCGGATTTAATTCTACCCTAAATTCTAACAAGCTCCAAATTTGACCGTGTTAGTCTTGTTGCGAAGCTCTCGTCCCCACGATCCCAACGATCCTATTTCATGTGATTTGGATCTCGTATGATAAAGATACGTTATTATTTACATTTGATTTCATGAAATAAAATTAATTGAATAATTGATTAAATTAATTACATTAAAAATAAGCCACCCCTTTTTCTCCTCTTCATCATTTGTTTCTAGTATCGTTTCTTGCGTGAAGAAACCCATGACGACCCCGTAGGGTTTGAAACCGCTTGCCAACCAATGCACTAATCGCCAATATGCTATGATCACACCCTCCGCCTTGAAATGCTCCACCACCGCCAATGATTCAGGAAAACTCGGTGGGGCCCTTTAGCTTGAAATTGCATGCGAAAGTAGCGTATTTAGGCCTCGATTTCTCTCAATTCGTGAAGCAATTAAAGATCGTGACCGTTGATTCTATAGCCCTCGACCCTCTCTATGCTTTGCTCTTTGGAACCTTGAATTAATCTTATGTAGATTTGGAGAAATCATTGAATCAAAATCGGAGTTTTTGGAGCATAGATCGCTATGAGGAGTGGCTACATTAGGAGTTGACCACATGCTGAACGAAATAAGGGTTTTTGATAATGTTTGACCTTGCCTTTATATATAAAATTAATTATTAATTAATTCGTAAAAAAAAGGATTTTTTTTCAGTCGAACTCCAAATCAACCCCAATGACTGTCGCCTCTAGCTAAATACCCCCATTCTGGACACAATGGAATATGTCCGGTAAGCTAATTCGACTGTTTTGTTTAGTTTTTCTCAGAATTAAAATATAAATCATTATATATTCAATTTAAACGTACATTTTAATTTATCAGGGCCACATACTGTCTTCAAAAATTACAGGAAAATTATTGTTAGCTTTGTTCTATCGATACAGTCCTAACGAAACTAATTTCATCGAATCTGGAGGTCGTTTGAAAAATGGCCATTTTTTGGTTAATCCAATTAAAATTTAAACTGTCAAAAAAAGTTAAAAATTTACTATGCTCACATATTGATTCCAAAAATTATGAAATTTGAAACTTAACAATAATTTGACATTCCGGATCCAACAAAAGCTGTTTCATCAAAACCGGAGGTCGTTTGCAAAATGGCTATAATTTAAAAATATATTAAATTCCATAGCGACTATTTTAAATTTTAAACTGGACATAACATTTATTCTCGTTATGAAATTGGATATTTCACATTTGTTAGAAAGATATAATTAAACAGATTCAAATATTTCTGGTTTTACTGAAATCCGATTTATTTTGAATCATGTACATTCATTTGACATTTAAAATCGAATTTTCAAACTACCGTGCCAATTCTAACTCCTTTTATATTTAAAATAAATTTATTCATTCTAACTTTGATTAAAATAAATTTTTGGTCATTATTATTTAAAATAAATCATTTTAAATATTCACAATTCATTACAATAGCTAAAATAAAAAATTTAAATTGGTTCTGAAAATCCGGGTTGTTACAATCGCCCCCACTTATAATCTTTTCATCCTCGAAAAGGAATGGAGCTGAAAGTTGTTTAACTAACCAACTAAACTTTCATTCTGGCTTTCATTCTTCAACGTTTCAGTTCTAAGAATTTTCAATTTTTCAAAAATTTGGCTAACGCCCTAAATTTTCAAAAAAATTCGCCATAACCTCCTTTGTACGGGTTGATATTTAAAACCGCAACTTTCCTCACAGGGCCCTCATCAATCCAAAGGAAAAATAAGCCAATCGGCTCACAAAATAATCAAAACCCGAGAAAATGGTAAACATGTACCTATTTGTCAGGCATACAATTTTATTCCTCTTCTTAGCTTCCTTGCATGACCTGTTCATTATATACACATGTACATATATGCAATTTCAATAAATTTCAAACCTGTTCAAGATTTGATTCGATTTGGCTTAATTTACCTTTACATTACATATTGGTTTGGATTTGGTTCAATTCAACTTTTCATTCTCATATTGGATTTATTATTCCAATATTTTTATTAGTTAAATTAATAATCAAACAACACAACCAACAATCAATTTGTGAATTAAATTTCCCAAAAGTATAACTTTTGTATATATATTCAAAAATCATATTTCTAGTGTCAAATCACAAACAGTAAATCGTATCTAAGTTTTGGTTCTTACACCAGTTAATTGGAAATATATATAAATCCCACTTTCGAAACTCAAACATACATGCTGATGATTTTATAGCGATCGTCGAAATCATCTCCGAGCGACTAGAGCGTGATTCTACATCTATCCAGTATATTTGAGACTTCAAATACACATGTTAAAAATCTCTTAATACCCGATAGTCAAAAATCAATTTAAAATAAAATACTCAAATACATATAATAAGTTATAAATTTCTCAAAATCTAATTTGATTTTAAAAATAACACTCTTCAAACTCATTCCAAGGTAATACTAACCCCATCTCTAACGAGTCATTCTTATAGGACATTACAAATCCTATATCTGATGAATTCTTTGTTTGATCCTAATGTGTCTTATACTCGTGCTTTGTAAACCGAAGCTCTGATACCATGCTGAGACGACCCAAACTCGCCCTTATGGGAAAGCCTGGATTGAAATGAGAACACGACAAATCAGAACACAAATAATAGAACATTTCATTGCTTATTAAACAATTACATCAAAGTACAAGAATATAACAGAGTATGAAATTATTATACAGAAAAACATCAGAGATTTACAAAGCAGCAGAAATTTAAATGTATAAATACAATGCATAGCAGAAAATAACAACTGACACAACTGAAAGAAATATACGGATACAAAGCTTTCCGAATATTGCTCCAGTTGCAAATCTAGGATCCTATGAAAATAAATCTACAAAACTAAAACTACTAGCTGCCCGTGTGGAAAATATGGGCATCTATAGTTTAGGTTTAAAAAATAAACTCTGAGTCAGTCATGGGACTGGTGTGAGAACAAAAATAGTTATTAATTTGATTTTAAAGTTAGGTAAATCAAGGGACCATGCCATACAACACGGAACGGGTTTACCCCCAAGAATACCAATGCATAAAACAAACAATGCAATGCTAAATAATGAAAAATGAAGCTATTATAAGTCTCAGGTCCCATCACACAATGCAACGCAAGCCAGAGGATAGAGTTTTACCTTATAATAGAAAAATATGCTTGGTACGTTTTAAAATGAATCTTTTATTATAACAATAAGTGAAGAAATCAACTACAAATATAAATGTATCAATCATAGATGGCATGAGTGCCCCATCCCACTATGTCGCCATATATAGGTTCACAACTAAAACTGCAAAATGTCATATTGGAAGTTTGGATTTCCATACTGATGGCTCCTGATTTGAAAGATCTATTACGTAGTGCAATACACAACGGCTTACATCCCGTGCATGAGAAAACTCCGTAATGCACATCCGCGCTATATTCATGAAACAACTTACCGTAGCTTACGTCCAAGTATTGGAAAACACAGCTAACTCTATCCATCTGGGAATCGAGGGGTGTGCCCTATACCTACTGGTGTGGGACGACCACACCCAGTATCACCTCGGTCGACCGACACCATGACACCCGTAGGATGTCTATCTTCATCTCTAAAGTATACCGATCTAACCATCAGTTTACTACCATACCGGTGTGTGAGGCTTGCGAATTAACGCTACACAAAGTTGTGCTATTTAAAGCTGTGATTTGATCATCATCTGAATATTCCATATCATTATAATATTAAAATGATAATATTTTCAAAATATCTGATTTTGAAATCACTTTTCGATATTCACTATGAAATGAATAAAATCAACAAAATTCTCGTTCATGTTAAAATGGCGTTTAACGACTTAACACGGCTTCACATTTCAGTATTTTTTGAATATTATTTTAAAATGTTCGTTAATTCTTAATTGGAATCAGAATCAATCAATTAACATATAATTTTATTTATGTGGATTTCATACATCGCATGTATACCACAATAATGATAAGCAATCATTAAATATTCATACAACATCCATAGTGCCTTTTATAACTGTATAAGCATTAAAATAAATAAATAATGCTTACACAGTCTGTCAACCCATCGATTGACATACCACTTATTATTGGGAACAGCGTATGTCAAATATCATCCCAATACCAGTGTGGGGTTTTCAAACAATAAATACTGTTAATTATTTGTGCAGTTAGGCAATGTGTATAACTTATCGTCCCAATCGATATCAGATAAATAAGTGTACGCAAACAAACCGTCTGGTTTGTAAATGAATATTTATTTTATTTCATGATAATATATATATATATTGTATAAATAATTTTTATATATAACAACATCAATCCCAATCATAATCCAAACAAACAATCAACTGGTTTGTACAATAAATAGGGTCGGGGCTTCTAAGCCCCGTCTGCAACCTAGTATATAATAACTGTAAACTAAATTGAGTGAGAGAGAATTCTCACTTTCGTTTTCCACTCCGGCAGTTTTAATTTCTGAATTTATGAACTGTTCGGATTTAATTCTACCCTAAATTCTAACAAGCTCCAAATTTGAAATGGTTAGTCTTGTTGCGAAGCTTTCGTCCCCACAATCCCAAAGGATTCTGTTTCATATGATTTGAACCTCGTATGACAAAGATACGTTATTATTTACATTTGATTTCATAAAATAAAATTAATTAAATTATTGATTAAATTATTTACATTAATAATAAGCCATCCCTTTGTTCCTCTTCATCGTTCATCTCCAGTATCGTTCCTTGCATGAAGAAACCCATGACGACCCCGTTGGGTTTGAAATCGCTTACCACCCAATGCACTAATCGTCGATCTGCTATGACCACCCCCTCCGTCTTGAAATGCTCCACCACCACCCATGATTTAGGCAAACTCGGTGGGGCCCTTTAGCCTGAAATTACGTGTGAAAGTAGTGTATTTAGGCTTTGATTTCTCTCAATTCGTGAAGCAATTAAAGATCGTGGCCATCGATTTTATAGCCCTCGACCTTCTCTACGATTTGCTCTTTGGAACCTTGAATTAATCTTATGTAGATTTGGAGAAATCATTGAATCAAAATCGTGGTTTTTGGAGCGTTGATCGCTGTGAGGAGCGGCCGCATTAGGAGTTGACCACGTGTTAAACGAAATAAGGGTTTTTGACTATGTTTAACCTTGCCTTTATATATATATTTAATTATTAATTAATTCGTAAAAAATTGGATTTTTTTTCATTTGAACTCTAAATAATTCCCAACGACTGTCGCCCCTAGCTAAATACCCCCTTTTCGGACACAATAGAATATGTCCGGTAAACCAATTCAAACGTTTCAATCAGTTTTCTCAGAATTAAAATATAAATCATTATATATTCAATTTAAATGTACATTTTAATTTACCGGGGCCACATACTGACTTCAAAAATTGCATAAAAATTATTCCGAGCTTTGTTTTGTCGGTACGGTCCTGAAAAAATTAATTTTGTCGAATTTGGAGGCCGTTTGAAAAATGGCCATTTTTTGGTCAATCCAATTCAAAATTAAACTGCCAAAACAAGTTTAAATTTACGACGCTTACGTATTGATTCCCTAAATTATGAAATTTGTAAGTTAACAATAATTTGACATTTCGGATCCAACAAAAGTGATTTGATCAAAAATGGAGGTCGTTTGCAAAATGGCTATGATTTAAAAATATATTAAATTCCATAGTGATTATTTTAAATTTTAAAATAGACATAACTTTTTATTCCCACTGTGAAATCTGGATTTTTCACATTCATTAGAAAGATATAATTAAATAGATTCAAATATTTTTGGTTTTACTAAAATCCAATTTATTTTGAACCCTATACATTCATTTGAAATTTAAAATTGAATTTTCAAACTATCACGCCAATTCTAACTCCTTTTATATTTAAAATAAATTTATTCATTCTAACATCGATTAAAATAAATTTTTGTTCGTTATTATTTAAAATAAATCATTTAAATATTCAAAATTCATTAAAATAGCTAAAATTAAAATTTTAAACTGGTTCTGAAAATCCGGGTTGTTACAAATATGAGAATGGAAGTTAAATTGTAATACCCTGTAATTCTGACAATATTAATATTCACAAATTAAAGAATAACTAATCTCAGACTTGAGAATTGTGGGAAACGGGTTGCGCCAATGTGTTCGTCTCGGAATTCTGGTTGAAATAGAGTCTGAGTTTGCGTGAATTGGACTTCGTATGAAGAAGTTATGGCCATCGAAAGTTTCAGAAAATCCAAAACAGATTCAGAAAATTCAAATTTCGAAAATTCAGCCTAAACAGGCTGGGCGGGAAAAAATCCCGCCCAGACCAGGTCGACCTGGGGGTCGACCTGCTCACCAGGTCGACATGGGTGTCGACCTGGGGGTCGACCTGCCCACCAGGTTGACATGGGTGTCGACCCTAGGGTCGACCTAGGGGTCGACCTCCCTGGTCGAGCCCAGGCGACCTGGGTGCACCTGAGTGGGTTTTTGGGCTGGGTTTTGGGGGCTGTGATGAAATCTGACGGCTCTAATCTATCCTAGGGTTTATCTAAAGGCCTAAAACAACTAACTACACCTATAAATACATCCTAATGCCAACCCTAAACCTAATTAAAATTGGAACCAAAGCCGTCATACCGTCGCCATGGAAATCAATGGAGCCGCCGCCAACTAAGAAGGAAGAAATGCTAATTCAATTCTAATTCTCTCAACCCTAAAGCAAAGCCAAACTCTCTCTTTTCTTCTCTAAATTGTGAGTATGATAGTCTTAACAAGATTATTATCATTTTAATTAGGTTAAGTCATGAATGGATTGTGAGTAGATGATGTGAATTGTCATATGTTATCATGTATGTTATTAATCCTATGCTATGTGGTGATGATATCCTATATGTTGTAAATCATGCTATGATGATGTTATGTATGTTGAAAGTTCTATGCTAAGTTGTGATGTATCATACATGTTAGAAAAGCCATCTATGCTAGTTAGTTCATATTAATTAAATCATCATGTTTGGGCTATGTTGATCTATATGACAAGTTACATATGCAAGTTAGATTGATTAGAAAAGTTATGAACATATGCCATGACATCTATTATGACACCTAGAATTATGCTATGACATATGTGATATTCTATGCTAGTTCACACCATCATTATGTTGCCTAGAAACCCCATATGCAAGTTTATTTATAGATTTGGGCTATGATCATATCATGTAAATTGTGACATTTAACAAGTTGACACCTTTTGATCCTTAACATGAGTAGTTTATGCAAGTTTCACCCCTATTATGATTAGACTTGTTTTTATTGTCTATATGTTGTGATAATTTGTCCTTGTGCTACGTGTTAGACTATTCAAGTCTAGTCTATATTATGCGTTGAGTAAGCGAACGTATAAATGTGGGGTAGGGGTAATATTAAGGATTTAATAAAAAGATGTTGGGGTGCAATTGATATGATTTTGCATACCATAAGTGGATGACCATAATTGAGTCAATTATGGGCATCAATAAAAGTGAACTTAATTAATAATTTGGATAGGGAATTATTAAAACTGGGGTAAAAGATTGAAAGTTGTCAATCAATGCTTAGGACACGAGGTTGGACTCGTTTGTGACGTAAACCTGCCCGGAACCGCCCGGCAAATCCAGTGGTCACAAATGTCAGCCCAATGTGAGAGGTCCTAGGCCTACACTAAAGCATAACAGTTGTAAAGACACGAGGTTAGACTCTTTTATGGTGTAAGACTGCCCGGACACGCCCGGCAAATCCAGCTGCCATAAATGCCAGTCTAATGTGAGAGGTCTTTATGAGGTTATGGCCTGAATGAATTAAGAAATAATTAACCAGATAAACATGTAAAGTGGGACATGGGGGCTAAGTAGGTGCCTTCGGTGGCATGAGGAATCTAGTGGGTGCCCTTAGTGGCATGAGAAATACGATTAGTAAGGCTTAACCAAACACACATGTAAATGAATATGACTAAGAGGGTTATGTGGGTAGCTTGTGGGGGCCCATTTCAACCAGTATCCCAAACGTATCTTTGTGGGCTCGACCCAAGTCGACGACGGGACACGTATACTGAGTTCGACTATAAGAGGCCAAAACGGGGAGCGGTGGCAACGCAAGTCCAATGGGTTTCATATGCGTGTGTGGACCCGGGCTGGTAGGTAAGACGTTGTTGCATCGTGGAGGTATAAGCTGTGCATTCTCAAGTTGTATCGGGTTGCCACTTTAGGGGAGTGATACACCCCACTGTGGGGCCAGCACCGGTATCTACGAGTAGGGAGCCGATGAAAGTGGGTAGTGGGGTACACCTAGTGGAGATAGGGGCAGACGACACCTATGTAGTCAGCTAGGGGTACGTAAGGCTATTTATATCTTTCTGTGTGAAGCAAGTGGGATCAACCTTTAGGGTGACTGGTGCGGTGCAGTGTAGTAATGTGCGGTGCAATATAGTAATTATCCGTTAGTAATTAGGTATGCCTTTACCGTTATCTTCAACGTTATCTTAAACGCTATCTTTATCTTCCTAATAGTTCATAGACATTTACTTGTCTTCCAGCTTATGCTTTAGTCTAGTTATTTTGATAATAGTATTGTTAGAATTATCATACTCGCTAGACTTTATGTCTGACCCCCTCCATTTCTATCCTTTTTCCCCTCTAGGTCCTCAGGTTGGACCCGGCTCTAGTGGAGCTTGATTGGATTGCTTCATCTCTTTGGAAAGATTGGACCCTTGAAGTAAAGTCCAGCTTGTTATCTTCTTTATTGGCTATTTGTGTAATGGGATTATGTATTTTGTTTTTATGAAGATGGATAATGTACTTGACTCTGATTAATGGTTTTGTGATGTAATAAACATGTTTCCGCTACAATAAAATGAAGTTTTAGTTTTCAAGTAGTACTTATTATCTGTTTTGTTGTAATTTTTCTGTTCTATATTCACTTATAACCTCCATGGAAGTTAATGCATTCCCTTTGTGAGTGACATTAACGGACATGGGGTGTTACACGTGGTATCAGAGCTTAAGGTTACTAGAACAGATAAAAATACTTTAGAGAAATAGATATTTTTGGAAGAAATGTTTTCAAAAACATGTTTTAATGAGAAATTTAAAGAGGAAAGTTTTTAAGAAAAACATAATTCCCAAATAGCCATATATCTTTATCTTTCGAATTCTCCATTTTGAATCTTTCCTTTTTCGTTTCAGCATGGCTGAAAATCTTAACCTACCTGACGGTGTAACGATACCAAGATGTTATAGGAGGCTATTAGAGGCTAGGGCCGCCGCAGATCCGGCCAATGTTCCTCCACCACCAGTTGCACCCATTCCTCCACCTCCTCCTCGCGTAGATACTTTTGCAAAGACGTGCAAGGAATTTAAAGCTATGGGTGGAAAACCCTTTCAAGGGTCAGAAACGATTGTGGAAGCTAGAGATTGGCTTAAGGAGGTGGAAGAATTGCTAGAAATCTTTGAAGTAGAAGAAGGGAAGAGGGTTCGATTAGCAGCTTGGTTGATGAAGGGAGAGGCCTCGTTTTGGTGGGAGGTCACTAATGGGGAGCGTCTTGTTGACTCTTGGGCGGATTTCAGACGTAGGTTCGAGGCGAAGTTTCTCTCTAGGGCGGAAGAAAATCTATATATGGAAAGGTTCTTGACATTGAAGCAAGGAAGCTCATCAGTGAAAGAATATGTCAATAAATTTAATCAGTTAGCAAGGTTTGGTTTGGACTTAGTAAACACGCCGGAGAAGAAGGCTCTAAGGTTCGTGAATGGCTTGAATGAACCGTTGCAAGGGTTGGCCATGACCCACATCCCTATGGGGGCCACCTTTGAGAAGCTAGTAGAAATGGCGCTCATGCACGAGGAGGAAAGCACTAAAGCTGATAAGGCACCCGAGAAGAAAGGGGATCAGAAGAAACCACAATAGCAAAACAAGAAGGGTGGTAAAGACAATAATGGCAAGGGAAAGAAGAAATGTTTTAACTGTGGGACCCCAGGCCATCTCAACAAGGACTGCCGAAAGAAAAAGAAGACTGGCTGTTTTCATTGTGGCGATGCGGGACATTTAATGAAGGACTGCCGAAGGAAGGGGCAGAGGGCAGGAGCTACCTCGGGAGGACAGGTGCAGGCTCTTATAGCACCAGGGCAGTCTAGGGGATAAGTTCAGGCTCTCGCGGTCCCACCGCTGCAAGAACGAGGTAGAACCATTTCTGTTGAAAGCTTAGTTTTTCTGTTTGATCATCCTGTCCGTACCTTATTCGATTCGGGCGCATCGCATTTGTTTATTTCTTCATCATTAGTTGAATCACTGCACTTAAACACCAGTTTAGTAGAGGATCCCTTAGTTGTTTCGAATCCAATTGGGGGCTCAGCTCATTTGTCCATGATGTGTTCGGATTTGAAAATTTCTATACTTAGCGTTGAGTTTTGATGTGATGCTTATGTGTTGGGCTTCACGGGCTATGGGCTAATTTTAGGAATGGATTGGCTATCTAGAAATTGGGCCATTCTTGATTGTGAAAGGAGAGTAGTTAGGCTCGTAACTCGCCTTGGCAACACTCTCGAAATCTTTTGTAATCCCATAAAATCCGTTATGCTAAGTTATTTAGAATCGCTTGACGCGTCTGAGGAAAATCTACGATCTGTTAGAGTGGTCCGAGAGTATTCGGATGTGTTTGAGGAGGTGAAGGGCTTACCTCCGAAGCGGGAGATAGATTTTCGAATATATCTTGTGGATAATGCGAAACAAGTATCTTTGCCAGTACGCCACATGGCTCCTCGTGAAAGGAGGGAACTCGATAAGCAAGTGAAGGAGTTGCTTGAGAAGAGGTTCATAAGACGTAGTATATCGAAGTGGGGTGCTCCAGTAGTATTTGCCACGAAGGCGGATGGGTCCCTTAGACTCTGTGTGGACTATAGAGAACTTAATAAGCTTACTAAGAAGAACAGACACCCACTGCCGAGGATTGACGATCTCTTCGATCAGTTAGTTGGCGCCTCAGTGTTTTCGTAGTTGGACTTAGCCACTGGTTTCCATCAGTTGAGAGTGGCTGAGGATAGCATTGACAAGACTGCCTTTAGGACTCCAGACGATTTTTATGAATGTCTAGTGATGCCCTTCGGTTTGACAAACGCCCCCGCATACTTTGTTGATTTGATGAGTAGGGTGTTTAGGGAGTACCTTAACAAATTCATGGTAGTCTTTGTAGACGACATCTTGATCTTTTCTAAGGATGAAGAAGAGAATGCCCTACATCTTAGGGAAGTGTTAGAGACTCTTCGAGTGCATAGCCTTAAGGCTAAATTTTCTAAGTGTCACTTCTGGAGGAAGGAAGTACGGTTCTTGGGGCACGTGGTTTCCAAAGAAGGGATAGTCGTGGATCCCGCGAAGGTGGTGGCCATCCAAGATTGGAAGGTCCCTAAAAATGCTACTGAAGTGAGAAGTTTCTTGGGGTTGGCTGGCTACTATAGGAAGTTTATCAAAGACTTTGCAAATATATCAGCTCCATTAACACGCTTGACGAAGAAGAATCTAGTCTTCGAGTGGGACGTAGATTGTGATGATGCGTTCCAACGTTTGAAGAGAGCTTTGACCTCAGCCCCAGTCTTAGTGCTGCCAGACGGGAGTAAGCCATTTACCGTATATACTAACGCTTGTGGGACAGGACTAGGCACAGTCTTAATGCAAGAGGGTAGGGTAATAGCCTATGGTGGAAGGCAGTTGAGAGCGCATGAGAAAAATTATCCCACGCATGACCTAGAGTTGGCCGCTATTGTTTTCGCGCTTAAGTCTTGGCGTCATTATCTTCTTGGAGAGAAATTCAAATTATTCACTGACCACAAATCATTAAAATACTTATTCTCTCAGAAGGACTTGAACTTAAGGCAGCAAAGGTGGATGGAGTTCTTGGCGTCCTACGACTTTGAAATAGCATATACCCTTGGCAAGGTTAATGTGGTGGCCGATGCCTTAAGTAGAAAAAGATTATCCTTAAGTCCTTTGTTTGTTGAGCGGCGAAGTTTAGAGTTCATCTCTATGTTTGATTTTAGACCTTCTGTTGACTTCGTACCCGGTTTGCTAGCATCCCTAGAGGTCAGACCTACGCTTTTGGGACGGATTGGCGAGGCACAGCGAGACGACCCGCAGTTGGTTGAGTTAGTAGAAAAGCTCAAAGGAGGGGAGTCATCAAGCCATTTCCGTAGGTATACCCTAGATGATAAGGGTTGGTCACGTAGGGACGGTAGACTTTGTGTACCAAAAGACGATGACCTAAGGAAGACTATTCTTAACAAAGCACATCGTTCGAAGATGACCATTCATCCTGGCGGGGATAAGATGTACATGGACATGAGACGAGTTTACTTTTGGGCCGGTATGAAGAGGGACGTGGCCGAGTATGTCGCTAGATGCTTGGTGTGCCAACAAGTAAAAGCGGAGCAAAAGAAACCCGGTGGGTTACTTCACCCATTGGAGGTTCCATTATGGAAGTGGGAAAGCGTCTCGATGGACTTTATTGACGGATTACCGAGATCGAGAAATGGTAACACGGGGATTTGGGTTATAGTAGATAGACTTACTAAGAGCGCCCATTTCATTCCTGTGAAGAGTAAGAGGACTGCTCCATGGTTAGATTCTGTATACGTCCGAGAAATAGTTCGTTTGCACGGTGTTCCTTCTAGCATAGTGAGCGACCGCGATCCTATTTTCACTAGCGAATTTTGGAGAAGCTTACAAGAGGCGGTAGGGACTCAGTTATGTTTGAGCACCGCATATCATCCTCAGACGGACGGCTAGACCGAGAGGGTGAATCGCATTCTAGAGGATCTTTTGAGGCTATGTATCCTATACTTTGGGGGTACATGGGAAGAGCATCTTCCATTAGTGGAGTTCGCATATAATAACAGCTTTCAATCTAGCAATGGCATGGCATCTTTTGAAGCTCTTTATGGACGACCTTGTCGTTCACCTACATGTTGGTGGGAATCTACGGATAAGATCTTACTTGGTCCCGATATGATTAGGGAGACTTCGAAGAAGGTCGACTTGATTCAGAGGAGGATGAAAGCAGCGCAAGATAGGCAGAAATCATATGCGGATAAGAGGACAGATCTTGAATTTAAAGTTGGGGACATGGTCTTTTTCAAAGTGTCTCCATTACGAAACGTGGTTCGCTTTGGGTCCGTTGGGAATTTAGCACCAAGGTTTGTAGGGCCGTTTACTATTAAGGAAAGAAATGGACAGATGGCGTATAGAGTGGAGTTGCCAGAGAGACTTAGTGGTGTACACGACATATTCCATGTGTCACATTTGAGGAAGTGCTTGCACGAGATCGCAGAAGTGGTAGAGCCGAGCTTGCTTAGAGAGGTGGAGATCGAGCATGACGCGACGATTTGACGAGCTCCAACGCGCATTCTTGGGTCGGAGATTAAGAAGCTGAGAAATCGAGAGGTCAGACTAGTCAAAGTACAATGGGGAGACGACGAGAGCAACACTACTTGGGAGACAGAAGAGAAGATGCGTTCACGATACCCTTTCCTTTTTGAGGGTATGTCTTTTAATTTCTCCTTTATCGCTTAGCTTGTACTTATCTTATCTTTAGCATATCCTCTCGCTAGTATCTTTGACCTTTATTTAGGATAATCCTATGGTTGAAACATGTGTTTGAGATATGTTATGTATAATGGATGCAAAGTGGATGCAAGTGTTTGCTAGTGGTTGCTCGTGGATGCCTATACACACACACTATTAGGCACTAGATCGGCTCAGTCACTTCATACTGCATATTGCATATTAATGGTTGTATTTAGTAAAATGGGTGCATAATGGTTGTGCTATGATATGGATACCGCATTTTGGTGAATGGTTGTGCACGCATGTAGAAATAATATGTATCGATAGGGTTCTTTTGCATACATAATGGACGCATGGCACTATCATGGTTTGCATTAAGGAGGTCAACTGAATCAGTGGGCCGCCTGATTTTTGCATTAGATATGGACATATACACACACTGCGCATTTAAACATGAAAGCATTAGAAGTCTATAAGGACAATGGATGTGTGTGTTTGATGGTAGAGTAGATGGACGATTGGATGTTAGGATATACATTCTTCTTGACTTGAAGATTTCGGGGTCGAAATCCTTTAAGGAGGGGAGAATGTAACACCCTGTAATTCTGATAATATTAATATTCACAAATTAAAGAATAACTAATCTCAAACGTGAGAAATGTGGGAAACGGGTTGCTCCATTGTGTTCGTCTCAGAATTCTGGTTGAAATAGAGTCCGAGTTTGCGTGAACTGGACTTCGTATGAAGAAGTTATGGCCATCGGAAGTTTCAGAAAATTCAAAACAGATTCAGAAAATTCAAATTTCGAAAATTCAGCACAAACAGGCTGGGCGGAAAAAATTCCCGCCCAGACTAGGTCGACCTGGGGGTCGACCTTCTTACCAGGGCGACATGGGTGTCGACCTGGGGGTCGACCTGCCCACCAGGTCGACATGGGTGTCGACCCTAGGGTCGACCTGGGGGTTGACCTCCCTGGTCGAGCCCAGGCGACCTGGGTGCACCTGAATGGGTTTTTGGGCTGGGTTTTGGGGGCTGTGACGAAATCTGACGGCTCTAATCTATCCTAGGGTTTATCTAAAGGCCTAAAACAACTAACTACACCTATAAATACATCCTAATGCTAACCCTAAACCTAATTAAAATTGGAACCAAAGCCGTCATACCGTCGCCATGGAAGTCAATGGAGCCGCCGCCAACTAAGAAGGAAGAAAAGCTAATTCAATTCTAATTCTCTCAACCCTAAAGCAAAGAAAAACTCTCTCTTTTCTTCTCTAAATTGTGAGTATGATAGTCTTAACAAGATTATTATCATTTTAATTAGGTTAAGTCATGAATGGATTGTGAGTAGATGATGTGAATTGTCATATGTTATCATGTATGTTATTAATCCTATGCTATGTGGTGATGATATCCTATATGTTGTAAATCATGCTATGATGATGTTATGTATGTTGAAAGTTATATGCTAAGTTGTGATGAATCATACATGTTAGAAAGCCATCTATGCTATTTAGTTCATATTAATTAAATCATCATGTTTGGGCTATGTTGATCTATATGACAAGTTACATATGCAAGTTAGATTGATTAGAAAATTTATGAACATATGCCATGACATCTATTATGACACCTAGAATTATGCTATGACATATGTGATATTCTATGCTAGTTCACACCATCATTATGTTGCCTAAAAACCCCATATGCAAGTTTATGTATAGATTTGGGCTATGATCATATCATGTAAATTGTGACATTTAACAAGTTGACACCTTTTGATCCTTAACATGAGTATTTTATGCAAGTTTCACCCCTATTATGATTATACTTATTTTTATTGTCTATATGTGATAATTTGTCCTTGTGCTATGTGTTAAACTATTCAAGTCTAGCCTATATTATGCGTTGAATAAGCGAACGTATAAACGTGGGGTAGGGGTAATATTAAGGATTTAATAATAAGATGTTGGGGTGCAATTGATATGATTTTGCATACCATAAGTGGATGAACACAACTGAGTCAATTATGGGCATCAATAAAAGTGGACTTAATTAATAATTTGGATAGGGAATTATTAAAACTGGGGTAAAAGATTGAAAGTTGTCAATCAATGCTTAGGACACGAGGTTGGACTCGTTTGTGACGTAAACATGCCCGGAACCGCCCGGCAAATCCAGTGGTCACAAATGTCAGCCTAATATGAGAGGTCCTAGGCCTAAACTAAAGCATAACAGTTGTGAAGACACGAGGTTAGACTCTTTTATGGTGTAAGACTGCCCGGACCCGCCCGGCAAATCCAGCTGCCGTAAATGTCAGTCTAATGTGAGAGGTCTTTATGAGGTTATGGCCTGAATGAATTAAGAAATAATTAACCAGATAAACATGTAAAGTGGGACATGGGGGTTAAGTAGGTGCCTTGGGTGGCATGAGGAATCTAGTGGGTGCCCTTAGTGGCAAGTGAAATACGATTAGTAAGGCTTAACCAAACACACATGTAAATGAACATGACTAAGAGGGTTAAGTGGGATATACTAGTGGTGACAAGCTTAGGTGGGTAGCTTGTCGGGGCCTATTTCAACCAGTATCCCAAACGTATCTTTGTGGGCTCGACCCAAGTCAAGGACGGGACACGCATACTGAGTTCGACTATAAGAGGCCAAAACGGGGAGCGGTGGCAAAGCAAGTCCAACGGGTTTCATATGCGTGTGTGGACTCGGGCTGGTAGGTAAGACGTTGTTGCATCGTGTAGGTATAAGCCGTGCATTCTCAAGTTGTATCGGGTTGCCACTTTAGGGGACACTATGGGGCCAGCGCGGGTATCTACGAGTAGGGAGCCGATCGAAAGTGGGTAGTGGGGTACACCTAGTGGAGATAGGGGCAGACGACACCTATGTAGTCAGCTAGGGGTATGTAAGGCTATTTATATGTTTCTGTGTGAAGCAAGTGGGATCAACCTTTAGGGCGACTGGTGCGGTGCAGTGTAGTAATGTGCAGTGCAGTATAGTAATTATTTGTTAGTAATTAGGTATGCCTTTACCGTTATCTTCAACACTATCTTAAACGCTATCTTTATCTTCCTAATAGTTCATAGACATTTACTTGTCTTCCAGCTTATGCCTTAGTCTAGTTATTTTGATAATAGTATTGTTAGAATTATCATACTCGCCAGACTTTATGTCTGACCCCCTCCATTTCTATCCTTTTTCCCCTCCAGGTCCTCAGGTTGGACCCAGCTCTAGTGGAGCTTGATTGGATTGCTTCATCTCTTTGGAAAGCTTGGACCCTTAAAGTAAAGTCCAGCTTGTTATCTTCTTTAATGGCTATTTGTGTAATGGGATTATGTATCTTGTTTTTATGAAGATGGATAATGTACTTGACTCTGATTAATGGTTTTGGGATGTAATAAACATGTTTCCGTTGCAATAAAATGAAGTTTTAGTTTTCTAGTACTACTTATTATCTGTCTTGTTGTAATTTTTCTGTTCTATATTCACTTATAACCTCCATGGAAGTTAATGCATTCCCTTTGTGTGTGACATTAATGGACGTGGGGTGTTACATAAGTTGACCAAGTCAAATTTAATGTTGAATTAGAAATTAGTTGGGCGTGGACATATGTATATATTGGACAGGTCATTGCATGGAAGCTAAGAAGAGGAATAAAAATTCATTTCCGACATAAAGCTGCATATTTATTGTATTGATTGGGTGTAATAATTTTACGAGCTGATCGGCTTTTGGGTTTTCTATTTTTATTGATAAGGGCCCAGAGTGGCAAGTTGGAGTTGTACCGATTGACCAGTACAAAGGAGGTTATGGCGAAATTTTTAGAAAATTTCAGATGTTAGCCAAATTTTTAGAAATAGGGAAGTTCTTAGAAACTGAAATGTTAAAAAATCTAAGTTAGAATGAAGGCTGAGTTGGTTAAGTAAACAGACTTTGGGTCTGTCATCCTTTTCGAGGCCGTAAAGTATTAAAGTGAAGGAGAATGTTACAACCCAGAAATTCTGATATTTTGGAAACTCGAGTTTCCATGAATTCGAAATAAATGCGCATGGTTCTGGATATATACACTCATTTTTATATACGAGTTCAAAAAGTATAATGGTCAAATAAGTTATTTAAATTAGTTTTATCAACTTATCAGTTTAAGCAATTTTCGTCGGAAACACAATTCATCGAAATTGTAGATTTTGAGTAAAGTAGTTAAATATGACTTATTTAATAGTTATGATAAGGTTGGTAAACTTTTAAAATTACTTTAAAAGTGAACATTTTGAAAATCAATGTTTTAATGTTATATTGATGACCTGAAAATAGACCATTTTTGAAACAGTCTTGGAATCCGACAAAACCAATTTTTTTGGATATATAACATAAAGATATGGTAGGATTTAAAATTTTATTCAAACGGAGCTAATACGTGAGCATACTAATATAAACATATGTTGAAAAACTAGTTAAATTCGGTAAAAGCTGTAAACATGACCATTTTTGAATGATTAACGAAATCAGTGAGACAAGGCTTGTTAGAACTGTAACTGCGAAACACAGTGAGATTTCAAATTTTGTAATTTTTGGAGTTAATATGTGGTCATACGACTAGAAACAAGTTGAAGTTGCATAAATAATTAAGTGATAATTAGCTCACTTATACATTTATTCCTATAATCCTTATGCATTAGACAACTCACGTACCCTAAAGACACATGTCATTTTGTTCCTAAGTAGGCACTTCTCCTTTTTATTAAGACATGTTCCATTTCTTTTATTATTTTCATTTCCATTTTCCTTTATCTTATTCCTTCAAACTCTTAAGCTTTCATTTGCACTTCCTCCTCTTTCCTACACCACACGCCACCCAAACCTTCCTCTACTCCTCCTTGCGCAACACTTCCAACACATCTTGGCCTCCGCCTTATGTCGTTGTCCCCTCACCTTGCTCCAAAGTCTCTCCTTCTATTTAAAGTGTTAAAAACTCCGCCTTTCACCATAAAATCAAGCAGACACCTCCTTAATCACCTCCTCTGGGCCCTACCTACTCACGTCTTGATCCGACCACCACCACAGCCAATGCTTCCATCCCCCATACCTCTGGTCATGGCCTTCCCCTTGGTACCAAACCCTTAATCCCTTTAAAAAAACTTACTTTCATCTTAATTTTGCATATTTAAGTGTATACAAGTGTGTATATGTGTGTGTGTGTCAAGTAGTTTGGTGATTTGAGTTGAAAAGGTGCAATTTTGGTTTGGTTGCAAGCTTGAAAGTCCGTTGAAGTGTCGAGAATTTGGAATGGCTGGGATGAGAATTTCTCACTTTAATTGCTTAATTAGTTTGGTTAAATAGTAGCACATACTGTTTAATGTTTGACTGATGTGTAGTTAATTTGGTGATGCATTATGATGTGGTTTGGATGTTGAATTTGGTTAGTTAGTGAGTTAGCACAATGTTAAAAATGTAAATGGTAGTGATTGATGAGTTAAACACTCATTTACAAGTCAAAACAATTCACTGATAATCATTTGTTTAAGTTAAGAAAACTGGGCAAACATGTTACGTATAATGATATGATATCGCTGATTGGTAAATATTGATTGGGAATGATAAATGGAATTGAATGTATTTTGATGTAAATGGTGTTGTTAAATACAACAATGATTGGTTAATAAGATTTAATATCTTATTAAACAATGGCTTGATTTGGGGTTAAGTATTAATGACCTTAACATATAGGTCAATAAGGCCAATATGTGATTATTGGATGTTAATAGTTATTTACAACTATTATTGGATGTATATATGATGTGTGAAATCCATATAAATGGAATTATATGGTAACTAGTTGAATCTCATTCCAATTCAGTATATATTTGAATATTTTAATAATAAAATAGCCAGTGAAAAATCAAAGGTTGAATTTTATGTTTGATTGTGGATGGATACGAAATTTATAAAATTACGATAAATATTCATCACTGAAATGATTTGATTTGAATTAACTTTCATATAGATATGGCTTATTCAAGTTTTACTTTTGAAATTAGTAGTAACGGGAGAAAGTGAAGTTCGGTTAGGATATCTAGAGTGAGTATTAAAATAAGTTTCTTTTCAAAAGTATCTTATTTATTTTTATAACGAATGTCAGGAAAATTCGAACTTCAAATTTTGCATATACAAGTCTATGTGTTATGTAGCTTGGTTATTTGAGTTGAAAAGGTGAAATTTTGGTTTGGTTGCAAGCTTGAAAGTCCTACATTAAAGTGTTGAGAAGATGAAATGGCTCGGGTAAGAATTTCTCACTTTAATTGCTTAATTAGCTTGGTTAAATATTAACACATAGTATTTAACGTTTGATTGATGTGTAGTTAATTTGGTGATGCACTGTGATGGGGTTTGGATGCTGAGCTTGGTTAGTTAGTGAGTTAGAACAATGTTAAAAATGTAAATGGTAGTGATTGATGAGTTAAACACTCATTTACATGTCAAAACGATTCATTGATAATCATTTGTTTAAGTTAAGAAAACCGGGCAAACATGTTACGTATAATGATATGATATCGCTAATTGGTAAATATTGATTGGGAATGATAAATGGAATTGAATGTATGTTGATGTAAATGGTGTTGTTAAATACAACACTGATTGGTTAATAAGATTTAATATCTTACTAAACAAATGGCTTGATTTGGGGATAAGTGTTAATGACCTTAACACTTAAGTCAATAATGCTAATATGTGATTACTTGATGTTAATAGTTGTTTACCACTATTATTGGATACATATAATGTATGAAATCCATATAAATGGAATTATATGGTAACTGGTTGAATCTCATTCCAATTTGTATAAATTTGAATATTTTAGTAATAAAATATTTATTGAAAAATAAAAGATTGAATTTGATATCCGATTTTGGATGGACACAAAGTTTATAAAATTACAAAAAATATTCGTAACTGAAATGATTTGATTTGAATGAATTTTTATATAGATATGCCCTGTTTAAGTTTTACTTTTGAAATAAATAGCAACTAACGAAAGTGAAGTTCGGTTAGGTTATCTGGAGTTACTATTACAAGAAGATTCTTTTCAAAAGTATCTAATTTATTTTTATGATGAATGTCAGGTAAATTCGATCTTCAAATAACAAGTTTCGCAAAATAATATAACTATCTTGATTTAAATAATATTAAAATGATTTAATATTCGAATATTTGATTTTAAAGGAAAATAATTGAAACATGGTTTCCAAAAATAATTATATATTTTTATATAATTAATAAATTATTTTATAAGTGTTTCAGTTTGTTTATAATTATAAATCGATGACTTGTTGCATAGCGGTAGTTCGTGAATTTCGACCAATAACTTTAAATCGACGTACCAGGAGATCCAACCATCGGATCCTCCTAAAACGAAAAGCATTGAGTGTGAAATGAAAAGAGCATTTCAAACGAATCTAAGAATGTTAAAATCCAATGGTTAGATTTTGAATGTATTTCAATTCAAATTTGAATAAAAGCAAAGCCAATATAGTTTAGGATCCGAAATGGAACCTGAATGAAATTACCTATTTTTAAATTATTAAAAATAGGAATAAATTATAGAACCATAATAAATTGTTTAAGAATTATTTTTGATTGAATATCCCAAGTTTTGGAAAGATTTAAAAAAATATTTTATCTAAATGATTTGTTTAACAACTAAAGTAAAGAGCCAAAAGGAATATGTGATGATTCCTAAAAGTATAGTCTAGTACCATCGATAAGATCTAATTGGAAGCTTTCCATTAGGCGAGGGGTGGGAAGAACTGAAAGGACATCGGGTATTTGACTAAGAACAAACGAAGTTTTCTGTAGATAAAAGATCTAGTGTTTTAAAGTAACATATTGGAATAACAAATTGGATTCCATAATTATACAGATACTATTTGAGAAATTTGGAAGATATTGATCTCGTTATTTCCATTATGGTATCTGTAGATTTCAGAATTTGATATTAAATATAAGTCAATCTAATTTCTATTCAAAGCCTTGTATTTTTGATATCAAATTGGATTTTGGTTTTGTCATAAATGATGTTTTGAATAACATCTATTATTAAGCCAAGTTAAAGACAAAATTTGTTATTAAGGTTAAGTAATTATTAAATAATGATTTTTAGAGATTAAAAGTATGACAGAGTTTTAAAAAATCTTTCAGAAAATATTTGAAAGGTAAGATGGTAATTAAACTTACCAAACATGAGGGGTTTTAGATAAGGAGTACCACCAGTTTTACTCCATGGGAATGGGATAACAATATGAGGGATTACTTTTGTAAGGCTCAATAATCCCAATAAGGCTTATAAACTTTAATTTGAGTTAAGTTTTTGAAAAGATATTTTATAATCTTTTGAAATGATTTCCAATGTAAAGATTAAATTGATATTCGAAAATTAAATGAGGCATATGATATGTTTATACATCACTTGATCTTAATGATGCAATAGCTATTCAGAAAGACCGGATTATAACCCATTATGAATAACTAATACGGTGAGTATTGAAGATATTGAAGACGGTGGTTAAAGATCGGAGTTCTTCAGATCATTTGGATTATTGCTGATGCCTCAATGGGGTCTTACACCTAAGACGAGATTATAAGTGGTAGTTGTCCAGACGTACCTGGGGATCGACCAGATATGCAAGGGCCTCACTCCCTTAGGGGACGAGGAATGAGGTGCCTTCGGTTTCATTCAAACCTAGGACGAACTTGTAAACGGATGTGTGTCTTATGATGTATTCCATAACATTACTGATTAGTTGCTATTGATGTTTTTATCTATGGTGGCAGAGAATATATTTTCGTAGCTTAACACCCTTTTTGAGACATATGATCTCAAAGGTTAAATCATTAATAGAACTGGTTATATGTGTGAATTGACAATGTGGCATGCTAAGATGCTGATAGATCAAAGCTTTTTATGAAAAGAAGAGCTTTTCGGATGATGATCAAAGTAGGTTTGATATAGTGTAGCTTTGTGTTGAAATATGACTTCAGCAAGTCTTAGAACCTGGGAATGGCCTAAAACAGGATGAATGACCATAAAGTAAGGAAATATGTTTCCTTCTAGCTAAAAGTTATGCTATAGTATGGAGCACAGATAAATTTACTTATTTGGATGTAAGGGTCTAAGCGCCTCGGATGATGGTCAATCAAATGACTAGGATAATTGTCCGATAGGATATGTTCAGGAGTGACCGAACTCACAGGGAATTGGTGGGTCGGCTCTACCGATCAAGGGATGAATGTTGTGATCCCTGGACATTTTTTAGAGATACCCGAAGTCGGATTAAGGAAGATCCCTTGCCTTGGTCATTGATGAAAATCCAACTTCCAATACGAACCTTGCGTTTTTAGTTGTAAACCTATATGGCGACATAATAGGATGGGGTGTTATTACGTCTAAGAATGATACATTTATTTCAAAAATGATTTTCACGCTATATACTAGTAATAGTAAAGGAAAATTTTCTTGTATCAAGCATGTTTGGCTATTATAAGGTAAACTCTATCCTCCGGTTTGCGCTTGCATTGTGTGAGCGGACTTGGGCATTATAATAGCTTCAGTTTTCAAAAAGCATTGCGGTTGGTTTATGATTGGTATTCATGAGGAGGACACCCATTCCGTGTCATACGACGTGATTCTGTGACTTACCCAACTTTAAAATAAAGTAATAATTGTTTTGATTATCATACCAGTCTCATGACTGACCTGAAGTTTATTGTTTCCCACCCAAACTCTTGGTTCCCATATTTTCCACATGGGCAGCCAATAGTTTTGGTTTTACACATACTTTTTTAAGAAAGATCCTGGATTATGGCGTTTATGGTTGGAGCTATACTCTGGATTGTTGGGAAGTCTTATGCTGTGTATATTTATGTTTCCGTTGTATTGCAGTTTACCAGTCTCTGATATTTTTCCGTTGTGTATCAACTATTTGTACTCTGATATATTCATGTACTCTAATGCAAAATTATTGTAATAATAATGAAATGTTTTTTTATTCTTTGTTCAAGTGTGTAAGTACTCATAACAATCCGCCTTTGAGAACGTTTCGAGTGGGCTGGCCATTGACTTGAAGCAGGCCCAAGAGCGGATTTTTACAATTAATATCCAGCTTATGCCAACTCCCGTAATATTTGAGCCTTATAAGACATTTATCGAAAAAGAACAAATCCATGCTTGTGAACGACAAGTAGAAAAAGAAAAAGGAATAGAAATTAAGGAAGAAGTGAAGCAAGAAGGTGAGGAAGAAGAAGAAACTTCCTTAGAAAGTGTCGATCTTCCTGTGCATCCAACAACTAAAGATCTTCTTATAAATAAAAAAAAGATCGTTGCAAATCAAAAGATCCTTTAGCGCTTCTTACTAATTTAACAAAATTTCAAGTAAAATGGACAAATTATTTGGGAACATTGGTTTATCATCATCTTTATCTGCTACATTCTAGATTATTTACTTTTATTTATGTTGTATAAGTTAAGTTTATTAGTATATTAAGAATTGTGCTACTTTATGTTCCTAGTAGAAGTTGTAATCAATATTTAACATGAATTAAAAATCTCTTATTCTCTGTCAAAAACTTGTAATATCCTTTAAAAATTGATAAAAATGTCAATAGAAACCCGAAAACTCAAAATTACATTAAATGGCAAATCTGCCTTACACATATTGACATATCCCCAAGATACATGTCGAGATGTAACGACTGAAATTAATTTTTGAAGTTTTGAAATTTAAGTAACTACCCAAGTATCCTTTCATTTCAAGACAAATTTCTTCTATTATAAATTAACTTCCAGGCCAGAAAACTGAAATAAAACACCATTTTCTTTCTTCCTCCTCATCCCTTAATCATTAAACAAAAGAATGTATTATCCTATTCATAATGTAAGTGAAAACTAGAACAAGCATTATAATCATTAAATAATGTTCTCTCTATTATACTCCGGAATGAAAGAGAGACATTTAGAAAGATATACCATACAAAGACATTTAGAAATTAGTCAAATGCATATGATTAAAGAGAAAGAGAGACATTTCGACACAATTTAGTGGATGGCCTCCTCTCCATACAAAGATATACCATAAACTAATCCAAACTGCACCACAACCAAAGATGATGACAACTGGAATGCTATAAAGCAAAATTTTCGATAAGGATGGTTGGGTGGGAGTGCAAGAAATGCTTAAACTGGTTTGTTCAGTTTGACTTGGTCTGAAATTTTTTTGGTTTATATTAAAACAACTAATGATTTGATTAGTGTAGATAGCTTTTGATTGAATAATTTAAGTATATATTCATTTGGATTGGATTAAAATTCTTGATTTCATTTTTACATTTTCTCTTATTCATCAATTAGAGTATCCTTATGTTTAAAGTTAAAATATTTTAAGTATTTATGCCAGTTAATAATATAGTTAGTATTTTAGTCGATATTAGTAATTTATTAACTATACTCCTATATTATGGTGATTTTTGTTAATGACAAAGGGAGAGAAATTACAAAATATACATTAATTAATGGGGTGTATTGAGTAAAGAGGTGTTATTTAATTCAGGGGTAGTTATAAAGGAGATAAGAAGAATATTTTATGATGGGACAGTTTGGCTTAGGTAAGTTTTGGTTTTAAAATACACAAAAAACCTCTCTCTCTTAAAACTTTACAAACTAGGTTCCTGTTCTTCAAAAATCATTAAAAAATCAAAAAAAACAATATAAAAATTTACTGAACTTCCAAATTTTGTTCGATATATAATCATCATCATATTCATGCAAGAAAACTACAAAAAAATGGTTCAAAAACAAATAAAAAATATGCATGTTCCAACGAATTTCAGCAATTTTCCAAAAAATTGCCGATATCGCAACACTTATGTCAAAAAATACAGAATTTCATGCAACTTTTGCTTATTTGTGTGAAAAAATGTAATTCAAAGTCTATATTTACTCAAACATTCATGTATTGTAGAAAAATCAAAAGAAAAATAATAAAAGATGCATATAAATGAAAAATATTTGATCTCCTGTAAATTGCTGCAAATGATGCAACTATTTGCAATATTTCATACATTTCTGCAACTTTTTCATGTAGTTACATAATTATATCTACAATTATAATAATTGCAAACATTGCTGCAACTATTCATCTGTCTTTCAACATATGCATGTACTACGTGAATAATTGCAAAAATGTCTGCAATTATTCACAAAAACTGCTGATATTTCATTTTTTTTGTGTATAATTCTTCTGTAAATATTTATAATTTTTTTGAAATTTTTTTATACAGCAACGCAAAAAATCAAAAAAATTAGTGGCTACAGAAAATAGGGACTCGTTTTACAATCTAATTTACATAAGGATGCGTAGTGAAATTATTTTGGAAATAAGGATGCACACTTGATTTCAACTTTCTAAAATGATTTTCATAATAAATAAAAGAGAGACTATTAGTATTACGTGTGGTAGTTTTTTTGATAACAACATCAAGTAATGAATATTTTATATATAACATATACTAATCATTATTAAGAGATATTTATAATGTATAGTGCAGGATGTTATGTAGGTAAAAGATAATCAAGACTTTGCAATATGAAGATCTGAGAAGCAAGATTAAAGATCCAAACTGATTAAGGAATACAAAAGCTCGTGAGTTTCAAGAGTTCAAAAATTCAAGATAACATAACATCCAAGAAATTATGTTAAAACTCAATTGCACTTATTTAATATTCATCTGTTTCTACAAAAATGGTTTTTCAAAAGTATCATTGTTTTCAGAACATATTTTTCAAAATGTTTCTAAAATGAAATTCCACTTTTTAATTCGCTTTACAAAAGCTTTTTATATAACCTTTATTTTTGACATAAATCCTTTTAAATTTTTTCAAATAGGAAATGTTATACTAGCTTTACTTTGAAATATTTTTAAATAATTTACTATTATACTTTGATTTTCAATACTTAATATTACACCTCGTTTTAACTATTTATACTTTTACGTAAATTTGATTTTATACTTAATTTGATACTTATACTTTGATTTTTAATTTTATACTTTTATGTAATTTAGTTTTTATAACTAAATATATTTTTATACTTATATCTATGTTTTTGATATTATACTTTAGATTTGGATTTTATTAAAGATTTTAATTTTAATCTATATTTTATTTAAATCAACGATTATGATTTAATATTATAATTTGAATATTTTTTTAGTTATGTATACAGTTTTACTATACTTTTACTTAAATATTTTTAAATAGGTATTCTTAAGTATTACTATGCTTAAATTATTTACTATGATTAAATATGTTTACAAAGTCTAGAAGGTGGATACCTAGTGCTAAAGGCTCCCATACTCAAGTGCAAGAGGGGGGCTCTGGGGTGGTCGATTAATGCGCACAGCCTTTTCCTCACATATGTGAAGAGGCCGGGACTCGAACCTGCATGCTAGAGATTACCAGCCAGGTAACCTTACCACTGCACCAGGCACCACCTTATGTTTACAAAGTCTCAAAACCTAAATATATGGTTATATTTTCAAACCAATTTTAAAAACAAAATAGTTTCATTTTGTAACGAGGACATGTCGACAGAGAGTATACATACATGTAGACATGTCATAATTAAATTTTAAAAATTCAAATCTGAAAGTAAGTGTTCTTTCGTGATAGGATGCTTCTAACAACCATATTCCTTCATCACTATAAATATTCTTCTTCAAGAAGTGATTTTTAGTCATCTTTTATATATTTCTTCACTCTCTTTACTCCTCTCTTGGAAATATTAATTTATATAAGTAGAACCGATATATCAACTGAATCAAGTTATTTCTTCTCCAAATTGATTCTACATCAAACTTTATCAATTTCTGCTAATATCAAAGTGAAATCAGAGTTATATGGAAACTGTAGTCAAGATCAAAAGACTTAAGCATGCATCCTTTGTAATAACTACTCGAAAGTACTATATGGGTGTGGCTATGTAGCCCTGAATCTTGATGGGTTTGATTTTTCCCATCTAAATCAATTGATAGTGACTTGATTTCCTGGAAATCAAGTTGGATGAGGATCTGTGGCCCGAGAAACTAGATTGTCCTGCCGAAAGGTCGTTATTCTGGAGGATGTCTCCTTGTGGTCATAAAATCATGGGGTGTAATTGTTGATATTTATATAGGCCGTGTAAAGTGCAGGATTGGATATAGGGTAAACCAGAACTAGCACAAATTCCTAATGTGTTCATACCTTAGCTTCTTTTACAATTATTGCATTTTTATTTACTTGTTTGATTCTTTGATCATTCTATTTATATATACACAATCGTTACTAAAGAGATTTCTAAAAGATTCACAAATTTAAGAAAACACAATTTACCATTTCTTTAGAAAAAAGAATTTTATACCAGAAATGTAAAAAATAAAATGCAATTGTCCGATGGCTCACCAAAATAGACCAAGGGTGCAGAATGCGAACTCTTAGCCATACAACAAAACTAAGGTAAAGAAAAAGTTATAAAAATTACAGGACAAAAAAGTCAGTACACCAAGGGGCAACCCATTGACAAACGACAAAATAGACAACTAGCCACAAAAACAGGCATAAACAGGCAACAATAATCCAAAGCCTTTGATGTAACACCCCACTCCCGCTAGGGTCACTCACTAAGGGAATGCCATAGCATCGGTGGAGTATTTTAGTGAATATAGAACAGAAAAATTACAACAAGACAGATATAAACAGTACTTGAAATTTTAAAACATCTTCTCATAACAGCGGAAGTAAAACATGTCTGGTTACATCATAAAACCAAAATAAAAGTCAAGTACAATATCCATCAAAATAAAGAAGTACATAATCCCACTCTCACACAATAGCCAAAACAAAAGAAAAGATAACTGGATAACTGGAGCTTTACATCTATCCAAGCTCCTAAAGACTGGGACAGCAATCCGATCAAGCTCCACTACTGCTAGGATCCACCGTAGGACCTGAGGGTTGGGAAAAAGGTAAAAACAACGGGGTCAGACATAAGTCTGAGTGAGTCCTATAACTTTAACAATACAATCGTTAAAGTAACCAGAGAAGACATAACTTGATATACGGTAACATATAGGGATGAACGGCTATACTAAGCAGTTAACTAAACCAAGATAAAAGATAAAGACGCATCTACCCTTCCTAAGGTAAATTACTAAACTGCACCACACCAGTCGTTCCTAACTTAAAGGTTGATCCCACCCAAGGACTTTTAAAATTAACCTAATAGTACTTGCGTACCCCTAGGTGACCAAGTAGGCGCCACGGGGCCCTACAATCCACCAGATGTACACACTACTCCCCATTCGATCGGCTCCCTAACGTAGATACCCGTGCTGGCCCCACCGTGGGGTGTACCATTCCCCAACGTGGCAACCTGATAAAACTAACAGTGCACGGCTTATATCTACACGATGCAACAATGGCTTACCTACCAGCCCGGGCCCACTCACGCATATGAAGCCCGTTGGACTTGCGTTGCCACCGCTAACCCGTTTGCCTCTTACAGTCAAGCCCAGTATGCGTGTCCCGTCCTCGACATGGGTCGAGCCCACAAAGATACGTATGGGTTACTGGTTGAAATGGGCCTCCACAAGCTACCCACCTAAGCTTGTCCCTTTTTCTAGTATATCCCACTTAACCCTTTAATCATGTTTTAATTACATGTTCTATTTTGGTTAAGTATTCTAATCGTATTTTCTATTGCCACCCAAGGCAACCACTAGATTTTCTCATGCCACCCGAGGCACCCACTTAACCCCTCATGTCCCTCTACATGCTAATGTGGTTAAGTGTTTCTTAATTAATTAATTAAGAACGTAACCTTTGTAAAGACCTCTCACATTAGACTGTCTTTTATGACCGCTGGTTAAGCCGGTTGGGTCCGGGCAGCCTTATGTCATAACAGAGTCTAACCTCGTGTCTTTACATTAATTACGTATTTAGTTTGTGCCTAAGACCTCTCACATTGGGCTAACATTTGTAGCAACTGGTTAAGCCGGTTGGGTCCGGGCAGTTTTACGCTACAACTGAGTCCAACCTCGTGTCTTAGTCAATTAATTACACCTAATTAATCACCCTCATAATTTTATATTAATTATCCCTAATTAATCAAGTTTTCTTAACATGGGTAGACCTAACCTAATAGGTAAATTCCCATGGGGTAGACCTAACTCAATAGGTAAATTCCCAACACATAGTATGGGTACACCTAACCAAATAGGCAAATTCCCATACTATGTTTATTTATTTTGTGTTATGCATAATTATATTAATTTCACACAATCTTATTAACTTATGCATTTAATTACCCCATCGTTCCCACGTAATTTCGTTCATGATATAACACATATAAAAGGTGTCAACTTGCATATGAATGAACATGTTTCAAAGGTGCCATCTTGCATATTAACAAACACATAACTTGCGTATGAACTTGCATAACATGTCACATAACTTGCATATAATATGTCACATAACTTACATATTCATTTTGCATAACAAACTTGCATATTAGCTTATAGACTTGCATAATGTGTCATCATGAACTTGCATATTAATAAACATGTAACTTGCATATTTACATACATGTAACTTGCATATTAACAAACATGTAACTTGCATATTAACAAACATGTAACTTGCATATTTACATACATGTAACTTGCATATTAACAAACATGTAACTTGCATATTAACAAACATGTAACTTGCATAGCATATTACCATGAACTTGCATAACATGCATATGATTACATAGCCCACAACTTGCATATTTAGCATCATGCAAACATAACATACATCATATTAAACTTGCATAAGCTTACATACTCAACATGCATAAACATAAGATTAATGCTAACATCATATCATATGATTCAAAGCTCATTAACCCACATACAAAACCATAAATCTCATCACATCTCATCTAATTAGTTTACCAAAAGATCATCAAAGTGATAGAAACTCACAACTAGCAACTTTGAACACCAAATGAAGAAGATTAAGATGCTAAGAAGGGATTAGAAGTTGATTAGAGAGTGATTAGTATGCAACCCTCTTCATAAAATTAGTGGAGGCCATGAGAGCTAGCATTTTGCCATAGTTTAGTCACTAGGTTTAATTATGAATGAATTAGGGTAGGTTAGGGTCTTATTTATAGATTAGGCAAGTGTTTTAGGCCATAGGATTAACCCTAGATTCAATCCAAGCCATCAAAGCATGTCTTGGGGAAGAAGTCAAGTGTAGGAACCATCTAGGGCCTTTAGATTAAAGATGGACCATGAGAACCATTCAAATGCAAAATCTGCACTTGAGCGAATCGGCCCACGGGTTGACAGCCAAACACCCTGGATTAACCCCTAGTCGACCCAGCGGGCTCGGGTCGACTTCAAAAATCGGCCGGTTCGGTTATTCCCCTCTCCCAATTCGCTGTTTTGAGCATTTTTGCATATTTATTTATTAAATTTTCAATTATATATATATATATATATATATATCAATATATATATATATATATATATCTACACAACCCATTTCACTTAATTAAGTATACTTTAATTTGGGAATTTTCGTGAAACTTCGCGAGGCCATATCTTGGTCATACGGACTCCGATTTTCGAAAACTCGGACTCTATTTCGCGTATTTTTCCGAGACGAACACAATGGCATAGCCCGTTTCCCTTGATTCCCATTTTAGAATTAAATTCTGCCTCGATTTATGTTATTACAGGTTATTGAAAATACGGGTTGTTACATTCTCCCCTCCTTAAAGGATTTCGTCCCCGAAATCTTCAAGTTAGGAAGAACGTATCCTACCATCCAATCATCCATCTACTCAAAGCATCATCCACGAGCAATCATTGTCCTTACAAGATTCTAAATGCTGGATGGATATATGCATAAGTGTGTGTATATGTACTTACCTAATGCGAAAATCAGGCGGTTACTGATACAGTAAACCTCCTTAATGCAAACCATGATAGTGCCATGCATCCAATATGTATGCGAAACCCTATTGACACATACAAATTTCTACATGCGTGCACAACCATACACAAAAATGCATCATCCATATGATAACACAGCCATGATACATCCATCAATCTAACTACCACATCCATTTATGCAATATGCAACATGAAGTGACTGAGCCGATCTAGTGCCTAATGTGTGTGTATATGCATCCACGAGCAACCACTAGCAAACAATTGCATCCATATGCATCCATCAACCATAACATGTTTCAAACACATGTCTCAACCATAGGTTTTACCCTATCTAAAGGTCATAGGTATTAGCGAGAGGATATACTAAAGATAAGATAAGTACTAGACAAGCAATAAAGGAGAAGTTAAAAGACATACTCTCAAAAAGAAATGGATACAAAGAACGCATCTTTGCTTCCGTCTCCCAAGTAGCATTGCTTTCGTCATCTCCCCATTGCACTTTAACTAGCTGAACTTCTCTGTTCCTCAACTTCCTAGTTTCTGACCCAAGGATGCGAGTAGGAGCTCGTCGAATCGTCGCATCACGCTCTACCTCTACATCTCTAAGCAAGCTCGGCTCTACCACCTCCGCGGTCTCATGTAAGCACTTCCTCAAATGTGATACATGGAATACATCATGAACACCACTAAGTCTGTCGGGCAACTCCACCCTATATGCCATCCGTCCAATCCTTTCCTTAATAGGAAACGGCCCAACAAATCTCGGTGCTAACTTCCCTACGGACCCAAAGCGAACAACATTTCTCAATGGAGATACTTTGACAAAAACCATGTCCCCAACCTCAAACTCAAGATCCGTCCTTCTCCGATCCGCATAAGACTTCTGTCTATCTTGCGCTGCCTTCATCCTTCTACGAATTAAATCAATCTTCTCTGAAGTTTCTCTAACCATATCTGGCCCAAGCAAGATCTTATCCGTAGATTCCCACCAACATGTAGGAGATCGACAAGGCCTTCCATAAAGAGCTTCGAAAGGAGCCATACCAATACTGGACTGAAAGCTGTTATTATATGCGAACTCCACCAAAGGAAGATGTTCTTCCCATGTACCTCCAAAATCCAAGATACAAAGCCTCAAAAGATCTTCTAAGATACGGTTCACCCTCTCGGTCTGACCGTCCGTCTGAGGATGATATGCGGTGCTCAAACACAACTGAGTCCCTACCGCCTCTTGCAAACTTCTCCAAAACTCACTAGTGAAAATAGGATCTCGATCACTCACAATGCTGGATGGTACGCCATGCAATCTAACAATCTCTCTAACATAGACTGAAGCAAGCCATGGAGCGGTCCTCTTACTCTTTACGGGTATAAAATGGGCACTCTTTGTAAGTCTGTCTACCACAACCCAAATTCCCGTATTGCCCTTCCTCGATCTCGGTAACCCGTCGATGAAATCCATCGAGACACTATCCCACTTCCACTGTGGAACTTCCAATGGGTGTAGCAACCCACCGGGTTTCCTTTGCTCCACTTTAACTTGTTGGCACACTAAGCATCTAGCCACATACTCGGCCACATCTTTCTTCATACCGGCCCAAAAGAAAACTCTCTTCATGTCTTGGTACATTTTGTCTCCACCGGGATGAATAGTCATTCTTGAACGATATGCATCATCCAAAATAGCCTTCTTCAAACCCTCATCTTGCGGTACACAAAGTCTACCGTCTCTATGCAACCATCCCTTATCATCTATGGTGTATCTACCCAAATGGCTGGACGACTCCCCTCTTATAAGCTTCTCTACCAACACAACCAACTGTGGGTCGTCTCGCTGAGCCTCGCCAATCCGTCTCAAAAGAGTAGGTCTAACCTCCAAGGATGCCAACAAACCAGGTACAAAATCAACAGAAGGTCTGAAGTCAAACAAAGAAAGAAACTCCAAGCTTCGTCGTTCCACGAACAATGGACTCAAAGATAGCCTTTTTCTACTTAAGGCGTCTGCCACCACGTTACCCTTACCAGGGGTATACGCTATCTCGAAATCATAGGATGCTAAGAACTCCATCCACCTTTGCTGTCTTAAGTTTAAATCCTTCTGAGAGAATAAGTACTTCAATGATTTATGGTCGGTGAACAACTCGAATCTCTCACCAAGAAGATAATGGCGCCAAGACTTAAGTGCGAAAACAATCGCGGCCAACTCTAGATCATGGGTAGGGTAATTCTTCTCATGCACTCTCAATTGTCTCCCTCCATAGGCTATTACCCTTCCCTCCTGCATCAAGACTGCGCCTAATCCTGTTCCACAAGCATCGGTATAAACAACAAACGGCTTACTCCCATCTGGAAGCACTAAAACTGGAGCGGTGGTCAAAGCTCTCTTTAACCGTCGGAAAGCATCATCACAATCTACATCCCATGAGAAAACCAGATTCTTCTTCGTCAAGCGGGTTAATGGGGCTGATATCTTCGCGAAGTCTTTGATGAACTTCCTATAATATCCTGCCAACCCCAAGAAACTTCTTACCTCGGTAGCATTTCTAGGAACTTTCCAATCCTGGATAGATACTATCTTTGCGGGATCCACAGCTATCCCTTCCTTAGAGACCACATGCCCTAAGAATCGCACTTCTCTTCTCCAAAAATGGCATTTAGAGAATTTAGCTTTAAGACTATGCGCTCGAAGAGTCTCCAACACTTCCTTGAGATGTAAGGCATGCTCTTCTTCATTCTTGGAGAAGACCAAGATGTCATCCACAAAAACTACTACAAACTTATTCAGATACTCTCTGAACACTCTACTCATGAGATCAACAAAGTATGCGGGGGCGTTTGTCAACCCAAATGGCATCACTAGCCACTCATAAAAACCATCCGGAGTCCGGAAAGCAGTCTTCTCTATACTGTCCTCCGCCACTCTTAACTGATGAAACCCTGTAGCTAAGTCCATCTGCGAAAATACTGACGCGCCAACCAACTGATCAAAGAGATCATCTATCCTCGGTAATGGGTGTCTATTCTTCTTCGTGAGCTTATTAAGTTCCCTATAATCCACACAAAGTCTGAGGGACCCATCCGCCTTCGTGGCAAACACTACTGGAGCTCCCCACTCCGATATACTTCGCCTTATGAACCCCTTCTCAAGCAACTCCCCTACTTGCTTATGAAGTTCTCTTCTCTCACGAGGAGCCATGTGGCGTACTGGCAAAGACACTGGTTTGGCATTATCCACCAAATAAATTCGGAAATCTATCTCCCGCTTCGGAGGCAAACCCTTTACTTCTTCAAACACATCCGGATATTCCCGGACTACTCTGACAGAACACAAACTTTCGACCGAAGCATCGAGCGATTCAAGATAACTTAGCAAAACAGATTCCATGGGATTGCAAGAGATCTCGAGAGTGTTACCCAAGCGGGTCATGAGCCTGACAACTCTCCTTTCGCAATCAAGAACGGCACCATTACTGGATAACCAGTCCATGCCCAAGATCAACCCATAGCCCGTGAAGCCCAATACAAAAGCATCACATCTAAACTCAACGCTAAGTATAGAAATCTTCAAACCCAAACATATCATAGACAGATATATGGAGCCCCCAATTGGGTTTGAGACAACCAAGGGATCATCAACTAGACTGGTGTCTAAGTGCAGTGACTCAACTAACGATGATGAGATAAAAGAATGCGATGCGCCAGAGTCAAACAAAGTACGAACTGGATGATCAAACAGAAAAACCAGACTTTCAACGGAAATAGTTCTACCTCTCTGCTGAATCGGTGGAACTGAGAGAACCTGAACTTGCCCCCCTGACTGAGGTGGTGCTATAAGAGCTTGCACCTGGCCTCCTGAGGTAGACCCCGTCTTCTGCCCCTTCTTTGGGCAGTTTTTCACAAGATGCCCTGCTTCACCACAATGAAAGCAACCGGTCTTCTTCTTTTTGCGACAATCCTTACTGAGGTGTCCTGGTGTTCCACAATTGAAGCACTTCTTCTTCGTCTTCTTTTTGTCACCATTGCCTTTTCCGCCCTTGCCTTGTTGTTGCTGTTGCGGTTTCTTCTGATCCCCCTTTTTCTCTGGTGCCTTAGAATTCTTATCATCCTCATGCATAAGTGCCATGTAGACAAGCTTCTCAAAAGTGGCCCCCATAGGAATGTGAGTCATAGCTATTCCTTGCAATGGTTCGTTCAAGCCTCTAACGAACCTCAAAGCCTTCTTCTCCGGTGTATTCACCAACTCTATGCCAAACCTTGCTAATTGATTGAATTTGTTGACATATTCTTTCACCGTGAGATTCCCTTGCTTCAAATTCAAGAACTTCTTCATAAACAGATTCTCTTCCGCCCTTGAGAGAAACTTAGCCCCAAACCTTTGCTTAAAATCTGCCCAAGAGTCAACAGGGCGTTCTCCATTAGTGACCTCCCACCAGAATGAGGCCTCTCCCTTCATTAACCAAGCCGCCAACTTGACTTTCTTTCCCTCTTCCACTTCAAAGATATCTAGCAACTCTTCCACTTCCTTAAGCCAATCTCTAGCCTCTACGAAAGTCTCTGAACCAAGAAAAGGTTTTCCTCCTATAGCCTTGAACTCCTTGCAAACCTTAGCAAAATTATCCACTCTAGGCTGAGGAGGAGGAGCGGTTGTCTCTGGTGTAGTAGCATTGGCCGGACCCGCAGCCGCGGCCCTAGCCTCTTGCAACCTCCTATACCATAGTGGTATAACTAAACCCTCCGGGATGTTAAGATCTTCAGCCATGCTGAAACGAAAGAGGAAAGATTCAAAAAGGAGATTCCGAAAGATAAAGATATGGCTATTGGGGATTATGCTTTTCTTTTTCAAAAACTTTTTCTCTTAGAAGACATGCTTTTAAAAATACTTTCTTCGAAAATACTCTTAGAAAGTAGTTTTTCTCAAAAATTTTATCTGTTCTGGTAACCTTAAGCTCTGATACCACGTGTAACACCCCACTCCCGCTAGGGTCACTCACTAAGGGAATGCCATAGCATCGGTGGAGTATTTTAGTGAATATAGAACAGAAAAATTACAACAAGACAGATATAAACAGTACTTGAAATTTTAAAACATCTTCTCATAACAGCGGAAGTAAAACATGTCTGGTTACATCATAAAACCAAAATAAAAGTCAAGTACAATATCCATCAAAATAAAGAAGTACATAATCCCACTCTCACACAATAGCCAAAACAAAAGAAAAGATAACTGGATAACTGGAGCTTTACATCTATCCAAGCTCCTAAAGACTGGGACAGCAATCCGATCAAGCTCCACTACTGCTAGGATCCACCGTAGGACCTGAGGGTTGGGAAAAAGGTAAAAACAACGGGGTCAGACATAAGTCTGAGTGAGTCCTATAACTTTAACAATACAATCGTTAAAGTAACCAGAGAAGACATAACTTGATATACGGTAACATATAGGGATGAACGGCTATACTAAGCAGTTAACTAAACCAAGATAAAAGATAAAGACGCATCTACCCTTCCTAAGGTAAATTACTAAACTGCACCACACCAGTCGTTCCTAACTTAAAGGTTGATCCCACCCAAGGACTTTTAAAATTAACCTAATAGTACTTGCGTACCCCTAGGTGACCAAGTAGGCGCCACGGGGCCCTACAATCCACCAGATGTACACACTACTCCCCATTCGATCGGCTCCCTAACGTAGATACCCGTGCTGGCCCCACCGTGGGGTGTACCATTCCCCAACGTGGCAACCTGATAAAACTAACAGTGCACGGCTTATATCTACACGATGCAACAACGGCTTACCTACCAGCCCGGGCCCACTCACGCATATGAAGCCCGTTGGACTTGCGTTGCCACCGCTAACCCGTTTGCCTCTTACAGTCAAGCCCAGTATGCGTGTCCCGTCCTCGACATGGGTCGAGCCCACAAAGATACGTATGGGTTACTGGTTGAAATGGGCCTCCACAAGCTACCCACCTAAGCTTGTCCCTTTTTCTAGTATATCCCACTTAACCCTTTAATCATGTTTTAATTACATGTTCTATTTTGGTTAAGTATTCTAATCGTATTTTCTATTGCCACCCAAGGCAACCACTAGATTTTCTCATGCCACCCGAGGCACCCACTTAACCCCTCATGTCCCTCTACATGCTAATGTGGTTAAGTGTTTCTTAATTAATTAATTAAGAACGTAACCTTTGTAAAGACCTCTCACATTAGACTGTCTTTTATGACCGCTGGTTAAGCCGGTTGGGTCCGGGCAGCCTTATGTCATAACAGAGTCTAACCTCGTGTCTTTACATTAATTACGTATTTAGTTTGTGCCTAAGACCTCTCACATTGGGCTAACATTTGTAGCAACTGGTTAAGCCGGTTGGGTCCGGGCAGTTTTACGCTACAACTGAGTCCAACCTCGTGTCTTAGTCAATTAATTACACCTAATTAATCACCCTCATAATTTTATATTAATTATCCCTAATTAATCAAGTTTTCTTAACATGGGTAGACCTAACCTAATAGGTAAATTCCCATGGGGTAGACCTAACTCAATAGGTAAATTCCCAACACATAGTATGGGTACACCTAACCAAATAGGCAAATTCCCATACTATGTTTATTTATTTTGTGTTATGCATAATTATATTAATTTCACACAATCTTATTAACTTATGCATTTAATTACCCCATCGTTCCCACGTAATTTCGTTCATGATATAACACATATAAAAGGTGTCAACTTGCATATGAATGAACATGTTTCAAAGGTGCCATCTTGCATATTAACAAACACATAACTTGCGTATGAACTTGCATAACATGTCACATAACTTGCATATAATATGTCACATAACTTACATATTCATTTTGCATAACAAACTTGCATATTAGCTTATAGACTTGCATAATGTGTCATCATGAACTTGCATATTAATAAACATGTAACTTGCATATTTACATACATGTAACTTGCATATTAACAAACATGTAACTTGCATATTAACAAACATGTAACTTGCATATTTACATACATGTAACTTGCATATTAACAAACATGTAACTTGCATATTAACAAACATGTAACTTGCATAGCATATTACCATGAACTTGCATAACATGCATATGATTACATAGCCCACAACTTGCATATTTAGCATCATGCAAACATAACATACATCATATTAAACTTGCATAAGCTTACATACTCAACATGCATAAACATAAGATTAATGCTAACATCATATCATATGATTCAAAGCTCATTAACCCACATACAAAACCATAAATCTCATCACATCTCATCTAATTAGTTTACCAAAAGATCATCAAAGTGATAGAAACTCACAACTAGCAACTTTGAACACCAAATGAAGAAGATTAAGATGCTAAGAAGGGATTAGAAGTTGATTAGAGAGTGATTAGTATGCAACCCTCTTCATAAAATTAGTGGAGGCCATGAGAGCTAGCATTTTGCCATAGTTTAGTCACTAGGTTTAATTATGAATGAATTAGGGTAGGTTAGGGTCTTATTTATAGATTAGGCAAGTGTTTTAGGCCATAGGATTAACCCTAGATTCAATCCAAGCCATCAAAGCATGTCTTGGGGAAGAAGTCAAGTGTAGGAACCATCTAGGGCCTTTAGATTAAAGATGGACCATGAGAACCATTCAAATGCAAAATCTGCACTTGAGCGAATCGGCCCACGGGTTGACAGCCAAACACCCTGGATTAACCCCTAGTCGACCCAGCGGGCTCGGGTCGACTTCAAAAATCGGCCGGTTCGGTTATTCCCCTCTCCCAATTCGCTGTTTTGAGCATTTTTGCATATTTATTTATTAAATTTTCAATTATATATATATATATATATCAATATATATATATATATATATATATCTACACAACCCATTTCACTTAATTAAGTATACTTTAATTTGGGAATTTTCGTGAAACTTCGCGAGGCCATATCTTGGTCATACGGACTCCGATTTTCGAAAACTCGGACTCTATTTCGCGTATTTTTCCGAGACGAACACAATGGCATAGCCCGTTTCCCTTGATTCCCATTTTAGAATTAAATTCTGCCTCGATTTATGTTATTATAGGTTATTGAAAATACGGGTTGTTACATTTGAGGCATAACAAGACAAGGCCTGTAACAATCCAAATTTCAGCAAGTCCAAATTTTCCGCAAAATGCTGAAAAATCCAAGTCTACTGAAGCTCATGTTGGTTTGTCTGATATCATGTGGAAAGACAAAGATAAAGTATATCAGAGCTCACAATAAAATATCTCACAGTGGAATGGATAAAATATATTAGTAAGTAAACACTTACCCTAATAATGACAGTCTAACAAGTGTCCTAAGTAGTAACCACTGCCTATTGTCCAACCTAAGGGTTTGTTATGAGGAGGGGGTCAGAACAAAATATCTGGTGAATGGACAAATTATACTTTTGATAAATAACACTGCATGTATTGTTTTATAACTGTTTTGCCTTTATTAAGTTATTTTGGACTTATTACATCTTACCCATCTGATTTCATGCATAAATCTCACCCATCTACTCTCAAGTAGATTAATCTAATAAATCATATATATGTAGCAATATGCCCAATATACCAAGATACTCCCCATATTTACCTCCTCGAGTGGTCTCCACCGTCGTACTACGAAAACATACAATACCTCCATCGCCACGCTATGAAAGCGTACTAAACCATGTTGCAAAAGCGCGCTATGTCTCTATCAATATGCTATGATAGCGAACTACATTGCGCTATGAAAGCGACTAAGTTTCCACCGTTGCACAATAAAGGCATCCTAAACATGACTATCCACGGAACTCAATCAAAGGCTTTCTATGTTTATCAAGGATGGCTTCGTTAAGCCTATAATACAGATATCAAAGATTGATCTATCTCTTTAGGTAGTTATGGCCCAACCCGACCCCCCAACTTATGAAAGACCATCCAAAGAACTAAGTGACCGTGCCTTTGAGTAACAATCTAAGCATCCAAATTGGCATTGTCCCTCATCCAATGTCCCGATAATAAAGGACCATTAGCCTCTTGGTTTAACTCCAGTGTTTCTCATACTCGCTTTGGCTGACGATGACAGGTGTCTGATGACCTACTATCATTGTTGGGTACTGAACATGAATCCTCCCACACTAAGATAGCCACTGAATCATCCTAGATATCATACCAATTAGTCTTTAGGTTTCCATTAACCATAGATTCAGCGAAGCATGCTCACTGGATAAAGCCATACCGACCTTGCTTCTATGGATATAGCCTCGTTTGGCCTACCATAGAGGGCCATCACGGAGTATCCTCATGTCCCGTCGAAGTCTTGTATTTCCTTCTAGTTCCACCAAATAAGTTGGACATGCTCCCACAATGCCTCCCGACACCTACGATGATTTTCCTCATTGGGATCTTCATCCTATGGACTAGTCCAAATGCATATCGTTACATAAATTAGACTTGATGCCTAATTTACAATTATGTGTTCCACTAACTTTCATTTTCATTGATTTACAATATTCATTAATCCATTTAATATAGATTTTATTTGTTCATCAATTTCGTTACCTAATCTCAAGGCTAGCATTAAATCTTAGGCTTGTAACTTATGCTTTGTAAATCAATATGTACATATTAAAGCCTAACGTCTTTTAGGCTCGCAACTTAATCCATTTAAGTCAATATTTCCACATTAAATCCTAACTGTTTTTTAATCAATTCCTGTCATATTTATATTTGCAAATGAACCATGTCAGTTTCTCATGGTTTTCCAGTGTTCATATTTATGCAAATATATGTGGTGGTTACAAGTTTATAATAGACCTCGCATATTCATTTTTTCTTTAAATTACATAACTCTTTCTTCTTTTCATCTATGCAATTTACTTTTTAGAAAATCAGACTTATTCCTAATTGATTGGTTATTGTAAAAAGAAAATGTATTTCCATAGCTTAAGGTAATTACTGCCATAGAAATTTATAATTACAAGACATTTCTTTTTAATATTTTTAGGCTATTGAATAACGCGTAATATGGCTAAATCACTGTTTCGCACTAATCCATGCCTTTGTTTATTTTTAAACTTGAAATTATGTTTTCCACTTCTTTTTCAAACCAAACTATGGAAATATATTCCCTTTTTCTTAGTCAATCAATCTACGTTATTCTTGATTTTCTATTTTAATTGTATAGACTAATTCATGTTTTTAACTTATTTTCTCCCTTTTTTACATAGTTACAGTAAATTTGGATACAATTGAGTTATATCCCTTTTTAAATCCCAATAATTCCTATATTCATTTCGTTTTAAGTTTGAAAGGTAATCTTTTAAACTAATGTAGGAATTCTTAGATTTACCATAACTGCAAATTTACTGTCCATATTATTAATTACGCCATGCCCACGATGATCAAATCCACTTTTGTTCATAATTCTAATTAAATTATGTTTTCCAACGCCTGCAAACAAACAAAAATTATAACTAGTCATATAAATTAGGTGCACAGTTTAGTCGTATATATTCATATGTTAACATTTCAGGCTTATGAATAATTTGCGTGTAATCAAAATTTAACATGAAATCCTAAACTCCGATGTAGAAAAGGGAAAAAGAGGAAGGAGAAAGCATATTATAAATTTTACAGGAATTAAACGATATAATGTACACTTATAAGAAAATATAATTTACATCCACTCACCTAGGATTTGCGCTCTGAGTTTTGGATATGTCTTTACTTTTTATTTTATTTTCAATTCGGATTTACAAAACTATTTGGACAGAGGATCTAGGCATCTACACCTTAAATCTACTATATTTCCCTCCACTTCTTGAATTAGAAATATTAAATCTAAAATATAATTTATTTCTAACGAGTTTGTAGGAGAAAGGAAATGGTAGAGCTTTAGCGCCCTCTCAGAAAATATGAGTTGGAAGCGAGGCCCTATAGGTTTATTTATAGCTGCTTAGAAGAACCATTTCCATCCAATTCAAGAGAACTAAATCCAAACTGTATAATAATATAAAACACGTCATCCTTGTCCCGAATGGGTTGATCCATGCTTTAGCTTGGTCGATCCCTGGGTTGACACAGTCCTCAAGTGTGTCGACCCACATCTGGCCTAGGTCGACCCATGTACAATTTTTTTTAAATCGTATATTGGGTCTTTTTTTCGTGGTTAGTGTTATTTTTAAATTTATTCTTAACGTTTATTAATTCTTAACTGTTTTCATTGATTTCCAAATTTTATTTCTTGTTCTAACGCATGTTAAAATTCAAATGCGTAATCAATATGCGCATTAATTCTTTCGTTTTTCAGTTCTTGCATGTTTAATTCTTTTAATCATGTAAACATTATTTTTGAAGTTTATTTGTATTCCCAGTTTTATTCGATTTTCTACTATTTTCAACATGCATTTAATTTCAGCTTTAAATGCGTACCATCAATACACGCATGTCTATTTCTAATTAAAACATTACTTAATTAATGTCATTTAAACTTCCTTCTTTTACATGGTTATATACCATTTATGATGTGAGTTTATTTTGCATGACACTTCTCTATGTGTCTAAATATATTTATATTAAATATGTCAATATATGTATTCGTATTTCAAAATTAGTTGTCTACTTCCAATTTTTGACGTTATTTCCATTATTTCTCTTTTAATATCATTTGTGACATGAGTTGTCAATTAAAAGGAATGTTGCAATTTTAATGTTATTCTCATTATTTTCCTATTATTGTCATTAGTAACACTCATTATCTTTCAAATTCAAATGTGTTGCTCTTGATATATATATATATATATATATATTTATATATATATATATATATGAAATAGACATATATTTGTACACACTTACACGCATGTTAATAGTTTTCCATTTTTATACTTTAACATTGCATACTATTTATTAATTTCTAACGTGCTATCAATTAACTTCCATTCCTTCTTCTGTAATGTTTCTTTTTATTTAATTCTATTTGTATCATTACATGTTTAGTTTGTATAGTGAGAACTTTTTGTTTATGGTTCATTTTATAACATGCATTTGTTTTCGAGTTTCAAACACACATTACTTATGTAATTACTTTGATAATTTTAGTACTTAAAATGTAGGGTGTTACAGGGCTAAGGACCAATGATATCCCTAGCATGCGTCTGACCTCAAGACTAACCGAGGAGGCTCTAACTCATCTTACTCATTAGCATCATCGATGAGTACGCTATGGAGATAAGAGGAAACATAAAAACTTGAGTAAGACAACAATGTGGTATGAGCGATAAATACCTACAATATCTATATAGGATAATTGGATAAAAGACGGTTCAAGTCTTACTTGATCTATCCCTACAACCAAAGGGTTATCACATAGTAATCATATTAAATATGCTACTCAAACACATGGAAATAGATACGAGTCATAATAGGATTCCCAGTCCCTCTTCTGGTTAACTCCTACACTTATAGCCTACCCAAAGAAATATAAGAGAACATACAAACGACCATAGCATCTATAGCAAGCAATAACCTAGCTACCACCGACTAAAGCCTCGTGAATTTCAAATGACTGGTCACTGCCATCCATCAAAGACTAAGTGCAACCCTAGTTCTAGTTGGACTACCGTATGTTCCCTGCATGTTTTCTCCCCAAGACAACTAGATCGCTTCCCCAACGATCCAAGCTACTCAATCTCTTAGATCCTAATACGCGTCCCCACGATACCCATGTTTCGATTCTGCTAGAACCCTTCGAATTATCAATAATTCCTTGGCACTTTCGATCACATGAGCTATCCATGACTCCATCTTTTAGCTCAAGTCCCAATGGAGACAATCCATTATCTCACAGCCTTGTTCCACTTTGATTTGCCTATCTCTTTCGCCTGAGTTTACAATGAAAGAATCAACAATACTTTTAAGATAACTTCCACCCTATGGATGTTATTGATTAACAAAGGCTACCATCATGCTCCTGAAGACCACTACTTCACACCCTTGGACCCCCGACCCCTGACTCGTTACATAAAGGATCGGTACTTATCCTTCCCTAATGGATCGATACTAATCCATATACCTAGCCAAAATTTGGCTAAGTGTCGGATCAATTTGTTCCCATCCTCGAGTGCTTCCTTTTCAGTCCACTTTCATAGCCTAACTCCTCTCAGAAGTCTTTTAGGTTGGTCCATTGAAGAGTATTCGAGGACCCATCCAATCATCACCAAACTTTCCACCTGACGTGTTGTGGACCCTACGAAGCCACACACCAAGTTACAACTCCCCACGAGCTACCCTAATGGATTAATACCAGTCCATAGGCTATGGACTAGTATCTATCCATGTACTTATCTGATTTCAACACAAAAATATTTGCCTCATCCCCCAACGTCTTCTAGAATTCCTCCGCCAAGTTTCATCTTAATCTGGTCATCTAAACCTTTGATTTGCTATGTTCTTCAATTCTAATTCCTACGACACACAATTCCAAATGAACAAATCAGACATAACATGCAATTCAACCAATCAAATAGTAATTAACCCAATTTCGAACATGAATAATCATACAAACATAAAAATATATGAATCATATCACAGAAACCATAGATCCAGCACAACTCGGATTTATAAATATGTTAACCATTGATTGATCTAAAAATATATAGGTTATATGAGCAAATTAGATTATCCTGGCGAGTCCAGATCTAAAACAGACATATATGATCTGTTTTCAGGTGAAAATAACATATGGGGTGCAAATTGATCCTAATTGACACATACAATCCATAGTAACCTGGTGAGATATGCCTATCACTCGGTGAAATAAAAATTTGATGTAATTTAGATGAAAAAAATCTGAATAACGAGGAATACCCTGGAATTTGTTGCAAAACAACAGGATTTGATCCTCCTTAAGTAGATCTTACCTTTAGATGCAACCTAGAATGATTTAGAGAAAAAAAATTAGTATTTAGAAAGATTATGTTGAATCAAAGATTCATATATGTAAACCTAATATGTAAAAAGAGAAGAAGAACCGTATTTATCTCTTCAAACCCTCTATTTATAATTGCATTTAGTTAGCTTAATGTTTCACTAAACGACCCATTAATTATTAGTTAAACGTCCAAGGAAAAAAAACTTAAAACAATGATTTTTCTTAAACCGCTAGGCTAAATCCATAATGTGACCACTCTACAGAACGACCAACCATCATCTTTGTAACAATCCACATATTTCACAATAATATATTTAAATAATTTATTAAAATATAGAATCGTTAACCAACTGTATGTCTAAAAAGTAACTTTTGCATACAGATGAATTTGGACTCAAGACCACTTCCATTGAGTTCAAAATGTCATTTGCATGATTAAATACTGCAAACATCGATATGTTTTGAGTTAGTTAAATTTTGGACTTCGAGTGGGGCTATGATTTGCAAAGCTAACCCATTAAGCCATAAGTAGCTCGCCCCCTCTCCTCATTCATTCATTCCTAAACACTTAGCAAAATACAAATGGGGAAGGGAAATTAAAATTCCCTAAGCCCTAGTTTAATCTTAGTAGTCCAATTTGGGTAGAAATCAAGTGCAAATCCAAAGACAAGATAGGTAAGCTCAATCTCCATCTTCTCCAACTTGTTTTCTCTTCAATTCATGTTATTTCCTAAACCTAATTCTTAGGAAATGTTGTGTATTTTTGTATAGGTTTAAGATTAGTGAGTTATATTAGAGAAGGGAGCTACTTAGCTTCGTTTAGCATCTCCTATTTGATTCCAACAACCAAAAGTGAGTTCTTGCGCACACACGTCTATGCAATCAAGCTATTGGGCTTGGAAAGCGTGCCTTTGACACTTCTAGGTTGTGCATATGCATTTGATTGGTCAATTTATTGTGTATAAACTTCCTAATTTGAGTGTGTTTGAATTCATTTGTATGAATTTAAAGTGTAAATCCTTTTAGCAAATTGGGTTGATGTGTTTTGTATTTTTAAGTTGTTTCGGCGAGTTATAGAAGCTTAATCTCCATTTAAACAATGATATAAGCCTTCACCAATTCATTTGAAATTGTTAAGTGTGCATTACCTAGGCAAAAAAGTGATCAGGTATAAATTCATTCGACTGAATGGGGAGGATCGGTCGACTGAATCATTAGTTGCTCTCTCTCTCATTTTGGAGCAGTTTCAATCAATTAAAATACTTTGTTCAGTCGACTGGATGGAGTTATTCACTCGACTGAATCCTATACATGCACAGGAATTCTAAAGTTGCCTAGTTCAGTCGATTGAACCACTTTATTCTGTCGATCGAACCACTTCATTAAGTCGACTGAACATGTTTTCTACTGTTGAACAGTGGTGACCACAGTCAATAGTTTAGCTTGTTCCAGGCTTATCCCCGACCAAGTTTTCGGCCATTTGCTCTTTTCTTATCACTTTTCAGTTGCTCCAATCCATGTATTTTAGCAACGCAGTTAAATGGACTTTCGATTCATTCGTGATGAATGAATTCATAATCGATATTCATGGTATTTGATTTACATGATTAAAACATTAATTTTGAGATCGATTGTTATTACAATCGATATTTTATGATATTTTCCACTTCAAAATATAAAGGGTTTTATATTATTAATAGATACCAAATCTTTCACTAAAGTGGTTTCTAATCCTACTTCATTATACGAAGATATTTTACTAATCGTCTTTTATTCTACTAGTACATATTTATATAAATCTTTCTCTCGTTCGTAAGGGAAATCAAATCAAATTAAATGCCTTGGTAAAAACAAGGACTACGAACCCTTCCGTTTGCTTCGAGGGTTAATTCTTGGACTCGTTCGATTGAGAACTATGATAATAATCGTTTCGTGTTTCTAGTGGAATATACAACTTGATTGTAAATATTTGAGTAGAGCAAGTGGTTATGGGACATGTAGCTTAACTATTATAATCACTAGCTTGGAGTAATTTACACTATCATCGATCATCAAATAATTTTGGTGATCTTCAGATTCACGGGGAAATTCGGTTCATCTTGAGATTCTTTGTCTATTTATGGAACTTTGGCCCATTTTGAGAGTCTTCGAACAAACCGTGGAACTTCATTTCATCTTTAAGGTCTTCCTATTATTTTTAAAACTTTGGTTCATCTTGAAAGTCTTCGGACAATTTGTGGAACTTCATTACATGGAGTTATCAGACTCCCTTCCCATGACGATCCTCGTATCGCTTTTGTAATAACCCGAAAATCTGGGCCAGTTTAAAATTTTTATTTTTGCAATTTTAATGAATTTTGAATATTTAAAATAGATTATTTTAAATAATAACGACGAAAAATTTATTTTGAATATAATTCCAACGTATATATTATATACGTCGTCGTTAGAATATAAATATTTATATATAATTATAAATAGGCATGAAAATGGCGCGGTAGTTTGATAATTCAATTTCAAACTTTAATTGAATGTACCGGGTGCAAAACAAACCAGATTTTAGTGGAACCAAAAATAATAGGATCTAATCGATGGTATCTTTCCAGCGAATCCGAAAAATCGAGATTTCATAGCGGGAATCAAAAGATATGTCCAATTGAAAATTTTGAATAGTCGCTATGGAATTCAGGCCCTTAAAAATGGGAATTTTGCAAACGACCTCGGATTTCGATGAAACCACTTTTGTTGGGTCCGTGATGTAAAATTATTGCTAGGTTCCAAATTTCATAATTTTTCGAATCAATATGTGAGCATGGCAAAGGAAAACGCGTTTGACTAGTTTCAGTTGATTTTAATCGACTGGAAAATGGCCAATTTTCAAACGGTCTCAGAATTCGACGAAACTAGTTTTGTTAGGACCGTATCGTCAATAGGAAGCTAGAAAATATTTTTCTGGGATTTATAGAGTTCGTATGTGACCCCGGTAAATTGAAATGCGTGTTCGAATTCAATATATAGAGTTATACGTTGATTTTGATGAAAACTGATCGAAACAATCGAATCAGCTTACGATACATATCCCGTTGTGTTCGGAATGGGGGTAAAACGCTATGGACGACAGGCAGTGGGCCTCGTTTAGAGGTCGTATGTAAAAGTCAACTTTTTGAAATTAAAGTAATAAAAATAAAAATATTCATCTCTTCCCCTTTATCTCCTCTGCCCCCCCCCCCCCCCGGGGGGTTATAGTTCAGTTCGAAGACAGAAGAAAAAAAAAGAAAAAAATCGCGATACCCAACCCTAGCCGCCATCGTTCCACCCCCCTGACGATCGTGCGTCACCGTCGACCCTCGCCTGGCCCCCTCCTCGTCGACTCCGCCGCCCTCCACCGTCTTCTCCCCCATCGCGATATCCCCCAAATGGCCAGCGCGAGGTTCCCCAAACCGCCACGCCACCCCGCTCACCACCGCCGTCGAATCCAAGCACTCCGCCCCACCGACGTGATGCCACAGCCTCCCACCTCGAGCCACCTGAAGCCTCCTCTGTTGCCCCAAACCGGTGAGCCCCCTATTTAGTTTTTTTTTTTTTTATATATATATATATGTAAATAACATTGATCTTCATATGTAAATTGATTTCATAATGTGAAAACAGTTTTTTTAGCATCTACATTAAGATAAAACTTTGATTTTTATTTGTTTTTAATCTTTGATTAGAAAAAGTTTGGATTTTTATAGAAGAGATTAGCTTTTTCAACAACAAAAGGATTTGATTTGCAACAATAAAAAGAATAGATTTTTAAAATAGAAAAGAATAGATTTTTAAAATAGAAAAGAATAGATTTTAAAATAGAAAAGATTAGATTTTTAAAATAGAAAAGATTAGATTTTTTAAAATAGAGAAGATTTGATTTTTAAAATAGAAAAGATTAGATTTTTGAAATGTAAAAAGGCGAAATCTTTATGTACGGAATAGCGTGTAAAAATGGAATTTTTATCTATATAATAGCAAAGTAAAAATTCGATTTTTATATATTGAATAGCAAAGTAAAAATTCGATTTTTATATATTGAATAGCGTAGTAAAAATTCGATTTTTATATATTGAATAGCAAAGTAAAAATTCGATTTTTATATATTGAATAGCAATATAAAATGTGATTTTTATATATGTAGTGGCTACGGGCGACGAAAGTGATAAAAGGCGAGAACGACGAAGATTTCTATAAATGAAGAGTCGTGGGATTTGGATAGCTATCGATGAGAACTTCTCACTCTTTAATTTCTTTTTCTAGTTATATATTGATCGTCGCTAATCTATAAAGTAGAAAAGCGCGACATTTGTAATAAATTCTGCAAGCATACAGGTGTGTAGCATACAGGTCGAACACAGGGAGGAAAGTTAAACTTTTATTATTTATATGTTTCGTGGGCGTGTTAGACAGAACTTTGGGGGTTGTTTTCAATGTTGTTGAAATAATGTTATTGAAACTGCTACAAATCTGAATCTAATCAGACGTATATCAAATTCAACAACAGGAAAGAAAATAACAAGTACTAGCAAAAACAACAAAAGTAAATAATAACTGGAACAATAACAGAGAATTAAAAATAGAGTTGCTGTTGAAACTAATCAAACAGTCAACACTAGTATGCAGTAACAAAGACAATAACAATATGTGTTCTACCGAATCTAATCGTGTAGATACACAAATTGTTTTAAAAGAAAAGTAAATAACTAGAACAAGAAAATTTTATTAAACTAATGGCAGTACAGAATTATGAGATGATTTTTACAATGGTTACAATCACATATTTATAGATGAGAAGGGGAAAACCCTAACTAGGTCTATGAATCAATGGCCCTCTTCATTCATGAATATTTCTTGCCTTCCTTGACTACCTGATTGGAGAAAATCTGGGCATATCATGGTAATTATTTTCAATTTTCCCATGTGGCTTGATTGATAGAAGATTGCATCTAATTAATTCTTCCAAACAAGGACGCTTATCAGACTCCAAAGGCAATATAAGATAAAATCTTCAAAATTGGTTTTTCTTCTTGGCAACAATTCAATCAGAAATTCTTCTAATTGAAATTGAATGATTTGAATTTACTTCCATGATGAGAATGAAGTGTTAATTGGTGCACATCATAAATACATACACATGAATATGTGTATGTATGTATATAACATAACACTAAACCAGATATTTCTCAAAGCAAAGGAGCCAGTGCGAACGCGCTCCGTTTCTTTGGCAAAAAGTGAGCTTGACAGGGTTCGAACTCAGGTCTCTCAGCACCAATTCCTATGCCTTTACCAGTGAGCTACTACTTCTTTTGCAATTGAAATGAATTTGATGTGAGGAAGTAGCTCTTTCTTGTAGTTGGCCTTTGATTTGAATTGAAGGAGGCATTTCTTGACATCCTGTAAAAACATGCAAAAGTAACCAAAGTATCATTTATTTATTTACAAAAGATAAAGCATAAGAGTAATAAAATAAACACTTTTCAGTGTCAATCAAATACCCCCACACTTATCTTTTACTCGTCCTCGAGTAAAACAAAAAAAAAATGAAAAACTAACTAGATAGGTCGCACTTTCGTAGGAAACACGATCGCATTGAGCGTATGCAACAAGCCGTTAAACCTCTAGGTGTCCCTAGTAGGACGAGTGGTGTCTCGTGAGGTTTTTCAGCGGATACTACCCACAAAATCCAAATGCAGTATGTTATAATTCTAATGAAACTACATGAATGCAATGGACATATGCAACTAAAAACGAAAAATGAAAACACGACTTGTTTCATGAAAGTGGTACAACAAATTAAGTTAATAATTTCTAATCAGTTGATTTTATTTTGGATACCTCGACTTGTCACAAATTTTCAATATAAATCAAGTTTTCAAATGTTAAATTCCAGTTTGGCCAGTTAGTTCGGTCGATAACATAGTGCAGCCATGAAATAAATTCTTAGTTTGTTTGGCACAGTTTGCAAAGTGGTATTCTAATTTTCTCATGTATGGCTAGTCAAATCAATAAGGTCAAGAAGTGTGTGGGTATCATCGCTTATTCTTTATTCTATAAAATTTTAAGATTTATGATTAAGTACATACACCTAAAAAGACCAAGGTTTACCACCCATGCACTGCCTCGCGGACTAATGGAGAGTGGGTAAAGAGCTTGGCGGATTGTGCAGGCCGACTTTGACTTTGTCAACAACGTGTCGGTAATCGTTAGGTGCCCAATCTCATAAAATGAGACCAAGATATTCCAACTTTGACTTTGTCAACAACGTGTCGGATAGAGCTTGGCGGGTTTGCACACCAACGCTCGATATACAAGCAATGTTGGATACCCTTGGAATACTATTAGTATTATTATTATCGGAAATATAAGCACCAAAGAGAGTTACGCGAATTCAACTTAACACAACTTAGTTTTAAAGATTTGAAAAGCCAATATAAGTATTTTAAGTCCTCCACTCATTTTAACAAAGTCTACAATATAGAATAGATTTCATGGCCATCACCTAAGAATCTCCCTATGTACCGGTTACACTATTATCCCTCAAAATTGAACTTTTCATTATATTTCCTATTCGATCGAAGTTGAGAGAGAAAAATACTATCAACTGGCTAAAAATTGTAAACTTATTTTGCTGTATCAATTGAAAATGAGTCGTATTCCCAAAAAAAAAAAAAAAAAATATGGTATGTTACTACAATCTAAAATGTATGATGGTCCTATTTAAATGGCTGAAAATAAAAAGAAATAAAAACAAAGAAAAAATGAAAATGGATGAAATGCAGACTCCCCCCCACACTTGATTGAGACAGTGTCCCAACTGTCTAAGGCAGAAAAAAATAAAATTAAATAAACGAAAAAGAAAAATAAAAGAAAAAGAACGTGTACCACCTGATTTCATGGTGGATGATCATGCAGATCGATAGAGTCGTCTTCGTCATATTGCTCGAATTCCAAAAATGGTTTCAGTCGTTGACCATTTACTTTGAAGACTTTTCCATCCCGAGGATTTTCAATTTCAACCGCTCCATGAGGGTATACTGTTTTCACGACAAAAGGTCCAGTCCATCGAGATCTGAGTTTTCCTGGAAACAAGTGAAGTCTAGAGTCGTATAAAAGAACTTTTTGACCTACGTTGAATTCCTTACGAAGTATGTTTTTGTCGTGTTGGGCTTTGGTTCTTGCTTTGTAGATTTTCGCATTTTCATACGCCTCATTTCTTAATTCCTCCAATTCAGAAATTTGTAACTTCCTATGTGTGCCGGCCTTTTCTAAGTCAAAGTTCAAAAATTTTATGGCCCAAAGAGCACGATGCTCTAATTCAAGAGGTAAGTGACAGGCCTTTCCAAAGACTAATCGATATGGTGACATCCCTAGATTGGTTTTATAAGCAGTGCGAAAAGCCCAAAGTGCGTCAATCAGTTTTACAGACCAATCCTTTCTATTGGAATTCACGGTTTTCTCAAGAATTTGTTTGATTTGTCTATTGGAAACTTCTACTTGTCCACTAGTTTGTGGATGGTAAGGGGTCGACAGCTTGTGTGTGATTGAGTATTTCTTGAGCAAGGACTCAAAAGCACGATTACAGAAGTGAGTGCCATTATCGCTAATGATAGCTCGAGGTGTACCAAAGCGTGAAAAGATGTTTTCTTTGAGGAATTTGACAACAACCTTGTTGTCGTTGGTTTTGGTCGGAATGGCTTCAACCCATTTTGAGACATAATCTACCGCAAGTAAGATGTAAAGATTCCCAAATGAATTAGGGAATGGTCCCATGAAATCGATGCCCCAAACATCAAATAACTCAATCACTAGAATGGGGTTGAGAGGCATCATGTTTCGCTTAGAGATTCGACCCGTTCTTTGACATCGCTCACATTCAGAGCAAAATTCGAAAGCGTCACGGAAGAGTGTGGGCCAATAAAAACCACTTTGCAAAACCTTTGCAGCAGTTTTTCTTGCACCAAAATGACCGCCACAAGCATGGTCATGTGAGAAGGAGAGAATACTTTGGTGTTCATGATCGGGCACACACCTTCGAATGATTTGGTCTGGATAGTATTTGAAAAGATACGGGTCGTCCCAATAGAAGTTTCGAACTTTCGAGAGAAATTTTTGTTTGTCTTGTTTCGACCATTCAGCGGGCATTTGTTGTGTGACAAGATAATTCACAATGTCAGCGTACCAAGGGGTGTTAGAGATCGAAAGGAGTTGCTCGTCAGGAAAATAGTCATCGATTTGGGTGTCGTTATCATTTTCGTGCACAATTCGAGAGAGATGATCAGCTACTACATTTTCAGAACCCTTTTTATCTCGTATTTCTATGTCGAATTCTTGAAGAAGAAGGATCCAACGGATCAAGCGGGCCTTGGCATCCTTCTTAGAAAGCAAATATCGTAAGGCAACATGGTCAGTGTAAACTATGACTTTGGATCCTATGAGATATGGTCTGAATTTCTCAAGAGCGAAGACAACTGCCAAAAATTCCTTTTCAGTAGTTGAGTAATTAAGTTGGGCCTCGTTTAAGGTTTTGCTGGCGTAATAAATGACTCGAGGGAGTTTATCAATACGCTGACCCAAGATGGCTCCAATTGCAAAGTCAGAAGCGTCGCACATAAGTTCAAAGGGTTGAGTCCAATCAGGAGGTTGAATGATGGGAGTTGTGGTCAAGAGTGATTTAAGAGTTTCAAAAGATGTTTTGCAATCATTGGAAAATTCAAACTTTACGTCTTTGGCAAGTAAATTCGAGAGAGGTTTTGAAATTTTTGAGAAATCCTTAATGAATCTTCTATAGAATCCTGCATGGCCAAGAAATGAACGAACATCTTTGACAGACTTAGGAGGAGGTAAATTAGCAATCAAATCGATTTTGGATTTATCGACTTCTAGGCCATCTTTGGAGACGACATGACCTAGAACTATCCCCCTTTTTACCATAAAGTGGCATTTCTCCCAATTAAGCACGAGTGATTTCTCCTTACAACGCTTAAGGACGAGTTCTAGATGAGCGAGACTTTGGGAAAAAGATGATCCATATATTGAAAAATCGTCCATGAATATTTCCAAGAATTCTTCCACCATTTCAGAGAAAATACTCATCATACACCTTTGGAAAGTCGCGGGGGCATTACAAAGACCGAAAGGCATGCGACGATAAGCAAAGGTTCCAAAGGGACAAGTAAAGGTGGTCTTATGTTGATCCTCTAAAGCAACAGGGATTTGGTTATAGCCAGAGTATCCATCGAGAAAACAGTAGTACTCATGTCCCGCTAAGCGTTCGAGCATTTGGTCAATAAAAGGCAAGGGAAAATGGTCTTTTCGTGTGGCTGAGTTAAGCTTTCGATAATCGATACACACACGCCATTTGGTTTTGATTTTTGTTGGGACGAGTTCATTACTGTCGTTTTTGATCACTGTGACTCCCGACTTCTTTGGTACAACTTGTACCGGACTCACCCAAGTGCTGTCAGAGATGGGATAGATGATGTTATTGTCTAGACATTTGATTATCTCCTCCTTGACCACTTCTCTCATGTTTGGGTTTAATCGCCTTTGAGCCTCACGGGTGGGTTTAGCCTCATCAACTAAATGTATGCGATGTTCCACAATTGATGGGCTAATTCCTTTTATATCGCTAATTTCCCACCCCAAAGCGTCCTTATTTTCCCGCAAGATATCCAAAAGTCTTTCTTCTTAGTCCTCGGTAAGATCGGAAGCCAAGATTACGGGAAGAGTTTTTGAAGAGTCTAGGTAGGCATACTTAAGGTCTGGTGGCAAGGGTTTCAGGTCTAACTTAGGAAGTTCTTGTGTATCAACATTGGTCAACATTCCTTGGTTAGATTCAGGTGGCGAAGTGTCGGAGTCAAGAATTTTGTTTAGTTCAGAAATGTATTCGAGTTCGTCGAAATCAGGGTTGAATTGGTCAAGACACATTTTCAAGGCTTCAGAAGTGTCACTTGAGGTTTCATCAACTGTGGTTTGAATCATGTCAATTTCATCGATCTCAAAATCCCTAAGTTGTTTGTTGAGATTAAAGATGTTTAGCTCGATGGTTAGGTGCCCGAAGGAGAGTCGAAGCTGACCATTTCTACAATTAATGACAGCATTAGAGGTTGCTAAGAAAGGGCGTCCTAAGATCAGTGGTATTTGAACGTTGGGATTTGAGACAGGCTCTGTTTCTAGAACTATAAAATCGACAGGGAAGTAAAACTGTTCGATCTGTATCAAGACGTCTTCGATAATTCCCAATGGCTTTTTGACAGATCGATCGGCTAGTTGAAGTGTGATGTTTGTTGGTTTAATCTCCCCTAGTCCAAGTTGACGATAGACGGTATAGGGAAGAAGATTTACACTGGCACCAAGGTCAAGTAGAGCACGAGAGATATGGGTGTTTCCTATTTTGCAATCAATCGTAGGGCAGCCAGGGTCTTTGTACTTGACTGGGGCAAGATTCGAAAGAACAGAGCTTGTATTCGCAGTTAGAAAGGCGGTTTTTGGGACATTGGTCGCACGTTTTTGTGTGCACAATTCCTTAAGACATTTAGCATATTGAGGGATTTGTTCAATAGTGTCTAAAAGAGGAATGTTCACACGGACTTGTTTGAAAATTTCCAGAATTTTATCGAAATTTGCAGCTTTCTTCTTATTATTGAGTCTATGAGGAAAAGGAGCTACTGGTTTTTCGATTCTGGGATGAGTTTCATCATTCGAAGAAGAAGGTGGTAGGGGTGTAGAAGATGAAATGTTGGGATTGCCAGCATTGGTTTTCAAAGGTGGGTCGGGTTTGACGACACAAGGAGACGAACTGTTGGGATTGCCAACATTTAAGGGAATTCGAGGTTCAGAAGAATTGGCATTCGAAGCCAATGGATGATCATCAAGATTAGGGATTGGGGTCGAGTTAGAAGATTCGCCAGGGTTGCCCACGTTATTATCAATCCTCTTTCCAGATCGAAGGGTTGTGACAGCATTGACTGGATTATGGTTTTCGTCCTCACAAGAATTTATAGCACGAGAGTTATACTTTGGATTCATCTCAGGTTGACTAGGCAATTTTCCTTTCTCATTATTTTTCGCCATTTCCTTTATCATATGCATTAGTTGGTCGATTTTAGCGTCTTGATTATTTATTTGTTTTTCCAATCGAACAATATCTTGTGATGGTTGAGAGGATTAAGAGGATTGGTTCGATGATTGAAAATTGGGGTGCCTATACGGTTGTTTGGATTGAGGTGCAGCTTGAGAGGTTTGAGAATTGGGGGGTGGAGCTTGGTAATTCGGATTGGGAATAAAGGGTTGCATGTGAGATGGGTTTGCCGAATTATTGGGGTTTGACCAAGAAAAGTTTGGGTGGTTCCTCCAACCAGGATTGTACGTGGCTGAGTAAGGGTTATTTTGAGCTATAACATTGGCTTGGTCCTGAGAGTAGTAGTGGGGTAACCCTTCTCCGGCTTGAGGAGTTTGATTTTCTACGGGAATTTGACTTGGGTCCACGACATGCACTCCTCTAGTAGAAGTACGATTGGGAACGCGAATTGATTCCCATTGCATGTCCTTTTCAGAATAATCTTCCAAGCTTCATCGGCTGTTTTAGACATAAAATCTCCTCCACACATTGATTCTAGTTGAGTTTTAGACTGATAGTTAAGCCCTTCATATACAATTTGACACAAGTTGTCTTTTAGAATTCCATGATGAGGACAACTATACAGTAGTTGGTTGAATCTCTCAAAATATTTTGAAAAAGTTTCCCCCTCATTTTGACAAAATTGATTTATCTCAGTTCGGATTTTGAGAGTTTTATGGAAAGGGAAAAACTTTTTCAAGAATATAGTGACAAATTCATCCCAACTTCTTATGGAATGTCTTGGAAGAGAATTTAGCCATCTTTTAGCGCTTTCAAGTAGTGCAAATGGAATCAGCCTTAGCTTGATCGATTCGTTAGACAATTGTTGCATTTTTGTTGTGGACGCATACAATTCAAATTCACTTAGAAATTCATAAGCATTTTCAGACCCAGTAAATTTTGGTACCCCTTGGATAAAAGAGTGTTTTAGCTCAAAATTGTTTCCTTCAGCTGGTGGGAACACAATGACAGATGGTTGAACGGTCCTAGTAGGATAACATCGATCACGAAGAGACAGGGGTCTATCCATTTGGATATTGAGGTTTTGAAAATTTTGATTTATTTGGTTTTGATCCCCAAAGTTTGGAAAGTTTTGATTCACTCGATTTTGATCCAATTCGGTTGGAAAATTTTGGTTGATTCGAGAACCCCTAGGAGAATTTTGTTGGCTAACACTTTTTTCACTCATTGTTGTTAACTGCAAGCACAGAAATTAGCTACAATGAAGTTTTCTGTCCTTATTGGCTCCTAACCCAAAATTATAAAGTGACACGTTTGATTACTTAGATCAAAAGATTTCTCAGCCAGTTAACGGACAGGAGTTATCGGTGCACCAGGAATCACCCTAGCAATGCAGCCGAAGGTTTAAGTACCTTCAGAGTAACAACCGATATAATATTTACGAATCACCGTAATATTTATAAACGGTTATTTCTCTGCCGTAGTCTAGACACCGAGAAATAATTTGTTCCAAATGAATCAACTATCATAATATAATTAAGCCCTATATGAGCCCGTGACTCCCTTAAGTCCAACGTCTAACCGTTATTATTAGTCAGATTCTATGATGAAATGCAATTTGTGGGCTAAGGAAAGGGTGATGAAATCCCTCACCTTATGTGAATTGGGGTATTGCCCTTAACAGAATGAATAAAGATGCAGAAATAACAACAATCACGCAAAATAATTGCAAAAAAAATTGTACATTCAAAGCCGATGCCCCTGCAGAAAATTTTTACAACAATTTCTATATTTTCAAAGCAACTTCAGCACCTGTAGAGTTCAGAGAATTTTACAGTGGGGTATGGCAGTCCATCCAGAAAAAATGGGTAGCGTCAATGATTGAAATCTCACTATTTGCAATTTCTTCTTATTTCTGAATTCTTGATTTGTTGCTTGAACTCCAGTCACTTTGTCCTTGGTTTGAAACTCTTTTTTTTTATTTTTGGGTTTTTTTTTAATGAAGTAAATAACAAAAAAAAGCACAAGAAAATATGAGGCTGTGGTAGGTTAAAAAAAGTTTGGAATTTTTTTGAGAGAATGCTTGTGGATGGGGTTGGTTTGTGCGTTGTGGCAGAAGTGTGGTGGGAAGGAGGGATTGAAGAAGATGGTGCTGAAGTGTAGATTGAAAAAAAAATGTGGTGGAATGAGATTGTGTAAGAGAGAGAGGGGTATTTGATCAGAGGGGAAAAAATGAAGCAGGGAAGAATAATGGAAAAAAAAATTATGTCCTTGCCTTTTTTTTATTATTAGTGTTGAAAAGCGGACAAATAGGAAAGAAACAAATGACAAAAAAAAAAAAATGGGAAGAGAGATTTCAGAAAAGAAAGAGAATTGTAAAGGAAGAAAGAAAAGTAATTGTAAAAGATTTGGAAAAGAAATTGAGAAGGGAAAGCAATAAAAGAGAAGACAAAAACAGAAAGAATTTTTTCTTTTGTTTATTGTTGTAAAATTAGAAGAGAGAGAAAAAAATGAGAAAGGAAAAACTTGAAAAGGGAAAGAAATAAATGGAGAAAGAAAGAAAATTAATTACAAGGCAGAGAATAGAAATTTATAAAACGATTTTTTCTTCTTCAACAAATTGTAAAAGAAGAAAGGATGTGAGATATTAGTAAGAGGAGAAACAAACGAAAGGAAGGAGAAAGAAGTTGAAAATAGGGAAGAATTAAAAGAAAAATGACAAGATTTTTTTTTTTTTTTTGAACTTGTAAAAGAAGAATGAGAAGTAATTATATAGAAAATTGGAAAGGAGGAATAAAGAGGAAAGAAATCAAAAGAGGATTTTTTTTTTTAAAAGAAAGGAAATTTGTAAGAGAAGAAAAGAAATCAATGTATTGAGAACAAGAAAGACAAAAGAAGAAAGGAAAAAAAATTGCAAAAGAGGAATCGTTTTTTTTTTTTTTTTTGAAATTTGCAAAAAGAAAAAGAATGTAGACAATTGGAAAGAATAAAGGAAAATTGATAGTTGTTTTTTTTTTAATGAAGGAGAGAGCAGGAAAGAAATAAATGAAAAAATGGAAAGAGAGATTGTAAAAGGTTAATGAGAAATGCAATTGGAAAGAAAATAAAAAAAATGCAAGTTTTTTTTTTATGAAAATTTGAACAAGAAGAAAGGGAAAGAAATGAATGGGAAAAAGCAAAACAAAAATGGAAAAAAAATAATAAAAGAGGAAGGAAATAAGAGAAAAAAGCAAGGTTTTTTTTTTGAGTAGAGAGGAAGGGTAGAATAAATTGAGGAAAGAAATAAAAGCAGACAAAAACAAGAAAGAAATCAAAGTAGGCAGAGAAGAAATTGCAATTTTTTTTTTTAGAAAGTTGTAGACAAAAGATGGAAACAAATAAAAAGAAAAGGAAAGAGAAAAGAAAAATGTGAAAATCAGCAAGGTGGTAGAAAGATGGAAAGAAATTGAAGAAAAATTAGCAACTTTCTTTTTTTTTTGTATATATTTTTTTCTTCTTGAAGGAATTAGATTGGAAGAAATGCAAAATAAAAAAAAGGAAAGAAATAAATGAAAAAAAGAAGGAAAATTAAAAGAAAAAAGGCAAGATTTTTTTTTTTTGAAAGATTGTAAAAGAAGAAATGAATATAAAAGTAGGAAGGAGGATTGAAAAATGAAATGAATATAAAAGTAGGAAGGAGGATTGAAAAATGGAAAGGAATAATTGAAAATAGGAAAAGAAATTGAAAGAAAATAAAGGCAAGAAATTATTTTTTTCTCTTGCTTAGTTCATGACAGTATCAATGTAATTAATACGCCACATCACTAATTGAGATTTTTTCTATATGTGCAAGAAACAAAAATATATACAAAATAAAATAAAAACTAACACGAATCGGAAATTAAATAAATAATAAAATTCAATCGTTACCTCCCCGGCAACGGCGCCAAAAACTTGATCGTCGCTAATCTATAAAGTAGAAAAGCGCGACATTTGTAATAAATTCTGCAAGCATACAGGTGTGTAGCATACAGGTCGAACACAGGGAGGAAAGTTAAACTTTTATTATTTATATGTTTCGTGGGCGTGTTAGACAGAACTTTGGGGGTTGTTTTCAATGTTGTTGAAATAATGTTATTGAAACTGCTACAAATCTGAATCTAATCAGACGTATATCAAATTCAACAACAGGAAAGAAAATAACAAGTACTAGCAAAAACAACAAAAGTAAATAATAACTGGAACAATAACAGAGAATTAAAAATAGAGTTGCTGTTGAAACTAATCAAACAGTCAACACTAGTATGCAGTAACAAAGACAATAACAATATGTGTTCTACCGAATCTAATCGTGTAGATACACAAATTGTTTTAAAAGAAAAGTAAATAACTAGAACAAGAAAATTTTATTAAACTAATGGCAGTACAGAATTATGAGATGATTTTTACAATGGTTACAATCACATATTTATAGATGAGAAGGGGAAAACCCTAACTAGGTCTATGAATCAATGGCCCTCTTCATTCATGAATATTTCTTGCCTTCCTTGACTACCTGATTGGAGAAAATCTGGGCATATCATGGTAATTATTTTCAATTTTCCCATGTGGCTTGATTGATAGAAGATTGCATCTAATTAATTCTTCCAAACAAGGACGCTTATCAGACTCCAAAGGCAATATAAGATAAAATCTTCAAAATTGGTTTTTCTTCTTGGCAACAATTCAATCAGAAATTCTTCTAATTGAAATTGAATGATTTGAATTTACTTCCATGATGAGAATGAAGTGTTAATTGGTGCACATCATAAATACATACACATGAATATGTGTATGTATGTATATAACATAACACTAAACCAGATATTTCTCAAAGCAAAAGAGCCAGTGCGAACGCGCTCCGTTTCTTTGGCAAAAAGTGAGCTTGACGGGGTTCGAACTCAGGTCTCTCAACACCAATTCCTATGCCTTTACCAGTGAGCTACTACTTCTTTTGCAATTGAAATGAATTTGATGTGAGGAAGTAGCTCTTTCTTGTAGTTGGCCTTTGATTTGAATTGAAGGAGGCATTTCTTGACATCCTGTAAAAACATGCAAAAGTAACCAAAGTATCATTTATTTATTTACAAAAGATAAAGCATAAGAGTAATAAAATAAACACTTTTCAGTGTCAATCATATATATATATATATATATATATATATATATATATATACTAGGATGCAGACGGTGTTTAGTAGCACCCGACACCCGTCATCCAAAGACCATGGATGACTTGTTTGTTAAATTGTTTGGTTGTGTAGTTGGTTAGTTTATTTGGTTTGAATTGAATTGTTTGGTGAAATGGAATGGATTTGATTGATGTGTGAATGGCGTGGGCCTTCACTAGACCGGGGATAAGGCTAGGCCTCGTCCCGTTTCTAGTATCGTGCCGTTATGCCACCGAAATTTTCTAAAATAAATTAGAAAAATAAAAATATCATTTTATTGAATAAATGAACTGAATAGAATATTCATTGGTTGAATAAAATATTTTATCGTTAAAAATATAATTTTTAGCGTGAATGTGAATAAATAAATATTCATTTACAAACCGAACGGTTTGTTTATGTACACTGAGTTGACTGACATTGATTGGGACGATAAATTTTACACATCGCCCATCTGCACAAATAAAATCTGTGTTTGTTGATTTGAAACCCTACACGGGTGTTGGGATGAAATTTGAAGTTCACTCATCCTGATTAACTAAATATGTTGATCGATGGATCGACAGGCTGTTATAAGCGTTAGATATCTATATTTGATGCTTATACAGTGTAGTGCACTTTGGATGATGGTTGACTATGTATCGTTGCTATTATATACATGTGTTGAATGGAATCCATATAATTAACTTTATATGGTAATTGATTGGGCCTCATTCCAATTTAGAAAATAAAGAACATTATAATATAAAGGTTCATGTGTTGACTGTACTCATCCGTTGAGATTAGTCATGTGTTGAACGAAATATTTTAACAATAAAATTTATATCTTTATCATATTTGAAATTAGAAACTAACTGGAAAATAGATGAGATGAGTGGTCTCCTGGATATCGATCTGATGTTGGTTTCGGCCTTTAGGGTTAATATTCAGGGAATCGTTCTCTTACTAATTTACAGTTGGAGTCTGATTTGAAATCAAACGATAGATACCATAATTTTTATAAAATTTATTAAATAACAAAAATAGTCACACGTGGACAGTACTCATCCGTTGAGATTAGTCATGTGTTGACAAGAATATGGATTCATGTATTGAATAGAATATAGATTCATTTGTTGAATAGAATAATGGAATTATTGAAATATATAAAGCCGTATTGATTAGAGATGCGCTATTTTGACGCGAACGATATTTATATCGATTATATTCGTTTTTAAATTGAATTGAAATTTGGATTGAATAGAAAATGGATTGAAATTGAATCGAATAGAAAACCAATTTGAATTGAATCGCACAGAAAACCAATTTGAATTGAATCGAATAGAAAACGAATTTGAATTGAATCTAATTGAAAACGAATTCGAATTGAATTGGATAGAAAACAAATTTGAATTGAATTGAATAGAAAATGAATTTGAATTGAATTGAATAGAAAACGAATTCGAATTGAATTGGATAGAAAACGAATTCGAACTGAATTGAATAGAAAACGAATTCGAGTTGAATTGGGTAGAAAACGAATTTGAATTGAATTGAGTAGAAAACGAATTCGAATTGAATTGGATAGAATACGAATTTGAATTGAATTGGATAGAAAACGAATTCGAACTGAATTGAATAGAAAACGAATTCGAATTGAATTGGATAAAAAACGAATTTGAATTGAATTGGATAGAAAACGAATTCGAATTGAATTGGATAGAAAACGAATTTGAATTGAATTGAATAGAAAATGAATTCGAACTGAATTGAATAGAAAACGAATCCGAATTGAATTGGATAGAAAACGAATTTGAATTGAATTGAATAGAAAACGAAGTCGAACTAAATTGAATAGAAAATGAATTCGAATTGAATTTGATAGAAAACGAATTTGAATTGAATTGAATAGAAAACGAATTCGAATTGAATTGGATAGAAAACGAATTTGAATTGAATTGAATAGAAAACGAATTCGAACCGAATTGAATAGAAAACGAATTTGAATTGAATTGAAAACAAATTTGAATTGAATTGAATATAAACCAATCTCAAATTCGAATTGAATCAAATATGGAATGACTCGAGATTTGAATTGAATTGGAAATGGAAGTTTAAATTATTTTTGAAACGAATTTAAAACTATTTATATAATTCGTTTTAAATAGAAATCGACGAAATATATATTATATATGTTATATACATAATATAATGGCCTGAATAGAACGTGCCGCGCCGCGGCAGTTCGTGAATTTCGACCATTTATTTCAAATGGACATTACGGGAGATCCGACCGTCGGATTCTCCTAAAACCGGAACCGTTGGGTTCGTATCAAAAAGAGCTTTCTAACGAATATTAGAAATTTGAAATCTAACGGTTGGATTTGGAGATACATCCAAATCAAATTTGGAAAAGGTCGGTGTAAGTGCAGTTCGATGGCCGTTGATGGAAATCGACTGTACGGGCCTTGATAAAATTATTAATAATAATTATAATTTGTGAAAAATCATAAGAAATGATTTGGGAAAAATTGGGATGAAAAACTCCATATTTGAAAAGATAAAAATAGATTTTTATCGAAATGAACTAGTTTTGAACTAAAATTAAACCCGTTTATTTTTAAATAAATAAACTGGATTTGAAATGGGTTTTAAACAGAACTGATTTGTGGGTTTATCGTGAACGGTGTTTTATATAACATTTGTTCTTTAACCCGATAATAAATAGAATGTGATTTAGGTTTGTCGTGAACTGTGTTTTAAAAGACATTAGTTCTTTAACCCAGTGAAAGGAGTTTTAATGAATCTGCAATTAGATTAAATGTGAATTGATAATTTAAATTATCAAATTTGGAAAATGAGCGAGAATGGAGTATCACCAGTTTTGCTCCAAAGCGATAGTTAAATCTTTAATTAGATTTGAACGTGAAATGGTAATTAATTTTACCGATAACATCGTGGTGTTAGATATGGAGTATTACCAGTTTTGCTTCATGCGATCAATATGTTGGGATTGGGAAATAAAACAAATAATTACTTCGATGTGGTTCGCTAATCTCGACTAGTTTAGAAAACCATAATTTGGTTAGAAACGACATCCAAAGGAAGGTTAAAGGATAAATTTTAAAGAATTTATCTTGGATAAAATTAATGGGAACCTTTCCCTAAGAATTGAAATTTAGAAACTAGCTGAAGGTTAGTTAAGAAGAATGGTTTCCTGGGTATTGATCTGATGTTGGTTTCGGCCTTCGGAGTTAATATTTGGGGATTTGCTCTCTTACTGATTTACGGTTAGTGACTAATGAATTGGAATGAGGCGTATGTTGTGTTTGTGTAACATTTGTTTTTAATATACGCGGGTTGTTCGGAAAGGCCGGGTTTATACCCATTCTAAATAACCGATTCGACGATATGTCGAAGATGAAGACGGTGGTCGAAGACCGGAAATCTTCACATCATTTGGATAATTACTAAAGATCCTGATTGGGTTGTACACCGAAGAGGATGGAAATAGTTGGTGGTCGTCCAGACGTACTTGGAGATCGATGGATATGCGAGGAAAGTGCCTCCGGTTTCGTTCAGACCCAGAACGAACTTGTAAATGGATTGTGTGTCTGACATTGGATTTTATTCTGTGTTGATTGATTTCTGTTAAATATATATCTATTTGGCGACGGAGAATTTATTCTCTTGCTTTACGCCCTTCTCTGAGACGTACGAGCTTAGAGGTTATATATCGATAGATATCAATCGCATGGCATGAATTGCCTGTGTGGCACGCTGAGTTGCATGGATCAAGGCTTCTGTTGAAAAGCAAAGTCTTGTGGTTGATGATCAAAGCACGGCCTACGTGTCAGCTTTGTGTATAGCGTGGATTCGCGAGCCTCACACCTCAGTATGAGTCAAAAACGGGATGAGGACCTAAGGAGTGCACGACGTTCCTTTCTAGCTATGGGTGGTGTCAGTGACCTACCAGCCCTGACATTTATATACTTTTCACCTTTGTGGTTTGGATGCGAGGCGCCTCGATTATAGGTCCTATAGGGCCGGGAAACGTGTGTTCAGGAATAACTAATCCTCAAACGTAAGAGAGGACCGGCCTTGGAGGATCCCAGGGTTACCCAGAGTGTGTAGTCCTGAGGCATTTGCTAGAGTGTCTCGAAGAGGAGGGGAGCTTACCCCTTGCCTCGACTCATGACGGAAATCCAATTTCCAATACGTGATATTGCGGTTTTAATTGTAGAACTAGTATAGCGACATGATATATGGTACCCATGCCGTCTATGATTTATATTTATGATTGAAATTGTTTTGGCACTATACACTTATTATAGTATCAAATGATTTGTTTTAAACGTACCAAGCATGTTTGGCTATTCTAAGGGAAAACCCTATCCTCCGGCTTGCGTTGCATTGTGTGATGGGACCTGGGTCTTATAATAGCTTCATATTTCGAAAAAGCATTGCGTTGTTTATTCTATGCGCTGGTATTCTAGGGAGGAAACCCGTTCCGTGTTATACGGCGTGGTCCCTTGAATTACTCTCTTTTAAAGTAAAGTTTTAAATAGCTGTTTTATTTCTCACACCAGTCACATGACTGACCTGGAGTTTATTGTTTTAACCTAAACTCTGGGTGCCCTTATTTTCTACACAGGCAGCTTGTAGTTTTGGTTTTGCAGATTTATATTCATAGGATCCCGGTTTACAGCTGGAATGATATCCGGAAAGCTCTGTATCCGTATATCACCTTCAGTTGTGCTGTGTATTATTTTTCCACTGCTATGTAATTTATTGTAATCTCTGATATTTATCGAATGTAATTTATTCATTTATACTCTGTTTATTCTTGTATTCTGATGGAATTTTTGTAATAGCTATGAAATGTTCTTCCGTCTGCGTTCTGTTTTGTCCTGTTCTCAAACGATCAGGGGTTTCGAACGGTCTAGATCGGTTTAACGACTGATTCAGATCGAGCGAAATTCCTTGCCGTCACATTTGGTATCAGAGCTTTGGTTTACAGAGCTCAAGAACAAGACACATTAGAAACATACGAAAGAATTCATCAGATATCGGATTAGCAATATCCAATTAGAATGACTCGTTAGAGATAGGATTAGTAGTATCCTAGAACGAGTGTGAAGAGTATATTTTTCAAATGAAAACAATTTTGTTTTGAAAATTTAAATCGCTTTATACGTATTAGATTATTTATTTATTTTGAATATGGACAATCTAATATATAAAGGTTTTGTATATACGCGTCATGAACGTATATTCGAAGTTTTAATATATTAGATAGATATAGAGTCACACTCTAGTCGCCTGGACATGGTCCTGATGATGAAGTATACCATCACCAGCATTTATTTTTGAGTGACGAAGGTGTGATATCTATATATTTCCATTAGACTGGTGTGAGAACCAAAACTTATATAGCTAGAACACATTGTTCTGAATTGGCATCAAAAACCTGATTTTCAGTATAGATATCAAAGTTATGAATTTGAAACTCTAATTCACTAATTGATTGATGGTTGTGTTGTTTGTTTATTTGTTTGATAAATTTTGAACCATTTAGCCTGATTGAATCAAATATTGAATTGTATTGAAAATTTGTCGCATTTGCTAGCATATACATGTATTTCTATTGAACGGGTCATAGCAAGGAGGCTAGAGCAGAGAATAAAATTTGTTTGCCCGACAAATAGGTATATGTTTACTATAATTTACTGTTTTGTTTGGGTGATGATGATTTTATGAGCCTATTGGCTAGCCGCTTGGCTTTTTCTTTTTGAGATCAGAAGGCCTATATGGCAATTTCGGGATTTTTCCCGTGGCTCCCGGTGCAGGGGAGGTTATGGCGAAATTTTTCGAAAATTTAGGGTGTTAGCCAAATTTTTGAAAATTTGAAAATTCTCAGAAATTGAAAGGTTGGAGAATAGAAGCCAGATCAAACGTAGAGTTGATTAATCAAACCACTTTTGACTTTGTTCCTTTTTGGGGACGAAAAGTTTTAAGTGGGGGAGATTGTAATAACCCGAAAATCTGGGCCAGTTTAAAATTTTTATTTTGGCAATTTTAATAAATTTTGAATATTTAAAATAGATTATTTTAAATAATAACGACGAAAAATTTATTTTGAATATAATTCCAACGTATATATTATATACGTCGTCGTTAGAATATAAATATTTATATATAATTATAAATAGAATTGAAAATGGCGCGGTAGGTCGATAATTCGATTTCAAACTTCAATTGAATGTACCGGGTGCAAAACAAACCGGATTTTAGTGGAACCAAAAATAATAGGATCTAATCGATGATATCTTTCCAGCGAATCCGAAAAATCGAGATTTCATAGCGGGATTCAAAAGATATGTCCAGTTGGAAATTTTGAATAGTCGCTATGGAACTCAGGCCCTTAAAAATGGGAATTTTGCAAACAACCTCGGATTTCGACAAAACCACTTTTGTTGGGACTGTGATGTAAAGTTATTGCTAGGTTCCAAATTTTATAATTTTTCGAATTAATATGTGAGCATGGCAAAGGAAAACGCGTTTGACTAGTTTCAGTTGATTTTAATCGACTGGAAAATGGCCATTTTTCAAACGGTCTCAGAATTCGACGAAACTAGTTTTGTTAGGACCGTATCGTCAATACGAAGCTAGAAAATATTTTTCTGGGATTTATAGAGTTCGTATGTGACCCCGGTAAATTGAATTGCGTGTTCGAATTCAATATATAGAGTTATACGTTGATTTTGACGAAAAATGATCGAAACAATCGAATCAGCTTACGATACATATCCCATTGTGTTCGGAATGGGGGTAAAACACTATGGACGACAGGCGGTGGGCCTCGTTTAGAGGTCGTATGTAAAAGTCAACTTTTTGAAATTAAAGTAATAAAAATAAAAATATTCCTCTCTTCCCCTTTATCTCCTCTGGCCCCTCCCCCCACCCCCCGTTATAATTCAGTTCGAAGACAGAAGAAAAAAAAAGAAATCGCGATACCCAACCCTAGCCGCCATCGTTCCACCCCCCTGACGATCGTGCGCCACCGTCGACCCTCGCCTGGCCCCCTCCTCGTCGACTCCGCCGCCCTCCACCTTCTTCTCCACCATCGCGATATCCCCCAAATGGCCAGCGTGAGGTTCCCCAAACCGCCACGCCACCCCGCTCACCACCGCCGCCGAAACCAGGCACTCCGCCCCACCGACGTGATGCCGCAGCCTCCAACCTCAAGCCAACTGAAGCCTCCTCTGCTGCCCCAAATCGGTGAGCTCCCTATTTAGTTTTTATATATATATATATATATATATATATATATATATATGTAAATAACATTGATCTTCATATGTAAATGGATTTCATAATATGAAAACAGTTTTTTTAGCATCTACATTAAGATAAAACTTTGATTTTTATTTGTTTTAAATCTTTGATTAGAAAAAGTTTGGATTTTTATAGAAGAGATTAGCTTTTTCAACAACAAAAGGATTTGATTTGTAACAATAAAAAGAATAGATTTTTAAAATAGAAAAGAATAGATTTTTAAAATAGAAAAGATTAGATTTTTTAAAATAGGAAAGATTAGATTTTTAAAATAGAAAAGATTAGATTTTTGAAATGGAAAAAGGCGAAATCTTTATGTAGGGAATAGCGTGTAAAAATGGAATTTTTATCTATATAATAGCAAAGTAAAAATTCGATTTTTATATATTGAATAGCAAAGTAAAAATTCGATTTTTATATATTGAATAGCGTAGTAAAAATTCGATTTTTATATATTGAATGGCGAAGTAAAAATTCGATTTTTATATATTGAATAGCGAAGTAAAAATTCGATTTTTATATATTGAATAGCGAAGTAAAAATTCGATTTTTATGTATTGAGTAGCAATATAAAAATGTGATTTTTATATATGTAGTGGCTACGGGCGACGAAAGTGATAAAAGGCGAGAACGACAAAGATTTCAATAAATGAATAGTCGTGGGATTGGGATGACTATCGGTGAGAACTTCTCGCTCTTTAATTTCTTTTTCTATTTATATATATATATATACTAGGATGCAGACGGTGTTTAGTAGCACCCGACACCCGTCATCCACAGACCATGGATGACTTGTTTGTTAAATTGTTTGGTTGTGTAGTTGGTTAGTTTATTTGGTTTGAATTGAATTGTTTGGTGAAATGGAATGGATTTGATTGATGTGTGAATGGCGTGGGCCTTCACTAGACCGGGGATAAGGCTAGGCCTCGTCCCGTTTCTAGTATCGTGCCATTATGCCGCCGAAATTTTCTAAAATAAATTAGAAAAATAAAAATATCATTTTATTGAATAAATGAACTGAATAGAATATTCATTGGTTGAATAAAATATTTTATCGTTAAAAATATAATTTTTAACGTGAATGTGAATAAATAAATATTCATTTACAAACCGGATGGTTTGTTTATGTACACTGATTTGACTGACATTGATTGGGACGATAAATTTTACACATCGCCCAACTGCACAAATAAAATCTGTGTTTGTTGATTTGAAACCCTACACGGGTGTTGGGATGAAATTTGAAGTTCACTCATTCTGATTGATTAAATATGTCGATCGATGGATCGACAGGCTGTTATAAGCGTTAGATATCTATATTTGATGCTTATATAGTGTAGTGCACTTTGGATGATGGTTGACTATGTATCGTTGCTATTATATACATGTGTTGAATGGAATCCATATAATTAACTTTATATGGTAATTGATTGGGCCTCATTCCAATTTAGAAAATAAAGAATATTATAATATAAAGGTTCATGTGTTGACTGTACTCATCCGTTGAGATTAGTCATGTGTTGAACGAAATATTTTAACAATAAAATTTACATCTTTATCATATTTGAAATTAGAAACTAACTGGAAAATAGATGAGATGAGTGGTCTCCTGGATATCTATCTGATGTTGGTTTCGGCCTTCGGGGTTAATATTCTGGGAATCGTTCTCTTACTAATTTACGGTTGGAGTCTAATTTGAAATCAAACGATAGATACCATAATTTTTATAAAATTTATTAAATAACAAAAATAGTCACACGTGGACAGTACTCATCCGTTGAGATTAGTCATGTGTTGACAAGAATATGGATTCACGTATTGAATAGAATATAGATTCATTTGTTGAATAGAATAATGGAATTATTGAAATATATAAAGCCGTATTGATTAGAGATGCGCTATTTTGACGTGAACGATATTTATATCGATTATATTCGTTTTTAAATTGAATTGAAATTTGGATTGAATAGAAAATGGATTGAAATTGAATCGAATAGAAAACCAATTTGAATTGAATCGCATAGAAAACCAATTTGAATTGTATCGAATAGAAAACGAATTTGAATTGAATTGAATATAAAACGAATTCGAATTGAATTGGATAGAAAACGAATTTGAATTGAATTGAATAGAAAATGAATTCGAATTGAATTGGATAGAAAATGAATTCGAATTGAATTGGATAGAAAACGAATTCGAACTGAATTGGATAGAAAACGAATTCGAACTGAATTGAATAGAAAACGAATTCGAATTGAATTGGATAGAAAACGAATTTGAATTGAATTGAATAGAAAACGAATTCGAATTGAATTGGATAGAAAACGAATTTGAATTGAATTGGATAGAAAACGAATTCGAACTGAATTGAACAGAAAACGAATTCGAATTGAATTGGATAGAAAACGAATTTGAATTGAATTGGATAGAAAACGAATTCGAATTGAATTGGACAGAAAACGAATTTGAATTGAATTGAATAGAAAACGAATTCGAACTGAATTGAATAGAAAACGAATTCGAATTGAATTGGATAGAAAGCGAATTTGAATTGAATTGGATAGAAAGCGAATTTGAATTGAATTGAATAGAAAACGAATTCGAATTGAATTGGATAGAAAACGAATTTGAATTGAATTGAATAGAAAACGAATTGGAACTGAATTGAATAGAAAATGAATTTGAATTGAATTGAATAGAAAACGAATTTGAATTGAATTGAATATAAACCAATCTCAAATTCGAATTGAATCAAATATGGAATGATTCGAGATTTGAATTGAATTGGAAATGGAAGTTGAAATTGTTTTTGAAACGAAATTAAAACTATTTATATAATTCGTTTTAAATAGAAATCGACGAAATATATATTATATATATAATATAATGGCCTGAATAGAACGCGCCGCGCCGCGACAGTTCGTGAATTTTGACCATTTATTTCAAACGGACATTACGGGAGATCCGACCGTCGGATTCTCTTAAAACCAGAACCGTTGGGTTCGTATCGAAAAGAGCTTTCTAACGAATATTAGAAATTTGAAATCTAACGGTTGGATTTGGAGATACGTCCAAATCAAATTTGAAAAAGGTCGTTGTAAGTGCAGTTCGATGGCCGTTGATGGAAATCGACTGTACGGGCCTTGATAATTTTTATTAAAAATAGTAATAATTTGTGAAAAATCATAAGAAATGATTTGGGAAAAATTGGGATGAAAAACTCCATATTTGAAAAGATAAAAATAGATTTTTATCGAAATGAACTAGTTTTGAACTAAAATTAAACCCGTTTATTTTTAAATAAATAAACTGGATTTGAAATGCGTTTTAAACAGAATTGATTTGTGGGTTTATCGTGAACGGTGTTTTAAATAACATTTTTTCTTTAACCCGATAATAAATAGAATGTGATTTGGGTTTGTCGTGAACTGTGTTTTAAAAGACATTAGTTCTTTAACCCAATGAAAGGAGTTTTAATGAATCTGCAATTAGATTAAATGTGAATTGATAATTTAAATTATCAAATTTGGAAAATGTGCGAGAATGGAGTATCACCAGTTTTGCTCCAAAGCGATAGTTAAATCTTTAATTAGATTTGAACATGAAATGGTAATTAATTTTACTGATAACATCGTGGTGTTAGATATGGAGCATTACCAGTTTTTCTGTAACGACCCGTATTCTACGCATCGTAGGATCGTAGGATATTTATTTCTTTCACATACGAAGTCGTATGGTCATGTAACTTTGGGAGACGACTATTGTGGTCATTTCCCATGTTCATGATTTTTCCCGATTTTTAAATGACCATTTTACCCCTAGTTGGCACTGTTTTGGCCATAACTTTTGACTGGAAAGGAATTTTGACCTGAAACCACTTATATTAGCTCCGGATGATGGTTTCTCTTTCCGTAGAGTGGTCACATTAGCCAAACGGACTCACCGTTTGGGAGATATGGCTGAAACAAATTTCAGACGATGTAAAACAGCTTAATTGGGCTTAACCGGGTGATTAGCAGCTAGGCCCATAGGGGAATTTCGGGTTTAGGGGTATATAGGGGCTGATTAGGGTTAGAAAACATTTCTTTAGACATTTTCCAGCCGCCACTTTCATCCTTAGACACTCTAACAATGGCCTCCTACATCTAAAACACCCCAAATCGCTTTCTAATTGAAGATTAGGCTTAGCAACATCAAATTAAGAAGAAAAAGCAACAAAGCAAGGTTAGGGCTGCTGTGGGACATCAGTATTCGCCCCAAATCAGAGGAGTTTCAGTTCTGAGAATTTTGTTTGTGGCCAAGGTGAGTGATTTGCATAGTTCCTCACTAAATATGGTTAATTAAGGGTAATTAGGGGTAATTAGCGAATTTATGTGTTAATAAATTCTGGAAAAATATTTATAAATTCCTAAACACCCTTTTTGACCTCTGTTAGAAATTTGGTTTCATTTGCTTAAGTTTTGCTAATTATATCATTAGTTTTGCTTAAACATGCTTAAGGGAAAAATATGGGGTTTTGGCCATGTTTGATCCATTTTGATATGTCATATCGTTGTTTTGGTGTCTGTGGTTGATTCCCTATGTTCCTATGATTGCATGGTATGCTTTGTGATTGATTAGAAGTGTTAGATTGGTCGAAAACGCCGTCGAGAGGCGAAAATAGCTTGCTGGAATGATGCAGGTTTTGGGATCAGTATAAACGACCAGGAGGAAAAACCGACCAGGCTCCGACCGACCGTGGGGAACAGAACGACCGACCAGGGTTGACGAGTTTTCGACCTATCAGGTTTTGGACCGACCAGAGGAGCATCGACCGATCAGGTTTTGGACCGGCCAGAGGGGTTTCGACCGACCAGCTTTTCGACCGACCAAGGGAGTTTCGAGCGACCGAGTTTGGACGACCAGGGGAGTTTCGAACGACCATATTTTGGACCGACCAGGAGGGGCTTCTGACCGACCGACCCCGCATGAACTTCAGACCGACCAGGGATGGTGAAAACCGACCCGAAGCAACATACTGAAGTTTGAAGCCTGAAGGACGATCCGAATTGAAGGGAGTCACACGATCTGACCCGGAGCTTGTAGGGCGACCCGATCCTGTGTACTAGAAGTGATGGCCGATCCGATCCGATGGAGATTGGATTCACGAGTAAATGGAGGAGCACGACCCGGTCACCTGGGGAACCATGACCCGATCCGATGCAGGGGGCGAGATCCGACCCGAATGATGGAGACCGATCCGGATGAAGATGATGACCTAACTCGAGATGCAAAGGAAGTCCAAATGAGAAGTTAGAGCTCAAGATTCAGATGGGAATCAACGAGTTCGCTTCATGATTGGGCTTTGCTGCGGGACGCGTGCCAAGGGGTTATCGATGTCTATAGCTTTGGACCACTATGGTAGGAGGTACGAAGGCGGATTCAGGGCCATTTTGGCATTGGTAGGACCAAGGCCTATGACCAATGAGGTGGGTCATTGAAATGTTGGTCATGACTCCATGTGTTTAGCTTGGCCACAGTAGGGTTTCTACAAGTCGGGATTCGTCGTTACCTCAATTTGTCTAGTGTTCCAAAGTGGTAGATACCGTATGCTTTACGCACTGAGTGAGAGATGTGAGGATGGTTGCTATGGTTGATTTGTTTGCTATCATTATGACATGCACACCCCACCCCCTTATTCTTACACTACTTATTATGGCACCTTAGAGTATTGTACGGTACGTGGTACTAACTCTTTGGTTGCAGGTCCAGGTTCAGGTATGGTTTAGTATACCTGTTATCATTCTGTTTAGATGCTTATCGCCCATACCAGGCTTTATGTCTGACCCAGAGTTTTATGTCTCCTCTTATTACTCTGGGGGCTCGCAAGAGCAGACTAGAGATAGGTTAGCTGGTGATGCACGGGTAGATGATCCGGAGACGAGCAGGAGGCTTCCACGTAATATATATATAGTATAATCCCTGTGTTGTTGAAGATCACTGCTTGGGCATTGGTGGTGCATCTTCTACTTTAGCTTTCTTTTGTTTAGAGACAGTAAATATGGAAAATTGTAATAAGCTGTATTTGGATTTCCGTTGCTCTGATGATTGATGTTGATTTTAGTTATCAGCTTATGCACTGTCTCACTTGTTTATGTCAAGTATGTTATTATTATATTTTATTCCATGCGCTGTGAGACATTCTACAGGTTCCTTGATTAGTTCATTCCCTTCTTTCCTTTCTTTGGCGACCATTCCGTGCTAGTCGGGCATGTGTACAACGCACTTCCGGAGGAAATGCAGGCTGGTGCGGAGCGGGCCGTCACACTTGGTATCAGAGCTCTAGGTTGCGTAGTTAACCTAGGGACGTTATTAGGGAGAGATAGTATACGTATACAAGAGAGCGTATTTGTGATTATTTTGGTTTTCAAAAGCTATATATATATATATTATTAGTAGTATAAGAGTGAAGTCGTACTGCACTAGCACCACTATGGGGTCGTTAATCGTTTCCTTTTTCAGATTGACGATGAGCCGATATACTAGAGGTACTGGTAGGGGAGCCAATAATGGGAATGCTGCTGACATGAGGACGATGTTTACTGACCTCATGAGAGAGATGCTTAGGGATGTACAGAGGGCAGCTCCCAATGGTGGAAATGGTGGTGGTCCAATAGTGCAGGCGCCGAGGGTCGACTTCGCCAAGATGAATAAGGATTATACTAGCCTTGGTGGGAAGCCATTTCACGGAACAGAGTCGGCCACGGACGTTCAAGATTGGTTGGATAGTTGCGAACGTATCTTCGAGGATTTGGGTATCGAGGATGCGATGAAGAGAAAGCTAGCGTCCCGTCAACTACAAGGGCGGGCAATGAATTGGTGGAATGCTATAAAGGCAGCTACTCCCGAAGATCAGATTACTTGGGAGCAGTTTAAGGCTCGCTTTAGCGAGAAGTTCATTCCAGCTGCTCAGAAGTCAGTGCTGTTTAAGAAATTCTTGGAGCTCAAGCAGAATGGCAGGGCTGTCTCGGAGTATATTGCTGAATTTGACACTTTGTCAAAATATGGGTTATCTCTTATTGATACTACCGAGAAAAAGAATGAGAAATTCATAACTGGTTTGGATCAGTAGTTAGGGGAAAGGCTTATTAACCACATCGATGAGACGTTTGAGTCGATTGTGGGGAAAGCATTAAGATCAGAAAGTCTCTACCCTAAGCCGAAGGCTGAGATTGCATCCGCAGATGAGCCAAAGCCACAAGCAAGTGGTGGAGGCAAGGGTGGTTCCTAGAATAAAAGAAAGCAGAGTCAGACTAAGGATGGCCAGAAGAAAAGGAATAAGCAAGATGTTGAGTGCTTCAGCTGTGGTAAGAAGGGCCATTATGCTAGTAATTGTTGGGCCAAGACAGCAGATAGGAAGTGCTTCAACTGTGGCCAAATGGGACATCACAAGGACAAGTGTCCGCAACCCCCTAAAGAAAAGAAAATAGTGAAAGCCTACGCCCTTAATGCTATTCCTTCTTCGTCGAATGCCCCAACAGCGGCGGAGAAGGGAAAGAATGTCGTCATTCAAGGTATGCTTTCTGTTTATGATGTTCCTATTAGAGTTTTATTTGATACCGGAGCTTCCAGTTCTTTCATATCTAGTGACCTGGTAGATAGGTTGGAATTGGAGCCCGAGATCGTCGATAGACCTTTAGTAGTGACGAACCCGATTGGTGGTTCAACTAGCCTTAGCATGATTTGTCGTAATGTGGTCTTATCGAGTCATGGATACATGTTTGTTTGTGATTGCTTTGTTTTGGGCTTTACTGGGTTTAGCATTATTTTGGGAGTAGATTGGCTCCGAAGATACGGGGTGGTGGTAGACTGTGAGGGCTTTTTGGTGACAGCTAGAGCGGATGATGGGCGGAGGATAGTGTTTGGTGGTCTACCCAGTGAGGGGGTATTGGCTAGTTTTCTAAACACCCTCGATATTCCGCATAGTGAGTTGTCAGGTTTGCCCGTGGTTGGCCAGTATCCGGATGTTTTCGAAGAAGTGACCGGACTTCCATCACACCGAGAGATTGAGTTCCGTATTGATTTGGTAAAAGATGCCAGGCCTATAGTGATGCCACTTCGTCGTATGGCACCAAGAGAGCAGCGAGAGCTCGAGGTGCAAGTCAACGATCTTTTGAAGAAGGGATTTATCAGAAGGAGTGTTTCTGAATGGGGAGCACCAGTTGTGTTTGCTACCAAGGCGGATGGTTCCCTTCGTTTGTGTGTAGACTACCGCGAGTTGAATAAAGTGACGAGGAAGAATAAGTATCCTCTACCGCGGATAGATGATTTGTTCGATCAGTTGAGTGGCGCGAGAATATTTTCTCAGTTGGATCTCGCGACAGGTTTTCATCTGCTTAGAGTGGAAGCTGAGAGTATAGCTAAAACGGCATTTCAGACGCCGTCTGGATTTTATGAGTGGTTGGTCATGCCATTCGGGCTGACCAATGTCCCAGCATATTTTGTGGATCTTATTAATAGGGTATTCAGAGATCAGTTGAATAAGTTTGTCCTTGTGTTCGTTGATGACATTTTGGTCTATTCGAGGACAGAGGAAGAACACAAGGAACATTTAAGAGTAGTGATGGAGGTGTTGAGAAAACACCAACTGAAAGCAAAGATTTCTAAGTGTCACTTTTGGAAGAGGGAAGTGAGGTTCTTGGGCCATGTTGTATCAGAGAATGGTATTGCCGTGGACCCGGCGAAGGTGGCTACGGTACAAGATTGGCCTACGCCCAAGAATGCAACAGATGTAAGAAGTTTCTTGGGATTAGCTGGATATTATCGTAAGCTTATCCAAGGTTTTTCCAAGATAGCAGCACCATTGACCCAGTTGACCAAGAAGAATCAAGCTTTTGTCTGGGATGAAAGGTGCGAGAATGCATTCAAAAGTCTAAAGGACAAGTTGACAAGCACACCAGTGTTAGTCATTCCTAAGGGGGATGAAGAGATGACGGTATACACGGATGCCTGTGGTACTGGACTGGGAGCTGTATTGATGCAAGGCGGTAGGGTTGTAGCTTATGCAAGTCGGCAATTGAAACCACACGAGAAAAGATACCCTACCCATGACTTGGAATTGGCAGCGATCGTGTTCGCGTTAAAGATGTGGAGACACTATCTCTTGGAAGAAAGATTTGAGCTGTTTACAGATCATAAGTCATTGAAGTATCTCTTCTCCCAGAAGGATCTAAATCTCCGGCAACAAAGGTGGTTAGAGTTCTTGGCTTCCTATGATTTTGACATCGCATATACACCGGGAAAGGGCAATGCGGTGGCTGATGCATTGAGTAGAAGACATGCCAGCTTAGGGGCTATGTTCTTTGAATGGAAGAAACTGGATTATATCGCGGGGTTTGATTTCAGACCGAAGTGCGAATTGGATACAGAGATGTTAGCAAGTTTGACGATCAGACCCACTTTAATTGAGCGGATCGGCTCTAGTCAGAGGGACGATCCTAACCTATTGGAAATCACCTCCAAGTTAAAGATGGATATCGATGAGGGGATGAACAAGTATGGGCTTGATCGAGAAGGATGGCTTAGAAAGAATGGAAAGCTTGTTGTACCCAGTGTCAATGGATTGAGAGATGAAGTGCTTAGAGAATGCCATCACTCAAAGCTGACTATACACCTCGGTGGTAACAAGATGTATCGAGATATGAAGCAGACTTACTACTGGGAAGGAATGAAAAGAGATGTTGGGAAGTTTATATCCAAGTGCATGAATTGCCAGCTAGTTAAATCTGAGCAAAAGAAGCCTAGTGGGTTATTACAGCCCTTAGAAATTCCCGAATGGAAATGGGAGCAAGTCTCGATGGATTTCATTGATGGTTTACCAAGGACTAAATCGGGACATGATAGCATTTGGGTAGTTGTGGATCGACTGACTAAAAGTGCAAGATTTATACCAGTCAAATCGACCAGAACGGCAGCTAAGTTAGCAGAATTGTATATGAAGTGGGTAGTGAGATTTCATGGAGTACCTAAAAGCATTGTGAGTGACCGAGACCCATTGTTCACTAGTGGGTTTTGGAAGAGCTTACAAGAGGCTCTAGGGTCAGAGCTACATCTCAGTACCGCATATCATCCTCAGACCGACGGTCAGACGGAGAGGGTGAATCGTATTTTGGAAGACCTCTTGAGGGCATGTATATTGGATTTTGGTGGGTCATGGGATGACCATTTGCATCTAGTAGAGTTTGCATATAATAATAGCTACCAGTCCAGTATCGGTATGGCTCCGTTTGAAGCTTTGTACGGAAGACCGTGCAACTCACCATCATGTTGGATAGAGACTGGCGAGAAGTTTATGCTTGGACCAGATGTGGTGAGGGAAACCTCAAATAAAATCAAGACCATTCAACAACGAATGAAGGATGCCCAAGATAGGCAGAAGAGTTATGTTGATAAGAGGAGAAGAGACCTAAAATTCTCCGTTGGTGACTTGGTGTTTGTCAAGATTTGTCCGTTGAAGAGCGTAATACGATTTGGCAGGAGAGGCAAATTAGCACCAAGATTTGTTGGTCCATTCCCTGTTCTTGAACTAGTCGGGAATTTGGCATACAGAATTGACTTACCAGAGAAGATGGCGGGGGTTCACGATGTATTTCATGTTTCCCAACTAAGGAATTTCGTTCACGACTCAGATATGACTATTTCACCTGATCAGTTAGAGGACTTCGAAGTAGAACCCGAGGCGGTTGGGAACCGCAAGCCAGCCCGTATTGTCGAGCACGACATGAAGCAACTTCGAAGAAAGGCGGTGAAGCTAGTCAAGGTTCAGTGGGGCGAGGACGAGAATGATTGTACTTGGGAGACAGAGGAGAACATTAGGAAGAAACACCTAGAACTCTTTGCCTGGTAAGATTTTGACTTCGATTTAGTTTTCCGCATGCTAAGATAGGTTTGTTTTGCTTGTTTTGCACGTTTGATTGTTGTATGTGGTTGTTAGACATGCGGGATCCTTTGTATGTTTTGGGTTAAGGAATTTCAGGGACGAAATTTCTTAAGGGGGGGAGAGTGTAACGTCCCGTATTCTACGCATCGTAGGATCGTAGGATATTTATTTCTTTCACATACGAAGTCGTATGGTGATGTAACTTTGGGAGACGACTATTGTGGTCATTTCCCATGTTCATGATTTTTCCCGATTTTTAAATAACCATTTTACCCCTAGTTGGCACTGTTTTGGCCATAACTTTTGACTGGAAAGGAATTTTGACCTGAAACCACTTCCATTGGCTCCGGATGATGGTTTCTCTTTCCGTAGAGTGGTCACAATAGCCAAACGGACTCACCGCTTGGGAGATATGGCTGAAACAAGTTTCAGACGATGTAAAACAGCTTAATTGGGCTTAACCGGGTGATTAGCAGCTAGGCCCAAAGGGGAATTTCGGGTTTAGGGGTATATAGGGGCTGATTAGGGTTAGAAAACATTTCTTTAGACATTTTCCAGCCGCCACTTTCATCCTTAGACACTCTAACAATGGCCTCCTACATCTAAAACACCCCAAATCGCTTTCTAATTGAAGATTAGGCTTAGCAACATCAAATTAAGAAGAAAAAGCACCAAAGCAAGGTTAGGGCTGCTGTTGGACATCAGTATTCGCCCCAAATCAGAGGAGTTTCAGTTCTGAGAATTTTGTTTGTGGCCAAGGTGAGTGATTTGCATAGTTCCTCACTAAATATGGTTAATTAAGGGTAATTAGGGGTAATTAGCGAATTTATGTGCTAATAAATTCTGGAAAAATATTTATAAATTCCTAAACACCCTTTTTGACCTCTGTTAGAAATTTGGTTTCATTTGGTTAAGTTTTGCTAATTATATCATTAGTTTTGCTTAAACACGCTTAAGGGAAAAATATGGGGTTTTGGCCATGTTTGATCCATTTTGATATGTCATATCGTTGTTTTGGTGTTTGTGGTTGATTCCCTATGTTCCTACGATTGCATGGTATGCTTTGTGATTGATTAGAAGTGTTAGATTGGTCGAAAACGCCGTTGAGAGGCGAAAATAGCTTGTTGGAATGATGCAGGTTTTGGGATCGGTATAAACGACCAGGAGGAAAAACCGACCAGGCTCCGACCGACCGTGGGGAACAGAACGACCGACCAGGGTTGACGAGTTTTCGACCTATCAGGTTTTGGACCGACCAGAGGAGCTTCGACCGATCAGGTTTTGGACCGGCCAGAGGGGTTTCGACCGACCAGCTTTTCGACCGACCAAGGGAGTTTCGAGCGACCGAGTTTGGACGACCAGGGGAGTTTCGAACGACCAGATTTTGGACCGACCAGGAGGGGCTTCTGACCGACCGACCCCGCATGAACTTCAGACCGACCAGGGATGGTGAAAACTGACCCAAAGCAACATACTGGAGTTTGAAGCCTGAAGGACGATCCGAATTAAAGGGAGTCACACGATCCAACCCGGGGCTTGTTGGGCGACCCGATCCGGTGTACTAGAAGTGATGGCCGATCCGATCCGATGGAGATTGGATTCACGAGTAAATGGAGGAGCACGACCCGGTCACCTGGGGAACCATGACCCGATCCGATGCAGGGGGCGCGATCCGACCCGAATGATGGAGACCGATCCGGATGAAGATGATGACCAAACCCGAGATGCAAAGGAAGTCCAAATGAGAAATTAGAGCTCAAGATTCAGATGGGAATCAACGAGTTCGCTTCATGATTGGGCTTTGCTGCGGGACGCGTGCCAAGGGGTTATCGATGTCTATAGCTTTGGACCACTATGGTAGGAGGTACGAAGGCGGATTCAGGGCCATTATGGCATTGGTAGGACCAAGGGCTATGACGAATGAGGTGGGTCATTGAAATGTTGGTCATGACTCCATGTGTTTAGCTTGGCCACAACAGGGTTTCTACAAGTCGGGATTCGTCGTTACCTCAATTTGTCTAGTGTTCCAAAGTGGTAGATACCGTATGCTTTACGCACTGAGTGAGAGATGTGAGGATGGTTGCTATGGTTGATTTGTTTGCTATCATTATGACATGCACACCCCACCCCCCGTATTCTTACACTATTTATTATGGCACCTTAGAGTATTGTACGGTACGTGGTACTAACTCTTTGGTTGCAGGTCCAGGTTCAGGTATAGTTTAGTATACCTGTTATCATTCTGTTTAGATGCTTATCGCTCATACCAGGCTTTATGTCTGACCCAGAGTTTTATGTCTCCTCTTATTACTCTGGGTGCTCACACGAGCAGACTAGAGACAGGTTAGCTGGTGATGCACGGGTAGATGATCCGGAGACGAGCAGGAGGCTTCCACGTAATATATATAGTATTCTCCCTGTGTTGTTGAAGATCACTGCTTGGGCATTGGTGGTGCATCTTCTACTTTAGCTTTCTTTTGTTTAGAGACGGTAAATTTGGAAAATTGTAATAAGCTGTATTTGGATTTCCGCTGCTCTGATGATTGATGTTGATTTTAGTTATCAGCTTATGCACTGTCTCACTTGTTTATGTCAAGTATGTTATTATTATATTTTATTCCATGCGCTGTGAGACATTCTACAGGTTCCTTGATTAGTTCATTCCCTTCTTTCCTTTCTTTGGCGACCGTTCCGTGCTAGTCGGCCATGTGTACAGCGCACTTCCGGAGGAAATGCAGGCTGGTGCGGAGCGGGCCGTCACATTTTCTTCATGGGATCAATAGGTTGGGATTGGGAAATAAAAAAAATTATTACTTCGATGTGGTTTGCTAATCTCGACTAGTTTAGAAAACCATAATTTGGTTTGAAACGACATCCAAAGGAAGGTTAAGGGACAAATTTTAAAGAATTTATCTTGGATAAAATTAATGGTAACCTTTCCCTAAGAAATGAAATTTAGGTACTGGCTGAAGGTTAGTTAAGAAGAATGGTTTCCTGGGTATTGATCTGATGTTGGTTTCGGCCTTCGGGGTTAATATTTGGGGAATTGCTCTCTTACTGATTTACGGTTAGTGACTAATGAATTGGAATGAGGCGTATGTTGTGTTTGTGTAACATTTGTTTTTAATATACGCGGGTTGATCGGAAAGGCCGGGTTTATACCTATTCTGAATAGCCGATTCGACGATATGTCGAAGATGAAGATGGTGGTCGAAGACCGGAAATCTTTACATCTTTTGGTTAATTACTGACGATCCTAATTGGGCTGTACAGCCAAGAGGATAGAAATAGTTGGTGGTCGTCCATACGTACTTGGAGATCGATGGATATGCGAGGAAAGTGCCTCCGGTTTCGTTCAGACCCAGAACGAACTTGTAAATGGATTGTGTGTCTGACATTGGATTTTATTCTGTGTTGATTGATTTCTGTTAAATATATATCTGTTTGGCGGCGGAGAATTTATTCTCTTGCTTAACGCCCTTCTCTGAGACGTACGAGCTTAGAGGTTATATATCGATAGATATCAATCGCATGGCATGAATTGCCTGTGTGGCACGCTGAGTTGCATGGATCAAGGCTTCTATTGAAAACCAATGTCTTGTGGTTGATGATCAAAGCACGACCAACGTTGCAGCTTTGTGTATAGCGTGGATTCGCGAGCCTCACACGTCGGTATAAGTCAAAAACGGGATGAGGACCCAAGGAGTGCACGACGTTTCTTTCTAGCTATGGGTGGTGTCAGTGACCTACCAGCCCTGACATTTATATACTTTTCACCTTTGTGGTTTGGATGCGAGTCGCCTCGATTATAGGTCCTATAGGGCCGGGAAACGTGTGTTCAGGAATAACTAATCCTCAAACGTAAGAGAGGACCGGCCTTGGAGGATCCCAGGGTTACCCAGAGTGCGTAGTCCTGAGGCATTTGCTAGAGTGTCTCGAAGCAGAGAGGAGCTTGCCCCTTGCCTCGACTCATGACGGAAATCCAATTTCCAATACGTGATATTGCGGTTTTAATTGTAGAACTAGTATGGCGACATGATATATGGTACCCATGCCGTCTATGATTTATATTTATGATTGAAATTGTTTTGACACTATACACTTATTATAGTATCAAATGATTTGTTTTAAACGTACCAAGCATGTTTGGCTATTATAAGGGAAAACCCTATCCTCCGGCTTGCGTTGCATTGTGTGATGGGACCTGGGTCTTATAATAGCTTCATATTTCGAAAAAGCATTGCGTTGTTTATTCTATGCGCTGGTATTCTAGGGAGGAAACCCGTTCCGTGTTATACGGCGTGGTCCCTTGAATTACTCTCTTTTAAAGTAAAGTTTTAAATAGCTGTTTTATTTCTCACACCAGTCACATGACTGACCTGGAGTTTATTGTTTTAACCTAAACTCTGGGTGCCCTTATTTTCTACACAGGCAGCTTGTAGTTTTGGTTTTGCAGATTTATATTCATAGGATCCCGGTTTACAGCTGGAATGATATCCGGAAAGCTCTGTATCCGTATATCACCTTCAGTTGTGCTGTGTATTATTTTTCCACTGCTATGTAATTTATTGTAATCTCTGATATTTATCGAATGTAATTTATTCATTTATACTCTGTTTATTCATGTATTCTGATGGAATTGTTGTAATAGCTATGAAATGTTCTTCCGTCTGCGTTCTATTTTGTCCTGTTCTCAATCGATCAGGGGTTTCAAACGGTCTAAATCGGTTTAACGACTGATTCAGATCGAGCGAAATTCCTTGCCGTCACAGCTTTGGTCTAGTACTATACTCATGTTTTGATATTGTGTTATCAGTTTCGTGGTTATTTAATAGAGGACATCATTTCTTGTAAGTAGCTATATCGTTTAGAATGTGATATTCTTTTATTTCTCTGAGATTTCTTTGAAATATTGCGTGGACATTCTTGTGGTTTCACATTTACTTATGAACATTATATTATTGTGTATATGTCATTATCTGTTTATATCCCTTATCTTATCTTAATTTATTATGATAAGTACGGCTAGACTAATCTATTTATTTTTTATTTTCTTATAAATAATACTGGTGTCAGAACGGGGTATTACGGGTGCTTCACATGAATTCTAGTATGGACCATCTTCTAACTTTTGGGCTAACAACATTAGTGTCATAGATTTTGGGTTGTTTGTGTATGAAATTCAGAATCCTTTGTATACATATTATTTTGTGAAGCCTTGTATGTATTCTTTTGTAATGTAGTGGATCGGGTTTGACCACTATCTATGTGTAAACTTTTATGTGTTATATTCATATCTATTTCTGTCTTAGCGGTGTGAATATATGTATCTAGCTCTGATTTTATTGTTATGCATTTTATTTTGATTCCAAATTATATATAGCCACTTTGTAGTGGAATTAAACTTGAATTAGATTTGTTAGATTTCATCATGAGATTTGAAAATTAAGACCACATTATCTGGCATGTTTAACACTTCTTCAAACCTGTTATACAGATGGTCGCTCCTCAATATCCTTATTCTTTTGGTTAGTTAACAACATTGCTTGCAATGTTCTTTGCTAATGCGAGCATAGCAACAGAGTGTTAAACTTGTCCTAAGTCTCTCTTTGGAAATCGTGTTTTAGGATTTAATTTGAGTCTTAGGACCCATTATATCCTATTTTATATTATGATCACTTGTTTATTAAATTGAATTCTTTTAAGAATAACATTTTTCTTTCTTCCTTTCTTAAAGAAAAATGTCTAGGTGTGCTCGCCCGAGCACTGCTCAACCTAGTGCCACTCCTACTAGGGGAGTGTATATGACAGCTTTGCAGCTTCTTGATCTTATGACTAATGCGCAAGCGGCTGGACCCATCTGTGTTACGCATCAAAAATACGGGTTTGCTCGTTTCTGTAGCGATCTCACTAAACTTGGTGGAAATTCATTCATGGGTTTCTAAGGTGTTATCAAGGACCAAGATTAGATTATATCATATGACAACTTCTTTTCTTACATGAATCTTGAGGATTTGCGTTAAGCTCAAGTGGCTTCTAGTATGCTCCAGACCGAGCGCTTGATTGGTATGAGTTTTTGATCTCCAAAATTCAAGAGAAGGAATTAACTTGGAAGAAATTAAAAGAACAGTTACTTAAGGGTGATAAAATGGTGTTATCCCGATGCTTTGAAGACCTTGTTCAAGGTAATTCCTCTATGGTAGAGTACGTTGCATCTTTCGACCCTCTTCCTAAATATGGGCTCGAGTATATTAACACTTCTAAGAAGAAGAGTGAGAGATTTGTGTATGGGCTTAATAAAAATCTCAAGAAGGCCTTACTTTTTAAATTGGTTGAACCTTTTGTTGTGCTCGTGGATAACGCGATCCATCTTGCGGAAGATGACATAGTGAGCGACGATGATGATGGGGTTGCTAAGAAGAAAAGGAATCAAGCAAATTCGATGGCAAAAATTTCTACCCCTAGTTATATGGCATGTTTCAATTATGATGCTAAAGACTATTTTGTTGATGATTGTTCAAAACCCTCTTTTATCGCTATTGCAAAAGTTTGAACCACCGTATTTTGGCGTGTTTTGAACTCCAAAATTAGAGAAAGAAGTGATCCTACTCGACCAAGGTACATTTCCTTCGATCACTAGTTCTATTGTCATTTTTCGTAATTATCCTTTTTAGGATTTTTTTGATTGGATGAAGGGGATGTATGGACAATTTGTCCTTAGCTGTCATAAGTTAAGAGTTTATATTCTTACCTTGAGTTTCTGTTACCCACTTATTTTGCTATCAATATGTCTTTAGCTTTCTTTAGTTAATGATTGAGTATTTTCATTTGCTTTAAAGTATAACTTGTTTCAAACAAATAATTTTGTCTTTTCGATTGAATAAGGAATTTAATTAAATGTCTTGTTAAAAGCAGGTGGGTCAGTACACTTGCGTTTACTTTGTCGGTTAATATCTGGACTTAGACAGTTGAGTTTCGATTTCATTTTTTGGATGGAATCTCATAATCATGTATGGTCATTATGCTATCTCGTGTGTTGTATATCATTATATAAATCGATGAGAGATCATATGTGCTATATATCTTTATATACATCGATGTTGATCATTTTCGTTTATGCTCGTGTGTTGTATATCTTTATGTACATCGACGAGAACCTTATGTGATATATATCTTAAAATACTTTGATAGGAGTTTTCTTATGTGTTGTATACATTTATATACAACGATGAGAGATCGCATGTGTTGTATATCTTTATATACATAGATGTTGATTATTTTCGTTAAGCTTATGTGTTATATATCTTCATGTACATCGACGAGTGCTTTATGTGTTGTATATCTTTATATACATCGATAAGGAGTTGTCTCATGTGTTGTATATCTTTATATACATCTATTATAGATCACATGTGTTGTATATCTTTATATACCTCGATGTTGATCATTTTCGTTTGAGCTCGTGTGTTGTATATAGTTATGTACATCGACGGGAACCTTATGTACTGTATATCTTTATACACATCGATAAGGAATTGTCTCATGTGTTGTATATCTTTATACACATTGATGAGAGATCATATGTGTTGTAAATCTTTATACACATCGACGTTGATCAATTTCGTTTCAGCTTGTGTGTGGTATATCGTTATGTACATCAACGAGAACCTTATGTGTTGTAAGTCTTCATATACATCGAAAAGGAGTTGTCTCATGTGTTTTATATCTTTATATATATGCTGATGAAGATCGAAAATGTCGTATATATTTACATATGTTGATGTTGTGGTATTCGTTTCAAAGATGTAATTTCAGGTGCATCGACGTTTTGTCCTCTTTTGGTGTATTTGGTTCGGAGATGTAATTTTAGGTGCATCAATTTTTCTGTAATAGCCCACATTTTACGTATTGAAGGATCTTAAATTGTTTTTGTTTTCTTTCTTGAGGGTTGGATCATTCTCAAATTTTGATATATTGGTTATGGGGATGTGAGACATGTCCATAATTTTTGCCAAATTTATTTGTAAACATTTTGCCCCTATCAGTCTTTTACAGGGAGTAACTTTTGATTGGATTGAATCAAGTGCTAAGATTGGCCCCATTGGAAAGTAAATGGTGTTGCCAATTCCATTGAGCGGTCATATTAAAGATTTGGTTTAGCAGTTTGGGAAAAATTGTTGTTTTTGTGTTTCACATTTTCTGTTCAGGTTTTTAGCCCTTAGTGGGCTGATTTGGAGGGACCCATTAATGGTCTGGTTGGAAACTATATATAGGGGGTTAGAGGCATGGATAATAGTTTACTTTCTTCATTCTCTCATTTGGTTGTATTCGTGATACTCCTTGCTCAATCAAATACACCTTTCCACCGTTAAAATTCTATATCTACATAAGAGAATCGAAGATCTACATTGTTTAAAGCTAGATCTACGTAAAGAGAAGAGAGATCTCATCAAATTGGAAGGTTTAAGGAGTGTTCTTTGCTGTTTGGATTCATGATTCGTTGATATTGTGTTTTTTTGGAGAATTTGTGAGTGATATGCATCTCTCACACGGATTCAATCAAGTATATGAGTTGTTTGATCATAATTTCATCATTTTCAAGTTGTTTTCCCTAGATCTACATCATGATCAGTATATTTCTGTACGAATCACCATAGGATCTAGTCTAGCAACTTAACACTGGTAACTTCCATGTTATTCAAATGTTTATGCAAGTTAGATCCGTCGTTACAGTTTATTTATTAATTTATCATGATTTAGTTCATGTTATATGAATAATGATGATAATTGTCATTTTGATGTTGTTAATGATATTATGAAGTGTTTATGGTTGAATTGGATGATTTGGATGAGTTGATTTCATCGATGTTGTAGTTTAGTGAAGATTTGGTCAAGATTGGAGCTATTTTCGTCAAATATGGAGTCTAGTCGTTTTTCCATAGGTCAGGTTGTTTTTCCATAGGTCGAGTTATTTTTTTGTTCTCTAAGAAATAAGTTAGATCGTTGAAACATTGGTTAGGTCGTTGGAAATTTCCAGGGCCTGGAAAAAGCTTAGATCGTTCTATTCCAGGTCGTGGGCCGTTCATTGAAGCTCGGGTCGATCTATAGTGTTGAAGCCTTATATCGCGGTTACTTTAGATCATGGGAGTTCCAAATGGTTAGGTCATTCTAGCTATGCCTGGAGTTGGGTCGGCTTACTTTGATGATGGCCCAGGTCGTGCAAGATCATGGGAGTCAGATCGCTCTCTATAGGGTCGTGGGGTGTTAGGTCGTTGGGTCGGTGGGGTTAGGTCGTTAGATGACCTAGAGAGACCATAATGTTTTTAAACATTGTGGATGGAAGTGAAGCGCTATGAACTGTGGATTAAAATTGTTGTTTGTTTCCATAGCGATAAGTTTTGGAATGCTATGAAATGAAGTATCGACCAAGGGGTGTATGCTTTTGGATCGTTCATGGTGGTGACTTCAAAGTGAATTCAAGGGTAATGTCAAGGTGTTGTGATATATTCGTTGATCGTCGTAATGCAATGAATGTGAAGACGACTCAAGAGTGTTTTGAGTTCATTGATAATGGTTGGATGGTTGCCAGCGAAGACGACTAGAGATATCAAAGGCCGAGGAATTATCATTGTCGTAGGTTCTAGGGGAATCAAAGCAGGGGTCACATAATTTTGTTGTATTGTCGAGTACCCTGGGTAGCTCGAACGGGCCTAGTTACGTTTCATTTTATGGCATAAGGAGTTTTTACTAGAACTAGGGTCTATCGTTGGCCCTTGACAGTTAATGGCAAGGTGTTTAGCCGATTATAGTATTAATGATGTTTTAAAAGGAGGATCAGTGGTGATAGCCTGATTTAGTAATGAATGTGGATTGCTTTGCTTGTACCATCTTACGTAGATTGTCTGATGTCGAAGGGGATGTTTCTTGGGTGCTTGTCTGATATTGGTTTAGGGCTCCAGGGCTTGTGCTTGAGGAACGTTGAACTCGATTAGGATGGTTGCGTGAGATATATATAGTTGGTTGCCATGATTACTGTTGCTTGGTTACTTATGGTTGCTATGAATGAATAGTTGCTCTGATTGCCGTTGATGTATAGTTGAAATGCTTATTTGTAAAGGCTATCACTGTCTGATGTAGGGGAAGAGGGGGTTGAGTTCTTCTCTGGTATTGTGGTGGATTGGTTTGTTAATCTTCCTATTCTTATGTACTTTATAAATGATGTTAGATAGTTGTTTTATCGCTCACTAAGACTGTTGTATGACTCAAGGTTTTATGTTTCCCTCTAATTACCTTGGGTTATTCAGCTGATTTTTGGATGAGTAGACTAAATAGCAGGTGACAGGTGATATCTTGGTGAGGACGATGTTGTAGTACGGTGGCTAGCAGGAGGCTGGCGTATTATTTTTCTATTATCTAGTATCTGTTACTTCCATTGTTTGATGTTTGACTTTGAATGTTGTAGTGCGACAAATTTGTATAGAAATTTATGTTGTAATCCGAGGTGTGTGGATAATCTTTCTAGTTATTATGAAAGGTTGGAGTTTTTTCTTAAATACGCTTCAATATTATTGCCTGTTGTATATGTTCTATTATAATTAATCCTTGCACTATGAGTTATATGACATGTCTTGCTTGTTTTTCATACTTTGATGATCATCCATAGCTGCCTAGCACATCTTTTAGCACATTATTTTCCTTATTAAGTGCATAAATTATGGGCGGTCGTCACAGTTCCCTTGAGTTGTATGTTTTCATACGTTTCGATGATTTAATTCCAGGTACGTCCATGCTCCATATGAGAACCGTTTGTGAGTCACATTGTGATATATGGATTTGCACGCTCACTGAAATGATATAGGAAATCATTTTGATCATAAAAATTATGTTCTTAACCAAAACAATTGAAATTCGAGGGAAAATTGCAATTTTTGTTATTTTCAAGATGCTGATATGGGCTATAATTTTGAGAATTTTGGTTTACAACCCCTCATCGATGTTGATCAAAGTTATATTGGGATTCAAAGCTATTTTTATGTGGATGTGGCTCATAATCAAAATTATTGAAATTTGAGTTGAAATCGCAACTTCGATCATATCCATGATTTTAAAAATGTTGGTCATTTGAAAAAAATTGAAAATTGTCGATATTGGGCTCACAAAATTTCAGAAAATCTTGTCTCATGAGTTGTAATTCATACTCATACTCTTCCGGTGGACGTCTGCGCAGGTTATTATCACACAATTCTCTCAAGGAATTTTTTTGAATCAGACATTTAAATGAAGTCTAGGAAAGACAAAAAATATTCTCACTTCAGAATAATATAAAATACTATGTTGTGCTCTGTTAACTAAATGACTCAATTAGAAGGGGGAAGAGGCTCTTATAATTGTTCTAGTATAAATACTAAAGGATACGACCAATGTTATATGGGTACTATGCAACCTCTTTTACTAATAGTTTATTGAATTGAACTACTATATATCCGTGATACAATTATACGAGACAATCAACTTCACAAAGCGCCGCTTTTCAATTGTACTATTTTGCAACGTCTATTTTTATTGTTGAGAACAATGAGAATGAAGATTTCAGTTATGAAAATATCAGTAAACCACAAAAATCAAACAATAACAACTGCAGAAATTTAAAATATTGTACAAGCAAGTCACTGCCCTGTAGAAGGTTTTTACAAGCAATTTCTATATTTTCCAAGTAGCTGCAGAACTTGTAGAGTTTAGAAAATTTTACGGAGCAGGATATGACAGTTTGTCGAGAGCAGTTGAGTGGCTATGCCAAATATTTGCAATTTGCTTGACCTTCGAATTCATGATTTGTTGTTTGACTTTCTTCCTTCACTTTGCACTTGATTTTGATTCGATTTCTTTCTTTCTCTTTCCTCTTATTTTTTACTTTTTGAATGGAAGCAAAAAACAAAAACAAGAAAAAAAGCTAAATAAGAAAAAAAACTAAAATAAAAAGAGAGAACGAACTAACTAACACCAAAAAAAAATCTGCCTAACAAGAAACTAGACTCAACTAAAGTAAGGAAAAAAGATTAAAACTAAGAAAAGAAAATACCCAAATAACTAAGGACCACTAATTACCAGGAAAGGCCAAAATTAGAACCCACGCACCAAGTGAATTTCCAAATTAAAGCTCACACGCCAGATAACAAAGGAATCCTCTTCCTTATTTTGAAATCACCACAACAAATGAACAGAGACACCCAAAACGAAATAGTCAACCACGAATAAGTCTCCTTCCTTCTTTTACATATGCCCCCCCTATTTCTTTATTCTCTCAACACGGTCAAAAATAATCCAAGCAATCCCTTTTCCTTATTCCCAAGCCAAAATAAAAATATAAAAAAACAACATAGTCCCTTTTCTTTTTTCGGAATTAAAAATTTATGCTTTTGGAGTTCTTCGATTCTTCTAGTTTCGAAATCGGCACAGTGATTGTCGGATCCGATGATCGAATTGATGATTTGGGATTCAGTATTTTCGATGCCCGAACTGGTTGGTGGACTTGTTGAAGTCACGTTGTTCTTTGATTGGCAAATGGTAGAGGTATGATTTAAGACTCGGCATTATATTAGTGTTGATCGGAAAAGATGCAAATTGGGTATTCAGACAGTTTTGGATTTCAAGGTGTACAAGATGTAATTTGTTTAAATTGGCAGTGCGTTGGAGTGGTTTGAGAAAAGAGGCATGGGTTTTGGGTTGAACTTGCAAGGGGATGATCAAGGAATGGGTTGGTGATTGTCGTATGGGTGAATTATGGCTCTGTGGTGAAACAGCAGGCGGAGGGTGGTCGATAACTAAAGGTGCGATTGTGAATTTGCAATGAAGAATTTGTAGTCTTCGGGGGGATGGAGTCTGCATTAATGAGGGCTATGGTGAGGATGAACTTGGTCAGGTTTGTGCATGAGGGTGGACCATGGAATTGGCAGAAGGGTTTAGAGATGATGGTGTGAGTGGGGATGTTTGTGAATAGTGGTCTGTGGTTTTTTTATTCAGTGGAAGGTGATCGGATATTGGATGGCTTCTTGATGAAGATGATGAAAAAAATTGTGACTTACTTAATGGCGAATCTACTTTAAAACTACAGGGTTCAGTTGACCGCCCTCAAAAATTTATTTGTTAATAGCACTTTGCGTTATATTAGTGAAAGTACTGAAATTGTGATTTGCTATACAGGTTTAATCTTACATTGCATCCAAACTTTTTCCCTCTCTCAAATTTTGACCCCTCTTAAGTTGATGGCCAGATTCGCCCCTGGATGAACTTGGTATGTGGTTAGAGATATATGGCAGTGAATAGGAAAATAGAACCAAAAAAAAGGGAAAACAAAAATAGAAGAAAATGGTCGTGAACAGAAAAGAATGAACAGAAAAGGAATCCTTGTATTTGTTTAGAAGACTTGTACAAGGAAGGTAAGGAGGCAAGGAAATTAAAAAAAGGAAAGAAATCAAGCGAAATTTGCAAGTTTTTTTTTGTCTAAGAGATTTCAGTATCAATATTTTATACCGAATTGTCTAATCAAGAATTTTTTCACTATATATTACAAGAAAACAAAAGGGAAAAAACTCACACAAATCAGAAATTAAATAAATAATAAAACTTAATTGTTACCTCCTCGGCAATAGCACCAAAAACTTGATCGACACTTTCTAAGAACTAGAAAAGTGCGAATTTTGTAATTATAACTACAAGAGCACAGATCCTGTAATATGCAGGTCGAACACAGGGAGGAATTTTAAATTTTATTATTTATATATTTCTTGGGCATGTGAGACAAAACTTGGAGTTAGGTTGAAAAACAATAAAAACTGAACTGTAATTTGATTCAGAACAAATCTAATTGAACTGACAATCAAATCATAATTTTCAATTAAAAAGAAAATAAAACTATGAAAGATCTGGATCTAATCAAATCCAATTTAACCTAGGAAGGCAATTAAAAAAACGAATTAAAATTGTAGAAATTAAACAACAAACAGAAAATAAAATTAGGATTACCGCTGAATCTAATCAAACGGTCAATCAATAATGAAAATAAGTGCAGAATACAAACAGTGCTCTACCAAATCTAATTGTGTAGACAAAACTTGTTGTTAAGAAATTAAAATGTTAGAAAAAGAGAAAAGAAGACTAAACTAGATTAATGGCAGAAAAATTACAGCAGAAAAGTATCGATTTTACAATGGGTATACATGTGTATTTATAGCAGAGTTGCAAAACCCTAATCAAATAAATGAATATATGGGCCTTTTTTCATCAAAGATTATGCTAGGATCCTCCTCTTATCCTTGTTTGACATGTGTCCAGTTGATTGATTTCCTGAGATCTTTTCTACCAATCTACCTCCAAGGTGACCAATGTGAACACAACTAGTCTCCAATGACACAGCTTCCTATGCAATCTTCATGTATATGGAATCAATTCTTCACTTTTAAGTTTGTATAAGACTTAAACAACTCATCTGCAAAAACAACAAAGTAATACCCAATGTAATATTTATTTATATACAAAAGATAAGATATAAGAGCATAAAACAAACACATTTCTATGTTAATCAAATACCCAACAGTTATCTTTTACTCGTCCTCGAGTAAAACAAAAATTAAACACTAACTAGATAGGTCACACTTTCGTAGGAAACATGATTGCATTGAGCATATGCAACGACACCAAAAACTTGTTTAGCGCTTTCTGAAGAAAAGAAAGGCGCGAATTATGTGATAATAACTGTAAACGCACAGATAGTGTAATATGCAGGTCGAATCACATGGAGGAATTTTAAATTTTATTATTTATATATTTCTTGGGCGAGTTAGACAGAACTTGGAGGTTTATTTTGAAAACTAAAAAAAATATTTAAACCGCATGTAACAACCCGAAATTTCTGAACCAATTTAAACTTTTTATTTAAGCTATTTTAATGTATTTTGAATATTTAAATGGTTTATTTTAAATAACAACGATTTAAAATTTATTTAAATCAAAGTTAGAAAATATTTATTTATTTTAATTATAAAAAGAGTTTGAAATGGCGTGGTAGTTTGAAAATTCGATTTTAAATTTCAAATGTGTGCAGAATTCAAAGTAAATCGGATTTCAGTAAAACTAGAAACATTTGAACCTGTTTAATTATATATTTCTAACAAATGTGAAAAATTGAGATTTCATAATACAAATTAAAAGTTATGGTCAGTTTAAAATTGAAAATAATCGTTATGGAATATATATATTTTAATATAATATATAGCTCTTAAAAATAGCCATTTTGCAAAGCGACCTCCGCTTTTGACGAAACCACTTTTGTTGGATCCAGATTGTCAAATTATTGCTAGGTTTAAATTTTCATAATTTTTGGAACTAATATGTGAGCGTAGTGAATTTAATTGTATTTGGTGATTTCAGTTTGAATTTAATCAACTGGAAAAAAATGGTCATTTTTCAAATGGTCTTCGAATAAGACGAAATTAGTTTTGCTAGGACCGTATCATCAAAACATAGCTAGATTTATTTTTTGGTAATTTTTGAAGTTAACATGTGGCCTCGATAAATTAAAATGTATGTCTAAATTCAATATATATTGATTTATATTTTAATTTTGATAAAAACTGATTAAAATAATAGAATTGGCTTACAAAACATATTCTGTTGTGTCCATAATGGGGGTATTTAGCTAGGGGTGATAGTCGTTGGGTTTGATTTGGAGTTCGAATGCAAAAACCCAAATTTATGAAATAAATATATTATAAATATATAAATATATATATATATATATATATATATATAACTACGGTCTAAACCCTCATTCTTCATTCATCGTGGTTAATTCCTATACACATCCGACATTCATAGAACCAACAAATAAAATTCTCCGATCTTCCCCCCTTAAATCTCCAAATCCGTTCATTATAATCGAAATCGTATAGCAGCAAAAATGTTAAGCTCAAAGGGTTATACGTTTTGAACGGTTCTGATGGGTTCTAGAAGATTGTGGTGACTGGATCTGGACCTCAAAGGCACCGCGATTGGTGGAGTTTTTCGATGCCATACGGCGTGCGAATAGGCCAGGATCGCTGGCGTTGGGGGAGGGGGTTGGCCGTGGCCAGTGTTGGTCGTGGATGGGGTGCTGACACCTTTGGAAGCGAGCATGGTGAGCTAGGGTTAAGGGAACATGGGTTTGGGTAGTTCGCTAACTCACAAGGAAGAAGGTGTAAATGCAATTAATGATTAATTAATTATATAATTATTTCAATTTTTGTTATTAAGGTGCATAATGTTGTAATTCTTTTATATGAGACTGCAATTGTATGATTTTAGTCGTGTTGCGATCATGACAACGAACGCTACAATATGGAACTTAACAGAACGGAAACGGAGCTACTTGGAATTTTTGATAAAATTAAATGACCAATTTAATTTTATTAAAAATAAAATCATCGCTTAAACAATGACAGAGTGGAAACCAATGTGATAACTCTTTCTCACTAAATTATATTTTATCATGTTATTATATAAATGTATAAAAATATACAGAATTTCCAATGTAGATTTTTATCAGTTTTAATCATTATAAATTGTATACGGTGCCTGTTAGCTCACCTCCTTCGTCAACAGACCATGGATGATTTAATTGATTATATTATGTTTTGATTGTGATGATTAACATATTAAAAATAATGTTAACATTAATGTGGTAATTGAAACTAAATTATAAATATTTATTTATAATTTAAATAGTTAAAATTGGTAAGTCAGAAAAAAAATTAAAATCGAAATAGAACTGGTTAATTTAATTAACCAGTGATTATATTGAATAGGCTGTTGTTGTTTGAAAGCCCCACACGGGTCTGGGGATGGTAATTTATTCACATCTCCCCTGAATTTAATTATATGTCAATCGTTGGGCTGACAAACTGTGATGAGCATTATTTATTTAATTTAATGCTTATACGGTTGTAGAATGCACTCTGGATGATGTGTGGATATTTAATGATTATTTATCATTATTGAGAATACATGCGATGTATGGAAATCCATATAAATATATTTATATAGTAACTAATTGAGTCTGATTTCAATTCAGAAATAACGAATAATTTTAAAATAATATATGGTGTAGTTTTTAAATATTATTCAATATAGTTTTAAATTAATTTTTTGTATGGTTTTAAAATAATATTCAATGAACAATCAAGATATAATTTTGATGTCCGATTTTGGATGGGCACGAAAATATTGAAATATTCAGAACTGAAATGAATATGAAGCCGAGTTAAGTAGTTGAATGCCATTTTTAACCTGAACAGTTTTATCGATTGATTTTATTTATTTTATAAACAATATCGAAAAGAATTGAGTTTAAATTTTTATATTTTGAAAATATTATCGTTTTAATATTATAATGATATGGAATATTCAATTTTGATTTAAAACTGAAATGGAAGTTGGAATCGTTTTAAAACAAATTTATAAACGATTTATAAATTACGATCTAAATTGAAGTTGACGATATATATATATATATATATATATATATATATATATATAGTGGCTTGAATAGAATGCGCCGCATAGCGACCGTTAGCGAATTTCGACCATTAACTTCAAATTGATGTAACGGGAGATCCGACCGTCGAATTCTCCTAAAACTAGAATCGTCAGGTTCGTATCGAAAAGAGCTTTCCAAGAAATATCATAGATTTAAATTTGAATGGTTGGATTTCAAATTATGTCCAAATTTTTTTTGGAAAATGTCGTTATGGATGTAGTTCGGTGGCCGATATTGGAAACCTATTGTAAAGGCCTTAATAAAATTATTAAAAATATGGAAAACTGATGTAAAATCATAATTAATGATTTGGAAAGATTTTGGATGAAAAATTCCATATTTGAAAAGATAAAAAAATATTTATGTCAAAATGAACTATTTATTAACTAGAATAATAGTCCAATGTTTTAAAAAAAAAATTGGACTTGAAAATGGGTTTTGATATAACCAGAATTTTCCAACGTATGAATCAGAATGGAAATAATCTTCAAAATATTTCGATTTTGGATTCCATGACTATACAGATATTGTTGAGGAATTTGGAAGATATAAATATCGTTATTCCCAATACGATATTTGTTGGTTTCAGAATTTGATATTAAATATAAGCCGATAAAATTTCTATTCAGTGCCTTGTATTTAATATTAATTGAATTTTGGGCTTGCCGTGAATGGTGTCTTTATTAACACTGTTCTTAAACCCAGTTGAGAAAAGAATAGATCTTTTAACCAAGATTTAATAAAGTTTTCTAATTAATTAATATAATTGGAATTAAATGGTAGTTGATTACGGGTTCATTATGAACGGTGTTTTAAATGACATTAGTTCTTAAACCCGATTAACAATGAAGATCTGATTTGGAATTTATAAATCTTTTATTAGGATTTGAATGGAAATTTTCCAATTTGGTAAATTAAATTGGAATTAAATGGAATTCGATTTGGTAATAATTGGGATGAGCTTCTGTGAAGGAAGACCATTACTGTATATGGAATTTAAAAATCTTGGCTTATGTTCCATTTATATTGTTGGTCTGATAATGAAATCTATATCGATTATATATTGACTTGTTTTCCCTGAAGATTCCATAGTTAATGAAAGAGTATCTGGGTTTATCGTGAACGGTGTTTTAAATGACACTAGTTATCTAACCCAATTAAGGACATGGTTTTTTTTCCTAAAGTTGAATAATCATTAAGTAATGATTTTTGAGATTAAAACCAAGATGGAGTATTAATGAATCTTTAATTAGATTGAAATGGGAATGGGGTAATTAAATTTACCAAATTTAAGAAATGTTTCGAGATGGAGTACAACCAGTTTTACACCAGGTGATAGTCTAATCTTTCATTAGATTTGAGTGTGAAATGTTAATTAAATTTACCGATAACACAGTGGGTGTTAGATATGGAATACTACCTGTTTTGCTCCATGGGATGAATAGGTTGGGATTGGGATTATTAAATAAATGATTACTTCGGTAAAGTTTGCTAATCTCGACTAGTTGGTAAACCTAAATTTGGTTTAGAAATGTGAAAAGATAAAATAAAATCTTTTGAAATGATATCCAGAGGAAGATTAAAGAATAAATTGAAAATAATTTATCATTGATAAAATTAATGGGAACCTTTCCCAAGAGATGTGATTATTTTAGTAAAACAATATTCTGGATTAGAATGAGGCGCATGATGTATTTTGATAGCAATTGATTATTGTTTATAGAATACGTGAGTTATTCGGAAAGACAGGGTTTATCCCATTTTGAATAACTGATACGGCGACTAAAAGTCAACGATGAAGATGGTGGTTGAAGACCGGAGATCTTCATATCGTTTGGATGATCATTGATGTCATGATTGGACTGTACACCCAAGACAAGGTAATTAGTGGTGATCATCCAGACATACTTGTAGATCGACAGGATATGCGAGGACCTCTCTCCTGTATTGGACATATAGGGTGAGGAATAAGGTACCTCCGGTTTCATTCAGACCCAGAACGGACTTGCAAACGAATGATGTGTCTGACATTGTGTTCCTTTATACCATATTCATTGATCTCTATTAAATATATATCTGTTTGGTGGCGGAGAATTTATTCCCTTGCTTAATACCCTTCTCTGAGACGTACAAGCTTACAGGTTACATATTGGTGGAAATCAGTGGTACGATATGGATTGTCAATGTGGCATGCTAAGATGCAAATGATCAGGCTTATGATGAAAAGCAAAGTCTTGTTGTTGATGATCAAATCACGACTTTAAGTAGTATAGCTTTGCGTATAGCATTAATTCGCAAGCCTCACACCTAGGTATGAGTTAAAAACGGGACAAGGGACGCAGTAAGTGCACGATGTTTCTTTCTAGCTAGAAGTGGTGTCCCGGTATGGAGCCCAGAAATTTTTACTTATGTGGATGATGGAATGCGAGGCACCTCCGATATTGAGTACCTAGTGGCTCAGAGATAGGTTCGATAGGACAGGGAAACGTGTGTTCGGTAATAACTAATCCTCAAAAGTAAGAGAGGACAGGCACTGCAGGATCCAGGGGCTCGCCAGCGTCCGAGCCCTGCGTCATCTTGCTAGAGGTGATCCGAATCGATAAGGAGTAGATCCCTTGCCTTGACTCGTGATGGCAATCCAATTTCCAATACGCCACTTTTCGGTTATAGTTGTAGAGTTAGTATGGCGACATGATATATGGTACCCATGTCATTTATGATTGATACATTTATATTTGAAACTATTTCAACAATATGCACTTATAGTAATATCAAGATGATTTATTTTAAACGTACCAAGCATGTTTGGTTATTATAAGGGAAAACTCTATCTTCCGACTTGTATAGCATTGTGTGATGGGACCTGAGTCTTATAATAGCTTCATTTTTCTAAAAGCATTGCGTTTTTTTATGTTAAACTTGGATTTATGTGGAGTAAACCCGTTCCATGTTATATGGCGTAGTCCCGAGATTTCCCAACTTTTAAATTAAAGATTTAATAACTGCTTTAGTTCTTACACCAGTCCCATGACTGACTCAGAGTTTACTGTTTTAACCCAAACTCTAGGTGCCCCTATATTCCATACGGGCAGCTAGCAGTTTTGGTATTTGCAGATATTTCTTTTCACAGGATCCTGGATTACAGTTGGCGCTATATTCGGAAAGCTTTGTATCCGTATATCTCTTTCAGTTGTGTCAGTTGTCATTTTCCACTACACATTATATTTATGTATATATTTTCCGCTGTTTTGTAATTTAAATCTCTAATATTTTTCTATTGTATATTATTCATACTTTGATATATTCTAATACACTGATGTAATTGTTTTAATAGCAATGAAATGTTATGTTGTTTGTGTTCTGATGTGTCGTGTTCTAAACTCAATCCGGTCTTTCCCGTAAGGGGAAGTTTGGGTCATTTCATCGTGGTATCAGAGCTTTGGTTTACGTAGCACGAGAACAAGACACATTAGAACCAATCGAAAGAATTCGTCAGAGATAGAATTAGTAATATCCTATAAGAATGACTCTAGAGATAGGGCTAGTAATGCCCTAGAATGAGTTGGAAGAATATTATTTATAAAAGCAAATTTAATTTTGAAATTCTATATCTATTATTCATTTTTGAATATTTTATTGATTTTGGACTATCGGGTATAAGAAGATTTTGCATATACGCCTTGCAAACGTATATTCGAAGCTACAAATATACTGAGTAGATATAGATTACACTAGTCGCCCAGGGATGATTCTGATGATCGTCCGGACATCATCAGAATTTATGTTTGAGTTCGAAAGTGGGATATCTATATATTTCTAATTGACTGGTGTGAGAACCAAAACTTAGTTAGAATTTATTGTTTGTGATTTGGCACTAAAAATATGATTTTTGAGTATATATAGAACTTATATGTTTGAAAAGCTAATCAACTAATTGATTGCTGGTTGTGATGTGTGATTATTAGTTCAATTAAATAAAAATATTGGAATAATTAAACCAATATGAGAATGAAAGGTAAATTTAGCCAAATCGAATCAAATATTGAACTGAATTGAAAATTGATTGCAATTGCATATATGTTCATGTATATATGGGTAAACAGGTCATAGCATGGAAGCTAAGAAGAGGAATAAAATTATATGCCCGACAAATAGGTACATGTTTACTATATTTATTGGGATTGATGATTTTATGAGCCGATTGGCAAGCCGCTTGGCTTTTTCTTTTTCTTTTTGGTTGATGAGGGTCCTGTCAGGCAAGTTGCGGTTTTACCAATTAGGCCGTACAAAAGAGGTTATGGCGAAAATTTTCGAAAATTTAGGGTGTTAGCCAAATTTTTGAGAAATTGGAAAATTTTTACAAACTGAAAAGTTGAAGAATGAAAGCCATAATGAAAGTTGAGTTGGTTAGTTAAACAACTTTCAGCTCTGTTCCTTTTAGAGGAAGAAAAGATTTTAAGTAGGGGAGATTGTAACAACCTGGAATTTCTAAACCAATTAAAAAAAATTATTTTAGCTATTTTAATGTATTTTGAATATTTAAAATGGTTTATTTTAAATAATAATGATTTAAAATTTATTTAAATCGACGTTAGAAAATATATATTTATTTTAATTATAAAAGGAGATTGAAATGGCGCGGTAGTTTGAAAATTCGATTTAAATTTCAAATGAATGTACAGAATTCAAAATAAATCGAATTTCAGTAAACCCAGAAATATTTGAATCTGTTTAATGATATCTTTCTAACAAATGCGAAAAATTGAGATTTCACAATATAAATTGAAAGTTATTGCCAGTTTAAAATTAAAAATAGTCGCTATGGAATTTATATATATTTTAATATAATATATAGGCCTTAAAAATAGCCATTTTGCAAACGACCTCCTTTTTTGATGAAACCACTTTCATTGGATTTACTGCTATGTTTAGATTTTCATAATATTTGGAATTAATATTGAGCATGGTGAATTTAAATGTGTTGGTGATTTCAATTTGAAATTAGTCGACTGAAAAATGGCCATTTTTCAAACGGTCTCCAAATTCGACAAAATTAGTTTTTTTAGGACCATATCGTCAAAACATAGCTAAATTTATTTTTCAGTAATTTTCGGAGTTAGTAAATGGCCCCGATAAATTAAAATATACATTTAAATTCAATATATATTGATTGATATTTTAATTTTGATAAAAAACTGATTAAAATAGGAGAATTAGCTTACAAATTGTATTCCATTGTGTCTGGAATGGGAGTATTTAACTACGGGAGACAGTCGTTGGATTTGATTTGGAGTTCAAATGCAAAAACCCTAATTTACGAATTAAATATATTATAAAAATATGTGTATATATATATAATTATGGTCAAAACCCTCATTCTTCATTCATCGTGGTCAACTCCCATACATAACCGACATTCATAGAACCAACGAATAAAATTCTCTGATCTTTCCCCCTTCAATCTCCAAATTCTTTCATTATAATCAAAATCTTATGGCTGCAAAAATGTTAAGCTCAATGGGTTATACGTTTTAAGCGGTTCTGATGGGTTCTAGAGATTGTACCGACCAAATTTGGGCCTCAAAGGCACCGCGATTGGCAGAGTTTTTGAGGCCATACGGTGTGCGAGTGGGCTAGGATCACTGGCATTAGGGAAGGGTAGTCGGCTGCGTCTGCCGCCGATCGTGAATGGGGTGTCGGCGCCTTAGGAAGCGAGCGTGACGAGCTAGGGTTAGGGGAACATGGGTTTGGTAGTTCGCTAATTCACCGAGAAGAAGATGTAAATGTAATTAATGATTAATTAATTATATAATTGTTTCAATTTTTGTAATTAAGGTATATAATGCTGTAACTCTTTCAAATGAGATCGGAATTGAGTGATTTCAGTCACGTTGCGATCGTGACAATGAACGCTACAACGTGGAAATGACCAAAAAGGAAACGGAGCTACTTGGAATTTTTGATAAAATTAAACGACCAATTTAATTTTATTAAAAATAAAATCACCCCTTAAAGAATGACGGAGTGGAAACCAATGTGAGAACTCTTTCTCACTAAATTATATTTTATCATGTTATTGTATTCATGTATAAAAATATATAGAATTGTCAGTGTAGATTTTTATTAGAATCATTATAAATTGTATACGGTTCCTCTTAGCTCACCTCCCTCGTTCACAGACCATGGACGGTTTAATTGACTTTATTGTGTTTTTATTGTGTTGTTGTGATGATTAACATATTAAAAATAATGTTAATATTAATGCGATAATTAAAATTAAATTACAAATATTTATTTATAACTTAAATAGTAAAAATCGGTATATTAGAAAAATAATTCAAATCGAATTAGAACTGGTTAAATTAATTTACCAGTGATTATTTTGAATAGACTGTTGTTGTTTGAAAACCCTACATGGGTCTGGTATGGTAATTTATTCACATCTCCCCTGAATTTAATTATATGTCAGTCAATGGGTTGACAAACTATGATGAGCGTTATTTATTTATTTTAACACTTATAAAGTGGTTGCATGTACTCTGGATGATGTATGAATGTTTAATGATTATTCATCATTATTCTGAATACATGCGATGTATGGAAATCCATATAAATATATTTATATGGTAATTGATTGAGTCTAATTCCAATTCAGAAGTAACGAATAGTTTTAAAATAACATATAGTATAGATTTCAAAAATTATTCAGTATATTTTTAAATTATTTTGTATAGTTTTAAAATAATATTCAGTGAAGAATCAAGATATGATTTTGATGTCCGATTTTGGATGGGTACGAAAATATTAAAATATTCAGAACTGAAATGAATATGAAGTCGAGTTCAGTAGTTAAACGCCATTTTTAACCTAAATGGGTTTATTTTTCGATTTTTTTATTTTGTAAATAGTATCGGAAAATATTGATTTCAAAATCTGATATTTTGAAAATATTATCATTTTAATATTATAATGATATGGTATATTCAATTTTGATTTAAAATTGAAATGGATGTTGGAATTGTTTTTAAAACGAATTTATAAACGATTTATAAATACGATTTAAATAGAAATCAGCGATATATATATATATATATATATATATTTGTGTGTGTATATATATAATTGCATGAGTAGAACGCGTCGCGCAGCTACCGTTCGTGAATTTCGACCATTAACTTCAAACTGATGTAATGGGAGATCCGACCATTGGATTCTCCTAAAACTAGAAACGTTGGGTTTGTATCTAAAAGAGCTTTCCAAAGAATATAAGAGATTTAAATTTGAATGGATGCTTTTCAAATTATGTCCAAATCAATTTTGGAAAATATCGTTATGCACGCAGTTCAGTGGCCGATATTGGAAACCAACTGTAAATGCCTTAATAAAATTATTAAAAATATGGAAAAATTATGTAAAACCATAGTTAATGATTTGAAAAGATTTTGGGTGAAAATTCTATATGTGAAAAGATAAAAAATATGTTTTTATCGAAATGAACTTTTTATTAACTAGAATGATAATCCAATATTTTTAAATAAATAAGTTGGATTTGAAAATAGGTTTTGATATAACCAGAATTTTCCAGCAAATGAATCGGAAAGGATTGGAATAGAAATAATCTTCAGAATATTTTGATATTGGATTCCGTGATTATACTAATATTGTTGAGGAATTTGGAAGATATAAATATCGTTATTCTCAATATGATATTTGTTGGTTTCAGAATTTGATATTGAATATAAGCCGATAAAATTTCTATTCAGAGCCTTGTATTTAGTATCAAATTGGATTTTCGGTTTGTCATGAATGGTGCCTTTATTAACACTGTTCTTAAACCAAGTTGAGAAAAGAATAAATCTTTTAACCAATATTTAATAAAATTTTCCAATTAATTAATATAATTGGAATTAAATGGTAGTTGATTATGGGTTCATTGTGAACGGTGTTTTAAATGACATTAGTTCTTAAACACGATTAACAATGAAGATATGATTTGGAATTTATAAATCTTTTATTAGGATTTAAATGGAAATTCTCCAATTTAATAAATTAAATTGGCATTGAATGGAATTCGGTTTGGTAATAATCGAGATGTGCTTCTGTGAAGGAATACCGTTACTACATATGTAATTTAAAAGGCTTGGCCGTTATTCCATTTATATTATTAGTTTGATACGGAAATTTATATAGGTTATATATTGACCTGTTTTCCCTGAAGATTCCATAGTTAATGGAAGAGGATTTGGGTTTATCGTGAACGGTGTTTTAAGTGACATTGGTTATTTCACCCTGTTAAAGATAGGATTTATTTTCCTAAAGTTGAATAATCATGGAGTAATGATTTTTGAGATTAAAACCAAGATGGAGTTTTAATGAATCTTTAATTAGATTGAAATGGGAATGGGGTAATTAAATTTACAAAATTTAAGAAATGTTTCGAGATGGAGTACCATCAGTTTTAGTCCAGGCAATAGTTAAATCATTAATAAGATTTGAGCGTGAGATGGTAATTAAATTTACCGATAGCACTGTGGGTGTTAGATATGGAGTACTACTAATTTTGCTCCATGGGATGAATAGGTTGGGGTAGGGATTATTAAATAAATGATTACTTTGGTAAAGTTCGCTAATCCCGACTAGTTGATAAACCTTATTTGGTTTAGAATTATGAAAATATAAAATAAAATCTTTTGAAATGATATCAGAAGGAAGAGTAAAGAATAATTTGAAAAGAATTTATTTTTGAAAAAATTAATGGGAACCTTTCCCTAAAGACGTGAGTATTTGAATAAAACAATACTCTGAATTGGAATAAGACATATGATGTTTTTATAGCACTTGATGATTGATTATAGAATACGCGAGTTATTCAGAAATATGAGGTTTATCCCTTTTTGAATAACTGACACGGCAACTAAAAGTCGATGATGAAGATGGTGGTTGGAGACCAGAGATCTTTACATCATTTGGGTGATTACTGATGTCTTGATTGGGTTATGCACCTACAACATGGAAATAAGTGGTGATTGTCCAGACGTACTTGGAGATCGAACGGATATGCAAGGACCTCTCTCCTGTATTGAACACATGGGATGAGGAATAAGGTGCCTCCAGTTTCGTTTAAACCTAGAACGGACTTGCAAATGGATGGTGTGTCTGACATTGTATTCCTTTATACTGTATTTGTTAATCTCTATTAAATATATATCTGTTTGGTGGCGGAGAATTTATGTGACACCCCACGTTCGTTAATGTCACCCACTAATGGAATGCATTAAGTTTCGTGAAGCGTTATAGGTAAACATAATAGAAACATTACAAGAAAGATATAAAATAGCAGCGGTATTAAAAACTTTTATTAATCATAAAGCACGATTACACCATATGTCTGAAAATACATTAGCTCAATACATCATTAAAACTTATGTCTTGTACTTTAAATATCAGAGTACAATAACAAAGAAAGCATAATCCCCAAATCATAAGCCATAGTAGCAAAGATAGAAGTTTGACCAATACATATAGAAGCTCGAAGCAAGACGATAGCAAAATCCTGACTAAGCCTAAGAATTCCCTCCCTTGAGAACCTAGTGGGGAGAAACGAAAGAAATAAAGAGAAACAAAAAGGGTTAGACATAAAGTCTACTCTAGTTACTTTTACCCAGTAAATAAATAAAAGTAACATGATAGGCATATAAAGTGGATAAGAGAGATCACTACATAAATGGCAGGTGTGACAAGATAGAAAGGATTAGGTGTATGTACCTCAAAATAAATAAAAGTAACATGATAGACATACAAAGTGGATAAGAGAGATCACTACATAAATGGAAGGTGTGACAAGGTAGACAGGATTAGGTGTATGTGCCTCACTAATGATTACTCTGCACTATTACTAGCATAACTAAAATGAGATGATCCCTTCCACTCTAAATTGGTAGACCTAGGGCATACGTCCGAGTGTACCCTAACCACTACCCTAATCAATCAGCTCCCTACCCTGTAGATATCATGTGTTGGCCCCACAGTAGGAGGTTTCACTTCCTAAAGTGGCAACCATTAAGGTGTGCACAACAATACCTACTGGTGTCACAGACGTCTTATCCCCTTCTTCCCGGCTCATGCACGCACATGGCCCAGTCGATTTGTGCCGCCCACACCATCCGTCTCGTTTGGATCTCTTATAATCAATCAATAAGCATGCCTCCTCCGCCTAATACGAAGTTCTTTATTTGTTACCAACTCCGGGTTACTGACTGAAATGGGTCCCACACAATATGATACAAGCTCTCCCATTTGTCTTATATCCCCTCTAGATTTTTCACTGACTACGTATACCCTTAGTTGTCTTTAGTTACGTAGCCCTATATCAGTTATGCTTATCCTAAAAGGGTGTCTTTAATTACATAACTCCAATCTTTCAACCGGTTATGCTTACCTATAGGTGTCTTTAATACATAACCCCCAATCTTCCAACTGGTTATGCTTACCTATAGTGTCTTTAATACATAACCCTATCATTTCTGCAAGTTATGTTAACCCTAAAAGGTGTCTTTAATTACATAACTTTATTATTTCCACTAATTATGTATACCACTAGGTGTCTTTAATTACATAACCTTATCAGGTTAAGTTTGTGGGCCTATATATACTAATATTACACACCTACCCAAGATTTACTTAACGCTCCCACTGATCCAAGCATGTTTGTTTAATGGTTAAGTTTGTGGCCTATATATACTAATACTACCCACTTACCCAAGATTTACTTAACCCTCCCATTGATCCAAGCATCTTTATATAGCAGTTAAGTTTGTGGGCCTATATATACTAATATTACCCACCTACCCAAGATTTACTTAACCCTCCCACTGATCCATTCAATTTTACTTAACCCTGACTTCAGTTCATATTCAAATTATGCCAATATTAACACTTTTTCCCCCATTCCTTAACTAGCGCCCTCACAAAATCGGCAGTATGCCTAGGCTAGACAACAATCTAGTCATAAACGATAATAGGGAAAAAAACAGGAATGTAACAAAAGTGATCATCTTGGTGTAAACATAAACTTAGCTTGATAGTGTGAACATACATACTGGCATGGGCATGTAATTATCATCATAACAAGATGAACATAAAACTAGTGAACATAACATGATGTCTCAATAAGCATAGCAAGATATAAATCAGCAGTTTAGATGTCCAATTTGTTTAGATCTAACATGATAACACATGGTGACAGATTAGATCACATTATTCAGATCTAGAGGTTAAAATAGATCTAACATGATAACACAAGGTGATAAATTAGATCACATAAAATAGATCTAACATGATAATGCAAGGTGATAAATTAGATCACATAAAATAGATCTAACATGATAACACAAGGTGATAATCTAGATCTGACTAATAGTTTCAATGTCCACATAAATTAGATCTACTAGTTTAGAAATAGATCTACACAAATTCACATTATAGCATACCATAGAAGTTACAATTTAGATAAAGATTTAGGTCCAATCCTAACCAATTCAAGGTGGCATATGTTCATGATTTACATAAATGATTAGATCTATCCAATGACATAACTATTCAAATTAACAGATTTATATTAACCACAATATAGTTAGAAACCAAGATCCACAATAATGACATAGTAGAATAATACAATTGAATTGGATTTAAAGAAATAGATCTATCACGAAATAGCAGAATAATCACAACTGAATTAGATCTAAAGAAATAGATCTATCATGACATAGCAGAATAATCACAACTGAATTGGATCTAAAGAAATAGCTCTATCTTGTCATAGTACCAGATATGATAGTAGCATAGATTCATGGTTTACACATATCTAAATCACAGTTTTCATAATTTACTTTTATTTATCTAAACCTAAAAGCAACCAGAACTCACAACATTAGGTTTAGAGAATAGAGAGAATGGATCTTGAAATTCTTGATTTGATTTGCAAAGTATGTTGTTGTAGAAAATGGTTCCGTCTCAGTTCGCACTCCAACAGCATATGTCTCCGGTAGTTTTCAATAAAGAAATAGGAGAATTGAGCACATATTTATAGCTGTAGAACCCTCTGAAACCGACTGCCACCTCAACCTTAGGGGTGTCGACACCCCTGTGGGTGGGTCGACCCTTAGGTCGACACTCCTTAAGGGGGGTCGACCCCTAGGTCGACACCCCTCTAGGGGGTCGACCACCTAGAGCAAGAATTTTGTGGCTCTGATGAATTTTTCAAATTAAATCTTTCTAGGTAAAATTCTGACCCATCACTGACTCACCTCTGACTCATGTGTATATATATAATTCTTCTACGCATATACAAACTTAAAACCCTCATAACTTCCTCATATGGTGCCCATTTTAGACAAACCAAATGTCTGTCTTGACCAGAATATCGAGACGGACAAAATAGTTCTGCATCCTCTAATTCTGAATATTAAATTAATTATTATTTAATTTATCCCCCTTTAGTGTCGTTAAAAATTTGGGGTGTTACAATTTTTTCTCTTGCTTAACACCCTTCTCTGAGACGTACGAGCTTAGAGGTTATATATTGGTGGAAATCAGTGGTACAACATGGATTGTCAACGTGGCATGCTAAGATGCAAATGATCAAGGCTTTTGTTGAAAAGCAAAGTCTTGTGGTTGATGATCAAAGCACGGATTTAAGTAGCATAGCTTGTGTATAGCGTTAATTCACAAGCCTCACACTTCGGTATGAGTTAAAAATGGGATAAGTGACGCAGTGAATGCACGACGTTTCTTTCTAGCTAGAAGTGGTATCACGGTATGGAGCCCAGTTATTTTTACTTATATGGATGATGGAATGCGAGGCACCTCGGATATTGAGTCCCTAGTGGCTCAGAGATAGGTCTGATAGGACCGGGAAACGTGTGTTCAGGAATAACTAATCCTCAAAAGTAAGAGAGGACTAGCACTACAAGATCCAGGGGCTTGCCAGTGTCCGAGCCCTGCATCATCTTGCTAGGGGTGATCCGAATCGGTAAGGAGTACATCCCTTGCCTTGACTCATGATGGAAATCCAATTTCCAGTATGCCACTTTTCGGTTTTAGTCGTAGAACTAGTATGGTGACATGATATATGGTACCCATGTCGTCTATGATTGATACATTTATATTTGAAACTATTTCGACATTATGCACTTATAGCAATATCACAATGATCTGTTTTAAACAAACCAAGCATGTTTGGCTATTATAAGGGAAAACTTTATTCTTGGGCTTGTGTTGCATTGTGTGATGGGACCTGATTCTTATAATATCTTCATTTTCCTAAAAAGCATTGCATTGTTTTATGTTAAACTTGGAATTATGTGGAGTAAAACCGTTCCGTATTATACGGCATGATCCCATGATTTCCCAACTTTTAAATTAAAGATTTAATAACTATTTTAGTTCTCACACCAGTCCCATGACTTACTCGGAGTTTAATGTTTTAACCCAAACTCTGTGTTCCCATGTTTTCCACACGGGTAGCTAGTAGTTTTGGTATTTCCAGATATTTCTTTTCACAGGACCCTAGATTACAGCTGGAGCTATATTCGGAAAGCTTTGTATTCGTATATCTCTTTTAGTTGTGTCAGTTGTCATTTTCCGCTGCATATTATATTTATGTATATATTTTCCGTTGTTTTGTAAATTAAATTTCTGTCATTTTCTATTGTATATTGTTCATACTTTGATATATTCTTGTACTCTGATGTAATAGTTGTAATAGCAATGAAATGTTCTGTTGTTTGTGTTTTGATGCGTCATGTTCTTAACTCAATCCGGGCTTTCCCGCAAGGGGAAGTTTGGGTCATTTCACTGCAATTAAAACTATTGTTGAATTGAATCAGATCTGAATCTAATCAAATCTATATTCAATTCATTATGACCTAGGAAAGCAATAAAAGAAACAAAAATTAAAATTATAGAAATTAAATAACAAACAAGAAATAAAATTAGGATTATCACTGAATCTAATCAAACAGTCAATCACTAATGAAAATAAGTGCAAAAGACAAATAGTGATTTACCAAATCTAATTGTATAGACAACACTAATTGCTAAGAAAAAAAATTGTAGAAAAGATAAAAGAAGACTAAACTAGATTAATGGCAGAAAATTTACATCAAAAAAGTATCTATTTTACAATGGGTATACATGTGTATTTATAGCAGAACTACAAAACCCTAATCATATAAATGAATATATGGGCCTTTTTTCATCAAAGATTATGCTATGATCCTCCTCTTATCCTTGTTTTACATGTGTCCAGTTGATTGATTTAATAAGATCTTTTCTACCAATCTACTTCCAAGGTAACCAATGTGAACACAACTAGCCTCTAATGATAGCTTCTTATGCAATCTTCATGTATATGGAATTAATTCTTCACTTTTAAGGCTGTATAAGGTTTAATCAACTCATCTTCAAAAACAACAAAATAATACCCAATGTAATATTTATTTATGTACAAAAGATAAGATATAAGAGCATAAAATAAACACATTTCTATGTTAATCACTCACACTTGATAAATGTTCTCGTAGATTTCTTTGGGTAATTTCAAGAATTTGGGTGATACGAGTTTTCATATTGTCTGCAATATTTTTTTTAAAGGTAATAAGCTATATTTGGCTTTTTGGTTTTAGTCTCTTAGTTTTGTATTTCGATTCTTGATCTCTATGCTTTCGTGATGTGGTAATCCTGTGTGATCTCTAATTCTTTTCTCTTAGGTACTAAATTGATTTTAGTGTTTCATAATTCACATTACTCATAAATTTGCTATGATCTCTACACCCATTTTTGAATGTCTACATTAATGGTTAATTGAGTTCGGAACTGATTTTCATTTCTATGACTCGATCAATTTTCTTGTCCTTCTTAGTGACCGACCATTAAGTGTAATGGGCATCTATCTTTATGGAGTGATCCTATAGGATGTTCTAGCTTTGCAACCATGACAAGCTTAATAAATCCTTGCCATGAATCAATTACTTATTCAGTAGATTATTACAGCTAAAGTCGTTTCACTATTAGACTTTGCAATTGGGTTTTTCCAACTTTTGATTGGAAAGGATACACTTCTTGTGGCTACATTTTGTGCTCGTTTTGTTATTTGGGGTAAACAAATATTCCAGTTTATTTTTCTAACATTAATGAACAAGATTTTTGAGGTCATATTGTGGTTGGTTTGACCTCATCCTTGTTGGTTATGTGCAAATCCAAAGAGAAGATAGGTAAGCTCAGTCTCCATCTTCTCCAAATTGTTTCCTATTCAATCCTTGTTACTTGCTAAACCAAATTCTTATAAAATATTGTGTATAGGTTGAAGATTAGTGAGTAATATTAGAGAAGCGATCTACATAGATTTTTTGCATCTCCTAGTTGATTCCAACAATCATAGGTGAGTTCTTGTAAACTCAGATCTATGATATCAAGCTATTGGGCTTAGCATGTGTGCCTTTGGCATTCCTATATTTTGTGTGTACATTTTGTTGATCGGTTTATTATATATGAACTTGCCGATTTGAGTGTCTTTGAATTCGTTTATATAAATTCAAAGTGTAAATCCTTGTAGTGAATTGGGTTGATGTATTTTGTGTTCTTGTGTTGTTTCGACGAGTTATAGAAACTTCATTTCCACTTAAACAATGATACAAGCCTTCACCAATTCATCCGAAATCGTCAAGCGTGCATTGCCTGGGGAAAATAGTGCCCAATTATAAATTCAGTCGAATGAATGGGAGAGGATCAGTCGACTGCAATACTTGGTTCAATCGATTGAATAACCGATTAGTCGACTGAACGGAGTTATTCAGTCGACTAAATCTAGTACATGCACAGAGTTTCCTAGTTCAGATGAATGAACCTCGTCATTCAGTCGACCGAACCTATTTTTTGCTGCTGACCAGTGGAGACTACGTTCAATAATTTAGGTTGTTATAACTTATCCCCGATCGAGTTTTGGGTCATTTGTTATTTTTCTATGACTTTTTAGTCGCTCCAATCCATTTTCAGCGGCATGGTTAGATAGACTTTTGATTCATTCGTAATGAACGAATTTATAATCCATATTCATGGGATTTGATTTATGTTATTAAAACATGAATTTTGAGATCGATTGTTATTACAATCGATATTCTATGAAATTTTCGACTTCAAACTATAAGGGGTTTTATATTATTAGTAGATATAAAATCTTTTACTAAAATGGTTTCTATTACTACTTCATTATACAAAGTTATTTTACCAATCATCTTTTAATCCACTAATATTTATTTGTATAAACCTTTCTCTCGTTCGTATGAGAAATCCAATTAAACGCCTTAGTAAAAACATGTACTATGAACCCTTGTGTTTTCTTCGATGGTTAATTCCTAGACCTGATAAAGTTATGTAATTAAAGACACCTAGTGGTATACATGACTGGTTGGAATAATAAAGTTATATAATGAAAGACACCTTTTAAGGTAAGCATAACTTGTAAAAATAGTACGGTTATGTAATTAAAGACACCTAGTGGTATACATAGCCGAATAAAACCTAGTGGGGATACAAGAAGAGGGGAGAGCTTGTATCATATTGTGTGGGATCCGTTTTATCTAGTAACTAGGAGTAGGTATCAAAACATGTACTCTGTACTAGGTCTGAAAAGGGGCACGCTTACTGGACTGATTTTAAGAGATCCAAACATGGAGGACGGTGTGGGCGGCGCAAACAGACCGGGCCATGTGCATGCATGAGTCGAGCAAAAAGGGATAAGACGACCGTGACACCTGTAGATTTTGGGTTGTGCACATCATCGAGGGGTTGCCACTTTAGGGCGTGATACATCCTACAGTGGGGCGGGCACGGAGTATCTACAGGGATTAGGGAGCCAATCGATTAGGCTAGTAGGTAGGGTACATTTCGACGTGTGCCTAAATCTACCAGCTTATGGTGGAAAGGGTTATCTCGTTATGGTCATACTAGTAATAGTCAGAGTAGTCATTAGAGAAGCGTATACACCTTATCCTGTCTAGCTTGTCACACCTTCCATTTATGTAGTGATATCTCTTATCCACTTTATATGCCTATCATGCTACTTTTACTTATTTACTTGCTAAAAGTAACTAGACCCGTCAGACTTTATGCCTTACCCTTTTGTTTCCTCTTCTTTCTTTCGTTCCCTCCCCCCTTCCCCAGGTTCTCAGGGAGGAAACACTCAGGCTTAGTCAGGACTCGGATATCATCTTATTAGAGCTGCTTTCGAAGTATGGCTCAAGTTCTTATCTCTATTATGGCTTTGTCTCTTTTATTTGGGGAATTATGTTTTCTTTTAAGTATTTATGTACTCTGATGGAAAACGACAGAAGTTATATTATTGTAATGGTTTTTGTGACTTACGATATTTTGGACTACGATGTACGATTTGTGTTTGAAATAAAAATTTGAATTTCCACTACTATCTTAATTATATTTGTCTTGTAATATTTTGTGTCTGTTTACCTATAATTCTTCACGAAACTTAATGCATTCCTTTTCTGAGTGACATTAACGGACGTGAGGTGTCACAACGGCACAATCGAAACTTACGACAAAATCCCCATGAAACCACCTAAAATTTGACATTCAATTCTAAACTACTCTCTAAACACAAATACATTCTCCAGATTGACCAAAACAAAATAGAATTTCGAAATTAGGTTTCGCCGTATAAATTTGGCGCAAAAATAATAACGTCGAACCCCTTCAAAATTATATCAGAATGATGCTTCGGGTTCTGCGACGTTAAGGAACTTATTGAGATTAGATTTGGACAAGTATTTGCTTTTATACATTATTTAAAAGATTTGGAGAATTCTGTTTATAACATTGTTCTGGAAGGTGTTGATCTTTTTCGAAAGGAAGAAGAGGCCTTGGGTTTTCTTTTATAATAGCTAAATGGAGACGGTTTTGTCTTTGAGTGTGAAAAGTGATAAGGGCTGAGGCGTTTATATTATTATATATTTTTTCCTTAGCCAATGTCGTTTTCACGAATGTTAGTTGTAGCCAGCTTTAGCACGTGTCTGATCCTGGATAAGTCATCATATAGGAGATTATGCGAAGATTTATTTTTGATTGAGAAATAAATAAAAAGATCCAACGTGAGGTTGAATGGATCTAAAAGGATTAGGATAAGTAATGTATAAGAATTGCTTCATATTTTATTACTTGGTTTAGCAGTTTTTAGTCAAAAAATTTTTACTGCTAATCTTGTGAGTCATATTTTCCAATTGTGAAAGGCTCCATCATGTCCTCCAAAATTTTTGACCACTACCAAGATAAGATTTGAAATCTACATGCACAAATTTGGTGAAAATTTTACACAAGATTTTCCAAGGATAGATTGATACAGTGCTCTAATTTTAGTATCATATTTTCCAAGGATAGATTGGTAGCAGATTTGAAACCGAAATCATATTTGATGAGATTCAGTAAGGATTTTGATTGTACGTTACCAGCATTTTGTTTTGATTTCTTTCAGAGCAACTCTAATTTTATTTAGCGTGCAGTCAACTTGTAACACCCCGTGTATTCTATAACAATGAGATTCATGAATTAAAGTATAATTAATTATAAATGATGAAATCAAGGGAAATGGGTTACGCCATTGCGTTCGTCTCGGAAAAATACGCGAAATAGAGTTCGAGTTTTCGAAAATCGGATACGGTATGAAGAAGATATGGACAAACGAAGTTAGGCAGAAAAACCGAAAACAGTCCAGAATACACTGGCGCACTTGTGAAGTGCGCTAGTACAAAAATACACTGGCGCACCTGCCAAGTGCGCCCGTACAAATCCAGCACCGAATTCTGGAGTGTTCTGAGGTGACGTGTCTTCTTTTGAGTGGCTAGATGATGTGTATTCGAGCTGTGCGATTCTGATGACTTCTGGACTGATCTGAAGGCTCTAAATCACCCTATTCACCTATAAAATTACACCTAGACCTAGCCTAAATCATACTATTTCATTTTAACCTCAGGCCGCCACCTTTAAACCTAGAGCTCTGAATTAAAAATACAAAGAATAAAATTATAGAAGATGGAGGACGATTCTTGAAGGCTACAACTAGAAGCTACAACAACTACGACGCTTTAGACAACGAATTTGGGACTAATTTATTTGGGATTTTTATTTGGATTATTTGCTTCATATTGTAAGTTCTATGTTACTTTTTAGGCAAAAACGCTAAAACAATATGGACATGCCATGAATTGAAACCGGATTTAGGAACTATTGTTAAGCCATTGTTTATATTGTTTATCTTTGAATTATAATTTGGGGATATTGCTATGGCAACGTTGCAAGTTAAACTTGTCATGATTTTGATGTTGTTATGAATCACTTGGCTTAATTGTTTGGCAAGTTGGACTAATACATGTCCATGGAATCACTATGTTTATTGAAATCTTTATGTTGATTAAACCATGCCTATGATGCTAATTAAACCATGGCTATGACTATTGATGGAATTATGCCTGTGATGTTAATATACCCATCATGATTAATGAAAAATTGGGTATTGCTAGGTTATGATGAAAAGTTGGAATTATTATGTTTATAATGTTAGATATGTTAAAAATGCTAAATTGGAATCATTATGTCTATAATGTTAATTGAGAATCATTATGTTAAAAACACTAAATTGGAATCATTATGTCTATAATGTTAGTTGAGAATCATTATGTTAAAAACGTTAATTGGAATCATTATGTCTATAATGTTAGTTGAGAATCATTATGTTAAAAATGCTAAATTGGAACCATTCTGTTTATAATGTTAGTTGAGAATCATTATGTTAAAAACGCTAAATTGGAATCATTATGTCTATAATGTTAGTTGAGGATCATTATGTTAAAAATTCTAAGTTGGAACCATTATGTTTATAATGTTAGATGAGAATCATTATGATAAATTGGAATCATTATGTCTATGAGAATTATTATGTTAAAAATGCTAAATTGGAATCCACTATGCCTATTAGGATTACTATGCCTTTAATGTTTCATGTTTATAATAAAATTATTATTATGCCCGCAATGATTATTATGCCTATGATGTAAAGTTGAAATCATCATGTTAAATTAAGTTGGAATCATTACTATGCCAAGTTATCATCATACTAGTATTGAAACCATGTGATATGTTATAGCCTGTTTATTATGAAAGTGATGTTGGAATTGTCACATATGCCTATCACATGTTTGGTGTTATTCCCATTTATCTCTTGAATTGTTTATGCTTGTGAACGAAGTACGTTTATATACGTTGGGGATACGATTGGGTAGAATAGGCAAAACTTGAATTAATTATAAGCATAAACTGTGAAATTTGGCATAAGTAGAACATGAAATATGGCACGAAAACTTGACTTGAACATGCCATAACTTGACTTTAAACATGCCTTAGTTGGGCATGAAGTTGATATATGAACATGATGTGGAAATAGCAAAATCTGATAAGAACATGGGCATGACTTTAGAAAACAAGAAAGTGGCCAACTCGAGGTTGGGTTGAGTTTGTAGTGTAAATCTGCCCGGAACCGCCCGGCAAATCCAGTTGCTACAAACAATAGGATCCAATGTGGGTAGTTGTTCACATCGCGCTTGAAACCCGAGGTTGGGTTGAGTTCGTAGCGTAAACCTGCCCGGAACCGCCCGGCAAATCCAGTAGCTACGAACAATAGGATCCAATGTGAGTGGTTCGGTGCATTAACGAAACAATTAATGCTAATTAGGGTTAAGTCATGAACACGAAAAGACAACTTAACCAACTTGAACACGATTTGTAGGGCTAAGTCATGAACTTGAAAACGACAACACTTAGCCAACTTGACATGACACGTAGGCGGGTTAAGTCGTGAACTGAAATGACATACTTAACCATCTTGACATGACTAGACTAGAAAAGGATTAAGTCACGAATTACATGACTTAATCTGTTAGGCAGGTTAGGTCACGAATTACATGACCTAATCTATTAGGCGAAAACCCTAGACACGACCCCTTTCAGCAGTAACCCTCTAGATGTATCAAGGTACCGTGGGGCTAGGCCGGGTGGGGCACGATTACTGGGCTGATTGTAAGAGGTGAACGACGGCAGTAGGGTACGCAGTGTAGGTTCGGTGGACTACGATCGTGCACGTATCCAGGGCAGACACTGGGTATCCGTTGATTTATCTTTGCATCTTGAATCGTGTCAGGGGTTGACACCCTAGGGCTGATACACCCGAAGGTGGACCCAGCACAGGTGACTACATTCGTGATTAGCCGTATGACACGGACACTTGACGAGCTAGAACTTGTAGGGAGCCGATCGACTAGATAATCGCTCCGTAGGACCCTCGTACTTGGGTCAGACCCCGTTTCAGGGTCATTTCATGACATTGGGCCGTGGGATTTATTTCGTGATTAACTTATGATATGGACTTAGTATACTAGTACAGTCGATGCAACGAATCTCGAACATGTGATGCTTTACTTGACTTGTCTTGACATCTCCTGATCACCTTAGTCTATCTTGTTCACCTTGACACCATTCTTAAGTTTAGTTCCAGTTCATACATGACAGGTTGTTTTAACCGTTTCTACACTGAAAGTCACTAGAACTTACTCAGTCTTTATGACTGACCCTTTTTCCTTTCGCCTCGTTTTCTTCCGTTCCCCCCCCCCCCCCAGGTTCTCAAGGAGGGAATACCGCAGCTTGACCAGTTTTCACATCCAGCTTGAAGAGAAAGAATGTATTGCTTGGATCTTTTCCGTTTTGGACTATGGCTTTGGACAGCAATTAGGGGACTTTTGCAGTTTATTTATGTTTTCTTCATGCTTCTTTAAATAATGTAATCAAGACAGTTATGATTTTGGGAAGTATTATGGCATGGTTTGTGTAACACGTATTTTGAAGAAATAAAAGTTGTTGTTTTCCGCTGTTCAAAAATATGTGTTATTATATATGTCTTGTATATCTGTGACTTATACTTATAAACCTCCACCAAAATTAGGGCATTCCCTTTGAGAGTGACCCTAACGGAGGTGGGGTGTTTCACTTGGTATCAGAGCATAGGTTTACCAGATAAGATAAAAGTTTTGAAAATTTATTTTCAAAGGAAAATTTAAAGAAGCAATTTTTAAAAGATAAAATATTATTTTATTTTAAAAAGGCAAAGTCCCCCAAAGCCATAGGTATTATCTCTTATCCTTCGTTTTGAATCTAGCCTTCTTGTTTCAGCATGTCCGAAGAACTTAACTTGCCAGAGGGTGTACCAATACCTGGTTGGTTTAGACGATTCTTAGAAGCAAGGGCCACCCAGCCAGGTCCTACCGTTCCCCCTCCCCCAGCTGCAGGAAATCATCCAGCTGCAGCAGCACCTCTTCCTCCACCTCCTCCGCGGGGAAATATCTTTGCTAAGATATGTAAAGATTTTAAGGCTATGGGAGGAAAGGACTTTCATGGAACTGAGTCCTTCGTGGCAGCTAGGAATTGGTTAAAGGAAACCGAGGACTTATTCGTCATCTTTGAGGTAGAAGATAGGCAGAAGGTACAACTGGCAGTGTGGCTACTAAAAGGCGAGGCTTCCTACTGGTGGGAAGTCACTAATGCAGAAAGACCAGTGGAAACATGGGAGGACTTTAGGGCAAGGTTTGAGGCTAAATTTCCCTCAGAAGCTGAAAGGAGTCTTCAGTTGGAAAAATTCTTATTTCTTAAGCAAGGGAATATGACAGTCAAAGAGTATGTTAATCAATTCGATGAGCTGGCTAGGTTCGGACTGGACCTAGTCAACACCCCGCACAAGAAGGCTCTCCGCTTTGTCAAGGGATTGAATGAGCCATTACACAGTTTGGCCATGACCCATATACCCATGGGAGCTACGTACGAAAGGTTGGTACAGATGGCATTGCTGAACGAGGAAGATAAGGGCAAGAAGGAGACAGAGGCAGAAAACTCTCAAGGGAAGAAAGAGGTCAAGACTAACAATTCTAAGAATAAGAAGGTAGACTCCGAGAAAGGAGGCAAGAACAACAACTCACGTGATAAAAGGAAATGCAATTACTGTGGTACGGAAGGGCACATAGCCGAGGATTGTAGAAAGAGGAAGAGAAAACAAGGTGAATGTTTTCATTGTGGGAAGACTGGACACATCAGCAAAGACTGCCCTGAGAAGCAGACCGGACCTTCTGGCGCTACATCGTTAACTTATTCTAGATGCTTTGTTTTATCCTATTTCTCTCCTCGATCCTATCTTGAGAACCATAGGTAGAATCTTTTTGGATGTAAACATGTAATTGAAACATGTTATGATTGCGAAATGGTTGCAAGTGGTCGCAAGTGGTTGCTCGTGGATGCATGAATACACATTAGGCACTAGATCGGCTCAGACACATTTTCATGTTGCATATGCATGAGTGTTTATTTTGGAAACTTGGTTGTGCTATCATTTGGTTGTTGCATATGATTGAATGTTCGAGCACTCATGTAGAAATTATGAATTGTAATAGGAAAAAAATTTGCATACATATTGGATTCATTTCACTAAACATATTTTGCATTTAGAAGATCAATCAGGCCTGATCATTAGCATTAGCTAAGGAACATATACACACACTCTTCGCGTATGATCATGAAGCATTAGAAGTCTTTTAAGGACAATGGATGCTCGTGTTTGATGGATGAGTAGATGGATTTTTGGATGTTAGGATATACATTCTTCCTGAACTGGAAGATTTCGAGGATGAAATCCTTTTAAGTGGGGGAGAATGTAACACCCCGTGTATTCTATAACAATGAGATTCATGAATTAAAGTATAATTAATTATAAATGATGAAATCAAGGGAAATGGGTTACGCCATTGCGTTCGTCTCGGAAAAATACGCGAAATAGAGTTCGAGTTTTCGAAAATCGGATACGGTATGAAGAAGATATGGACGAACGAAGTTAGGCAGAAAAACCGAAAACAGTCCAGAATACACTGGCGCACTTGTGAAGTGCGCCAGTACAAAAATACACTGGCGCACCTGCCAAGTGCGCCCGTACAAATCCAGCACCGAATTCTGGAGTGTTCTGAGGTGACGTGTCTTCTTTTGAGTGGCTAGATGATGTGTATTCGAGCTGTGCGATTCTGATGACTTCTGGACTGATCTGAAGGCTCTAAATCACCCTATTCACCTATAAAATTACACCTAGACCTAGCCTAAATCATACTATTTCATTTTAACCTCAGGCCGCCACCTTTAAACCTAGAGCTCTGAATTAAAAATACAAAGAATAAAATTATAGAAGATGGAGGACGATTCTTGAAGGCTACAACTAGAAGCTACAACAACTACGACGCTTTAGACAACGAATTTGGGACTAATTTATTTGGGATTTTTATTTGGATTATTTGCTTCATATTGTAAGTTCTATGTTACTTTTTAGGCAAAAACGCTAAAACAATATGGACATGCCATGAATTGAAACCGGATTTAGGAACTATTGTTAAGCCATTGTTTATATTGTTTATCTTTGAATTATAATTTGGGGATATTGCTATGGCAACGTTGCAAGTTAAACTTGTCATGATTTTGATGTTGTTATGAATCACTTGGCTTAATTGTTTGGCAAGTTGGACTAATACATGTCCATGGAATCACTATGTTTATTGAAATCTTTATGTTGATTAAACCATGCCTATGATGCTAATTAAACCATGGCTATGACTATTGATGGAATTATGCCTGTGATGTTAATATACCCATCATGATTAATGAAAAATTGGGTATTGCTAGGTTATGATGAAAAGTTGGAATTATTATGTTTATAATGTTAGATATGTTAAAAATGCTAAATTGGAATCATTATGTCTATAATGTTAATTGAGAATCATTATGTTAAAAACACTAAATTGGAATCATTATGTCTATAATGTTAGTTGAGAATCATTATGTTAAAAACGCTAAATTGGAATCATTATGTCTATAATGTTAGTTGAGAATCATTATGTTAAAAATGCTAAATTGGAACCATTATGTTTATAATATTAGTTGAGAATCATTATGTTAAAAACGCTAAATTGGAATCATTATGTCTATAATGTTAGTTGAGGATCATTATGTTAAAAATGCTAAGTTGGAACCATTATGTTTATAATGTTAGATGAGAATCATTATGATAAATTGGAATCATTATGTCTATGAGAATTATTATGTTAAAAATGCTAAATTGGAATCCACTATGCCTATTAGGATTACTATGCCTTTAATGTTTCATGTTTATAATAAAATTATTATTATGCCCGCAATGATTATTATGCCTATGATGTAAAGTTGAAATCATCATGTTAAATTAAGTTGGAATCATTACTATGCCAAGTTATCATCATACTAGTATTGAAACCATGTGATATGTTATAGCCTGTTTATTATGCAAGTGATGTTGGAATTGTCACATATGCCTATCACATGTTTGGTGTTATTCCCCTTTATCTCTTGAATTGTTTATGCTTGTGAACGAAGTACGTTTATATACGTTGGGGATACGATTGGGTAGAATAGGCAAAACTTGAATTAATTATAAGCATAAACTGTGAAATTTGGCATAAGTAGAACATGAAATATGGCACGAAAACTTGACTTGAACATGCCATAACTTGACTTTAAACATGCCTTAGTTGGGCATGAAGTTGATATATGAACATGATGTGGAAATAGCAAAATCTGATAAGAACATGGGCATGACCTTAGAAAACAAGAAAGTGAACAACTCGAGGTTGGGTTGAGTTTGTAGTGTAAATCTGCCCGGAACCGCCTGGCAAATCCAGTTGCTACAAACAATAGGATCCAATATGGGTAGTTGTTCACATCGCGCTTGAAACCCGAGGTTGGGTTGAGTTCGTAGCGTAAACCTGCCCGGAACCGCCCGGCAAATCCAGTGGCTACGAACAATAGGATCCAATGTGAGTGGTTCGGTGCATTAACGAATCAATTAATGCCAATTAGGGTTAAGTCATGAACATGAAAAGACAACTTAACCAACTTGAACACGATTTGTAGGGCTAAGTCATGAACTTGAAAACGACAACACTTAGCCAACTTGACATGACACGTAGGCGGGTTAAGTCGTGAACTGAAATGACATACTTAACCATCTTGACATGACTAGACTAGAAAAGGATTAAGTCACGAATTACATGACTTAATCTGTTAGTCAGGTTAGGTCATGAATTACATGACCTAATCTATTAGGCGAAAACCCTAGACACGACCCCTTTCAGCAGTAACCCTCTAGATGTATCAAGGTACCCTGGGGCTAGGCCAGGTGGGGCACGATTACTGGGCTGATTGTAAGAGGTGAACAACGGCAGTAGGGTACGCCAGTGTAGGTTCGGTGGACTACGATCGTGCACGTATCCGGGGCAGACACTGGGTATCCGTAGATTTATTTGTGCATCTTGAATCGTGTCAGGGGTTGACACCCTAAGGCTGATACATCCGAAGGTGGACCCAGCATAGGTGACTACATTCGTGATTAGCCGTATGACACGGACACTTGACGAGCTAGAACTTGTAGGGAGCCGATCGACTAGATAATCGCTCCGTAGGACCCCGTACTTGGGTCAGACCCCGTTTCAGGGTCATTTCATGACGTTGGGCCATGGGATTTATTTCGTGATTAACTTATGATATGGGCATAGTATACTAGTACAGTCGATGCAACGAATCTCGAACATGTGATACTTTACTTGACTTGTCTTGACTTATCCTGATCACCTTAGTCTATCTTGTTCACCCTGACACAGTTCTTAAGTTTAGTTCCAGTTCATACATGACAGGTTGTTTTAACCGTTTCTACACTGAAAGTCACTAGAACTTACTCAGTCTTTATGACTGACCCTTTTTCCTTTCGCCTCTTTTTCTTCCGTTTCCTTCCCCCCCCCCCCCAGGTTCTCAGGGAGGGAATACCGCAGCTTGACCAGTTTTCACATCCAGCTTGAAGAGAAAGAATGTATTGCTTGGATCTTTTCCGTTTTGGACTATGGCTTTGGACAGCAATTAGGGAACTTTTGCAGTTTATTTATGTTTTCTTCATGCTTCTTTAAATAATGTAATCAAGACAGTTATGATTTTGGGAAGTATTATGGCATGGCTTGTGTAACACGTATTTTGAAGAAATAAAAGTTGTTGTTTTCCGCTGTTCAAAAATATGTGTTATTATATCTGTCTTGTATATCTGTGACTTATACTTATAAACCTCCACCAAAATTAGGGCATTCCCTTTTAGAGTGACCCTAACGGAGGTGGGGTGTTTCACTACTGTAATGTTTTTAATTCGTATTAATAACAACAAATTATTATCGCATGTTTTCAAATAGAATTTATACACAACTTTAAAATAAACTAATTTGAGTCTTAAACTCAATGTTTTCCACTCTCAAGTTAAATCAATATTCGAATTATTCTAAACCTCTTTTATTTTATTAATATAAATCATTATGTTCATAAACAATTCCATAGCGACTTCCTGCGATTTTGATTTGGGCATAACTCAAAATCTATAATATGAAAACCCAGTTTTTCTTTTTTTATTAGAAAATTATTATCCAATAGATTCAAACATTTCTTGTTCAAAGAAATCTGACTTATATCGAGTCTTGTACATCCATTTGAAGTTCTAAATGCAATATTATGAACTACTGCAACGTTACAAGCTCGTTTATAATTAAATTATAATTAATATGATCGAACTTCGTTTTACTAACAAATTCGTTATTATAGTACAAATATCGACTTGATTAAATCTTTTCAATTACCCAATTCACGTTATATTGCAAATCCAACTTATTTATGAATATTTCAGATTTAAATTTATTATTCCAATATTTGTATTATTATTATAATTCAAAACTACCAAATTAAGTTTATTTAAAGTCCAAATCAACATCCAAAACAAATTTTTAATATTCAACTAAAAGGTTAAAAATCTGGGACGTTACATGTATATCTTTATGTACATCAATGGGAACCTTATGTGTTGTATATCTCATGTGTTGTGTATCTTTATAAACATCGATTAAGATCGCAAATGTCGTATGTCTTTACATACTTCGATGTTGTGGTATTCAGTTCAAAGATGTAATTTCAAGTGCATCGATGTTTTGTCTTATCTTGGTGTATTTGGTTTTGAGATGTAATTTTAGGTGCATCAATGTTCCCTTGAGTTGTTGTAACAGCTCGCATTTTACGTATCGAAGAATCGTAAAATATTTTTATTTTATTCTCTAAGGGTTGTATCATTCTCATCTTTTGGTATGTTACTTATGGGGATATGAGGCATGTGCATAATTTTTACCGATTTTGTTTATGGCCATTTTGTCCCTGTCAGTCTTGTACAAGGCATAACTTTTGATTCAGGTCGAATCAGAGTGTGAGACCTACGCCATTGGAAAGGAATTGATGATTGTCTTTCTGTAGAGTGGTTACATTAAAGATTTGGCTCAGAGGTTTGGGAGGAGTCGCTATTTTAAGGTTTTTCAGTTGGCTGTCCAGGTTTGGTGAGTCATAATGGGCTGAATTGGAAAGGCTCATTAGTGGACTGATGGGAGGGTATAAATAATGGGGGGGGGGGTATGGAGAAGAGGTTACTTCTTCCATTCTCTTATTGGGTGGCCTTGTGCTCCTTCCTCTAACACCCTTCCATTAAAAATACAAATCTAAGGAGTCAATCATAGATCTAGAGCATTGAAGCCTAGATCTACGACTATTGGAGCAAGGATTCATCGGATCATGGTGTTGGTGCGAGTTGCCTATTGTCCAGATTCTTTTATCATTGATCTTTGCTTGTTTGGGAGAATCGGTGAGTGATTTACATCTCTCACATGAATGCAATGAAGTGTATGAGCGTTTGTGCATGTTTCTCATCAGATTCAAGTGTTTTTCCAAATATTTATGCCATATTAAGTCCATTTTCATATTAACCACGTATGATCTGATTTAATAAGTTCAGGTAAGTAATTTCTATGCTATTTCATATGATTATGCAAGTTAGATCCACAATTTAGATCATATGGTCATTTATTATGGTTTTTGGTGAAATTTGCATAATCTGATGATAATTGTCATTTTTATGTTGCTAGTGGTTTCATAACATGCTTATGATTGTATTGGATGAGTTTATTTCGTCGAATTTATCATTTGGAGAAATTTTGGTGGAAATCGTAGTAGAAATGATGAAGTGCAGGTTTTGGGTCGCACGTGGGGGGATCGTTCGCTCCAAGGTGTGATATCTCGGGAAACAAGACAGAAAGCAGGGTCGAGCGAGCCAGGGAGTCGGTCGGTCGAGCGAGCTGGGTGTAAGGCAAACGAAGAAGCGAGCCTAGAGGGAAAAGGGTTCGGTTGAGCGAGCCTATGGTTGGGTAAAGGGGTCGGCCGCTCCTATCGAGTCGGTCGTGAAGCCTGGAAGTGGTAAAGTGGCAGGCTGGTCGCTCCAAGTTGGGAGGGTCGGTCGCTCTTGTTGGTTCCACTAGTGTGAAGGGTCGGTCACTCTGGTCGGTCGAGTAGTGTGAAGGGTCGGTCATACATGGCAAATTTATTAAAATTTATATTTTCATGTACGACTCAGATTTGAACGAAAAGGTCTGAAAAAATATTTTTTTGGGGGCAAACCCCTGAACCCTAGCCGCAGCGTTGTGGTATAATTAGCTCGGTGATGGTGTGACTTCGAAGTAAATTGAAGTAGGAAGGTTCGAACTGTTGAATGGGTTGGTTGATCAGTGAAGAATAACAAATGTGATGACAACTCAAAGGTTGTAATTTGGTGGATAATGGTTGCTTACGGAGGTTGCTTGAGCTATGAGAAAAAGTCGGGTCGGATGACTAGAGATGCGAAGGCCGAGAGATTATCATTGTCGTAAGTTCTATCAGTCTCAAAGCAGGGGTACGATAGGGGCACCCAAAAGATTGGTTGTAGGTCGAGTATCCTGGGTATCGTTGAAAGGCCTAGTTGTCAAGGTTGAACATGCATACAAATCGTTGAAAGGCGTATGGAGTTTATGCTAGAACTGGGGTTACCATTAGCCGTTGACATATGGAATGGTTGGTCGTCATACGATTATTTATGGTTTCAAGCAGGATTGGCAGTGATAGACAGAGTCGGTCATGAATGATTAGTTGTTATATTTGTACCATCCTATATGGGTTGTCCAAAGTCGAAGGACATGTTCCTTGGTGCTTGTCTGATATTGGTTTAGGCCTTTGGGGCTTGTGCTTGAGGTATGTTGAATTCGGTTAGGATGGTTTACATGAGATACATATAATCTAGATGTTATGAGTGCTTTACGCTGATTGAATGGGTGTTCTAGTTTCCATGGATGAATGGTTGAATTGTTTATCGTAAAGGCTATCACTGTCCGATGTGGGGAAGACGGGAGTTGATTTCTTCTATGGTGTTTGGCAGATTGGTTTGCTAATCTACCTATTTGCATATACTTTATTGTTTAAGTTTGTTATTTGTTTTATCTTTCACTAAGACTATTGTCTGACTCAAGGTTTTATGTCTCCTCTTATTACCTTGGGTTGTTCATCCGCTTGTGGATGGGCAGACTAAGTAGCAGGCGATAGGTGATTAGTGAGGACGATGTTGCTATGCGGAGGCGAGCAGGAGGCTGGCGTACTAGTTTTATTTCTATCTAGTATTTCTGTTTCTGCAGTTTGAGTGCTCTAAGTGTGTTGTAGTGAGGATTTGTATACAAATTTTGTATCAGTTGAATAACCTTTCAGGATGTTGAGAAAGTTTCAAAAGTTTGCTATATGACACTTCATTACTATTACCTTGTATATGTTCTATTATGTTTTATCCTTACGCTGTGAGTTCTACAACAGGTTTCGATGTTGTTTACCTACTTTGATGATCGTACATAGCTTCCTGGCACACTTTTCAGTGCATTATTCCTCTTCTCTAGTGCAGGATATATGGGCGGTCGTCACATTTGGTATCATAGCTCTGGCTAACGATTTTGGCCAAAGTTCAAAGATGTAATTACGTATGAGAGACGTACTTGTAGATTTTTGTTGGATGCTTACTGTTTATATTAGCATATATAGTAGTAACGGTTGTATCTCTTTAGCAGTTTTTCTTGGAAGTGGCTAATTATTCTAAATTGCAGATTTAGAATGAGAAGACGAGAATCAAGACACACCGCTAGGAGAGCTTATATTGGAGGGGGAAATGGTGGAGAACCAGACTGCCTAGCCGTGTTCAAGGCCATGGCGGCAACGATCATGAATAGGGTTCCTGTCCAGTGGCGGCTACGGTTGATGTTGGAGTTCCAGTGCCTAGAGCTGTAGAATTTGCAAAAATATGCAAAAACTTTTCTTCATTGGGAGGAAAACAATTCAAAGGCACTGAACCATTTGAAGAAGTCCAGAAGTGGATGGATACTTATGTTAGGATCTTCAAGGACTTGGGCATTGATGATGCAACAAAAAGAAAGCTTGCATCAAGGCAGTTAGATGGCAGAGCAATGGACTGGTGGAACTCTATCACACTTGGGACCCCTGAAGAGGATATTTCATGGGAGCTGTTCCAAGCTAAGTTTGAAGCGAAGTTTATCTCCACCATGCAAAAGTCTATTCTGTTAAAGAGATTTGTGGAGCTTAAGCAGAATGGTCGGCCAATTCTTGACTATATTTCTAACTTTGAGGCTTTGTCAAAGTATGCTCGTTCATATGTGTATACTCCTTATCAAAAGAACAAGAAGTTTGTCTTAGGGTTGGATGAATATCTTGGGAATCAGCTTGTGGATCCCCTCGTTGATAGCATTGAGAAGGCCTTCGAGAAGGCTTTGAGGCATGAAAGTCTGTCTCCTAAGAAGATGTCTGCTGTTGCACCTAAGGAAGAATAGAAGCTACAACAGGGTAGTAATAATAAGAAGAGAAAACTGCAACAACAAAAAGAGAAGAATGGCCAAAAGGAGCCAAAGAGTGAGATTGTTTGCTTTAACTGCCAACAAAAGGATCATTATTTGAATGAGTGCAAGAATTGCAAGGCTGAGAAGAAGTGCTTCAAGTGTGGGAAGCCTGGCCATGAGAAGAAAGACTGTCCAGAATTAGCTAAGGGCAAGCAGGTTGTGAAGGCATAAGCTTTGGAAGCTGTGCCATCTTCTTCAAGAGCTCCTGCCGCAGAGGAGAAGGGAAAAGGTGTCGTGGTACAAGGTACTATTTCTATTAACGGTGTTTCAGTTCGAGTTTTGTTTGATACTGGAGCATCGCATTCATTCAATTGCAATGAGCTTGTTTGTCGCTTAGGTTTGAAACCCGAGATCTATGATAGACCAATGATTGTGACTAATCCTGTTGGGATTCATCCAGTTTGTGCATGATTTTCCATGGTCTAGTGTTTTCGAGTCATGGTTGCTTTTTTGTGTGTGATTTCTTTGTTCTTAACTTCGTTGGGTTTGGGATCATCTTTGGCATGGATTGGATAAATAAGTATGTGGCAAGGGTGAATTGCGAGAAGCTAGAGGTGAGCATTGGGGACGTGGAAGGGCGAAAGGTGTTGATTAGATGTAAGCGCGAAGAGGGTGTCTTTGTGAGTTATCTATATTCGCTTGGGATTCCACAAGAAGCCCTGTCATTAGTTCTGATCACTAATGAGTATGTAGATGTCTTTGACGAGGTCAGAGGTATGCCACCGCATCATAAGATCGAGTTTAGGATCGATTTGGTCGAGGGTGCTAGACCAATTGTTATGCCTCTTAGGTGGATGGCGCCTAAGGAACAACGATAATTGGAGCTGCAAGTTAGAGACCGTTTGGGAAAATGATTCATTCGGAGGAGTGTATCTGATTAGGGTGCACCAGTCGTATTTGAAACCAAGGCATATGGCTCGTTAAGATTGTGTGTGGACTATCGTGAGAGGAACAAAGTGACTAAGAAGAACAAATATCTGTTGCCAAGGATTGATGACTTGTTCGATCAGCTCCACGAGGCCGAAGTGTTTTCTCATATGGATTTGGCAACAAGGTTTCACCAGTTGAGGGTAGCTAAGGATAGTGTGTCAAAGACTACTTTTAGGACACCATCCGGTTTATTTGAGTGGTTGGTGATGCCATTCGGGTTGACTAACACGCTAGTGTATTTCGTGGATCTTATGAATAGAGTATTCAAAGATCAGTTGAACTAGTTCGTTCTTGTGTTCATGGACGATATTTTGTTTTACTCCAGAAATAAGGAAGAACATAGGACGCACTTGAGAGTTGTGTTAGAGATGTTGCGAAAGCATCAGATAAGAGCTAAGTTTTCCAAGTGTCAATTCTGGAAGAATGAAGTGAGGTTCTTAGGTCAAGTTGTTACTGGAAATGGGATAGCAGTTGACCCCGCTAAAGTAGCAGTAATCCAGGACTGGGATAGACCTAAGAGTGCAATGGATGTTCGAAGTTTCCTTTGGTTAGCCGATTATTACCGACGGTTTATCAAGGATCTCTCCAAGGTAGCTGCACCGTTAACAGGACTGACAAAGAAGAACCAAGTGTTCGCATGGGATGCGAAGTGTGAACGAGCGTTCGGAATCTTGAAGGAGAGATTGATGAGAGCACTTGTGTTGACCATTCTGAGTGGGAACGAGGAGATGGTGGTATACACCGACACATGTGGTACTAGACTTGGAGCTGTGCTGATGCAGAAGGATAAGGTTGTGGCCTACGCGAGTCGACAGCTAAAGCCGCATGAGAAGAATTACCCAACTCATGATTTAGAGTTGGTGGAAATTTTTTTTGCTCTGAAGATGTGGAGACATTACCTGTTGGGAGTTCGATTCGAGTTGTTTACGGATCACAAGTCATTGAAGTATTTTTTCTCCCAAAAGGATTTAAATCTTCGGCAGCAACAATTGTTAGAGTAACACAGTTGCAGATGCGTTGAGTCGAAGACATGCAAGTTTAGGAGCGATGATCTCAGAATGGAAAAGCCTCGAGTATTTAGCAAGGTTTGATTTCTGGCCAACGTGCAAGTTGGAACCTGAAATGTTAGCAAGCTTATCGATAAGACCCACTCTTATCGAGAAGATTGGCGAGAGCCAAAAGCAAGATGTGAAGCTTGTTGAGTTTATCCAAAAGCTGGAACCAGAAGATAGAGTTCAAGGTCGATTGAGAAGGTTGGCTTCGAAAGCAAGCACGACTAGTTGTTCCTGGTATTGATGGATTGAGAGATGAGGTTCTAAGAGAATGTCATCACTTGAAATTGACGATTCATCCCGGTGGCAATAAGACGTATCAGGACATGAAGCAAGTCTACTACTGGGAAGTGACGAAGTGAGATATTGGAAAGTTCATTTCCAAGTGCATGAACTGTCATTTGGTGGAAGCTGAACAGGAGAAGCCGAGTGGACTGCTTCAGCCACTAGAAGTTCCTATGTGGAACAGGAAGCATATATCAATGGATTTTATTAATGGACTACCTAGAACCAGGGCAGGAATTGAAGATATTTGGGTCATCATGGATCATTTGACCAAAAGTGTGAGATTCATTCCTGTTAAGTCGACTAGGACGGTGTCAAACTTGGTTGAGCTTTATGTGAAGTGGATAGTTCGATTCCATGGTATCCCAAAGAGTATAATGAGTGACTAAGATCCATTGTTTACGAGCGGATTTTGGAAAAGTTTGCAAGAATCTTTGGGAACGGAGTTATGTTTGAGTACGACTTATCATCCCCAAACTGATGGTCAGACCGAAAGAGTCAATCGAGTTTTGGAAGATCTCCTAAGAGCTTGTGTATTGGATTTTGGGGGATCATGGGAGGACATCTACATCTAGTTCAGTTTGCATATAACAATAGCCACAAATAGAGCATTGGAATGGCACCATACGAGGCATCGTATGGAAGGCCGTGCAATTCTTCGGCTTGTTGGGTAGAAGCTAGAGATAAGTTGGTACTTGGGCCAGAGATGATTAGAGAGACCTCAGATAGTATCGAGATCATTCGACAACAAATGAAGGCAGCCTAAGATCATCAGAAGAGTTACGCCGATAACTATCGTAAGGACTTGGAATTCAACGTTGGCGACATGGTTTTCGTGAAGATTTCGCCATTAAAGCATATGGTTAGATTTGGAAGTAAAGGAAAGTTGGCTCATAGGTTTGGTTGACCATTTCCGATAGTCGAGCAAATTGGAAAGCTCGCATATAGATTGGAGTTATCCGAGAAGATATCGAGTGTGCATAATGTGTTATATGTGTCATTACAACGGAAGTTTGTGCATGATTTGAATGTGGTGGTAATTCCAGAGCAGTACGAAGACCTTGAAATAGAGACCGCAGTTGCAAAACCTCGTAAGCCATCTCATGTTATGGGGAATGACACAAAACAGCTTAGAAGGAAGATGGTTAAGCTAGCAAGGTACAATGGAGTGAAGATGGCGACAAATGTACATGGGAGGCGGAAGAGAGCATGAGGGTGACTCATGCAGAACTCTTTGTCGGTAGGAACCTTTTATATCGTATCATCGTTATATCGTTGTATCTTGTTTGATAGGATTCTGTATGCTAGGATAAGGCTAAGGATGCATGGCTTGATGGTTGCTAGTTTGGATGATAGAATTGACTTCTCATCGGTGATAGGCATGCGGAATTGTTGTGGTTGCTTATGTTTGCTTGGAATTTCGGGGGCAAAATTCCTAAGAGGGGAGAATGTAACAGCAAAATATTTTTATTTTATTCCCTGAGGGTTGGATCATTCTCATCTTTTGGTATGTTGCTTATAGGGATGTGAGACATGTCCATAATTTTTACTGATTTTGTTTGTGACCAATTTTCCCCTGTTAGTCTTGTACAAGGCACAACATTTGGCTCATGTCGAATTAGAGGGTGAGACCTATTCCATTGGAAAGGAATTAGTGGTTGCCTTTCCGTAGAGTGGTTACATTAAAGATTTGGCTCAGTGGTTTGGGAGGAATCTCTGTTTTGAGGTTTTTCAGTTGGTTGTCCTGGTTTGGTAAGCCTTATAGGCTGAATTGGATAGGCCCATTAGCGGGATGATAGGAGGGTATAAATAGGGGGTGAGGGGTATGGAGAAGAGGTTACTTCTTCCATTTTCTCATTGGGTGGCCTTGTGCTCCTTCCTCTAACACCTTTCCCCTATTAAAAATCCATATCTAAGGAGGGAAATCATAGATCTACACCATTAAAGGCTAGATCTACAACTATTGATGCAAGGATTCATCAGATCAAGGTGTTGGTGCGAGATGCTTGCTGTCCGGATTCCTTTTTCATTGATTTTTGCTTATTTGGGAGATTCAGTGAGTGATTTACATCTCTTACATGAATGTAATTAAGTATATGAGTGTTTGTGCATGTTTCTCATCAAATTCAGGTGTTTTTCCATAGATCTATGCCATATTAAGTCCACTTTCATATTAACCACCCTATGATCTGATTTAACAAGTTTAGTTAGGTAATTTCTATGCTATTTCATATGATTATGCAAGTTAGATCCACAATTTAGATCATATGTTCATTTATCATGAATTTTGGTGAAATTTGCATAATTTGATGACTATTGTCATTTTCATGATGTTAGTGGTTTCATAACATGCTTATGATTGTATTGGATGTATTGGATGAGTTGATTTCGTCGAATCTATCTTTTGGCGAAATTTTAGTGGAAATCGGAGTAGAAATGATGAAGTGCAGGTTTTGGGTCGCACGTAGGGGGGTCGTTCGCTCCAGGGTGTGATTTCTTGGGAAATAAGACAGAAAGCAGGCTTGAGCGAGCCAGGGAGTCAGTCGAGCGAGCGAGCTGGGTGTAATGCAAACAAACAAGTGGGCCTAGAGGAAAAAGGGTTCGGTCGAGCAAGCTTATAGTTGAGTAGAATGGTCGGTTGCTCCTATCGGGTCAGTCTTGAAGCCTGATAGTGGTAAAGTGGCGGGTCGGTCGCTCCAAGTTGGGAGGGTCGGTCTCTCTGGTTGTTTCTACCAGTGTGATGGGTCGGTCGAGTAGTGTGAAGGTTCGGTTGTACATGGAAATTTTTTGAAAATTTATATTTTCTGGTACGATTCAGATTTGAACAAAAAGGTCTGAAAAGGATATTTTTCGGGCGGCAAACCTCGAACCCTAACCGCAATGCAGCAGTGTAATTGGCTCGGTGATGGTGTGACTTTGAAGTAAATTCAAGTAGGAAGGTTCGAATTGTTGAATGGGTTCGTTGATCGGTGTAGAACAACGAATGTGATGACAACTCAAAGGTCGTGAGTTGGTGGATAATGGTTGCTTAAGGAGGCTGCTTGAGTATGAGAAATAGTCTTGTTAGATGACTAGAGATGTGAGGCTGAAAGCTTATCGTTGTCGTAAGTTTTAGCGGGCTCAAAGAAGGGGTACGATGTGGGCACCCAAAAGACCAGTTGTTGGTCCAGTATCTTGGGTATCACTGGAAGGCCTCGTTGTCAAGGTTGGCCGTCATAAAATTAACGATGGTCTCGAAGCAGTATTGGCGTAATAGCTAGAGTAGGTCATGGATGATTGGTTGTTCTGTATGCACCGTCCTATGTGGGTTGTCCAAAGTCGAAGGAGATGTTCCTTGAGTGCTTATCTGATATTGGTTTAGGTGTTTGGGACTTGTGCTTGAGGGATGTTGAATTCGATTAGGATGATTTACATTAGATACATATAATTTGGATGTCATGAGTGCTTTACCATGATTGAATGGGTGTTCTGGTTTCCATGGATGAATGGTTGAATTGTTTATCGTAAAGGCTATCGCTGTCCAATGTGGGGAAGACGGGAGTTGAGTTCTTCTCTGGTGTTTGGTAGATTGGTTTGTTAATCTACCTATTCTCATATACTTTATTATTGAAGTTTGTTAGTTATTTTATCGCTCACTAATACTGTTGTCTGACTCAAGGTTTTATGTCTCCTCTTATTACCTTAGGTTGTTCATCCAGTTGTGGATGCGCAGACTAAGTAGCATGTTACAGGTGATTAGTGAGGACGATATTGTTGTACGGAGGCGAGCAAGAGGCTGGAGTACCAGTTTTATTTCTATCTAGTATTTCTTTTTCCTCTGTTTGAGTGATCTATGAGTGTTGTAGTGAGGATTTACATACAAACTTTGGTATTAGTTGGATAACCTTTCAGGATGTTGAGAAAGTTTCAGAAGTTTGCTATATGATGCTTCATTACTATTACCCATTGTATATGTTCTATTATATTTTATCCTTGCTCTGTGAGTTCTACGATAGGTTCCGATGTTGTTTACCTACTTTGATGATCGTCCATAGCTTCTTGGCACACTTTTCAATGCATTATTCCTATTGTTTAGTGCAGGTGTTATGGGAGGTCGTCACATTTGGTAGCAGAGCTCTGGTCAATGATTTTGGCCAAAGTATGAAGTCATTGTGATGTTGTTTACCTACTTTGATGCTCTTTTTGAGAACCCTTTGCGATTTATGGATTTATATACACACACTTAATATAGTCTGAGTATCTTTTCATTTTATGTTCTTCTAGATTTCTTTGGGTGATTTCAAGAATTTGGGTGATATGAGTTTTTAAATTATCTTGAATCTTTGTTTGAAAGTAATAAGATATATTTGGCTTACTGGTTTTTGCCTCTTAGTTCCGTAGTTTGATTTTTGATCTCCAGGATTTCGTGATGTGGGAATCTTATGTGATCTCTAATTTTTGTCCCTCGTGTACTAAACTGAGTTTAGTGTTTCTATAATTGACGATACTCATGAATTTTATGGGATATTTACACTAAGTTTAGGATGAAAACCTTAATGGGTAATTGAGTTTGAAATTGATTCTCATTTCCATTACTCAATCTATTATCTTTTCCTCCTAAGTCACCGACCACTAAGTGTGACGGGCAGCTATATTTGTGGAGTGATTCGATGGGATATTGTGGCCTCGAATCAATTATCTATTCAAAAGATTAGTAGTGGTAAAGACATTTCACTATTAGACTTAGAAATTGGGTTTCACCAGCTTTTGATTGGAAAGGATATACTTCCTACGGCTCCATTTTGTGCTCGTTTCATCATTTAGGGTTAACAAATATTCCAGTTTATTTTGTTAACTTTAATGAACAAATTTTTTGAGGTCGTATTCTAATTGGTTTAACCCCATCCTTGTTGGTTATGTTCTTGCGAATTTGAAAACTAAGTTTTTCAGGTTTTGTGTAATTCATTCAATTTCTACCATTTATCATGCTCGCATAACTTAGAAGTTGTTTTTGAAATATTAGAGAATGTGCTGATAATTTATATTTGTGATATTGGAACTAATTTAAAATTTGAAGTTCCAATTTATTTGCTTATGGAATATTAGAAGACATGCCAATATTTCCAATTATGTTGTGTAACTCAGATTTTTGTTTTGTGATCTTGTTCCCCAACGAGATCACTTATCCTTGTGGATAGGATATATATTTAACCATCATATACATTGTTTTCTTTTTAAGAAAAAATTGTGAGCAAGAATATTTTAGAAAAAACTTTAAGTGTACATTCTCTAGCGAAAACGTGATAAGAAATGTTCGACGATTTTGGATAGTCGATATTTCCAAGTTGTTTAATTAGTTTATGTTGAAAACGTAAGAGAATAGGATTATAATTTACAAACTTATTGAACGTTGAACGAATTAATTAAATTTAATTAAAACAAGCTTGTCGCATAGCGGTAGTTCTTGATTTTGAGAAGTGAACTTCATTTGAGTATATGGTCCGATATAAGTCAGAATTCTTGGAAACAAGAATCATCCGGACCTATTGGATTATAGTTTTCTAATAAAAGAGACATATTTAAATTTAAACTTGTAGATTTTAAGATATTTCTAAATCAAATTTTCAAAAAAATCGAGGTGTAGTAGTTCGCAATTTGAAAATTAAAAAAATAATGAAATGGAGATTAAGAATATTTAGAATTCACGTAAGGAAAATTCTAATTTGTGAAAACACTTATGAGAGGAATGAAATAGTTTCTTATATATGTTCGTGAGTTTTTCTTGGAACATTATACATGTTCAAACTTAAGTCATATAACGATTTACTAACTTAAGAAACCAAAAGTGAATTTCTTGAGTTAATCTATATTCATATAGATTTTGGGTGCTTGGTTGTTACTTTGTAGGTTTTTCTTATATAATTACGGGGATGCAATTTCTTTAAGAAGGGGATACTATAACAACTCGCATATTTCACCATAATATATTTAAATATTTTATTTAAATATAATATCGTTAATCAAGTGTATGTCCAAAAAGTCACTTTTTGCATACCAGTGAATTTGGACTCGAGACCGCTTACGTTGCGTCGTTCGTGTGTTTAAAAACTATAAACACCGATATGTTTCAAGTTAGTGAATTTGGGACTTTGGGTGGGGCTATGTTTTGTAAAGTTAACCCACTAAGCCATAAGTAGGCAACTCCCTCTCCTTATTCATTCATCTCCAAACACTCAGCAAAAATAAGAACAAGGAAGGGAAACGGAAATTAAAATTCCCTATGCCTTAGCTAATTCTTAGAAATCTAATTCGTGTACAAATCAAGTGTAAATTTAAAGAGAAGAGAGGTAAGATTAATCTCCATCTTTTGCAACTTGTTTCCTCTTCGATCCTTCCTAAACCTAATTCATAGAAAATATTGTGTATTTGTCTATAAATTGAAGGTTAGTGAGTTATATTAGAGAAGGGAATTACTTAGCTTGGTTTTGCATTTTCTAGTTGATTCTACGAATCAAAGGTGTGTTCTTGCGAACTCACATCTATGTAATCGAGCAATTGATATCGCAAGATTTCCTTTCGAAGTTCTATGTTATGTGTGTACATTTGGTTGATCGGTTTGTTGTGTGTGAACTTCTCGATTTCAGTGTGTTTTAATTCGTTTGTTTGAATTCAAAGTGCAAATCTTTATAGCGAATTGTGTTGATGTGTTTTGTGTTCTTACATTGTTTCGATGAGTTATAGAAACTTCGTTTCCACTTAAGCAACCAAATCGCCCGAAATTGTTAAGTGCGCATTTCCTGGGGAAAAAGTGCCCATGTATAAATTCAGTCGACTGAATGGGGAAGGATCAGTCGACTGAGTCATTGGTTGCTCTCTGTCTCATTCTGGAGAAGTTTTAGTCAGTTGAAATACCCTGTTCAGTCGGCTGAATGGGGTTATTCAATCCCCTGAATCTGTACATGCAAAGGAATTCTGAAGTTGCCCAGTTCAGTCGACTAAACTACTTCATTCAGTCGACTGAACCTATTTTTTTTGTTGACCAGTAGAGAACACGGTCAACAGTTTAGGTTGTTTCAGACTCATCCTCACCTGAATTTTGGGTTGTTTTCTTTTTATCTATGACTTTTCAGTTGCTCTAATCCACGTATTTTAGTAGCTCGGTTAGACAGACTTTCGATTCATTCATGATGAACTAATTTATAATCGACATTCATAGGATTTGATTTACATTATTAAAACGTGAGTTTTAAGATTGGTTGTTATTACAATCGATATTTCATGAGATTTGCCAATTCAGACTGCAAAGGGTTTTATATTATTAGTAGATACCAAATCGTTTACTAAAATGGTTTCTAATCCTACTTCATTATACGAAGTTAGTTTACCAATTGTCTTTTAATTTACTAGTATATATTTATATAAACCTTTCTCTCGCTCGTATGAAAAATCCAATTAAATGGCTTAGTAAAAACAAGGACTATGAATCCTTGCGTTCGCTTCGACGGTTATTTCTAAGACTCATTCGATTAAGAACCTTGGCATTGATATTTCGCATTTCTAATGGAATATACAACTTGATCGTAAATATTTGAGCAGAGAAAGTGGTTGTGGGACATGTAGCTTAACTCTTATATTTACTAACTTGGAGTAATTTACGCTATCATCGATCTTCAGATCATTTTGGCGATCATCGGATTCGTGGGGAAATTTGGTTCATCTTGAGTCTTCAAACTATTTGTGGAACTACGGTTCATCTTTAGAGTGTAATGTCCCGTATTTTTACGGTATAATAAGTAATTAATTTAATTATTTAAATAGTGATTTAGAGATTTAATTGGTTGTTTAATTAAATAATATTGAATATTTAATTAATATAAGTAATAGAATAATATATTCAATTTCCGAAATAGTCGAAAATTGTATAATTTGCAATATTCTGTGAGTTGAATTATTTAACTAATTTAATTCAGTTTAGAATTTAATTATATTAATGAATTAATTATTTAAACGAAGTTTGAACGTGTAATTATAATATAATTTAAATAGAGCTCGTAATGGCGCTGTAGTTCATAATATGGAGTTTTGAACTTCAGTTGTATATACATAATCCGTTTTAAGTCAGATTTCTGTGAAACTAGAAACGTTCGAATCTGTTGAACGATATTTTTCTAATGAAATAGGAAAATCGAGATTTCGTCGTGTAGATTGTGAGTTATGTCCAAGTCAAATTTTCAAATAGTCACTATGTAATTCCTTTATAATTAATAATGATTTATTTGTATTATAAATAAATTTTTAATATAAATGAATACTGATTTAATTTGGATTTGAAATGTCGAGTTATAAATTTAGATAGGGATATTTTGGAGTTGTATTATATTCTATGTGTATATATATATATACAATAATATTAACTTCTTAATATTAAATTTAATTATTTTCAAATATATTAATATTTAAATGGGTTTATTGAGAGCTTTAAAAATAATCATTTTTGCAAACGAGCTCTATTTTCGACGAAACAATTTTTGTTGGATCCGGAATATTTAATTATAGTTAGATTTCAATTTTCGTGATTTTTGGAGTCAGTATGTAGCTGTGCGGAATATTAATGTGAAAAACAGTCAATAATTTGACTTTAAAAATACGATGTATGAGCAAACAAACTTAAAATTCGACAAAAAAATTTCCTTGGGTCCGCAATGTCAAACTCTAGTTGTATGTCTATTTTCATCGAATTCGGATATGTTACGTGACTGTAAAGATTTTTAAACGATGAATACAAATAGAGGTTGATTAAAATAGAACAATAATCAATAAAAATATATTAAAACCTTTCTATAAATACCCTACAATTTTTCTAAACCCTAAACTCATTTTTTCCGTAGTCAAATATATGTGCCGCTGGTTTCTTTCTTCCAGTGAAAAGTTTCCATCTTCATAAAATCATAGAAAATGAAATACAATCCTATAAATCATAATATATATATATATATATATATTCGAGTTGCTTATGAAGTTCTCTTCATTTTGATATGAATTTGATAGCACTTGACGTCTTTATTCTAGGGTTTGAAATAGGGCAGCAACCCTAGGGTTAAGGATTTGAGGTAGGATGAGCATAGGTGTTGGTTTTCAGTTGTATATTTTGGTTTTTGGTTGGATTTGGCTTCGGTTGTGGGGATTTTGGGGATTTCCATCATCTTTTTTGTTCGATGTTTGTACGGGATTTATACGCCAGAACTGTGAACGCGATGGCAATGGTGGTGTCGAATTAGAGTCTGGTGATAGAAGGAGAAAGAGGAATCGAAGAGGAATGAGATGGTGGAGTCGAATTGTGAGTTCGTGAAGAGTTAAGGATGTATGATGGAGCTAAAGTATGCGGTATGGTGTGGAGTTCTCTAGCGTGTATTTGAGAAGGAGGAGGAGCGCGGTCTGGAGCTACGGGGGAAGATGGGTTAACTTGTGATGACGTGGATTAAGAGGATGCGATGATATTGATTACCATATTTTTGGATTGGTTTAAAATGGAGTGGTTAGGGAGGACGTTGGATTTGAAACTTGCGGAAATGGTCTGTAAGGAACTGCGCGAGTTTGTGAACCATCAAGGAAGGAGGAATGATTTTAACGGGCTGGTATTATTTCTAAATGGGCAAGAAGAAAAAAGGTTAAGCACGATTTAAAATAAATTAAATTATATTAGATTTAAAATAGTATACTAACTTATAAAATGCATATCTATCATATGTTATCCAAATTTGACGAAACAAGATTCGTTGGGATCGTATGGATGAGCGCTGCACAATGGAATTGGTTCGGAGTGAACTGAAGCTCATTACAATTTATAGAGTAATAAATTGCCAGATCTGAATCAAATCGATGATCGATTATCGTTGTTTAACAATAATTGACCAATGTGAGTAAACTCACTAACTCTAATCAGTTTATATTTTTATAACGTATTTTTAGAATTGATAAATGTGGCTGATTTCTATGTGTTGATTGTTTGGAGGAACTGCTAACTAATTGGTTGAGAATATCGATAACGATATACATATATATCATTAATCTAATATTGATTCTGTTTATCAGAATATTTCATATTGAAATGTAATTGATGTTATTTTTATTGTTTAACATCTGTGGATGCAAGAAAACAGGTTGTAGGGATCCAACTGGATTCCTCAATATTTATAATACTGTTTTTTCATATATTGTGACATATGATGTGATATATAATCTGTGATTGATTATGATGACACTAGTTTTGGTATTTGATATTTTAAATACCATAAGAAATAGTGGAATGTGAATTGGGAATTTTCAAAGTGTATAATGAAAGTAAAATACTTATGTAAAATAAATGGATTCTATAAAAAGAATTATTTAGGAAATAAATAGAATTATAAAAAAGGAATTATTTAGGAAATAAATAGAATTATAAAATGAATTATTTGGGTAATTAATAGAATTATAAAAGGAAATTGGCGAGATATAAAAGAACTATGAGCTGATGGATTTAAAGGAGATTTGTAAATAGAAGTCCGTTTTAATAGATAAATGAAGAAGATTAATTTATAAATAATGTTTTTATAAATTAAGTAAAATAATTTATCATGGGATAAATTGAATATATAAGTCCGAATTTATATAGAGGAGTAGAAATTGGTTTTAACAGCGATATTTTAAATAGAAATTCAACTTATCATTTATAAAGGGAATTATAAATGAAACTTTAAGTGATAGAAGTAAAAAGGAGATATTGTATGATTAATCCTATAAATAGAAGTATAAAGAGAATTTGGAAATAGGATATTATTTTAAAATACAAAATCAAACTGATTGATTATATAAAAGATTCGATGTGAATAATGGATTAAAATAAATATTTTATAAATTAAAATATTTATAAAGGGAATTGGATTTTGAAATAGGAATTTGAATGAGATAGGAAATGGTGATCAAATAAAATAGTGGATTCTATTTTGGGAGAAATAGATTGGTTGGGAATTTATAAAATGATTTGATAAACTGAAATTGAACCTGTAATTATATATATATAAATAAATTGAAATCAAGTTTTGATTTGATTAAATAAATTACATATTTCTATAAAGGAATAATATTCATGTTTTAAATTGAATAATGGTTTTTTAAAGCAAACATTTTGTAGATTTAAAATAGTTATAAAAGAAAACTGATAAATGTTGGGAAGTACTAAATTCAAAAAAATGAATTTAGAAATTGATTTGACCTGAACAGTAAATCATTCTAGAGTTCAGAACGTATATCGAATATAGTTTATTCGAAGAGATTTATCGAATAACGTTTATTCAAAAGAGAGTTATCGAATCTAGTTTATTCGAAAGAGAGTTATTGAATATAGTTTATTCGAAAGAGAGTTATCAAATATAGTTTATTCGAAAGAGATTTATCGAATATAAGTTATTAAAAGAGAGTTAATCGAATATAAGCTATTCGGAGAGAGTTAATCGAGTATAAGTTATTCGAAGAGAGTTAATCGAATATAAGTTATTCGAAGAGAGTTAATCGAATATAGGTTATTTGAGAGGGAGTTAATCGAAAAATGATTATTCGAAGGAGAGTTATCGAATAGAGATATTCGAGAGAGAATTATGCATTAGATTTCGACTGTATCGAATGTAGGAAAGTACTATTTACTTTCCAGTTTTTAAACCAAGATTTTATTTATTTAATAAATTTATTAATTATTATTTATTCATATTAATGAATAAAAATTATATTTGAAGTTAGATATTTCGAAAGTAGGGATTATAACGTTATCGTTATAACCGATGGCTTTTATAAAAGAAGTGAAATCGTAAACGGAATCCGAGAGTTGCACAAGCAATGATTTGATAAGAAGTTAAGAAACATAGTTAAGGAAATTAGAAACTAACTGGAGATTAGTTAAGTTGAATGATTTTCTGGATATCGATGTGATGTTGGTTTCGGCCTTCGGGGTTGATATTCAAGGAATTGTTCTCTTACTAGTTTACAGTTAGAGACTGATGGATATGGGGAGATAATGATACGTGAATAAGAAATGGAAATGTTTCCCAATGCTAATAACATATATTTTCTAAATATAGAAAATAAGGATTTATGAATATATGGAAATGGGAAATTGGGAAATAAACAAATTAATGGTAAATTAATTTAAAGGGAAAAATGTTAATTGATGATTGATCGATAGCCATTTGGATGCAAGATGGTTGTGTGTATGGATGTTTTCCTTTGATAGTTAAATAACTGACCATCAAAGTTTTGACCATTTTTTCGTTGTTATTCCGAAGAGACTGAAATCAGATTTATTATCTGAAACCCACTGTGTATGGACATTAGCGTTGCGAATCGAATATGATGAAGATAATTGAAGATGGCGTTTATGCAAGGGCTGTTCTGGCAAATCCTAGGCAGAAAATGCTTAAGATGGGTTTACAGAATAGTGCCTTTGGTTTGTCCAGTCCCAGAACAACCTGTATGGAAGAATGTTTGACACAGTATATTTAATAGATCGCGTAAGTTGATCTCTTCAAACGTATTGACGTTTGGTGGCGGAGGAATTCGTTTCTCTTAGCTGTATATGCATGGTATTTTTAGGGAAATCAATTTTTGATTTGGCAGGTATAACGATGTGACATTCAAAGTAAATAAAGGTGTGATCTATACATTATAGCCTCTAGCATCACAATCAGGAAATGGTATAAAATCGGGTAGGTTGCATGGCTAAGTGGTTAGCTGCCAATTAGGGTGTATTGTCACCTGATCTAGAGAAATTCACTTTAATTAAGTTATTACATATTCCTAAAGTTTTCCCTTTCTAACTTAGTAAGCAATGGATTTTCCTAGGGCCTTTCATTCAACAATTTTATGTCTATTAAATTTGTGATAGGGACAATAATTTTTCCTTTTTTCGGCATTTGGTGGCTCCTTATAGCAGGCCGATAGTCTAATTCATCTTTGGTCGACAAGAAAATATCCTTGATAGAAGTGGTTAAATTAAGATCAGTTATTACTTTTGATTTAGACTTCCCTTTGAAAGGCTTGGTTTTTGGCTTCTTGGAACTTGACGAAGGCTCTTTTCTATTGAAAGTAATCACCTCCCTATTAAGGTTCTTGAAGGTCTCAAAGTTAGGGATACATCTTTCTTTATCCCCATCGATATGTTATGGGGGTTACGATGAGGTTTATATCCTTTGAGACTTAATTCTTGTTTTAGTGCAGATGCGCTACTGTCCTTTACTTTCTCCTTTTCAGATTCAATTCTTTTGGAAAAACATTTGATCTCTTTTCTCACTTGTATAAACATATTGTCATCTTTTTCCAAAATCCTTTCTTAGGCAAAGATTGGCTTTAATCCGATATGGATGGGATTTAGATTCCACTTATCTAGGTTGTAGGTTTCTTCCCACAATCGATGAGTAATATTCAAAATTTTCATTCCCAAAACTTGCTTTTTATAGAGTTGAAAGTTCATGTGACCTAACTCGGGTTTTATTAGGCTATAAGTTCTTTGTTCAACTTTGACCAATTTGTTACCTATGTCAGGTTTTTGTAACGATACAAGGGATACCATATTCCAAATTTCTGAAGACTAGACTAATGTTGCATCTTAGTTTTCTTTATTGTTTCTAAGTCGATGGAATAAAGGATTCGCCACCTCGTTTCCTCTGAAAGACTGTGGATATGTCTGATTTTTCCTTCTTGGTTCATACTCTACCATTTGGGGAATACCTTTTGTTTGTAGGGGTTCTTTCTTGATCCACGATTACTATCTTTCTATTGATTCGAAACTTTCTTTGAGGCATTATCGATCCTTCATGATTTATGCCAATTTCTTTTGTTTTTTGAGTTCGTTCTTTATTTTCCTTATGGGAATATCTTTCTAAATAAGAAGGTCAAGGGGTTGTGGAGGTTCAAGCCCTCCTTCTAGCATAAAAAATGTTAGGTAAATTTATGGTTTACACCCCTAAATGGCATACTCCAGTAGGGACCCTTTGCTTAGGAAAAGGACTAGATAGAACTTGGGGACTATTTTTGTAAAATTGCTCTTGTTAGGTGTTTCCAGTGAATTCCTAAAGAAAATAAGATATCAGTGGAGCACGACATTGAAGACCATCGAATGATAGCTTGAGTTTCCTATAGAGTATGTGTCGATTGATGTTAATTTATTATCGATATGGATCTTCCAGTTAGGCTTTTAGCCATTAGTATGGTGATCTTAGGTTGTCATTATACTCATGGTAAATAACTAGGTAGGCACCTTAGATATACTTCTGGTAGGATGGGTAAAGAATCTTTCGACCTTTCGAAAGTGGATGTTAGGCTTCTGTGAACTTTAGTCAAGCTTAGGAAACCGTCATTTAGTTTCGGGTTTAGGAGATTTACATGGTACCGGTAGGATTGACAACGGGGATATCGGGTAGTTGAAATAGGGTCTTGGATCCTGATTTGGCTTGGTTATCTTATGCAACCAGCAGTAGGTTATGAATTATGGGGTTTTAGATGATCCAATTTTAGAGTAGACACTGTTAACTTATTCAGATATTCGGATCTTTCTTAGACTTCCAAAGAGTCTTTTATTGTCGGATGTACCAGATATGAAACCTGCATGATTAGGACATAATAATAAACTAATAATTAACAACTATGACTTTGGTACCTCAATAGCTTGGCAAATACTCTTTATTTATAACTGATGCAGTTACAGACTATTTTTCCCAAATTGATTCAGGAATTGGGGGTTTACAGATCAAACTTATGAGTACAAGATTAAGAATGAGAAAATTGAATCTTAATTTTAGACCCCTGGGATCGTATTTATAGATGCAAATTGGCCCACCTCTCGGCATATGCACTTCGCCTCGGCTATTCTATAAAAGTGTTTGCGGAGGCTTAGTGAAGGCGCCTCTCGTTGCCTCTTGAAGGATTAAGGTGATGCCACTATCACTTTACCCAAATGGAACGCATTAGCATATTAAAACCTCAGATAGTTGTTGGAGAAGTGAGCTTGAAAGAGCTTTCGTCTTTCGGTGCTACTTATGGCTCCGTCTTGCTTTGTTCTTCGAAGACTGCTTGTGATGATCAATTGGTGAAGGCTTATGCTTTCTAGCATACTCCCCTCGGGCAGTTTAAAAGGAACTAAGCTAAATTTAAATACTTACAGATGCCAACTTTGGTAACTGAGCCCTTCGGATTCCATCTATAGGGGCTTTTGCTGCCAAATGGATTCTTTTACTTCTACATTTTCAGCCATGAAAGCATATGCCGATAGGATAATATCATCTCTGTCCAAGGATTGTCGATCTTAGAGCCCTTCACCCTAGTTTTCGCTTTCATTTTCTTCTGATTATTTTTGTGATAACAATAAAAATATTTTTGATAAACACATCAAAACCAAACAAATAGTGATTCTCCTAAATAACTACAGCCTCATGCTCGCCTCCGCAAGCTTATTCGATGAAGCATCTAAAAACTCTCAGCCTACTCAAGTGTACACCGAAAGTTAAAAGGGAAGCAAAAACTTCACATAGTCAATATATTGGTGTGAATAATAATCCTTTCTACTCGGCACATAGATATCTAATGGGACAATGCCACAATGCGGAATGTGTTTCCTCTTCGCTAGTATAAAGCTACCTCTGGAAATATGCTCGGAACACCTGCACTTTAGTGATAAATACAAAACTAAAACAACATAAGTGTCTTCATAAAATGTGCCACATGCAACACACATTGGATTCCCCATCCCCGTTATTCCATATTTCTCATCCTAACGGTTTATAATGATTTTCCATCATTTTTCTTGTTTAATGATTTCCCATCATTTTCTTTTGATTCGGTTGCCCCTTCATGTTTCGTAAGGTAACCCCCTGATGGCATTCGAAATTGAAAGACTTTATATACTGTGTGAAGCAATGGGTTTCCTTTAGTATCCGCACATCGCAACTCAAGGAAACAAAGCTAGGTAATTGAATAATCCATTTCCATTCAATTGACTTCCGTACTGCACAAAGCAACTGAGCCAGTTTACTATCACGATATCCATATTGTGCATAGTAATGAAATTCCTCCTTCTGATTCACTTCCCATGCTTCGTAAGGTTACCCCTACTAACAACGAAACCGAAGGCATATCCTGCTATTTAATTGTTCCCCATATTCCCTTTATCCCATTAGTTCTCCCATTGTTTAAATGGTTCCCCCAATTTATTTCACCCATTGGTTCCCCAATATTCATACAAATGCAAATATTGTGTTCATGGTTTCCCACTAATAACATTGTCTAACTTTCAATGGAATCCTACCAAATTCAATGAACATTTATCTCCGAAAGGAACCCCTATTGGCTCAATAAGACAACAACCTTTCACTCCAAGGGGAAAACCCCTTCGGCACTATTAATTTTTCATCTCTAAAAGAAAACCCCTTCAGGCTTCATGAAACAATCAATCATTTATCTAAAGGCGACCCCTCTGGCACAATACAATTAGGGTTGTTTATGGGACGTGTCGGGTCGGGTTCAGGCCGGATCAAGTCGGGTTTGGGTTGATTTATAAATGGGTCAGATTAACCCGTTTATTAAACAAATCATTTTTCCCAACCCTAACATAACTTGTTTATAAATGTGTTGACCCGACCCGACCCATGTAATCCATTTAACTAAATGGGTCGTGTCGGGTCGAGTTTACGAGTATGACCCATTGGAAAACATTGCATACTTATATAAACATCAAAATAACCAAATCACGAACATATCGCACAATTATATTATCACCAACAAGCAACACATATACAAAGCATGAAATCACCATATCCAAAAATCATTCTCCATACATAGAACAAATAAGCATACTGCATACGTAAAAGACTAACGGTATAGAAGAGATACAGTTGTTATAAGTAAAATATAAATAACATCTTACAAGAATAAATTAGTAAGTATAACAATTTACATAAGAATATATGAACATATTGATTACTACATACATAAAAGACCAACACTAACAGTATACATAAAACACTAACAATATGGAAGAGATACAACATATAATCGGGTTTGGCTGGTAAAAATCGGGTTAGCGGGTTAACCCTAAACCCACCCATTTATAAACAGGTCAAATTTGGGTTGACCTGAAAATGTCTCGCTAACTAAATGGGTTAGGTTAACCTGCTAATTTCCATGCGGGTTTTGGGTTGGGTTTCGGATCATGTAGGAAATTGACAGCCCTGCGTACAATTCCCACGAAATGAACCTCATTTGGATCCATGCAATCAAGCAAATAACCAAGTCCTAGTGTCCAAAACACGACAGTAGGTTATAGAGGCAGAACCCTCTATTCCACTACACAATCATAAAATAAGTTTTCCTTCATTGACATTTGCCAATGTCGACAACCAATTTAGACAAAGCCTTAAATCTTTTATTAAAAAATTTCCTTTTGATCTGCTTACCACATCCAAGTAAATAAGCTTAGGAAAACAAGTTTTCAAAGGCATGTCATCATAGCTAATGACTTTAAGGGTATTGGGCTCTCTTCTAGTTCTCTCGAAAGGTATACATCCTTATTCAAAACAGGTTCTTTCATATAAAAGATCCCTTTTTGTCCATGCTGAAAGGGTAGAGGCGAAACCTCTTGTAGTGAAGTTACATTCAAAACATATGAGTATCAACACCAAAGCTCGTCCAAAACATAAGAGGCGAATGTCTGAATAATTCCTATACCATAAATATATGACATTCCAAGTATTCAACGCCATTCAAAGGCGGCTTCCGAGAGTATCAGAATGTTTCTTTTGGAAAGACAGTGACACTAGTAGTAAATATGAACATATTGACTTACTTCTATATAGTGTTACTTTATACTGACTCCGCCATATTTATCAAATCCTCATTGGCTTAAAATTACAATAATGACTGTATATAGTCTTTCTATAGTACCTCTATCTCGACCATGTATGAAATATTTAAACATATATTTCAATCCTTTTAATTAACATACAAGTTTACCCTAAGCAATTCAACGTTAGGAAATTCATAACTAATTCGTACAACCATGAAAATTTATGAAATTTGAAACATATCTCTGAAATAATATAACAAATATCATACCAAAAATCTATGGCATTCAAAGATTTCTAGCTATAGGTTTTACCTTAAAACCTAACCATTTTCATGCATATAAGAATCATATAAGCATGTCAAACATAGCCAATGATTTCACGCCACTTAACATCATATAAATCATGAAAAACCATTATGAACAAACATAACTTTCATCTATTTCTCCAATGGACGAAACACAAGGGTATGAGTATTTATTCACCTTGGTTAATTGAGGTTTTGAGATTTGTTGACGAAGTTTTCAAGCTCTAAATCCTAGTTTTTTCTCTTTTCTTCTTCCTAGCTTAATGGATTACGACCTTAGTTCTCTTTTGAATTTTAATAGTGAATGAAGAGTAAAACAAAATGTGGTAGGATATAAGCAGATAAAGAGGTCGAAAGTTTACTTTTCCCCTCTCATATGCGCTTCCTAAGGCAATTCATTTGTTTCTAATGCCAACTTACTAGTTAACTCATTAATCATAATTCTCATTTCCTCCTTCACCGCATCATTCTCATTTAATTTATCCAATTAATTTCATAAATAATTTTATCAAATTTTACAAGTGTTACATCCTCCTATCTTTAAAAAAAATCATCCCCAAATTCAGTTAAGAACTAAATAAGCAAAGCAATTATAACAATCCAGCAAGCAATGTTATAAAAACATATACTAGCATACCCCGTTAGTAACCAATCTATAAAGCAATATACATCTTACTGAAAGAAAATTAGGAAAATCCTCTCCAATCTTGGCCGCCGTTTCCAAGTACTGTCACTTACTTCAGAACTACACTGAACTTTCACCAATTCAACTATCTTGATTCTCAATTTCCTTTCATGTGTATCTACAAATCAAACCGGCTACCTCACAATGTATAATTAGGTTCCACTACTAACTCTTCCAATACCCTAGGATTAATAGTAGCATCAGAGCTTCTGCTCGAAATTTGCTTACTTGAGTAGTGCTTGCCATTGCTTCTTCCTGAAGTTGGGACTAACTACAACCATCATCCAGTGAGTGTATGTTGTTGTTCCGGTAATTCTGTTGTCGGAGGTGGGGACTGCGTAGTAGCCTTGTATTGTATTTTTTTCTTTTCATTATCTTTGTAAGCAGTCTGTGCTTGTAGTGATTGTCTTCCTATTTGGAGTTTAGTCTATTTTTGTGTATTGCTTATCTTAGACGATGTCTATAGTAGGTACGCAATGTGCCTACCTCCTGTTTTATTTTGTAATCACTATTTGTTGTAATGATAACAGTGTTACAGACCACTATAAAAACCAGTCGGCCCAGCTAAAAAAATAGTAGCATCAGGGCCATGTTTGTACCTCCGTAATTAAGATACATAAAACACATTATGGACTCCTGCTAGTCTATCCGGTAGCTTCACCCGATAGGAAGGCTTTCCAATCATTTCCAAAACCAGAAAAGGCCCTGCAAACCTTGGTGCAAGCTTCTCTATTTTCAAAATAGGAACAAGTATTTTCATGAATGGACGTTAATGAAAACCTTTTCCCAACATAGAATTCTAAATCCTTATGCCTTCTACATGTTTAACTCTTTTATATGCATTGAGCTTCCTTCATCGGATACTGAATGATCTCAATCTTCTCTGTGGATTCTCTAATAATTTTGGATCAAGAACTAGTATGTCGCCTGCCTTCATTCAATACGATGACAATTTACATATTCTTTTGTACAAAGCTTCAAAATGCGCCATTACTATAGTAGCCTGAAAGTTATTATTATTGGAAAATTCCACCAAATGCTAATATGGTCTTTCCAAGAACCACCAAAGTGTAGAACACCTGCCTTTAACAAATCTTCCAGTACCTCGTATACCCTGTCGGTTTGTCCACCCTTATGTGGGTGATATGATGTAATCATCTTGAGCTTTTAATCTCATTTCCTTATGCAAACTTTTCCAAAGCTCACTTGTAAACAGTGAATCCCTTCGCTTACAACAATACTAGGAACTCCATAAAGCCTTATTATATTCTTCATGAGTAACTCAACCAGAACCAACGCCATCCTAAAGACTTCACGTGAATAAAATAAGCACTCTAGGTTAGTCTATCCATGACAACACATATGCTTTCATTCCCTATTCTTGATCTCACCAGTGCATCCATAAAAACCATGGATATTGAATCCCACTTCCAAATTGGAATCTCTAATGATTGCAATAAACCACTAGGCTTCTGATGTTAGGCTTTCATGTGCTGGCAATTCATACACTGCTTTACCCATAAGCCAACATCCCTCTTCGTTCCTTCGTAGAAGAAGCTTATCTTCATGTCACATTACATCTTATTTCCCGGGGGGTGTATCGTAAACTTCCAGCGATGACACTATCTAAGAACTTCACTCCCCAGATCACCAACCTTCAGAACACATAGGCTTCCGTTCTTCCATAACCAAGCATTCTAGTCAAGAGTTAACTTCCCAGGGCTATTCCCTTTAGTTCTAGCTCTGAGCTCTCTAATTCTTCATGCTAACGAAGGATCCTCTACCTACCTAGAAGCAGTTTTCTCAATCAAAGTCGGTCGAACCTCTAAGCATGACATCTTCGATGTACCTCTCCTAAAATTAGTTGTTGACCTGATTCTCGCGTTTCATATGACTAAGGCTTTTAATTCTTTCCATTCATTTAGCATAGCCGACACCATCCCTTGGTGCCCCCAACTAAGGGCATAGACAACCCTATTCCCTTTCCCAGGAGTATACTTTATGCTGATATCGTACGTCACCAAGAATCCCAACCATCCCTGGTGTTGCATGTTCGAATACTTCTAGGAAGGCAAATATCTCAAGGACGTATGGTCTTTGAACAGCTCAAACCTTTCACCCAACAAATAATGCCACCAAATATTCATGGAAAAAACAACAGCAACTAACTCAAGATCATTAATTGGGTATCGGACTTCATGTGGTCTCAGCTGTCGCAAAACATAAGCAATAACCCTCCCCTTTGGCATAAGAAAAACACCTAACTTTGTTACGTAAGCATCAACAAAGACAACCAAACCCTAGTTTCCATTCAGTGCCATTAACATAGGGGCACTGGTTAATAATTGGTTCGAATTCTCAAATACATCTTCACACTTATTAGACCAAACAAACTTAACATCCTATCTAGTTAGCTTAGTGATCGGTGTAGAAATCCGCTAAAAATTCTTAATAAACCCTTGATATTACCCAGCAAATCCCAAAAAACTTCGAAGCTCTGTAATATTTTCAGGCCTCTTCCAATTAATGCTATCACCAATCCTTGCAGGATCCACCAACAGTCTCTCTTATGAAACCACATGACCAAAAACTTCAATTTCTAGTTCCAAACTGACACTTGGAAAACTAGACTCTACATTGGTGCTTCTACAAAATCTCAAGCATTATCCAAAGGTAAATCCTATGCTCTTCTGGATCCATTGAGTACACTAATAAATCATCAATGAAAACCAACATAAATCTGTTTAGGTGTTCCCAAAACACTCGGCTTATCAAATCCACGAAGAAAGTTGGTGTATTCACCAATTAGAAAGGCATAACTATCCATTCATATGATCCATATCATGTACAAAAGTTGTTTACGGAACACTCTCCTCTGCTCCCCTCGCTGGTGAAATCTAACAACCCGGAAAATCAGAGCCAATTTAAAATTTTATTTTGGCTATTTTATTGATTTTTAAGTAGTTAAAATAATTTATTTTAAATAATAACGATTAAAAATTTATTTAAATCGAAGTTAGAACGAATATATTTATTTTAATTTTAAAAGGAGTTAGAAATAGCGTGGCAGTTTAAAAATTTGAATTTAAACTTTGATTGATTGTACATGATGCAAAATAAATCTGATTTTGGTGAAACCAAAAATATTAGAATCTGTTTAATAATATCTTTCCAACAAATCCGAAAAATTGAAATTTCATAGCAGGAATCAAAAGTTATGGTCAGTTGAATATTCAGAATAGTCGCTATGGAATTCAATATATAATATAGCCGGTATAAATAGCCATATTGCAAACGACCTCCGTTTTCGATGAAACCACTTTTGTTGGATCCGGAATGTCAAATTATTCCAAGATTCCAATTTTCATAATTTTTAGAATCAATATGTGAGTGTGGCAAAATAAAATGTGTTTTGACAATTTCGGTCAATTTCGTCGACTAGAAAATGGCCATTTTTTAAACCTTCTCCAAATTCGACGAAAATAGTTTTGTTAAGACCGTATTGTCAAAACATAGCTAGATTTATTTTTCGAGAATTTTTTGATTCAGTTTGTGGCCCCAGTAAATTAAAATATCTATCAAATTAAACAATTTAAGATTTTATAACTGACCAAAACATTTGAATTGGCTTATGGGACATATCCCATTGTGTCCGGATGGGGGTATTTAGCCAAGGGCATTACTCGTTGGGTTTGATTTGGAGTTAAGTGCGATTTAGGAACTAAATTGAAATTAAATAGAATTTAATTAAATAAAAATAAAGTGGGAATACCGTATAAATATGGTGTATAGCGTATACCCTCTTCCTTTCATATGCGCCACCACCATCGATTTTAATGGCCAGAAACTTCACAAGTTTCTCCTTCGATTGCCCCCAAACTGTAACACCCCGCATTTTTAAATTAAAAATGTACAAATATGTATATACGCATAGATAGATAAATAATGGTGATGCATAATGAAAATTAATTAATATATGGAAGAGAAGGAAAAATTAATTCGATAACAGTGTGCATAACGGAAAAGATAATAAAATAAGGATACTTAATTTAAATATCAGAAATTAAGTAAAACGGAAATTACCATTGCATTCGTCTCGGAATTCTACTTTGAATAAAGTCTAAGTTTTCGAAAATCAGACTCCGTATGAAAGTATTATGGCCTTCGGAAGATTCAAGAGAAATTCAGAGATTAAATAGTAAAATAACCCAGACAGGTCGACGTAGAGGTCGACCTATACCAAGGCAGGTCGACCTGGAGGTCGACCTACCCTAAAACAGGTCAACCTGGGGATCGACCTCCCCTCCAAATCTGGGCAGAATTCATTTTCAGCACCTAGACTCAATTTCTGACCTGATACGTTGACTAAACAGCTATATAATGACCCTTAACCCATTCTATTTCTTCACCCAAGCCTATGGCGACACCATGGCTCTGTTCTGACTCAAATTCTTCTTCTCCAAGAGATTTCTAGATCCACTTTCTTCCCCTTTTCTCTTCAAAACATCTATTCTTAAAATTAAAAAGTTTAGAATCAAGACAACCTCCAAACTAAAGAGAAAAAGGGATTCAGATCCGTAATTTACACTACGCAAGGAGGAGAAATTCAGATTCATAACTTACGCTGCGCAAAGAAATCAAAGATAGATCAGATCTATGGATTGGGGCATAAAATCAATCAAAGTTAAATCAAATCCATGAATTGAAGATGAAAAGCAAGGTGAGTGGAATTACAATAAACTTGTTGCATAATAATATTATTATCGTTCGTCATTCCCCAGTTATAAGTTCAATTCAAGATTCATGTTATAATAATTGTCCTTTTATTCTCCTTTACCTTTTTTTTTGGATCTTGGTTATCTCGAACATAGACGAAATCTTATAATACATACGTGCAAATGAAATATGGGAATATTAGGGCATACTTTATTTTATGCAATCGAGGAATATAACATGTAATTTGGGGATTGTGGCATAACAATTATTATTGCAAATATTGGGACAATCGGCGAACTGTATATTAAGATTATTCAATTAAATAAAGTCAAATTGGGAATTTTGGAGTGTATTTCAAAAATGAATCTTTGGTTATGTTTTGCAAACATGAGTCTATGCTGAATAGTGCGCAACTATGAATTCCGATTTATAATGATAACTTGAAATTGTGTAAATTTAATTGGAATTATTGAATATGGAATGGGATTGGGAAGAAGTGATTTATTTCGAATCTAATATTGCGGGACTGAGGTTTTAAACTATAAGTTTAAATTTTGGGTTTTGGAAAAACGAATCTAAAGGTAAGAATCCTAAGTTGATAAAGGAAAGGATAAAACTTAGCTTACGCGATTATGAGACCTCTTATGTGATTTTAAAACCTAACTCATAACTTGAAACCAATGCATAACGTTCTCATAAAAATTGTTAATTGGCTAAAGATTAAATATGAATAACTCGAGGTTAGAATGAGGTTGCGGTGTAATTCTGCCCGGAACCACTCAGCATATCTAGTGGCCGCAAACAATAGGGTCTAATATGAGAAGTTAGTCATAACGATCTTAAACCCGAGGTTAGATTGAGTTGTGGTGTAAGACTGCCTGGAATCGCCCAGCACATCCAGCAACCGCAACAACAGGTCTAATGTGAGAGGTTGGTGCATTAATAATCAATTAATGCTAATGACACAAGCTAGTATGGTAAGGTTAGGCTAACAACACTTAACCAATTTGACATGATGCGTGGGTGTGTTAAGTCAATATGAACTGAAAGACAACACCTAACCAAATTTGTGGAATATACGAGTAATGCATGTGCGGGAAGGTAGGGTTAAGTTAAACTTGACATATGGACAAACTTAACCAACACAGTAATGTGGAATGATAACTACCTATTATAAACCAGAGTTGCGGTAATGTAAAATTAAATAATAGGTAAACTTGTCCTAGGGACAAGGGAAGATTATGACTTAAGATGTAATACAAGACTTGAAGAGTGGGACGACTTATACTATGAAATAAGTTAATCTAAGATGAAAATGTGGGAAAGCACCCATACACTATCGTTTGATAAAGAAAACTTAAGTCATGTTTGAGTTCATTGGTAAACCTTAGTTAGTAAACTAAGTAAATAACGATAAAGGCAACCAAGTGTTGAACCTTAGTTTGTGAACTAAGTAAAAAAACAATAAAGGCAACCAAGTGTTGAACCTTAGAGAGAGAACTAAGTAAATAAAGATGAAGTTAACCAAGTGTTGAACCTTAGTTAGAGAACTAAGTAAATAATGATGATGGCAACTGGGTAATGAACCTTAGTTAGCAACTAAAGTAACGAACCATAGTTAGAAAACTAAGCAAGCAACGGTAAAGATAACTAAGTAAGTAAACCTTAGTTGAAGATGACTAAGTAATAAACCTTAGTTAAAGAGAAACTTGGTAATTAGAATTGAAGGACAACACAAACGAGGATAACCAAGTTAATAAGACAAAGCAAGCGCGTAATCAGAAATTTAGACATAAGGTCTAATAGTACGAAAGGATAAGGTGCTTGGACCAGTCCATACGATAGGGGATGAATAACCAAACTCGGTAGAACATCACGGTGCCATAGGGTGCGAGGGTGTAACACCCCACATCCGTTAGTGTCACTCAAAAAGGGAATGCACTAAGTTCTGTGGAGCATTTAGGGTAAAAGATGCAGATAAATTACAAGATAGATAGAAATTAAACAGCAGAAGATAAAACTTTGCTTTATTGACAAAATAATTTGTACAATGATTTATTTACAATATCAGAGTATCATCTGTCTTACAAAATAAAGAAGCATAAAATAACATTTATATTCCCCAATTTTAGCAAGAGCCAGCCACAACATCTGATAAGAGAATCCAAGCAATATTTGACAAATCTTCAAGCTGGGAAAGAGTGACAGTCCAACTTAACCTGAGCTATACTATTCCCTCCTTTACTACCTTGGGGGGGGGGGACAGAAGAAAAGAAGACGAAAGAAAAACAGAGTCAGACATAAAGCCTGAGTAAGTTCAGTAACTTCTAGCATATGAACATGGAACAACAACAAAACAACATGAATTAACTGATTACAAGTTAACACCATGATGATAGGGTTGGCAAGATTAGACAAGATTAACACAAGATATGCTAAGCTAAGATAAACTGGATATGCTCTAATACTTTCGCCGCTTCGCTATTTCCTTGTTATACTTGTTTCTATATCTCTGCACCGCCTATCTAGTGTCCCATCTAGTAACGATAACGTGATCCCAATCCCTGTATTTCCCATTGCCTTCCGGCATACATTCATTATTTATTACCTAGATCAAATCTAGGGTTTTCTATCAAGTGCTTTCTAGATTTAACTAGAGTTTTACGCTATCTGCTGAACGCTTCTTGAGTTCAGGGTTTATGCCACCTAGTCCAACTAGGGATTACGCTACCCATCGAACGATGCCCCCAAGTCCTAGGACACACCACCTAGAGTGGTATATGTTCCTATACTTCCCCACGCATGTATCGCGAATCGTTATCGCTTGTCTAGGTGCACATGTCCCATAATGTGCGGTCCGAGTCCTGTGTCAGGGAAAATCAAGGAAAACAAAACTCGGTCGGGAGCTTTCAGATATCTGCCGATGCAGATGCTAAGGTCTGTTTTTATTCCAGTGGCTATGGTCCCACTTGACCCCTCCCTCAACTAATGAAAGGCACACCTTGTAAAATGAGAACTATACGCCGGCCCCCGGTGCCCCACTATCCTATGGCCATCCGCAACCATAACTAGATAGCAAGTATATGGTTTTTTGGAGTTCTCCGCCTTTCCGCTTCACGTATCTTGATTGACTCAAGATGGATGGTAGACGACGAGTTGCTATCACAGGGCTACCGTTTGCTCGCCGAATCACGCGGGTCCATCCTAGTCTTTAGGTTGCCATGTATTGCAACCAAGGCATACCCCTAGTTCTTCTATGCAGACCATAACCTCTGTGGGCCCAGGCGGATCATCTGCAGCTTAACAGAGGGATACCAAGAGTACCCTCACGTCCCCTCGAAGCCTCGGGCTTCGTAACCCAATTTGTTGGATCCTTCTCTCTATTCAGACGAACATTCGCTCCTTTCCATGTTAGACTAAGAATTACTACTTAGTTTTACTAACTAAGATTTACCACCTAGTTTCCAGAATCGTTGTTTTCTAAGGTTTACTACTCAGTTTCCTTTCCCGTCAATTTGGATTGGTTAAGTGTCATTAGTCAATTCAAGCCAACTTAACCCTCTTCATTCATCCTGTTATACAGAATAAGTGTTATTGGTAATTCATGTTGACTTAACCCCACCACAGACTAAGTTATATTGGTTAAGTATTTCTTATTACTTAACCCTACCCATTCACCCTGTATTGGTTAAGTGTTCCTTTTTAACTTAACCTTGCCCGTCTGTTTTAACTAACCTGTTATTAACGGTTAAGTATTATCCCTTCATGTTTTAGACTTAACCCTATTCCTTTATCAAAATCTGATGGTTAAGTGTTTAAGTGTACTTTAACCCTACGGTCTTGCCCAGCTAACATATCAAATTGGCTAAGTGTATTAAATCTTACTTAACCCCAACCTCTAGCCTAGTTAACATGTAAATTTGGCTAAGTGTATTAACTTTACTTAACCCCTACAAGTCTCGTTTTGCTACCTTGAGTTTGGTTAAGTGTCTCTATGGACTTAGCCCACCCATTCTAGCTTAATTGTGTTAAGTTAGTTAAGTGTTCTTATGGACTTAACCCTCCCTTTCTAGCTTAACTGTGTTAAGTTGGTTAAGTGTTCCTATGGACTTAACCCTCCCATTCTAGCTTAACTGTATGAACCTAACCCCACCTACCAGTCTTGTTATCATGTTAAGTTGGTTAAGTGTCTTAGTTAACTTAACCCTAGCATTCTTGTTCTAACTTTAACTAAATAAATTAAAGCCATGACCACTCACATTAGACAGATATTGTTGCGATTACTGGATGTGCCAGTTGGTTCCGGGCATGTTTACATCGCAACTCAGTCTAACCTCGGGTTAGGCCTATTCGTGTTTTCTAGTTCAAAGGGTTTTGATAAATTTTCAAATCAGGTTTTGAAAGTAACCATCCCGTCCGTCGGATCAGTTAGGGATAGCTAGGGAGAGCAGGAAACTTGTATTTTCCAAACTCAAGCCTAGACACTATCCTCCCTGTCACCCTAGAACTTTCTGGTGTTTCATTAAAAGAGGTGTCGTTAATAAATCTTTAATTTGTCTAGATTAATATTTCCTCATTTAAGACAAATTCTATAAGTAAATTAATCCTAATTTCCTTATTTCCCAATTTCTCTTTTAATGTAAATTGTCAACATTTATTCTTACGGCCCATTTTCCCCTCTATATCATGTTTATGCTTTTTGGTATGTAAACCATACCAAATGAAGTGTCACTAACCATGATTCTGCTAATCCTGACAATTACCCCCAATTATGGCCAATTTCAAATTTATGCCAATATACTTATCGAGCCAAATTAGCTAATCCAATTCTGATTAACATTCTAAGACTTATTACTCTAGTTCACTATTCATGTAAATGCTAGATTTACACGTCAATACAAGATTCAAATTACACATCTTATAATTCATGTCAAATTTATCCAATTTGCATTTCTATGAACATGCCATAATACATGTTCCCAATTTATGCCAATTTCCAAGTTAAACTACGTTTTAGTGAATTTCATATTTTGCCCCACATCGCAATCCCACCGTTCGTAAAATCGTGTTTCAATCTAGATTCTAGATTCGTAGCAAATAGGGAATGAACCAAAGATTGCTATGAAAAGGATTGATATAACAACTGGCGTAAAATGGTTTTGAATAATGATGTAGGTTCAAGAACATGGGTAGACCTAACTTAATAGGTAAATTCCCAAGGTCTAAAACCAAGAATAGACAGAGTAGGTTCAAGAACATGGGTAGACCTAACTTAATAGGTAAATTCCCATAGTCTAAAACCAAAGAAAACCAAGGACAAGCAGAATAAATAATTGGGTTTAGCCCCAGTCTCAAAATCACAGAACTTAAGCAACACTTTCCTAGTCAGGAATCATGGAGGTTAAATCACAGATATCCTTGTTATGTCATAGGCGATAGTTTATGTTAATCAAAGGCATAGGTTTTGTCAAGGAAGTAATCCTCATAGTCATAGTCACAATCATAGGCAATGTTCATAGTCATAGGCAGTGTCCATAGTAATAGGCAATGTCCATAGTCATAGGCAAATGGCCATAGTCATAGGCAAATGTTCATAGTCATAGGCATATGGTTTTTAAGTCCATAGTTTCATAGTCACGGTCTTATTTGTCTTTGAATCATGACAGTTCTTAATTAGGTCCAAGAGATAGGCACACATTCGAATAGAAAGAAAGAGAATTGGCATATTCTTTTATTCATTCAATTTCATGTCATGAACAAAGAAAAACGTTCAAATCTAGAAATAACTAACTTATAGAGATTTAGATTGGAAAAGAAAGATGGCGGTGCTATGATTCGTAGAAAATCATTCGTTGAAGTCATTTGAACCTCCTTTTGAATCCTAGCTTGAATCTCTTCTTCTTTAAAGTCTTTTGAGCAGCATCTCCTCGTCTTGTTTTATTTTATGTATATTATTTATTTATTTATATATTTTAGAGGAGGAGAAGAAGCCATGTCTAACTAGAATCTTCGCAGCATAAGGGTAGAAAAGAATTGTGAATAGAGGAGGAGACTAGGGCTGTTTATATAGTTGCTCAAGACCTTATCGTACACGCAGCGCTGAGTCAGCATTGAACCTAGTTAAGAAAATAGTCCAGGTTCGCAGATGAATCTAGCCAAATCTTATCGTACATGTAGTGCTAAGTCAGCATTGGGTCCCACAAGCTGTTTTGGCGCAGAAATTTGAATTTCGAACTTTTGAATTTCTGGAATTTATTTAACTGTTTTATTCACATGAAATATTCTTATATGTATACAATTCCTTTAACGACCATTTTACGCGTATATATATACGCACAACTTTCATTTTATTTTCAAAATTCAAACGATGTTGCACCGTTATTTGATTCTTGCCATATTTCATTTACTATAGCCTTATCTTAAATTTGATCTTTCGTATACATATATTTCTGCATATATATATATATATATATATATTCTCATGTATATACATATATTTTCTTTATTTCCTTATATGTTCGTTCTTATCCTTTCAAATTTTGAATTTGTATATGTACATATATTTGCATGTTCAGTTGGCCCTCTTTAAAACAGAGATAAAAATTATGCTGCCGCCGGGGTTCGAACCCCCGACCTCCCTGTTACCAATCCAATGCCTTAACCAACTGAGCTACAAAGTCTTTTGTTAATAAGTCTTAGAACAATGATAATTATTGTTCTTTCCTTACTTCTTTTTTCATGTTAGTTACAATACTTAAATTAAACCAATGCATGAATCTTTTTCTTTTAATGTTAATGCATTATGTTTGCAAATCAGTGCATGAAACATATTTACATCGCATGCAACCAATCCTTTCTTTCTTTCATATATTAATTAATTTTCATTATACATCACCATATTAATCCTATCTGTGGATATATATACATTTTTAATTACATTAAAAATACGGGGTGTTACATTCTCCCGCACTTAAAAGGATTTCGTCCCCGAAATCTTCAAGTTAGGAAGAATGTGTCCTACCATCCAACACCCATCTACTCAACCATTCAATCATAGGCATTCATTGTCCTTAAAAGATTTCTAATGCTTTCATTTTCATATGCATAGTGTGTGTATATGTCTTTATCTACTGTAAAATTAGTCGGTCTACTGATTCAGTCGACCTCCTTAATGCGAGTCATGTCAGTGCCATGCGTCCAACCATGTATGCAAGCATCCCTAGTTATGTAAATACTATATGCGTGCACAGCCATTCATCCATATGCAACACTCATATGATAACATATCAAGTTCAAGTTACAAACAAATACATATCTGTAAATGCAATATGAAAGCGTCTGAACTGATCTAGTGCTTAATACGTATGTATATGCATCCACGAGCAACCATTAGCAACCACTCGCAACCATCAATCATAACATGTTTCAAATACATGTTTACACCCAAAAGAGTTTCTACCTAAAGATCGAAGATACGACCTAAAGGATATATTATGGAAAGAGAGAAACAATTATGTGTAAAGCTCCTACAAAAAGGAATCAAGGATGCACCTTTAAGAAAAAGGGTATGATGCAAGTATCTAGTCTTCTTGAGCTTTACTCCACTGTATCCTAACCAATTTAACTTTACGATTGTGAAGTTTCTGACGTCCATTTCCAAAATAAACAGATGTCAACCAAGTGTATATACTAGGATGATCAGAGATCTCTCCTCCTAGCTTATCCATCATGTCATAACTATAAGGGTCAAAAGGTCGCTACGTACTTTTTGGAGTGCCTGCCACAACTATTCCTCTCTCACGTAAACCATCCTAGTCAAACTTGACATTCCTCAAGTACAAGCCCCAAAGGCCTAAACCAAATCAGACAAGCACCCAAGGAATATCTCCTTTGAATTTAAACGATCTACGTGAGATGATATAAGCAGACTCGATAGCTATTCTCAAATCCCTACTAACCAAAAATAAAATTGTCGGACCACTAACTGGATTTGAGACTCTAGTGGGACCTTTCTACTATACAAGTACTATGGTGTAGAGACTCAACTATGGAAGTGGATACAAACAAATGCGAAGCGATAAAACCAAAAGAAATAGTACGAATAGCAAAACTAGACTCTTCCAAGAGAACTTTTACTACCTTTCTCCTAGGTACGCTTGGTGGCGAAAGTAGGTTCTTGCCCTTATGAAAATCTTGTTCCTCGTTCTTGCTCTTGTCCTTAATTATATGCCATATTATATCATAGAAAAGCTACTTCCTCTTGTCTTACGCTTTATAATTCCTTCCTCCTTGGTAAGCCAGGTCCCTATCCATGAATTCCTTATCCTTGGGTTGTGCTCCTTAGCCAAACTCCTCATCCCCTTCCGTGTGCAGTCATGTTGACAAGTCTCTCAAAAACTGCCTCCATCGTCCGGAAAACCCTATAAGCTTCGAAAGAAAACTGCCCGTAGATGAAACAATTACGGCTATGGATGGAAGCCGGGCACTACTTTGCCCTTCGATGAGGTTACCTCCCAGAAAGCCAGGAGCCCCAGAGACTCAAGAAAGAAGGAGACAAGAATTTAAATAGAGGAAGAGAAGATAGTGCGTATGGCTTCAGGGAATATGTCTTTAAAACAAATCTTTTCTCTTGAAAATGCTTCTTTAAAAACCGTTTTGAAAATAATTTTTCAAATCCTTTATCTGATCTGGTAACCTTCAGCTCTGATACCACGTGTAACACCCCACATCCGTTAGTGTCACTCACAAAGGGAATGCACTAAGTTCTGTGGAGCATTTAGGGTAAAAGATGCAGATAAATTACAAGACAGACAGAAATTAAACAGCGGAAGATAAAACTTTGCTTTATTGATAAAATAATTTGTACAATGATTTCTTTACAATATCAGAGTATCATCTGTCTTACAAAATAAAGAAGCATAAAATAACATTTATATTCCCCAATTTTAGCAAGAGCCAGCCACAGCATCTGATAAGAGAATCCAAGCAAACTTTGACAAATCTTCAAGCTGGGAAAGAGTGACAGTCCAACTTAACCTGAGCTATACTATACCCTCCTTTACTACCTGGGGGGGGGGGGGGGACGGAAGAAAAGAAGACGAAAGAAAAACAGAGTCAGACATAAAGCCTGAGTAAGTTCAGTAACTTCTAGCATATGAACATGGAACAACAACAAAACGACATGAATTAACTGATTACAAGATAACACCATGACGATAGGGTTGGCAAGATTAGACAAGATTAACACAAGATATGCTAAGCTAAGATAAACTGGATAAGTTCTAATACTTTCGCCGCTTCGCTATTTCCTTGTTATACTGGTTTCTATATCTCTGCACCACCTATCTAGTGTCCCATCTAGTAACGATAACGTTATCCCAATCCCTGTATTTCCCATTGCCTTCCGGCATACATTCATTATTTATTACCTAGATAAAATCTAGGGTTTTCTATCAAGTGCTTTCTAGATTTAACTAGAGTTTTACGCTATCTGCTGAACGCTTCTCGAGTTCAGGGTTTATCCCACCAAGTCCAACTAGGGATTACGCTACCTGTCGAATGATGCCCCCAAGTCCTAGGACACACCACCTAGAGTGGTATATGTTCCTATACTTCCCCACGCATGTATTGCGAATCATTATCGCTTGTCTAGGTGCACATGTCCCATAATGTGCGGTCCGAGTCCTGTGTTAGGGCAAATCAAGGAAAACAAAACTCGGTCGGGAGCTTTCAGATATCTGCCGATGTAGATGCTAAGGTCTGTTTTTATTCCAGTGGCTATGGTCCCACTTGACCACTCCCTCAATTAACGAAAGGCACACCTTGTAAAATGATAACTATACGCCGTCCCCCGGTGCCCCACTATCCTATGGCCATCCGCAACCATAACTAGATAGCAAGTATATGGTCTTTTGGAGTTCTTCGCCTTTCCGCTTCACGTATCTCGATTGAATCAAGATGGATGGTAGACGACGAGTTGCTATCACAGGGCTACCGTTTGCTCGCCGAATCATGCGGGTCCATCCTAGTCTTTAGGTTGCCATGTATTGCAACCAAGGCATACCCCTGGTTCTTCTACGCAGACCTTAACCTCTGTGGGATCAGGCGGATCATCTGCAGCCTCACAGAGGGATACCAAGAGTACCCTCACGTCCCCTCGAAGCCTCGGGCTTCGTAACTCAATTCGTTGGAGCCTTCTCTCTATTCAGACGGACATTCGCTCCTTCCCGTGTTAGACTAAGAATTACTACTTAGTTTTACTAACTAAGATTTACCACCTAGTTTCCAGAATCGTTGTTTTCTAAGGTTTACTACTTAGTTCCCTTTCCCGTCAATTTGGATTGGTTAAGTGTCATTAGTCAATTCAAGCCAACTTAACCCTCTTCATTCATCCTGTTATACTGGTTATGTGTTATTGGTAATTCATGTTGACTTAACCCCACCACAGACCAAGTTATATTGGTTAAGTATTTCTTATTACTAAACCCTACCCATTCACCATGTATTGGTTAAGTGTTCCTTTTTAACTTAACCTTGCCCGTCTGTTTTAACTAACCTGTTATTAACGGTTAAGTATTATCCCTTCATGTTTTAGACTTAGCCCTAATCCTTTATCAAAATCTGATGGTTAAGTGTTTAAGTTTACTTTAACCCTACGGTCCTGCCCAGCTAATATATCAAATTGGCTAAGTGTATTAAATCTTACTTAACCCCAACCTCTAGCCTAGTTAACATGTAAATTTGGCTAAGTGTATTAACTTTACTTAACCCCTAAAAGTCTCGTTTTGCTACTTTGAGTTTGGTTAAGTGTCTCTATGGACTTAGCCCTCCCATTCTAGCTTAACCGTGTTAAGTTGGTTAAGTGTTCTTATGGAGTTAACCCTCCCTTTCTAGCTTAACTGTGTTAAGTTGGTTAAGTGTTCCTATGGACTTAACCCTCCCATTCTAGCTTAATTGTATGAACCTAACCCCACCTACCAGTCTTGTTATCATGTTAAGTTGGTTAAGTGTCTTAGTTAAATTAACCCTAGCATTCTTGTTCTAGGTGTAACTAAATAAATTAAAGCCATGACCACTCACATTAGACAGATATTGTTGCGATTACTGGATGTGCCGGTTGGTTCCGGGCAGGTTTACATCGCAACTCAGTCTAACCTCGGGTTAGGCCTATTCGTGTTTTCTAGTTCAAAGGGTTTTGATAAATTTTCAAATCAGGTTTTGAAAGTAACCATCCCGTCCATCGGATCAGTTAGGGATAGCCAGGGAGAGCAGGAAACTTGTATTTTCCAAACTCAAGCCTAGACACTATCCTCTCTGTCACCCTCGAACTTTCTGGTGCTTCATTAAAAGAGATGTCGTTAGTAAATCTTTAATTTGTCTAGATTAATATTTCCTCATTTAGGACAAATTTTATAAGTAAATTAATCCTAATTTACTTATTTCCCAATTTCTCTTTTAATGTAAATTGTCAACATTTATTCTTACGGCCCATTTTCCCCTCTATATCATGTTTATGCTTTTTGGTATGTAAAACATACCAAATGAAGTGTCACTAACCATGATTCTGCTAATCCTGACAATTACCCCCAATTATGGCCAATTTCAAATTTATGCCAATATACTTATCGAGCCAAATTAGCGAATCCAATTCTGATTAACATTCTAAGACTTATTACTCTAGTTCACTATTCATGTAAATGCTAGATTTACACGTCAATACAAGATTCAAATTACACATCTTATAATTCATGTCAAATTTATCCAATTTTCATTTCTATGAACATGCCATAATACATGTTCCCAATTTATGCCAATTTCCAAGTTAAACTACGTTTTAGTAAATTTCATATTTTGCCCCAAATCGCATTTCCACCGTTCGTAAAATCATGTTTCAATCTAGATTCTAGATTCGTAGCAAATAGGGAATGAACCAAAGATTGCTATGAAAAAGATAGATATAACAACTGGCATAAAATGGTTTTGAATAACGATGTAGGTTCAAGAACATGGGAAGACCTAACTTAATAGGTAAATTCCCAAGGTCTTAAACCAAGAATAGACAGAGTAGGTTCAAGAACATGGGTAGACCTAACTTAATAGGTAAATTCCCATAGTCTAAAACCAAAGAAAACCAAGGACAAGCAGAATAAATAATTGGGTTTATCCCCAATCTCAAAATCACAGAACTTAAGCAACACTTTCCTAGTCAGGAATCATGGAGGTTAAATCACAGATATCCTTGTTATGTCATAGGCGATAGTTTATGTTAATCAAAGGCATAGGTTTTGTCAAGGAGGTAATCCTCATAGTCATAGTTGCAATCATAGGCAATGTTCATAGTCATAGGCAGTGTCCATAGTCATAGGCAATGTCCATAGTCATAGCTAAATGTCCATAGTCATAGGAAAATGTTCATAGTCATAGGCATATTGTTTTTAGGTCCATAGTTTCATTGTCACGGTCTTATTTGTCTTTGAATCATGACAGTTCTTAATTAAGTCCAAGAGATAGGCACATATTCGAATAGAAAGAAAGAGAATTGGCATATTCTTTTATTCATTCAATTTCATGTCATGAACAAAGAAAAACGTCCAAATCTAGAAATAACTGACTTACAGAGATTTAGATTATAAAAGAAAGATGGCGGTGCTATGATTCGTAGAAAATCATTCATTGAAGTCGTTTGAACCTCCTTTTGAATCCTAGCTTGAATCTCTTCTTCTTGAAAGTCTTTTGAGAAGCTTCTCCTCATCTTGTTTTATTTTATATATATTATTTATTTATTTATATATTTTAGAGGAGGAGAAGAAGCCATGTCTAACTAGAATCTTCGCAGCATAAGGGTAGAAAAGAATTGTGAATAGAGGAGGAGACTAGGGCTGTTTATATAGTTGCTCAAGACCTTATCGTACACGCAGCGCTGAGTCAGCATTGAACCTAGTTAAGAAAATAGTCTAGGTTCATAGATGAATCTAACCAAATCTTATCGTACATGCAGTGCTAAGTCAGCATTGGGTCCCACAAGCTGTTTTGGCGCAGAAATTTGAATTTCAAACTTTTGAATTTCTGGAATTTATTTAACTGTTTTATTCACATGAAATATTCTTATATGTATACAATTCCTTTAACGATCATTTTACGCGTATATATATATATATATATATATATATACGCACAACTTTCATTTTATTTTCAAAATTCAAACGATGTTGCACCGTTATTTGATTCTTGCCATATTTCATTTACTATAGCCTTATCTTAAATTTTATCTTTCGTATACATATATTTCTGCATATATATATATATATATATATATATATATATATATATTCTCATGTATATACATATATTTTCTTTATTTCCTTATATGTACGTTCTTATCCTTTCAAAATTTGAATTTGCATATGTACATATATTTGCATGTTCAGTTGGCCCTCTTTAAAACAGAGATAAAAATTATGCTGCCGCCGGGGTTCGAACCCCCGACCTCCCTGTTACCAATCCAATGCCTTAACCAACTGAGCTACAAAGTCTTTTGTTAATAAGTCTTAGAACAATGATAATTATTGTTCTTTCCTTACTTCTCTTTTTCATGTTAGTTACAATACTTAAATTAAACCAATGCATGAATCTTTTTCTTTTAATGTTAATGCATTATGTTTGCAAATCATTGCATGCAACATATTTACATCGCATGCAACCAATCCTTTCTTTTTTTCATATATTAATTAATTTTCATTATACATCACCATATTAATCCTATCTGTGGATATATATACATTTTTAATTACATTAAAAATACGGGGTGTTACAGAAGGGGAGCATACGTCCATCTGATCATATAGAAGGCTCCAACGGACTGGGTTACGAAGCACGCGACTTCGAGGGGATATGCGGATACTCTTAGTATCCCTCTGTGAAAATGCAGATGATCCGCCTGGGCTCACAAAGGTTAAGGTCTGCGTAAGAAGAACCAAGTGTATGCCTTGGTTGCAATAATAAGGCAACCTAAGACTAGGATGGACCAGTGTGAGTCGGCGATAACCACCTGTGATAGCACGTCGTCGGCTACCTACCATCTTGAGTCAAAAGAGCTTGAAAAGCGGAAAGGTGGAGAACTCCAAAAGACCATATACTTGCTATCTAGTTATGGGTGAGGTTGGCCAATAGTATTATGGGGGGCATAGAGGGCCCGCGTACAGTTCTCATTCTTGGTAATCTTTGGTGCCTTTCATTAGTTGAAGGAGGGGTCAAGTGGGACCATAGCCATAGCAAAAACAGACCTTAGCATCTACATCGGTAGATAACTTAAAGCTCCCAACCAAGTTGCGTGTTTCTTGATTTGCCCTGCCACGGGACTCGGGTCGGACATACAGAGGACATGTGCAACTAGATATCTAGCACGTTTAACGATACGGTTGGGACGTAAAGTCGAGGAACGCATATCACTTGGGGTAGTGTGTCCTAGACTAGAGGGCATTGTTCGATAGGTAGCATAAACCCTAGTTGGACCTAGGAAGCGTAAACCCTGGTTGAACCTAGGAAGCGTTCGATAAAGTAAACCCTAGTTGGACCTAGGTAACACTCGATGGTAAACCCTAGTTGGATCTAGGTAGTATTCGATAACAGAACCTAGTAAGACCTAGGTTGGCAGTCCAAACGCTTACGCAATAAAGGAATGGTGGTTTTACACAGACGCAGTGATAATATGTATATATATACATGAAAGCCCGTACGACATACGACATTGGATAAGGAACTACGTACATATGACAAGATGACACGAGTTGGATAAGGAACTGCGTACACATGAAAAGAGAACATGCATAGGGGGTAACTACATATACATTGTATTAGGTTAATCTTCTTGTGATAACCCCAAACTTCCACGGAATGAAAGTAAGGAATAATCATTTGTTCGAAACTTTGATTTGGATTTTCAGGACATATAGGCAAAGGTTTGCAGAACGGTTTGTTGGAGATTATAGGGCTTGGAGAGGGGGATTGTAACAACCCGAAAATTTGGGCCAGTTTAAAATTTTTATTTTGGCAATTTTAGCGAATTTTGACTATTTAAAATGAATTATTTTAAATAATATCGACGAGAAATTTATTTTGAATATAATTCAAACGTATATATTATATACGTCGTCGTTAGAATATAATTAATTATATATAATTATAAAAGAAATTGAAAATGGCGCGGTAGTTCGATAATTCGATTTCAAACTTCAATTGAATTTACCGGGTGCAAAACAATCCGGATTTTAATGAAACCAAAAATAATAGGATCTAATTGAGAATATCTTTCTAACGAATCCGACCAATCAAAATTTCATAGCGGGAATCAAAAGATATGTCCAGTTGAAAATTCTGAATAGTCGCTATGGAATTCAGGCCCTTAAAAATGGATATTTTGCAAATGACCTCGGATTTCGACGAAACCACTTTTGTTGGATCCGGGATGTAAAGTTATTGCTAGGTTTCAAATTTCATAATTTTTCGAATCAATATGTGAGCGTGGCAAAGGAAAACGCGTTTGACCAATTTCAGTTGATTTTAATCGACTGGAAAATGGCCATTTTTCCAGCGGTCTCAGAATTCGACGAAACTAGTTTTGTTAGGACCGTATCGTCAATACGAAGCAAGAAAATATTTTTCTGGAATTTTTCTAGTTAGTATGTGGCCTTGGTAATTTGAAATGTACGCTTAGAACAGAATATATAGATTTATATTTTAAATTTGATGGAAACTGATCATAACAGCCGAATAGGGTTAAGAAGCATATCTCATTGTGTTCGGAATGGGGGTAATACGCTAGGGGCGACAGTCGGTGGGTTCGATTTCGAGTTCGAAAATAAAAGTTGCTTTTTGAAAATAAAATAATTAAATTAAATTATAAAATACTCTCACCTTTCCCTCCTCTCTCTCTTATACCTGGTCAACGCCCACATCTTTCAAACCCACCAGTCAAAATAAAAAAAAGAAAAGGAAAAAGAAGGAAAGGACGGGGGGGCGCACCCCGTCGCCTGCTTCCATCGCTGGCCACCGAAGCTCGGCCGCCCCCTCCCTCACCTCATCCCCCTCCTCTGATTCCCCCTCCGCCGTTCTCCTCCATCCCTCCTTCCCCAATCTGAACCAAACCGCTACCCTATCCTCAAATCAGACCCGACGCTGAACCGCTCCGCCCTCCTCCACCTTCATCCGCCAGCCCTCCGAGTCCATCCCCTTCCAACGAAGAATACAAGCATGGGGTTGAAGGTCGCGCTCAACTCTAGCCACCACCTCTGAAACGCGCTGCGCCATCACCTTGCCTCCACGACCCCAAATCCGACGATGGCCCTTCCACCTTCGGGAATTGTAAGTTTTTAATTATTTATCTTTTTAAAGATCGGATTTTTTATGAACAAGAGCGAATTTTTTTATAATGAACAAGATCGGATTTTTTTTTATGATGAACAAGTTTGGATTTGTAAATAAGAAAAGAATAGATTTTTATAGAGAAAAGAATGGGATTTTTATTGTTTGAGTAGCTAAGGAAAAATATAATTTTTATATGATAGGAATGTTAAAAATATAATTTTTATATCATAGGAATAATTAAAATATGATTTTTATCATATGTGAAATATAAAAAAATATGATTTTTATCATATGTGAAATATAAAAATATTATTTTTATATATAGTAGCGAAATAAAAATCTGATTTTTATTATATATATAGTGAAGTAAAAATGAGTTTTTTATAGCGATAAAAAAATTTCAATCTTTATATTAGTAGTAAAAATATAAAAATATAATTTTTATACTGAAATAAGCATTGTAAAAATATTTGAAGTAGGAATAAAAATGAGATTTTTATTTATTGAAATGAAACGATAAAAATGAGATTTTTATATATTGAATAGCATAGTAAAAATTCGATTTTTATATATTGAATAGCGAAGTAAAAATGAGATTTTTATATATTGAATAGCAAGATAAAAATGTGATTTTTACATATGTAGTGATTACGGGCAAAGAAAGTGACGGAGAGCGAGAACAGTGAAGATTTCTATCAAAGAAGAGTCAAGATGATTGGATAGCTATTTGTGAGAACTTCTCACTCTAAATTTCTTTTTCTAGTTTTTTTTATATATATATACTAGGATGCAGACGGTGTTTAGTAGCACCCGACACCCGTCATCCACAGACCATGGATGGCTTGTTTGTTTAATTGTTTAGTTGTGTAGTTGGTTAGATTATTTGTTTTGAATTGAATTGTTTGGTGAAATGAAATTGATTTGATTGATGAGTGAATGGCGTGGGCCTTCACTAGACCGGGGATAAGGCTAGGCCTTGTCCCGTTTCTAGTATCGTGCCGTTATGCCGCCGAAATTTTCTAAAATAGGTTAGAAAAATAAAAAAATATCATTTTTATTTAATAAATGAACCGAATAGAAAATTCATAGATTGAATAAAATAGTTTGATCGTTAAAAATATAATTTTTAATGTGAATGTGAATAAATAAATATTCATTTACAAACCGGACGGTTTGTTTATGTACACATATTTGAAGGACATTGATTGGGACGATAAATTTTACACATCGCCCAACTGCACAAATAAAATCTGTGTTTGTTGATTTGAAACCCCACATGGGTGTTGGGATGAAATTTGAAGTTCACTCATCCTGATTGATTAAATATGTCGGTCGATGGATCGACAGGCTGTTATAAGCGTTAGATATCTATATTTGATGCCTATACAGTGTAGTGCACTTTGGATGATGGTTGATTATTTATCGTTGCTATTATATACATTTGTTGTATGGAATCCATATAATTAACTTTATATGGTAATTGATTGGGCCTCATTCCAATCGGAAAAATAAAGAATATTATAAAATAAAGGTTCATGTGTTGACAGTACTCATCCGTTGAGATTAGTCATGTGTTGAACGAAACATTTTGAAAATAGAAATATTTGAAAAGGAAATATTGGAAATAGAATATTTGAAAATAGGAATATATGAAGCCGTATTGATTAGATTGACGCCATTTTGACGTGAACGATATTTATATCGATTTTATTCATTTTATAATGAATATAGAAAGTGATTTCAAAATCTGATATTTTGAAAAGAATTGAAATTCGAATTAAATTGAATATAAATGAATTCGAATTGAAATTGAATATAACTGAAATTGAATTGAAATTGAATATGAAGTTGAAACTGTTTTGAAAATGAATTTAAAACGATTTATAAAGCACGTTGTGAATCGAAATCGACGAAGTGTATATAATATATATTATATATATATAATATAATGGCCTGAATAGAACGCGCCGCGCCGCGGCAGTTCGCGAATTTCGACCATTTATTTCAAACTGACATTGCGGGAGATCCGCCGTCGGATTCTCCTAAAACCGGAACCGTTGGGTTCATATCGAAAAGGGCTTTCTAACGAATATCTGAAATTTGAAATCTAACGGTTGGATTTGGAATTATGTCCAAATCAAATTTGGAAAAGGTCGCTGTAATTGCAGTTCGATGGCCGCTGATGGAAATCGACTATACGGGCCTTGATAAAATTATTAAAAATAGTAATAATTTGTGTAAAATCATAAGAAATGATTTAGGACGAATTGGGATGAAAAACTCCATATTTGAAAAGATAAAAATAGATTTTTATCGAAATGAACTAGTTTTGAACTAGAATTATAATTCTATTTATTTTTAAATAAATAAATTGAATTGGAAAAGGGTTTTAAAAATAACCAGAATTTCCAATGATTGCATTGGAGTGGATTTGAATCGAAATTGTCTTCGGAATATTTCGATGTTGGAATTCGTGATTATACGGATGTTGTTATGGAAATTTGGAAGATATATATATATATCGTTATCTCCAATACGACATTTGTTAATCGTAGAATTTGATATTGAATATAAGCCGATATATTTTCTATTCAGAGCCTTGTATTGGATATCAAATGTGATTTGGGTTTGTCGTGAATGGTGTCTTCATTAACACTGTTCTTGAACCCAATTGAGAAAAGATTAAATCTTTTTATTTAGATTTAATGAAGTGTACCAATTAAATGATATTTAATTGGAATTGAATTGATATTGATTTTTGGGTTTATCGTGAACAGTGTTTTGAAATAACACTTGTTCTTTAACCCGATAATTAATGGAATGATATTTTGGGTTTACCGTGAACCGTGTTTTAAATGACACTGATTCTTTAACCCAGCCAAAGATTAAAACTAAGTGAAGTTTTAATGAATCTTTAATTAGATTGAAATAATCGAAATGGAGTATCACCAGTTTTGCTCCAGGCGATAGTTAAATCTTTAATTAGATTTGAACGTGAAATGGTAATTGAATTTACCGATAACACCGTGGTGTTAGATATGGAGTATTACCAGTTTTGCTTCATGGGATGAATAGGTTGGGATTGGGAAATTAAAACAAATGATTACTTCGGTAAAGTCCGTTAATCCCGACTAGTTTGAATTGATATTCAAAAGTAGATTAAAGAATAAATTAAAGAATTTATCTTTGATAAAACTAATGGGAACCTTTCCCTATGAACGTGAAATTTAGAAACTAACTGTCGGTTAGCCAAGCAGAATGGTTTTCTAGATATTGATCTCATGTTGGTTTCGGCCTTCGGGGTTAATATTTGGGGAATTATTCTCTTGATTAATTTACGGTTAGTGACTGATGAATTGGAATGAGGCGTATGTTGTGTTTGTGTAACACTTAATTAAAATATACGCGAGTTATTTGGGAAGACTGGGTTTATCCCATCCTGAATAACTGATACGACGATAAGTCGAAGATGAAGACGATGGTCGAAGACCGGAGGTCTTCACGTCGTTTGGGTGATTACTGATGATCTTGATTGGGATGTACACCCAAGAAGATGGAAACAGTTGGTGATCGTCCAGACGTATTTGGAGATCGATGGATATGCGGGGTACTAGGTGCCTCCGGTTTCATTCAGACCCAGAACGGACTTGTAAATGGACTGTGTGTCTGACATTGGATTTTAGTCTGTGTGATTGATTTCTATTATATATATATCTGTTTGGCGGCGGAGAATTCATTCTCTTGCTTAACGCCCTTCTCTGAGACGTACGAACTCAGGGGTTATATATTGATGGATATCAAACGCATGGAGTGAATTGCCTATGTGGCATGCCTAAGTGGCAAATGATCAAGGCTTCTGTTGAAAAGCAAAGTCTTGTGGTTGATGATCAAAGCACGGCCTTTGTGGCATAGCTTTGTGTAACGTTGATTCGCGAGCTTCACACCCGGTATGAACCAAAAACGGGAGACGGACCTCAGGGAGGGCATGCGTTTCTTTCTAGTTAGAAGTGGCGTCAGTGGTTTTACACACCCTGACGAGTTTGACTTATGTGGTTGTTGCTGTTGCGAGGCGCCTCGGTTTGATCGGACGATCCGGGTCCGATGGAGTCATTAGTTGGCTCATTTACGCCCCATAGGGCAGGGGAACGCATGTTCAGGGTTTAAGTTTAATCCACATCGGTGGACCGGCCCTGACGATCCAAGGGTCGATGCGCTCTGACCCTGAGGCTCGGGCTAGAGAGTCTCGAAGACGGTGAGGATGATCCCTGGCCTCGGTTCATAGACGGAAATCCAATTTCCAAATACGCAACTTTGCGATTTTGATTGTATAACCTATATATGGCGACATAGTGTTATGGGGCATTCATGCCGCCTATGATTGATACTTATGATTTGAAGTTGTTTTTATACACTATGCACTTATTATAGTATGAAATGATTTCTTTTAAATGTATCAAGCATTCTTGGCTATTATAAGGTAAAAACCCTATCCCCCGGCTTGCGTTGCATTGTGTGATAGGACCTGGGTCTTATAATAGCTTCATTTTTCTTTATTTAGCATTGCGTTGTTTGTTTTATGCACTGGTATTCTTGGGAGGAAACCCGTTCCGTGTTATACGGCGTGGTCCCTTGATTTGCCTAACTTTGAAAATAAAGATAATAACTGTTTTCGTTCTCACACCAGTCACATGACTGACCTGGAGTTTATTGTTTTGACCTAAACTCTGGGTGCCCTTATTTTGACATGGGCAGCTAGTAGTTTTGGTTTTGCAGATTTATATTCACAGGATCCTGGTTTACAGCTGGAACGGTATCCGGAAAGCTTTGTATCCGTATATCTCCTTCAGTTGTGTATTGTATTATTTTCCGCTGCGATGTGTTTAAATGTAATTTAAATCTCTGATATTTCTGTGTAATATTTATTTGTTTATACTCTGTATATTCTTGTAATCTGATGCATTGTTGTGATATACAGTGAAATATTCTTTTGTATGCGTTCTATTTTGTCGTGTTCTCAAACGATAGGGCATTTCGAACGGTCTGGGTCGGTTTAGCGACTGGTTCGGACCGAGCGAAATTCTTTCTCGTCACAGTTGGTATCAGAGCTTTGGTTTACAGAGCTCGAGAACAAGACACATTAGAATCTTACGAAAGAACTCATCAGATATTGGATTAGTAATATCCAATTAGAATGACTCGTTAGAGATAGGATCAGTAGTATCCTAGAACGAGTGTGGAGAGTATATTTTACAAATGAAAACAATTCTATTTTGAAATTTAGATCGTTTTACACGTATTTGAATAATTTATTTATATTGATTTTGGACAATTCAGTATATAAAGAATTTTCATATACGCCTTGCAAACGTATATTCAAAGTTTTAATATATTGGATAGATTTAGCATCACACTCTAGTCGCCCGAAGATGATATTGATGATAGCGATCGCATCATCAACATTTATGTTTGAGTTTCGAAGGTGTGATTTTCTATATATTTCCATTAGACTGGTGTGAGAACCAAAACTAATATAGCTAGAATACATTGTTGTGATTTGGCATCAAAACATGATTTTCTTTATATATATCAAAATTATGAATTTGAAACGTTAATCCACTAATTGATTGATGTTTGTGTTGTTTGTTTAATTGTTTGATAATTTTGAACCATTATGCCTAATTTGATCAAATAATGAATTGTATTGAAATTTGGTCGCATTTGCTTGCATATACTTGCACTTACATTGAACAGGTCATAGCAAGGAGGCTAGAGCAGAGAATAAAATTTGTTTGCCCGACAAATAGGTACATGTTTACTACATAATTTACTGTTTTGTTTGGGTGATGATGATTTTATGAGCCTATTGGCTAGCCGCTTGGGTTTTTCTTTTTCTTTTTGAGATCAGAAGGCCTATATGGCAATTTCGGGATTTTCCCGTGGCTCCAGGTGCAGGGGAGGTTATGGCGAAATTTTTCGAAAATTTAGGGTGTTAGCCAAATTTTTGAAAATTCTCAGAAACTGAAAAGTTGGAGAATGGAAGCCAGATCGAACATGGAGTTGATTGATCAAACCACTTTCGACTTTGTTCCTTTTCGGGGACGAAAAGTTTTAAGTGGGGGAGATTGTTACAACCCGAAAATCCGGGCCAGTTTAAAATTTTTATTTTGGCAATTTTAGCGAATTTTGACTATTTAAAATGAATTATTTTAAATAATATCGACGAGAAATTTATTTTGAATATAATTCAAATGTATATATTATATACATCGTCGTTAGAATATAATTAATTATATATAATTATAAAAGAAATTGAAAATGGCGCGGTAGTTCGATAATTCGATTTCAAAGTTCAATTGAATATACCGTGTGCAAAACAATCCGGATTTTAATGAAACCGAAAATATAGGATCTAATTGAGAATATATTTCTAACGAATCCGACCAATCAAAATTTCATAGCGGGAATCAAAAGATATGTCCAGTTGAAAATTCTGAATAGTCGCTATGGAATTCAGGCCCTTAAAAATGGACATTTTGCAAATGACCTCGGATTTCGACGAAACCACTTTTGTTGGATCCGGGATGTAAAGTTATTGCTAGGTTTCAAATTTCATAATTTTTCGAATCAATATGTGAGCGTGGCAAAGGAAAACGCGTTTGACCAATTTCAGTTGATTTTAATCGACTGGAAAATGGCCATTTTTCCAATGGTCTCAGAATTCGACGAAACTAGTTTATTAGGACCGTATCGTCAATACGAAGCTAGAAAATATTTTTCTGGAATTTTTCTAGTTAGTATGTGGCCCTGGTAATTTGAAATGTACGCTTAGAACAGAATATATAGATTTATATTTTAAATTTGATGGAAACTGATCATAACAGCCGAATAGGGTTAAGAAGCATATCTCATTGTGTTCGGAATGGGGGTAATACGCTAGGGGCGACAGTCGATGGTTCGATTTCGAGTTCAAAAATAAAAGTTGCTTTTTGAAAATAAAATAATTAAATTATAAAATACTCTCACCTTTCCCTCCTCTCTCTCTTATACCTGTTCAACGCCCACATCTTTCAAACCCACCAGTCAAAAAAAAAAAAAAAAAGAAGGAAAGGACGGGGGGCGCACCCCGTCGCCTGCTTCCATCGCTGGCCACTGAAGCTCGGCCGCCCCCTCCCTCACCTCATCCCCCTCCTCTGATTCCCCCTCCGCCGTTCTCCTCCATCCCTCCTTCCCCAATCCGAACCAAACCGCTACCCTAGCCTCAAATCAGACCCGACGCTGAATCGCTCCGCCCTCCTCCACCTTCATCCGCCAGCCCTCCGAGTCCATCCCCTTCCAACGAAGAATACGAGCATGGGGTTGAAGGTCGCGCTCGACTCCAGCCACCACCTCTGAAACGCGCTGCGCCATCACCTTGCCTCCACGACCCCAAATCCGACGATGGCCCTTCCACCTTCAGGAATTGTAAGTTTTTAATTATTTATCTTTTTAAAGATCGGATTTTTTTATGAAAAAGAGCGAATTTTTTTATAATGAACAAGATCGGATTTTTTTTATGATGAACAAGTTTGGATTTATAAATAAGAAAAGAATAGATTTTTATAGAGAAAAGAATGGGATTTTTATTGTTTGAGTAGCTAAGGAAAAAAATAATTTTTATATGATAGGAATGTTAAAAATATAATTTTTATATCATAGGAATAATAAAAATTCTTTCTCGTCACAGGGATCAGTCTGGGTCGGTTTAGCGACTGGTTCGGACCGAGCGAAATTCTTTCTCGTCACAGGGATCGACGCCTCGAAAGGGGGGAGGTGCGGTTCACCGTGGAGGGGCTGGGGGAGGCCGAACGGCGGCGGTTTCGGGGGTTCAGGGAAGGAGCTACAGGCTATTTTAGATCTTGCAACTTATATGAGATCGAAGAGATTGATGAGAACCTCAAAAAAGTCCAAAGCGGCATATGTTAATTCTCCATGGATTTGGAGAAGAAGAAGAGAGAAGTTTAGAAAGGGTAGGCGGCTATGGGTTTGAACGATCGGGAAGACGGAGGAATAGTGTACGGGTATTTATATTAATATAAAATTAGGGTTATTTAATTAATTAATTAGCCCAATAAAGCCCATTTTACAACTTTCTTCTTTTTCAGCCCAACGACTGTCATTTCTACCTATTTACCCATATTCTGGACTCATCTGACTATGTCCCACAGGCCCAAATGATCGTCTTGGCCCCGTTTCTTAGTTTAAAAAATATAAATCATTTATTTTAAATTCAAACGCACTTTCTAATTTACCAGAGATACATATGATCCCAGAAAAATCGAGAAAAAATAATTTTGGCTTCATGATGACGATACGGTCCTAACAAAATTAATTTCATCGAATTCTATGACTATTTGGAAAATGGCCATTTTCAAGTCGATTAAAATTGACCGAAATTGACCACACTGAAATCTTTTTGCCACAGTCACAGATTAATTCTAAAAATTATGAAAAATTAAACTTATCAATAATTTGACATTTTGAATCCAACAAAAATGGTTTCGTAGAAAACAGAGGTTGTTTGAAAAATGACTATTTTTAATATTAAAATATATACATAAATTCTACATCGACTATTCTGAAATTTCAACCGGCCATAACTTTTAATTCCCGCTATGAATTTTCGATTTTTTGGATTCGTTGGAAAGAGATTTTTAAATAGATTTTAATATTTTTGGTTTCATCAAAATCCGATTTATCCTGAATCCTGTACAGTCAGTCAAAGTTCAGCTTTGACTTTTCGAACTACCATGCTATTTTTAATTCCTTTTATAATTAAATCGAATATATTTGTATTAGCTTTGCTCAAAATAAATTTCTATTCATTTTTATTTGAAATAATTTATTTCAAACATTTAAACACCCTTAAAATCTCTAAAATGAAAATTTTAAATTGGCCCCAAATTCTAGGTTGTTACAATCTCCCCCTCTTAAGAACTTTTCGTCCTCGAAAAGGAAAAAGGAAAATAGAAGTTTAGGGACCAACACAGAGAATGTAAAATATTTTAAGTGTATCTCAAAGCAAAATCTAATCGGAGATATCCACTCTGCATTTGGGATAGGCTTATTTGATACTCTCCTTGGTTTTCCAAGTGCAGTCTCTAGGATCACTGCTCCATTGCACCTTGACTAGGTTGATTCTTTTATTTCTCAGCTCCCTAGTCTCTTTGCCAATAACTTTCAGTGGTTCCCTTCTCACTGCAAGGCTTGGCGTAATCTCCAAATCTTGTTGTGCAGCTTCCTCCACAACAAGATCCGGATCATGGACATGCCTTCGAAGTTGAGATACATGGAATACATCGTGCACTCCGGGCAACAAGTCGGGCATCTAAATTCCGTAGGCTAGGGTGCCAATCTTTTCAAGAATAGGGAAGGGGCCGATGAATTTAGGTGCTAATTTTCCTGTCTTTCCAAAACGGATTACACCTCGCATTGGAGAAACTTTCAAATAGACATAGTCACCCACTTCAAAAGCCATTTCTCTTCTTCTTAAATCTGCATAGCTCTTTTGTCTACTTTGGGCAGCCAACAATCGCTTTTTAATATAATCAACTTTGTCTGAAGCTTCTTGGACCATGTCTGGACCCAATACTAGATGATTTCCTTTCTCAAACTAACATGCTGGCAACCTACATGGCCTACCATATAGGGCTTCAAATGGAGACATTTTTAAACTTGCTTGATAGCTATTGTTATAAGAGAATTCAACTAAATGCAAGTGGTCCTCCCAAGAACCTCTAAAATCGAGTATGCAAGCTCACAATTGATCCTCAAGAATGCGATTCACCCTCTCAGTTTGGCCATCTGTCTGAGGGTGATATGCGGTACTAAGATTTAACTTCATTCCCAACTCATTTTGGAATGCTTCCCAAAACTTGCTAGCAAAGATAGGATCACGGTCGCTTACAATTCTACTCAGAACTCTGTTTAAAACAAAAGATTATTCTTTTATTATTTAATTAGAAAATGAGAATTTTCATTCAGACAATGATAAAAAGGAAAGGTCTAGCTTCATTACCCATGTAGCCTGACGATTTCTTTGAAATAGATTTGCACCAGACTTTGAGCAGTTTGAGTGGATTTGACAGGTATGAAATGAGCGGACTTTGTGAAGCGATCCACGATCACCCATATGTTGTCATTCCCTCTCCTAGTACGGGGAAAACCATCTATAAAATCCATGGAGATTTGGTCCCACTTCCAACTTGGAACCTCCAATGGTTGCAACAATCCCGCAAGATTTTGTTGATCGCTCTTAACCTGTTGGCATGTAGAGCATCTACTCACATAGATGGATATATCCCTCTTCATAGATCTCCACCAAAACATGCGCTTTAGATCTTGATACATCTTGCTCATGCTTGGATGGATGCTAAGCTTTGATTTGTGACCTTCATCTAAAACTTCCCTTATGAGCTCTCGGATATTTGGAACACAGATCCGACCTTGCAATCTAAGGACTCCCTTGCGATCTATTTGGAAGCTCGTATTTTCACCTCCTTGAATTTTATTAATAATTATTTGATAAACTCATCCTCCTTTTGAAGAGCAGAAATTTTATCAATCAAAGAGGGGGTAATGATGAGGCTCGCGACAATGACGTTCTTTCTACTAAGTGCGTCTGTCACAACATTGGCTTTTCCCGTCGTATATAAGATGTCAAGATCGTATGCCGCAAGAAATTCTAGCCAACGTTGCTACCTTAAATTAAAATCCTTTTGATCGAAGAGATATTTCAAAGATTGATGGTCTGTGAATAATTCAAATTTTTCGTCCAAAAGATAATGTCTCCAAATTTTTAAAGCAAAGACTACGGCCAACAAATCCAAGTCATGGACAAGATAATTTTTCTCATGCGGCTTTAATTGACGACTTGCATAAGTAATAACTTTGCCTCTTTGCATCAATACCGCGCCAAGACCACCACTTTGTGAAGCATCGGTGTAGACTTTTAAATCTTGGTTGTCATCGATAATGGTTAGTACGGGAGCAGTTGTAAAACTCACTTTTAGCTTTTGGAAGGCCTCCTCACAATTCGATGTCCAATTGAACTTGGTATGCTTCTTGGTGAGCTTTGTTAATGGGCCAAACAGCTTGGCGAAGTCTTTGATAAATTTCCTGTAATATCCAGCCAATCCTAGGAAGCTTCTTACTTCAGTGGGTGTACTAGGCTGCTTCCAATCTCGAATGGCGGCAATTTTATTTGGGTCAACAGCAATTCCTTCTTTTGACACAACATAGCCCAAGAATTTTACCTCCTCTTGCCAAAATGTGCATATGGAAAATTTTTCTTTTAAAACATTTCTTCGCAGAATCTCCAACACTTCCCTCGGATGCCCTTTATGCTCCTCCTTAGTTTTAGAATAGATTAGAATATCATCAATGAAGACTAGGACGAATTTATTTAGGACATCTCGGAAGACCCTATTCATCAATTCAACAAAGTAGGCGGGAGCATTGCATAGACCGAACGACATTACTAACAATTCGTAGAATATGTCAGGACCTCTGAAGGCGGTCAAAGGTTTGCATTCTTCAGCTATGCGTAGTTGACGGAAACCGGTGGCTAGGTCCATCTTAGAAAACACCTTGGCCCCATTTAATTGGTCCATTAAGTCATCTATGCGAGGCAAGGGGTATTTGTTCTTCAATGTTTGTTTGTTAAGGTCGCGGTAATCTACACAGAGCCGTAGAGTATCCTGACTTGGGGACAAACAACACAGCTACACCCCAATTGGAAAAACTAGGCCGAATTAGTCCCTTCCATAAGAGCTGCTTAGTTTGGGCCTGCGACTCCTCTTTTTCTTTAGGGGTCATCTTTCGAATAGCATGGACTACAGGCCTTGCATTTGGAACAAGATAAATTCTGAAATCAATTTCTCTTCGCGGTGGTAAATTGTTTACTTCTTCAAATACATCTGCGAAATTTTTGACCACGGGAATATTTTCTAAGGAAATAGGAGTGATCTCCAGAGAAGACCAAAATGCCTTTCTATCAGATTTTGAACTATGGCAAGGTATAGAAATAATATCTCCAAACTTTGTTTTGATTTCAACTATTCTATCCGCACATCTTACTTCGGCATCAAATTTTGTTAGCCGATCAAAACCGAGGATGATATCAAACTCGGAAAAATTAATGATAGTCAAGTCAAAAGAAAATTGAAAGTAAGAGTAGGAAATAGGCACCCTACTGTATAAATCAAGGACGATAGAACCTCCTACAGGATTATGAACATTAATTGGCTCTTTAAGGCCTATTGGTTTTAATTTCAATTTCTTGACCGAGTTGGTAGAAATAAAGCTCCTTGAGGCACCCGTGTCAAACAAAGCAGTAACAGGAATGTCTTTAACAGAAATTGTACCACCTGAAACATCAGGCTTACCTGCTCCTTCAGAAGAAGTAGATGCGGAAGAAGATGGTGCACTTGCTCCCTCGTACACATGTGCAATCTTTGCTCCTTTCAACAATGGACAACTAGGCTTGATATGACCCTTTTTATGGCAGTTATAGCATTCTTTAGTGTCATCACTTCTGGCCTTCTTTGGATTTCTGCAGTCCTTGCTGTAGTGTTCAAACTTCTGGCAGTTGTAGCATTGCACCTTTGCCTTATCATGGGTTTTAGCAGCTCCAGAACCCCTTCCTTCATTCTTCTTTTCGTCTTGCTTCCTTTTATTATTGTCGGCCAAGCTTCTTTCTCTCTCTTGTTGTTAAACTCTGTTGTCGTTCTCCTCGTAGTGACAAGCAAACTCAATCAGCTTATTGAAAGGAAGGTCAACGTGAGCAGTAACCCTGTCAGTGTACTTTCTAGGAAGTCCATTAATGAACCTCTTGTTCTTTTGAAAATCATCATGAATCGATTCTGGGGCGTAGCGAGAGAGGTCTTCAAATCTTCTCACATACTCAGAGATAGTTTTGTCGCCTTGCTTCAAGTTGGCGAACTCATCATGCAGCCTTTCCACTTCTTGCCTGGGAACGTACTTTTCATTGAATAGCTCTTTAAACCTGGTCCAAGTCACACTTTCTTCATCGCCTCCTATATTGACCAATTCCAACCAATTATGTGCTTCGCCTTGGAGCAGCCATGAAGCCGTAAACTATTTCTTTGATCATCTAGCCCTATCCCTCCAAATATCTTTTCATAATTCTTAAGCCATGCCTGAGCCTGTGTCACGTTCTCCGTACCAGTGAATGGAACTCCACCTAAATTCTTGAATTTCTTCGCTACCTTATCCAAGTCAAAGGGCTGTGGTGGTGGCTGTTGAACTGTGGCCTCCTCAGTTTCAGCAATATTTTGCCTCCCTGCTCTAACTCTAGCGGCAGCGGTACTCCTTTTTATTAGTTCTGTACGATCCAGGAAAGAGTTAGAACAACTGTAATGGTGATTTTAAGAAATGATAAGGATAAAAGGATGGATAAAAGGATGGCGATAAAATGACTGACTATTATGTATTCTCATGAAATGTTCGCCATAGAATATTGTGATTCTATGTAAACGAATCATTATAAATATGTTATATTCCAAAGCTAAGTTTAACCAAAGCTCTAATACCAATTGTGATAACCCCAAACTTCCACGGAATGAAAGTAAGGAATAATCATTTGTTCAAAACTTTGATTTGGATTTTCAGGAGATATAGGCAATGGTTTGCAGAACAGTTTGTTGGAGGTTGTAGGGCTTGGAGAGGGGGATCAGCACCTGGAAAGCGGGGAGGTATGGTTTTCTGTGGAGGGGCTGGGGGAGGCCGAACGACGGCGGTTTCGGGGGTTCGGGGAAGGAGCTATAGGCTATTTTAGATCTTGCAATTTATATGAGATCGAAGAGATTGATGAGAACTTCAAAAAAGTTCAAAGAGGCATATGTTAATTCTCCATGGATTTGGAGAAAAAGAAGAGAGAAGTTTAGAAAGGGTAGGCGGCTATGGGTTTGAACGATCGGGAAGAAGGAGGAATAGTGTACGGGTATTTATATTAATATAAAATTAGGGTTAATTAATTAATTAATTAGCCCAATAAAGCCCATTTTGCAAGTTTCTTCTTTTTCAGCCCAACGTCCGTCATTCCTACCTATTTACCCATATTCCGGACTCATCTGACTATGTACCACAGGCCCAAATGATCGTCTTGGCCCCGGTTTCTCAGTTTTAAAAATATAAATCATTTATTTTAAATTCAAATGTACTTTCTAATTTACCGGGAATACATATGATCTCAGAAAAATCCAGAAAAAATATTGTTGGCTTCGTGATGACTATACGGTCCTAACAAAATTAATTTCATCGAATTCTATGACTGTTTGAAAAATGGCCTTTTCAAGTCGATTAAAATTGACCAAAATTGACCAAACTGAAATCATTTTGCCACAGTCAAAGATTAACTCTAAAATTTATGAAAAATTAAACTTATCGATAATTTGATATTCTGAATCCAACAAAAGTGGTTTCGTCGAAAACAGAGGTCGTTTGAAAAATGGCTATTTTTAATATTAAAATATATACAGAAATTCTACAACGACTATTCTGAAATTTCAACCGGCCATAACTTTTAATTCCCGCTATGAAATTTCAATTTTTCGGATTTGTTGGAAAGAGATTTTTAAATAGATTCTAATATATTTGGTTTCATCAAAATCCGATTTATACTGAATCCTGTACAGTAATTCAAAGTTCAGCTTTGACTTTTCGAACTACCGTGCTATTTTTAATTCCTTTTGTAATTAAATCGAATATATTTTCATTACCTTTGCTCAAAATAAATTTCTATTCATTTTTATTTGAAATAATTTATTTCAAATATTTAAACACCTTTAAAATCTCTAAAATGAAAATTTTAAATTGGCCCCAAATTCTGGGTTGTTACACTGCTAGTGGATTGATAAGTATAGCTTAAAGAGCTAACATTGTTAACAAACTAATAACCAAGAAAATGTAACTGAACGGTATATATAGGATTATACAGAAGTTTATTCTATGTCCAGTCACACATAACTAATGTTCTGACCCCCTCCTCATTACATACTTCCAGGTTAGGTTCATGACAGAGATGGTATAGCTTTGGATACTGGTTTAGCAGTATTGGTAACAAGGTAAGGCTATATTTGAATATATTATACTTTATTTCCTTCCGTTGTGAGATGCTTTGCGATTTCTGACATGTTTCTTTATCTCTGTCTTTTCTGCAGGATACCAGAGCACCCAACTCGGGTTTCGATAGATTGAATTTTTGAAAAAAAAAATCGGTCTGTCGGTTTCCGGATTGTTACATCTGGTATCAGAGCTTCGGTTTAGTGTTCCTAGGGAGATAATAAGTGAACGTATTTGTATTTTCTAAAATATAAATATATTATATATAAACCTAAATCCATAAAGTAGCCCACTAGGTATGGAAAGAGTTGGGATAACTATTTTGTACACTAAAGGAATGAACCTAGAAATTTTAAGACCCTTAGGTGGTTTGGTTAGAAAGTGTACAATATGATTTGGTATTGGAGAAAGGAAGTATCCCATAAGAATTAAAACTGAAATGTTATTATTTCAGAGTACTGGATTTAGAAGTGAAACCTTATAAATTAGAAAAAGGTTAAAATGTGGAAAATGGATTAGGAATATATATATTTGAGGGAATCGATTTGGAAAGTGCCTAGGAAAGCCAAGTTGAGTTGAAAGACCCACTTTGAGTCTAGCCCAATGACTAACTTTTAAGAACTTGAATTTGTAAAAGTTTTGGTAGAAAGATATCGTAGTATTTTCAAGTTTTGATCTTAAAAGGTAATTTTGGATGTTTGAGAAATTATTTAGTGCATGTCGGGTTTTAAAAGTAAAGTGGGTTATATTTTGTAAAACAATGATTATTTGTTTTTAAAAAAAGGAATTCTCTCATTAAAAGGTGCATAATATAGAGCATATATAGCTCGCTAAATTTCATATTATAATATGTGAAAGGATTGAAAAGAAAATGTTGCGTTTTATAAAAGAAGTTTTAAAATCTCTATTCTGTTAACAATAAATTTTGATTATTGATTTACAAAGAAATTTTGTTGGGTGGACAAAATAAGTTCAAGGAATAGAATAGATGTCTGCACCTTATAGCGAGTAGTTAAATTGACCTTGTAATTAGAAACAATGTAAGCCCGATAGTCGTCCTTGTCTACTCCAGTTTTGTGATTTGAAAAAAAATGTTTTTACATTTTATTCTGTAACATGTTTTTATGGTTTGGCGAAAACAAGTTTTGGAGAAGAAAATAAAGTTTTAACACTTTTAATTTTTGAAAGAAAAATGTAATGAAAAGAAAGGAGGCCAAACCATGTTTTAAAAAGAATGGAGTAGGTAAGGATTAGTGCCTAGAAAAGAACGAGAGAAAGTTAAAGCTATGAATTAAACAATTGGAACCAACTAGCGAATGGTTAAGTTGAGTGATTCTCTGAGTGTCAATCTGATGTTGGTTTCGGTCTTCGGAGTTGATATTTAGGGAGTTACTCTCTTGCTAATTTACAGTCAAAGATTAGCTAATATTAAACTAATGGAAAATTTCCCGTAGAATGCATAAGCATTGATAAACATATGTTCGTTGCTTAAGAAAAAGAAAAACGACAGGCTGGTAATACACAGCAAGGACTAGTAGTGACTACTAAGTAGTAAAGGGCAAGTAAGTGGGTAGATCCTGTTATGTGGACTCGCAATTGTCTGAGATGACAAAGTCCTAAGATTCTTGGCCTATAGTAGTAGCTGTGTAGGATGCTGTTTGAGTTGAAAATGAAAAGGCTTATTTGAAAATAATAAACTTAAGTAATTTGATTAAGTCAAATAAGCTAAGAAAGAAACTAGCCTAACTAAAAAGAAAACAACAAATCTAGTAAGACAACAAATGTGACGGGAAAAGAAAATGAAAATCTTAAAAAAAAATGAATAATTATGAAATTTTTCCAAGATAAGTTGAGAAAGAGAAGAAATTTTCTTATGTGGTTGTGCTTGGATAGGAAAATAGGAAATATTCATAGAATAGTCATATAAAAGTCCAAGTACGATTAGAAAAGAAAAACGGAGGATGTGAATTTTTCTGTTTTATACCTTTTCGTAACATAAGGAAATCGAATTTGGAAGAATAGATTTTTCTAAATTTCGAATTTAATGATGGGTAGTAGGGTTTTGGATGCGACGATTGGGTGAACTATGCTCTTATTCTATAAGAGTATGGGAAAACTTAGATGAAAAATATTTTGATTTTTCAAGAATATTGCATTTATATAAAACTGCAAGTATATTTAGGACGTGAGCATCATGTTTTGAAAGAGTTTTTAAAATTTTCATCCATATAGGTGGATCCAAATTAGGCATACATACTTTAGTATGATGTATCTCACTTTGCACATGTGCACAATGTTTGCGACAATTGGATGCACACTTGATGGATGAATATTGCGAGGGATTATCTATTTTACTCTTACTGAATTTCAGGGACGAAATTCTTTAAGGGTGGGAGAATGTAACACCCCACATTTTAAAATTAAAAATGTTCAAATATGTATATATGCATAGATAGATAAATAATGGTGATGTATAATGAAAATTAATTAATATATGGAAGAGAAGGAAAAATTAATTCGATAACAGTGTGTGTAACGGAATAGATAATAAAATAAGGGTACTTAATTTAAATATCAGGAATTAAGTAAAACGGACATCACCATTGCGTTTGTCTCGGAATTCTGCTTGGAATAGAGTCTAAGTTTTTGAAAATCGGACTCCATATGAAAGAATTATGGCCTTCGGAAGATTCAAGAGAAGTTCAGAAATTAAATAGTAAAATAACCCAGACAGGTCGACCTAGAGGTCGACCTATACCAAGGCAGGTCGACCTGGAGGTCGACCTACCCCAGGGAGGTCGACCTACTTTAAAACAAGTCGACATATCTAGGCAGAATTCATTTTCTGCACCTGGATGTTATTTCTGACCTGATACGCTAACTAAACCTCTATATAATGACCCTTAACCCATTCTTTTTCTTCACCCAAGCCTATGGCGATGCCATGGCTCTGTTCTGACTCAAATTCTTCTTCTCCAAGAGATTTCTAGATCCACTTTCTTCCCCTTTTCTCTTCAAAACATCAATTCTTAAAATTAAAAAGTTTAGAATCACGACAACCTCCAAATTAAAGAGAAAAAGGGATTCAGATTGGCAATTTACAATATGCAAGGAGGAGAAATTCAGATTCACAACTTACGTTGCGCAATGAAACCAAAGATAGATCAGATCTATGGATTGGGGCATAAAATCAATCAAAGTTAAATCAAATCCATGAATTTAAGATGAAAAGCAAGGTGAGTGGAATTACAATAAACTTGTTGCATAATAGTGTTATTATCGTTCGTCATTCCCAAGTTATTAATTCTATTCAAAATTCATGTTATAATAATTGTCCTTTTATTCTCCTTCCCCTTTTTATTTTTGGATCTAGGTTATCTCAAACCTAGAAGAAATCTTATTATACATACATACGATTGAAATATGGGAATATTAGGGCATAATTTATTTTATGCAATCAAGGAATATAATCTGTAATTTGGGGATTGTGGCATAAGAATTATTATTGCAAATATTGGGACAATTGGTGAATTATATATTGGGATTATTCAATGAAATAAAGTCGAATTGGGAATTTTGGAGCGTATTTCAATAATTAATCTTTGGGTATGTTTTGGAAACATGAATCTATGTTGAATAGTGTGCAACTATGAATTCCGATTTATAATGTTAACCTGAAATTATGTAAATTTAATTGGAATTATTGAATTTGGAATGGGATTGGGAAGAAGTGATTTATTTCAAATCTAATATTGCGGGATTGAGATTTTAAACTATAAGTTTAAATTTTGGGTTTTGGGAAAAACGAATCTAAAGGTAAGAATCCTAAGTTGATAAAAGAACAGATAAAACTTAGCTTATGCGATTATGAGACCTCTTATGTGATTACGAAACCTAACTCATAACCTGAAATTGATGCTTAACGTTCTCATAAAATTTGTTAATTGGCTAAAGATGAAACATGACTAACTCGAGGTTAGAATGAGGTTGCGGTATAATTCTACCCGGAGCCGCCCGTCATATCCAGTAGCCGCAAACAATAGGGTCTAACGTGAAAAGTTAGTCATAATGCGCTTAAACCCGAGGTTAGATTGAGTTGTGGTGTAAGACTGCCCGGAACCGCCTGGCACATCCAGCAACCGCAACAATAGGTCTAATGTGCGAGTTTGGTGCATTAATAATCAATTAATGCTAATGACACATGCTAGTATGGTAAGGTCAGGTTAACAACACTTAACCAATTTGACATGACGCGTGGGTGGGTTAAGTCAATATGAACTGAAAGACAACACTTAACCAAATTTTAAGAATATACAAGTATTGCATGAGCGGGAAGGTAGGGTTAAGCAAAACTTGACACATGGACAAACTTAACCAACACAGTAATTGGGAATGATAACTACCTATTGTAAACCAGAGTTGCGATAATGTAAAATTAAATAATAGGTAAACTTGTCCTTGGGACAAGGGAAGATTATGACTTAAGATGTAATATAAGACTTGAAGGGTGGAACAACTTATACTATGAAATAAGTTAATCTAAGCTGCAAATGTGGGAAAGCACCCATACGCTATCATTTGATAAAGAAAACTTAAGTCATGTTTGAGTTCATTGGTAAACCTTAGTTAGTGAACTAAGTAAATAACGATAAAGGCAACCAAGTGTTGAACCTTAGTTAGTGAACTAAGTATATAACGATAAAGGCAACCAAGTGTTGAACCTTAGTTAGAGAACTAAGTAAATAAATATGAAGTTAACCAAGTGTTGAACCTTAGTTAGAGAACTAAGTGAATAATGATAATGGCAGCTGGGTAATGAACCTTAGTTAGAAAACTAAGTAAAATGGCAACTGAAGTAACGAACCTTAGTTAGAGAACTAAGTTAGCAACAGTAAAGATAAGTAAGTAAGTAAACCTTAGTTGAAGAGGACTAAGTAATAAACCTTAGCTAAAGAGAAACTTCGTAATTAGAATTGAAGGACAACATAAACGAGGATAACCAAGTTAATAAGACAAAGCAAGCACGTGATCAGAAGTTTAGACATAAGGTCTAATAATATGAAAGGATAAGGCGCTTGGACTAGTCCATACGATAGGGGATGAATAACCAAACTCGATATATCATCACGGTTCCATAGGGCACAAGGGGGAGCATACGTCCATCTGATCATATAGAAGGCTCCAAAGGACTAGGTTACGAAGCACACGGCTTCGAGGGGACGTGAGGATACTATTGGTATCCCTCTGTGAGAATGCAAATGATCCGCCTGGGCTCACAGAGGTTAAGGTCTGCATAAGAAGAACCAAGAGTATGCCTTGGCTGAAATAATAAGGCATCCTAAAGACTAGGATGGACCAGCGTGAGTCGGCGATAACCAGTTGGCCCTGTGGTAGCACGTTGTTGCCTGCCTACCATCTTGAGTCAGTCGAGCACGAAAAGCGGAAAGGCGGAGAACTCCAAAAACCATATACTTGCTATCTAGTTATGGGTGAGGTTGGCCAATAGGTTTGTGGGGGCATAGGGGGCCTGCGTATAGTTCTCATTCTTGATATTCTTAGGTGCCTTTCATTAGTTGAAGGATGAGTCAAATGGGACCATAGCCACAGTAAAAATAGACCTTAGCATCTGCATCGGCAGATAACATAAATCTCCTGACCGAGTTCCATGTTTCTTGATTTGCCATGCCACGGGACTCGGGTTGGACATATAGAGGACATGTGCAACTAGATATCTAGCATGTTTAACGATACGGTTGGGGCATAAAGTCTGGGAACGCATATCGCTCGGGGTAGTGTGTCCTAGACTACAGGGCATTGTTTGGTAGGTAGCATAAACCCTAGTTGGACCAAGGTAGCATAAACCCTGGTTGAACCTAGGAAGCGTTCGATAAAGTAAACCCTAGTTGGACCTAGGTAACACTCGATGGTAAACCATAGTTGGATCTAGGTAGTATTCGATAACAAAACCTAGTAAGACCTTGGTTGGCTGTCCAAACGCTTACAAAACAAAGGAATGGTGGTTTTACGCAGACGTAGTGATAATATATACATATATACATGAAAGCCCGTACGACATACGACATTGGATAAGGAACTGCGTACATATGACAAGATGACTCGAGTTGGATCAGGAACTGCGTACACATGAAAAGGGAACTTGAGTAGGGGTAAATACATATACATTGTATTAGGTTAATCTACTAGTGGATGGATAAGTATAGCTTAAAGAGCTAACATTGTTAACAACCTAATAACCATGAAAATGTAACTGAACGGTATATGTAGGATTATACAGAAGTTTATTCTAAGTCCAATCACACAGAACTTATGTTCTGACCGCCTCATTACATACCTTTAGGTTAGGCTCATGACAGAGATGGTATAGCTTTGGATACTGGTTTAGCAGTATTGTTAATAAGGTAAGGCTATATTTGAATATATTATACTTTATTTCCTCCCGTTGTGAGATGCTTTACGAGTTCTGACATGTTTCTTTATCTCTGTCTTTTCTGCAAGATACCAGAGCACCCAACTCGTGTTTCGATAGATTGGATTTTTGAAAAAAAATCGGTCTATCGGTATCCGGGTTGTTAAACAAACAGTTCAAAAAAATTTGATATTCCTTTGGAAGATTTTGTAGAGCATTCAACCAGCTTCGAACCCATACCTGTTCTGTCGCTTTTCATTGTGTGTCGAGCGAGATCCATGCCCCCAAAGTCCGCCGCGTCATGGCCAGTTTCCGCCTCCCCACGGCCATCGAAGTGGGCCCCACTACCAGCGAACGAGCGCTTCCCCTAGCCCCTCCATATCACGCAATCCGATTGGCCTCCAGTTGCATCAATCGATAGAAAGATCGAGACCTAGAATTGAACTGAAACTGAATACTTGCGACAGTAATAATTCAAATGTTTGCGATGCTTAATTTCTGTTGCGAATTTAATTTTAACGAATAAAATTCATATCTTATTTGTATGTTGGCCAAATCTAGTGAATCCAGGGACATTGCAATTGTGACAGCGAATTCTACATTCTAGAAGAGGCTGGAGAATTTTTGGAGCATTCGACAATTTTAGAAGAAATAGAAAGCAAGGTTAGACTTCTGAATTTGAATAAATTAAATAAAATTATTTTAGGATGCAGACGGAGTTTAGAAACTGCCGACACCCGCCATCCACAGACCATGGACGACTTGATTGATTTGTGGTATGTCATTGGTTGAATTTTGGTGTTTGTTTGTGATTGAAAATTGAAATTGATTGATATTGTGGCATTAAACAGCATTTTGCTTCACATGGAGTATTAAGTAAGCAAATTTAAAACTGCACTATTTCTACAACACACGGTATTTCAATACATTTCACATTCTTTTTCATACACTGCTCTTCACTACAGATTCACTCACACACTCATTTGTACAAACATTTATACATTCACTCATATACACATTTTCATACTGTTCTTGTCTTCAATCTTCTGCCTTCGCAGCATCTTCACTGTCAGTCTAGTCATCATCTGCTTATCTGACACTTGAAACACACACAGAGTACACTGCAATAGAAATAAAATTGAATACATGCAAATTTGAATTTATTTTTAAATTTTATTTGCCTTAGAGTTTCGGTGTTTCTCATCATTTTTCATCAATTGATCTGATTCATATATGTCTAGATAGATTGTGATTTTCACAGTGAAACACTGTAAATACCACAAGGCAGATAGTTTGTATATGTACAGAGACAAGAAAATTTACTGAGTGGCTGCATATACATATGTATATAATTATACACGTGTGCACTGCCTCGCCAATCAGCGAACACTGAGGAGCAGCTATGTGGATACTCACACAGCAGTGCAAAGATCAAGTGTTCAGTTATGTATGCATATATGACTTCAAAACTGAAATGGCACAAAGCAATACACAGGTGCAAAAAGGAGGCAGCACGTATATGGCAGTCACACAGGCCAAATGCCCAAAACTGCTTAAGTACACGAGGAGTTAGTTAGAATAACATGAGTCAAGCCAGAAGGTGATGCAATAACGTACAAGAAACATAATTTAGTGGGGGCTGAAATGACATGTAAAAGGATGACCACACAGTGTCCAGTTTACTTTAAATAGTGTGGAACATGCAACAACAATAAAGGCACCAATTTCAAGTGTAAGTGTACAGAAGTAAAAAGGTTTAGCAATGATGATATACAAAGTAATATGGTGATGAAAATTCAGTGAATAATATTTGACAAGAGCATAAAAGAAAATCCTAAATTTTGTGCAAGAATTAATTCAGCAAATACAAGGTGATAAATTCCAACATTGCTTAGCTCAAATCATAATGGGTAAATTGACTTTCAGATGTACACAAGTGACAAGCATTAATTTTGGCAAATTAGGAATGAAAATGGAGCATATTAGTATGATTAATACAATAGGATATACAAGCATTCAACAGACCATTTCAAATTTCTCAAATGGATCATTTTTGGCATGCATGAAGTCAGTAATGATTTTTGTGCAATTATTTTAAAGAATTTGCAGAGTTTGTCATGACATTCACAGTGATTTCAATTCAAGGCAACGTTTTTAGCATGTTTTATTTTTTTCCAGAAATCAGAAATTGGTCAATTTATTTTTGGCAATAGTTTTAAAAGGGGAAAGCAATTTTGGGAAAGTTTTTATCATAGAGATTTTACTCGTCAATTTTTCATATATAGCCAGAAATAATCTTTTCGAGTTCAAGGCAACAAATTTCTTTCCAATCAACGAATGCAAGAATAACAAAAGAGGAAATCATGCGTCTCAATTTCAAAGCCGTGTCTATCAAAAGAGATAACTCAAAATTTTCACAAATCAGATCGAATCATATTCGATGAAATCAGAGTGCAGGGTTTCCATTCTACCCTATATATATTACACCACATCATCACAGGCAATTATCGAAATCCAAACCCATAACATTCAAGAAAAAAATTGAATAATCAATTCAGAAGAACTCACTTTGTTTTCGATAAAGAGCCAAAGAAAAACATCTCAAATCGAAGAACAAGCAAGCAGCAAAGACTTAAGCATCCGAGAATCGCACTCCATCACTCAAGCGTAGAGATTTGGGATTAATAAAAAAAAACCTAGCTTTTAGATCAGCTGCCATTTCTAGTTCCCATAAGGAAGGAATTTTTGGGCCGACATTTTTGATGATGGATGTAATAACCCAGAAATCTGAGCCAATTTAAAAATTTTATTTTGGCAATTTTAGTGAATTTTGAATATTTAAAATGATTTATTTTAAATAATAACGTCGAGAAATTTATTTTTAAATAGAATTAGAATGTATATATTTGTTTGAATCATCGTTAGAATATAAATATTTTATTTTAATTATATAACAAGCATGAAATGGCGCGGTAGTTCGAAAATTTGATTTCAAAGTTCAAATGAAGGTACAGGATTCAAAATAAACTGGATTTTAACAAAAACAAAAATATTTGAATCTAATTGAGAATATCTTTCCAACGAATCCAAAAAATCAAAATTTCATAGCGGAGATAAAAAGTTATGCCCAGTTGAAAATTCAGAATAGTTGCTATGGAATTTTGGGCCCCTAAAAATGGAAATTTTGCAAACGGCCTCAGTTTTCGATGAAACTACTCTTGTTGGATCCGTGATGTCAAATTATTGCTAGATTCCAAAATTCATAATCTTTTGAATCAGTATGTGAGCGTGGCGTAGTAAAAGGTGTTTTGGCAGTTTCAGTCAATTTTGGTCGACCAGAAAATGGCCATTTTTCTAACGGTCTCAAAATTTGACGAAATTAGTTTTGTTAGGACCGTATCGTCAATACGAAGCTAGAAATAATTTTTCTGGAATTTTTAGAGTCAGTATGTGTCCCCGGTAATTTAAAATATACGTTCAAATTGAAGATATGATGATTTATATTTTAAATTTTGACGAAAACTGGTCGAAACGATGGAATTGGCCTACGAAACATATCCATTGTGTTTGGAATGGGGGTAATACGCTAGGGACGACAGTCATTGGGTCTCGTTTAGTGTTCCAAGGAAAATTCAACGTTTAGGGTTTTGAAAAGAAAAATATATTTATAATAATATGGATGGCACCTAAGTCCCTTTATCCATTCCCCGATCCCCTTTTTCAGTTTTCAATCGAAATCGAGAATTGCAGCCTCCCTCTTCATCGCTCCTCCATCCATCAAGGTCGCAACCCCGGCACTCACCTCCCATACCACGGCTGCCTCCATCACCTCCCTCCCCTTCATCTCCTTCTCCATTTATTAGTCGCATCAACCCTTACTTCCAATCGAACTGCCAAAAAAAACCGACGCATCACCTGAAGCGTACTCCACCACCGCACACCCCTCTGGCACCTCCGCCTCCATATCCGACCCCGCCCCCTTCTCCTTCTTCGAAGAACTGCCGAAACCCTCCCACCATCCCCCCCCCCCCCCCCACCGGTCAAGAAATCACAACCACCGCCACCTGCTAACGCAGCACCCCGACCCTTCGCAGTCCGGCGCCATCCCCAGCCGTCTCCGACAACTAAAACCATAACTATTTGACTGTAAGTTTTTCCAATTTTGGGGTTCTCCTTTTTGCATATAAAAAAATATAGTTTTTAGTTTATAAAAATCTGAAATTTCAGTTTATAAAAAAAATAGAATTTTTCTTAGGGAAAAATATGAATTTACCTTTGGTGAATGTATGATGAAAATATTAGTTTTTTAACATGCTAAAAATTTGATTTTTATTATGTATGTAGCAAATAAAAATTGGATTTTATGTATGTGAAGTAGCGAAAACAATATATGATGTTTATATATGAATAGCCATAAAAAGATTATATTTTTAACTCAGTAAAAATATGATTTTTATATACTATAGATAATAAAAATATGATTTTTATATAGTAGAGATTATAAAAATATAATTTTTATATGTTGTAGAGAATAAAAATATAATCTTTACAGTATATGAAGTGAAATAAAAATATGAACTTTATTTTTATTATGAAGCGAGCGTTATTAAAAATGTGATTTTTAATGAAAACTGCGTAAACAGATCTCATTAGAAGCACGGTGAAGATTTCCTACATTTGAAGAGTCATGGCGTTTGGTTTAGCTCTTGGTGAGAACTCCTCACTTTTATTTTGATTTCTAGTTTAAATATATACTAGGATGCAGAAAGTGCTTAGCAGCACCCGACACCCGTCTTCCACAGACCATAGATGACTTGTTTTTTGATTGTTGTGTTGTGAAATTTGACTGTTGATTGTGATGTGTAAAATATATATTCATGTGCTAAAATAAAATATATATTCATATATTCATGTTTTGAAGTAAAATATATAATCATGTGAAGTAAAATATATATTCATGTGTTGAAGTAAAATATATATTCATATGTTGAAGTAAAATATATATTCATGTGTTAAAGCAAAATATATATTCATGTGTTGAAGCAAAATATATATTCATGTGTTGAAGTAAAATACATATTCATGTGTTGAAGTAAAATATATATTCATGTGTTGAAGTAAAATATATATTCATTTACAAATCGAACGATTTGTTTATGTACACCGATTTGACTAATATTGATTGGGACGATAAATTTTGCACATCGCCCAAATACACAAATAAAATCTGTGTTTGTTGATGTGAAACCCCACACGGGTATTGGGATGATATTTGACGTACACTAATCCCGATTGTTTAGTTGTATGTCAATCGATGGGTTGACAGACTGTGTAAGCGTTAATTATTTATATTTAATGCTTATGCAGTTGTGTGGTGCACTCTGGATGATGGTTGATGATTTATCGTTGCTGTTATATACATGTGTTGTTGGGAATCCATATAATAAACGTTATATGGTAATTGATTGGGCCTCATTCCAATTTCAAAAATAAGAAATATACATTCATGTGTTGAATAAAAATATGAATTCATGTGTTGAACAAAAATATATATTCATGTGTTGAATAGAATAAATATTCATGTGTTAAATAGAATAAAATTTATGTGTTGAATAGAATAAATATTCATGTGTTGAATAGAAAGAAAATTCATGTGTTGAATAGAAAGAAAATTCATTTGTTGAATAGAATAACGAAGTTATTGAAATATATAAAAGCCGTGTTGATTAGATTGACGCCATTTTGACGTGAACGATATTTATATCGATTTTATTCATTTGTATAATGAATATAGAAAAGAATGTGATTTCAAAATATAACGTTTTAAAAATATTATCATTTGTATATCGATGATGTGGCATATTCAATTTTGATTCGAAATTGAATATGAAGTTGAGATCGTTTTGAAAACGAATTTAAAACGATTTATAAAATACGTTTTAAATGGAAATCCATGAAATATATATAATATATATATTATATATATAATGCCCTGAATAGAACGCGCCACACCGCGGCAGTTTGTGAATTTCGACCATTGACTTCGAATGGATATTACGGGAGATCCGACCGTCGGATTCTCCTAAAATCGGAACCGTTGGGTTCGTATCGAAAAGAGCTTTCTAACGAATGTTAGTGATTTAAAATATAACGGTTGGATTTGTAATTATGACCAAATCAAAATTGGAAAAGGTCGCTGTAATTGCAGTTCGATGACCGTTGATGGAATTCGACTGTACGGGCCTTGATAAAATTATAAAAAATAGTAATAATTTGTTGTAAAATCGTAAGAAATGATTTGTGAAGAATTAAGATGAAAAATTCCAAATTTGAAAAGATAAAAATAGATTTTTATCGAAATGAACTAGTTTTGAAATGGAATAATAATTTATTTATTTTTAAATAAATAAATTGGATTTGAAAGGGTTTTAAAAGTAACCAGAAGTTTTAATAATTGAATTGGAATGGAATGTGATTTTGGATTTATAGTGAACCGGGTTTTAAATGACATTGGTTCTTTAACCCAGTTGAAGACAGGATATGATTTCCCAGGTTAAATTATCATTGATAGTGATTTTTGGGAAGATTAAAACTAAGTGGAGTTTTAATGAATCTTTAATTAGATTGAAATAATCAAGAATGGAGTACACCAGTTTTGCTCCAGGCGACAGTTAAATCTTTAATTAGATTTGAACGTGGAACGGTAATTGAATTTACCGATAACATCGTGGTGTTAGATGTGAAGTATGACTAGTTTTACTTCATGGGATGAATAGGTTGAGATTGGGAAATAAAATAAATGATTACTTTGGTGTGGTTTGCTAATCCTGACTAGTTTGAATTGATATTCAAAAGAAGATTAAAGAATAAATTTAAAGAATTTATCTTTGATAAAATTAATGGGAACCTTTCCCAAGGTATAAGAATATTTGAATAAATGAATATTCTGAATAGGAATGAGGCGTATGTTGTGTTTGTGTAACACTTGTTTATTATATACACGAGTTATTCAGAAAGACCGGGTTTATTCCATTCTGAATAATTGATTCGTCGTGGTGTCGAGGATGAAGACTGTTGTCGAAGACCGGAGGTCTTCACATCGTTTGGGTGATTACTGATGATCTTGATTGGGCTGTACACCCAAGAGGAGGGAATCAGTTGGTGATCGTCCAAACGTACTTGGAGATCGATGGATATGCGAGGCACAAGGTGCCTCCGGTTTTGTTCAGACCCAGAACGAACTTGTAAATAGACTGTGTGTCTGACATTGGATTTCATTCTGTGTGATTGATTTCTATTAAATATATATCTGTTTGGCGGCGGAGAATTTATTCTCTTGCTTAACGCCCTTCTCTGAGATGCACGAGTCAGGGGTTATATATTGATGGATATCAATCACATGGAGTGAATTGCCTTTGTGGCATGCCTAAGTGGCAAATGATCAAGGCTTTTGTTGAAAAGCAGAGTCTTGTGGTTGATGATCAGAGCACGGCCTGTGTGGCATAGCTTTGCGTAGCGTTGATTCGCGAGCCTCACACCCCGGTGTGAACCAGAAACGGGAGAAGGATCCAGGGAGGGCATGCGTTTCTTTCAAGCTAGGGTGGTGTCAGTGACCTACTAGTCCTGACATTTATATCATTTTCACCTGTGTGGTTATTGTTGTTGCAAGGCGCCTCGGATATATCGGTGACTGTGTGGAGCGTATGGAGTCATTTGACTCATTTACGCCCCAAAGGGCGGGGAAACGCAGTGTTCAGGCATTTTAATCCACATCGGTGGACCAGCGAGCCTAGTATGGCGACATGATATATGGTGCCCATGCCGTCTACGATTGATATTTATGATTGAAATTGTTTTGACACTGTACACTTATAATAGTATCAAATGATTTGTTTTTAACGTACCAAGCATGTTTGGCTATTATAAGGGAAAACCCTATCCTCTGGCTTGTGTTGCATTGTGTGATGGGACCTGGGTCTTATAATAGCTTCATTTTTCCAAAAAAAACATTGCGTTGTTTTGTTATATGCACCGGTATTCTTGGGAGGAATCCCATTCCGTGTTATACGGCGTGGTCCCTTGATATATCTGATTTGAAGTAAAGCTTTAAATAACTGTTTTAGTTCTCACACCAGTCCCATGACTGACCTGGAGTTTATTGTTTTAACCTAAACTCTGAGTGCCCTTATTTCGACACGAGCAGCCAGTAGTTTTGTTTTTGCATATTTATATTCACAGGATCCTGATTTACAGCTGGAATGATATCCGGAGAGCTCAGTATCCGTATATCTCCTTCAGTTGTGTATTGTATTATTTTCCGCTACTATGTAATGTATTGTAATGTACGATATTTATTGAATGTGTAATATTTATTCATACTCTGTAATATTCTTGTATTCTGATGGAATTGTTGTAATTAACAATGAAATGTTCTTCTATTTGCGTTCTGATGTGGCTTGTCCTCAAAGTATCCGCTCTTTCCTTACCGGGGAAGTTACGGGTCCTTATATTTGGTATCAGAGCTTTGGTTTACAAATCTCGGAGAACGAGGCACATTAGAACCAAACGAAAGAATTCATCAGAAATTGGATTAGTAATATCCAGTGAGAATGACTCGTTAAAGATAGGATCAGTAGTATCCTAGAACGAGTGTGAAGAGTATTTTCGAAAGTGAAAACAAGTTTTGTTTTGAAAATTTAATTCAATTATTCGTATTTGAATATTAATTTGTATTGATCTGGACAATCCAGTATATAAAGATTTTGCGTATACGTCTGATCCGCGTGTATTTGAAATTTTAATATACTGGATGGATATAGAATTACACTCTAGTCGCCCGGGGGTAATTCTGATGATTGATATATCATCATCAGAATTATATTCGAGTGACAAAAGTGGGATTTCTATATATTTCCAATTGACTGGTGTGAGAACCAAAATATAGTTAGAATATATTGTTGTGACTTGGCATCAAAAACATGATTTTCTGTATGTATATCAAAGTTATGAATTTGAAATGATAATCTACCAATTGATTGCTAGTTGTGTTGTTTGATTATTGTTCGATTAATTAAAATGTTGAACCTTTAGCCAAATTGTATCAAATAGTGAGTGTATTGAAAATTAGTCGCATTTGCTTGCATATACATGTACTTACATTGAACAGGTCATAGCAAGAAGGCTAGAGCAGAAGAATAAAATTGTTTGCTCGACAAATAGGTACATGTTTACAAATTTATTGGGATTTGATGATTTTATGAGCCGATTGGCCAGCCACTTGGCTGCTTCTTTTTCTTTTTGGAATGATGAGGGCCATGGGAGGCTATTTGAAATATCCCAAAGTCCTCGGTGCAGGGGAGGTTATGGCGAAATTTTTCGAAAATTTAGGGTGTTAGCCAAATTTTTGAAAAATTTGAAAAGTTCTTAGAAACTAAAAATTTGAAGAACTTAAGCCGTAAGGAAAATAATGAAAGTTCAGTTGATTAGTTAAACAACTTTTGGCTTCGTTCCTTTTCGGGGATGAAAAATTTACAGTGGGGGAGATTGTAATAACCCGGAAATCTAAGCCAATTTAAAATTTTTATTTTTGCAATTTTAGTGAATTTTGAATATTTAAAATGATTTATTTTAAATAATAACGAAGAGAAATTTACTTTTGATTAGAATTAGAATGTATATATTTATTTGAATCGTCGTTAGAATATAAATATTTTATTTTAATTATATAACAAGCGTGAAATGGTGCGGTAGTTCGAAAATTCGATTTCAAAATTCAAATGAATGTACAGGATTCAAAATAAACCAGATTTTAGCGAAACTAAAAATATTTGAATCTAACTGAGAATATCTTTCCAACGAATCCGAAAAATCAAAATTTCATAGCGGAGATAAAAAGTTATGCCCATTTGAAAATTCAGAATAGTCGCTATGGAATTTTGGGCCCTTAAAAATGGAAATTTTGCAAACGACCTCGGTTTTCAACGAAACCACTTTTGTTGGATCCGTGTTGTCAAATTATTGCTAGATTCCAAAATTCGTAATTTTCTGAATCGATATGTTAGCATAGAGAAGTAAAACGTGTTTTGGCAGTTTCAATCAATTTTGATCAACCAGAAAATGGCCATTTTTCTAACGGTCTCAAAATTTGACGAATTAGTTTTTTTAGGACCGTATCGTCAATACGACGCTAGAAATAATTTTTTTGGAATTTTTAGAGTCAGTATGTCGCCCCGGTAATTTAAAATATACGTTCAAATTGAAGATATAATGATTTATATTTTAAATTTTGAAGAAAACTGGTCGAAACGATGGAATTGTTATACGAAACATATCCCATTGTGTTCGGAATGGGGGTAATACGTAGGGATGATAGTCGTTGGGTCTCGTTTAGGGTTCGAAGGAAAAGTCAACTTTTAGGGTTTTAAAAAGAAAAATATATATATAATAATATGGATGACACCTCAGCCCCTTTATCCACTCCCCGATCCCCTTTTTCATTTTTCAATCCAAATCAAGAATGGCGGCATCCCTCTTCATCGCTTCGCCGTCGATCAAGGCCGCAACCCCGACACTCACCTCCCAGACCACGGTCGCCTCCATTGCCTCCCTCCCCTTCATCTCCTTCTCCATTTATCAGTCGCCTCAGCCCCTACTTCCAATCGAATTGCCAGAAAAAAAAACCGACGCGTCTCCTGAAGCATACCCCACCACCGCACGCCCCTCTGGCGCCTCCGCCTCCCTATCTGACCCCACCCCCTTCTCCTTCTTCGAAGAACAGCCCAAACCCTCCCCCCTCCCCGATCAAAAATCACAACCACTGCCGCCTATGGGCAACGCAGCACCCCGACCCTCCGCAGTCCGACGCCACCCCCAGTAGTCTCCAGCGACTAAAACCATAACTATTTGACTGTAAGTTTTTCCAATTTTGGGGTTTTTCTTTTTTGCTTATAAAAAAATATAGTTTTTAGTTTATAAAAATCTGAATTTTCAGTTTATAATAAAAAATAGAATTTTTGTTATAGAAAAATATGATTTTGCCTTTGGTGAATGTATGATGAAAAGATTTGTTTTTTTTAACATGCAAAAAAATTGATTTTTATTATGTATGTAGCAAATAAAAATTGGATTTTATGTATGTGAAGTAGCGAAAACAATATATGATGTTTATATATGACAGCCATAAAAAGATTATATTTTTAACTCGATAAAAATATGATTTTTATATACTGTAGATAATAAAAATATGCTTTTTATATAGTAGAGATTATAAAATATAATTTTTATATGTTGTAGAGAATAAAAATATAATCTTTACAGTATACAAAGTGAAATAAAAATATGAACTTTATTTTTATTATGAAGCGAGCGTTATTAAAAATGTGATTTTTAATGAAAACTGCGTGAAACAGATCTCGTTAGAAGCACGATGAAGATTTCCTACATATGAAGAGTCATGGCGTTTGGTTTAGCTCTAGGTGAGAACTCCTCACTTTTATTTTGATTTCTAGTTGAAATATATAATAGGATGCAGATGGTGCTTAGCTGTACCCGACACTCGTCGTCCACATACCATGGATGACTTGTTTGTTTGATTGCTATGTTGTGAAATTTGACTGTTGATTGTGATGTGTAAAATATATATTCATGTCTTGAAATAAAATATATATTCATGTGTTGAAGTAAAATATATATTCATGTGTTGAAGTAAAATATATTCATGTGTTGAAGTAAAATATATATTCATTTGTTGAAGTAAAATATATATTCATGTGTTGAAATAAAATATATATTCATGTGTTGAAGTGAAATATATATTCATGTGTTCAAGTAAAATATATATTCATGTGTTGAGGTAAAATATATATTCATGTGTTGAAATAAAATATATATTCATGTGTTGAAGTAAAATATATATTCATGTGTTAAAATAAAATATATATTCATGTGTTGAAGTAAAATATATATTCATTTACAAATCGAACGATTTGTTTATGTACACCGATTTGACTGATATTGATTGGGACGATAAATTTTACACATCGCCCAACTGCACAAATAAAATCTGTGTTTGTTGATGTGAAACCCCACATGGGTATTGGGATGATATTTGACGTACACTAATCCCGATTGTTTAGTTGTATGTCAATCGATGGGTTGACAGACTGTGTAAGCGTTAATTATTTATATTTAATTCTTATGCAGTTGTGTGGTGCACTCTGGATGATGGTTGATGATTTATCATTGTTGTTATATACATCTGTTGTAGGGTATCCACATAATAAATGTTATATGGCAATTGATTGGGCCTCATTCCAATTTGGAAAATAAGAAATATATATATTCATGTGTTGAATAAAAATATGAATTCATGTATTGAGTAAAAATATATATTCATGTGTTGAATAGAATAAATATTCATGTGTTGAATAGAATAAAATTCATGTGTTGAATAGAATGAATATTCATGTGTTGAATAGAAAGATAATTCACGTGTTGAATAGAATAAAAATTCGTTCGTTGAATAGAATAACGAACTTATTGAAATATATAAAAGCCGTGTTGATTAGATTGACGTCATTTTGACGTGAACGATATTTATATCGATTTTATTCATTTTTATAATGAATATAGAAAAGAAAGTGATTTCAAAATATAACGTTTTGAAAATATTATCATTTGTATATCGATGATGTGGAATATTCAATTTTGATTCGAAATTGAATATGAAGTTGAAATCGTTATGAAAACAAATTTAAAACGATTTATAAAATATGTTTTGAAAGGAAATCGACAAAATATATATATAATATATATATATATATATATATATATATATATATAATGGCCTGATTAGAACGCGCCGCGCCACGGAAGTTCAGGAATTTCGGATATTGACTTCGAATGGATATTACGGGAGATCTGACCGTCGGATTCTCCTAAAACCGGAACCGTTGGGTTTGTATCAAAAAGAGCTTTCTAACGAATGTTAGTGATTTGAAATCTAACGGTTGGATTTGGAATTATGTCCAAATCAAAATTGGAAAAGGTCATTGTATGTGCAGTTCGATGGCCGTCGATGGAATAAACTGTACGGGCCTTGATAAAATTATAAAAAATAGTAATAATTTGTGTAAAATCATAAGAAATGATTTGTGAATAATTGAGATGAAAAATTCCAAATTTAAAAAGAAAAAAAATAGATTTTTATCGAAATGAACTAGTTTTGAACTAGAATAATAATTTATTTATTTTTAAATAAATAAATTGGATTTGAAAGGGTTTTAAAAGTAACCAGAAGTTTCAATAACTGAATTGGAATGGAATGTGATTTTGGGTTTATAGTGAACCGTGTTTTAAATGACATTGGTTCTTTAACCCAGTTAAAGACAGGATATGATTTCCCAAGTTAAATAATCATTGATAGTGATTTTTGGGAAGATTAAAACTAAGTGGAGTTTTAATAAATCTTTAATTAGATTGAAATGATCAAGAATGGAGTAACACCAGTTCTGCTCTAGGCGATAGTTAAATCTTTAATTAGATTTGAACGTGGAATGGTAATTGAATTTACCGATAATACCGTGGTGTTAGATATGAAGTATGACTAGTTTTACTTCATGGGATGAATAGGTTGGGATTGTGAAATAAAATAAATGATTACTTCGATGTGGTTCGCTAATCCCGACTAGTTTGAATTGATATTCAAAAGAAGATTAAGGAATAAATTTAAAGAATTTATCTTTGATAAAATTAATGGCAACCTTTCCCAAGGTATAAGAATATTTGAATAAAAGAATATTCTGAATAGGAATGAGGCGTATGTTGTGTTTGTGTAATACTTGTTTATTATATACGCGAGTTATTCAAAAAGACCGGGTTTATTCCATTCTGAATAACTGATTCGACGTGGTGTCGAGGATGAAGACGGTGGTCGAAGAACGGAGGTCTTCACATCGTTTGGGTGATTACTGATGATCTTGATTGGGTTGTACACCCAAGAAGAGGGAATCAGTTGGTGATCGTCCAGACGTACTTGGAGATCAGTGGATATGCGAGGTATAAGGTGCCTCCGGTTTCGTTTAGACCCGGAATGAACTTGTAAATGGACTGTGTATCTAACATTGGATTTTATTCTATGTGATTGAATTCAATTAAATATATATCCATTTGGCGGCGGAGAATTTATTCTCTTGCTTAACGCCCTTCTCTGAGACGTACGAGCTCAGGAGTTATATGTTGATGGATTTCAATCGCATGGAGTGAATTTCCTGTGTGGCATGCCTTAGTGGCAAATGATCAAGGCTTTTTTTGAAAAGCAAAGTCTCGTGGTTGATGATCAAAGCACGGCCTATGTGGCATAGCTTTGTGTAGCGTTGATTCGCGAGCCTCACACCTCAGTTGTGAACCAGAAATGGGTAAAGGGTCCAGGGAGGGCATGCGTTTCTTTCTAGCTAGGGTGGTGTCAGTGACCAACCATCCCTGACATTTATATTATTTTCACCTGTGTGGTTGTTGCTGTTGCGAGGCGCCTCGGATATATCTGTGACTGTGTGGAGCCGATGGAGTCATTTGGCTCATTTACGCCCCAAAGGGTGGGGAAACGCAGTGTTTAGGCATTTTAATCCACATCGGTGGACCGGCCCTGTGGCTCCTAAGGGTCACTCGTGCTCTGATCCTGAGACACGGGTTAGAGCGTCTCGAATCAGTAGAGGACGATCCCTGGCCTCGGTTCACAGATGGAAATCCAATTTCCAAATACGTGACTTTGCGGTTTTGATTGTAGAGCCTAGTATGGCGACATGATATATGGTACCCATGCCGTCTATGATTGATATTTATGATTGAAATTCTTTTGACACTATACACTTATAATAGTATCAAATGATTTGTTTTTAACGTACCAAGCGTGTTTGGCTATTATAAGGGAAAACCCTATCCTTGGCTTGTGTTGCATTATGTGATGGGACCTGGGTCTTATAATAGCTTCATTTTTCCAAAAAGCATTGCGTTGTTTTGTTATATGCATCGATATTCTTGGGAGGAAACCCGTTCCGTGTTATACGGTGTGGTCCCTTGATATATCTGATTTAAAGTAAGGCTTTAAATAACTGTTTTAGTTCTCACACCAGTCCCATGACTGACCTGGAGTTTATTGTTTTAACCTAAACTCTGGGTGCCCTTATTTCGACACGGGCAGCTAGTAGTTTTGGTTTTGCAGATTTATATTCACAGGATCCTGATTTACAGCTGGAATGATATCCGAAAAGCTCTGTATCCGTATATCTCCTTCAGTTGTGTATTGTATTATTTTCCGCTGCTATGTAATGTATTGTAATCTCTGATATTTATTGAATGTGTATTTTTTATTCATACTCTATAATATTCTTGTATTGTAATAGAATTGTTGTAATTAACAATGAAATGTTCTTCTGTTTGCGTTCCGATGTGGCTTGTCCTCAAAGTATCCGCTCTTTCCTTACCGGGGAAGTTACGGGTCCTTATAATGGACAAAGAAAAAAAGAATGGGCGGGGCTTTTTGAGTTAAAATAGAAAAGGGATTTTTAATCTCTTTTATAATCTAGGGTTTTAGTTTAATTTTTGTTGCATTTTTCTAGTTTGTTTTACAGACCGTCCGATCAGTTTCTAGTGACTATAAAATACTAGGGAATTCAGCTAGGGATTAACTGACAGTTGCTAGAGTCTGTAAAATCTAGGAAACCAGTTATGGTGTTAATTGGCAGTTTACTAGAGTCTGTAAAACTAGGGTTACTGGTTATGAATTTGTAATCAAAGGAAATCTGATCTAGGGGTTTAGATCAGTCTAGGGTTTTGAGCATAGGGTTAGGATAGGAACGAGGGGTTCGCGAGTTTACATGGTCTGTAAGCGGGATCTGTTATTAGCACCTAGTAGAAACCTTAGAAATGCAGCAGTAGGAAGGATTTTGCCGAAGCTGGGTAAATCTTGTGTCCATTACTATCTGCATTTCTATTTCTTCTATATTCTGTGGTCTGTGAATATTTTAATATCTCATGAAAATTCAATAAACCCTATTCACCCCCCTCTAGGGTTAATTTAGATCCAACAAGTGGTTTTAGAGCATGGTAATTTCATTAACCCTAGATTCATGGATCCTAGTTGTCAAAGTCAGTCTAGTGATATTCTAATTATTTTCAGTGGAACAGATATTTTAATTTGTAAATCAAAAATCGAATTATATTTTAAATATGTTATTTTGAATATTGGAATATCATTGAAAATATGGGAGATATGTTAGATTAGAAAAATAAAGTTGTCAATGCTCATGTTATGCATATCCTCTATTCTTATCTCAGTAATAATTAGCTTGATCTTATCTCTCATTGTTTGACTGCGCAGGATATCTGGAGAACTCTCGACGCGCAGTATGGAAATTCTGACAACTGCTCAAAATCCTCAATAGTCAACTCAGTTTCAGATTTGTGCTTAACAGGTTGTACAGATGGAAATTCAGATGAAGACACAATAGGAGATCTTTCTTATAAAGATTAAATTCATCGTGTAAAGGATTTAATTGAATCTATTGAGAATCTAAAATCTAAAAATAAAATTCTGTTATCTGAAAAGCTTGAGTTAATCAACAAAAATAATATTTCGGAATCAAAACTTGAGCAAGTCAAGACATCTTTAAACTCTAGTTGTAAAAGTTGTTTGGTTTTGGGAAACAATCTCGTTTAACAAAATAAAAAAATTCAAAAGCTTGAAAATGAAATTATGATTTTAAAAGAGAACAAGATTTAGCTTGAAAGTACAAACAACTTTTTACAAAAGGAATTTGAAAATTTTAAGACTACAAAAAATTCCGAATATGAATTTGTTGAAAATGGATTTGATTTTGAAAGAGCTTGAAATTGAGACTGAAAAATTCAAAACCTTTGAAAAACTTGAATCTGAAAAGCAAAATCATTTTGAACTTGAAATTTCCAAATCCCAAGCCAAAATTAAATTACTTGAAAATGAGAATTTGGTTTTGAAACAGTCCAATGCTGAATAGAAGATCGCTATAAATAATTGCTCAAATTAATTAAAAGAAAATAGAGATAAAAAATCCAAAATTCAACGATTAGAATCAACTTTGGATAAATTTTCTAATGGGGAAAAATCGTTGAATATGCTATTACAAAACCAAGTTTCTATTGGAAATAAATGTGGTCTTAGCTTCGGGAAAATAATATTTTGAAAAACGAAATTCAAATGATTTTAAAAATCCTTCAAACTTTTAAAAAAAGAATGGTCTTGATAATTTGAACTCGGATAATTTCAAATGTTTTTCAAATCATTGCCAAGATGAGAATTTGTTTTATAACAAACCATATAAACCATTCTGGACCCCAAAAAAGAAATACAATGAATTCATTTAATTTGAAACAGATTTGGGTTCCTAAAGGTACTATGGTAAATTCTGATGGATTATTATACAAACAAGTCTGGATACCAAAACATATGCGTACAACTGTGAGTGGTTTTCCTTATTTTGTCAAACCACTCGATCATCCAAACTGTTAGGTACCAGAGGAGGCTAAGGAACTGCTATGCAAAAAGAAATTTGATATCAAGCTAGTTTATACTTCTGTATCTTTCACAGTTCTCCAGCCAAGATTTGCTGAGTTGGAGATTCTGGTTTACATGGATTTCAGGTATAAACTCTGAACTCATCTTTGTAAATATTTTATTTGTTTATTCCTCCTAGGGATGGCAAAAAAATCCATACCCACGGTTACCCGTGGATAAAATCAGTCATGAGTATGAAACAAATAGCTAAATGGGTACCCATGGATAAAATAAACGGGTTTTTTTAATATCCATTAATTAATGGAGTGGGTACGGATAGTAAGATATTTATATTTGTAGGTACCCGTACCCATATTGAGTGTTTTTTTTCAATGCATAAATCATTGTTGTTGGCTTTTGCGTATTTGAGTGCATGTTTTTATTGAATAATTTAACTCATCCTGCAAAAGTTATTGCTTCACTCCTCCTCACTGGTTTATATCAATACGTTGCCAAATCCATGCAACACATTGCCAAACAATGCACCTAGTCTAATTTTTTTATTGGATGTATTATTAAACAATTTTAATAGACAGTTAACAAAGGAATTGAATAAAATATCATGGATACCCACAAATACCCACGAATACCCGCAACTTATTTAAAACCCGTTTAATGGATACCCGTGCGGGTATGGGGCGAGGAACGAGGCAAAAATTACCCAATGGGGCGGATGATGGGGGGGATACTACCCGTGCCCGCCCCGCCCCATTGCCATGCATAATTCCTCCATCAATCCCTTCTATTTTTTATTTGATTTGACACTGCCATATTTTTGTTTCTTCTTGAGCTTTCTTAACTTCCAATTGCAGTCATGATCTTCTGGAAATTCACTTCATTTGAATAAAACTCTAATCTTTTAAATCATTTCTAGATTGAGTTTAATCTTGCAAATATCTGCAATTATTTTGAAGTTTATTTTATGTTTTCTGAATTCATAATGGTGTTGATGTATTCTTGTCATATCTTGAACGTTGTTGATTTGAACTCTAAATTTTTTGAAGAGAAAGACAATTGAAGTTTCACACATCTCTGTTGTTTTGAGTTTCTTCTAGTTCATTTTGGAAAGGCTTGAATATTTATACTCATTACCGCACTTTGCTATTTATCAGTTGTGATAATTTCATTGATTTTTAGATTAGCTTGGAAATTTTTAATTTCTTGAATCACAGTGATACATCTTGAAATTCGTCTTTATTCATGATCATTATGATTGAAATTTGTTTGTTTGAAATCATCTGAAATTCTTGATATTTTGAATATCATACGCCTCCTTATCCTGAAATTATCAATCTTGTGTGAATGATTCATTATATCTCAAAACTTGACATTGATTCAAGTGATTTCGAATAAATTATTTTTAATTATTTTTGGATCATGAATATTTCTCAAACTTGATGCAAATGATCTGAAATTTCTCATATGCTTTACAGAGACATTTATGAAAATTCTTTGAAAATCTGGTCTTAAAACTCACTGTTATTTCATGACTATTTGATTTGAATATATGTTTGTTTTAAAATCATTTGAATTCATTTATTTATTAAATCACACACATATCTTAGATCTAAAATTTATAATCTAGTGCGATTGATTCATTGAATCCTGATTTTTTCACTTTTCCTCAAATGATTTAAAATAAACTAAATTTTTTAATCTTGGATCATGAAATATATTTTGTGACCAACAGAAACATCCTCTGACAAGTCTACTATGATATTGATTTCTATGCTGCTCTGATGCTATTTTTTTAAATGTCCTTTTATAAGTGCTTGTTTTGGTTAACTTTGCATGTTGTTCTGATTAATGTGCTCATTTTGCTAGTCTTGTTTCTTGCGCTTAATGATTGTTCTTTGATGTCTGGGGTGCCCTTGTTAGTCACCCATGTCATACTCAAAATCCTTGTTAATTGAGACACCAAGTGGTACCAATTTTGATATGCTGCATTATTCTCACCTTGTACATATTTTTTCTTCACCCCTCGTGTCTTGTATAAATCTTTCATATACCTCTTGTAATTGATTTTCAATTTTAAATTTATTTATTGATTATTCATTCAGAAATTGAAATCAGTAACCAATTTGAACTAATCAAAATTATTATCAGACTTTGAAATTTTGCTGAGCTATGACTGCATACTTCACAACAGGAGGAGATTATTTTTAAGTTTTCATGATCATTGAATAGTTATTATAATATCTTTGAATTCGCAATTATTTCACAAACACCTTCTTAATCTATCATCGTTCTTCTATCCATCATGATTTTGTATCAATGTGGAGAGTTTAATATTTCTTTTGAAATCATCTTGAACAAACAATGGAAATATTTGTGATAGAAATGGGACTATGTTATTATTCAGAATTAGTGATAATTGAAAAAATTTCAATCCTCCCGGTACAGTCAACCATATTTCATAATACAATTCATTTAGAAATTTATTTCACAGTCCATTTCTATACCTACCACATTTCTATCATTCATATTGGTTTTATATACTGAGGAGTTTTTCTATTCTGAAGTTGAAAACGATAAATATATAATTAATACATAAGTGTTTCTCTAACCTCATTTAAAAATCCAAGTTATGGTCATGCATGGTTGTGAGACAACTTATAATTTAAGCTGCGACTGACCTCATTTAAAAATCCAATCTCTGGTCTTGAGTGGTCAGTGTGCTTTTAAATAAAAAATAAAAGAAAAGGAAATAATGTGCTATAAATTGAAACTAATCTGAAATTCTCCTTTGTGTATAAAAACTAGCCTATCAATCCATATTCTATTTTGTGAAATGTGTTAATATTTTATGAAGTATTATGATTTGTTAACTGATAGATATTGGGATTTGAGATTATTCGATTTTTTCACTTAAATTGAATTATTAATTATAGTCCAAATCCATCACTGTTTTTGAACTTCATTTTTATAAATTCTTTTGAAAATAATTGAAATTCATTTTTGTATATAACTCTCTCTAGTTTTAGAAATTTCATCGTAAATCGGTCATTCTCTATAATGTGAAATATACCACTAATTCTTTGAATATTATGATTTTTGTTTGACTTATTGAGATTTATGATTATCATTCTTCTTCTTAAGATGAAATTATATTTTTAGTTGCTTTTCATCTATATCTTGAATTCTGAATCCGTTTGATGATAACAAAAGAGGGAGACTTGTTCGACGACGGATATTCTATGAATTAGAAAATCGTCGCGAATATTGAAATAAACCGCAAGCGCACGGCGTACAATCGTAGTACGTGGCTAATACGGGTTGATCCACAGGGAAAGAATTAATTCTAAAATTACTCAATCAAATTAGACCGAATTTGAGTGATGATTTAACTACAACTAAACTAGTAAATTAAAATAAATAAAAAACTATGAGATAAATGGCAACTTAGGAATAAATTCACATTCTAGATCATGTAGTACAACAAGTTATGAAATTACTACTTCTCTTTTCTTTTGGTCATTTGTGAATTTAGTTGATATGATTGTTATAAGTATAGCTTATTCATGCTATTAACTAGCATAACATAAACTATCAAACTATATCATACCCACTAAATCACCTTACCAGATCTAATGAAAAATGAACAAGTTGAAATTGAAATATACTTTAAGCATGGCCTATGAACTATTAATTAGAACTATAGACCATCAAATTTTTGGTTTCAACCTCCACTTAATCACCATGACATCAACATAACATGAAACACAAAGAGAGAATGAAAAGATAAATTATGTTGCAACTACATGATCAAGAGAGCTTCATTACCCCTAAGTTGAAAGAGATTAGCCTCTCATGTTTATTATTCTAACAACGAACGTAAATTGCAACATATAACAAAAATCAAGAGAAAAATAAAAATAATAAAAATAAAGGACAACCTATTCTATTTGCATAAAATAAATCTAATCTACTTGCAGAAAAGAAAATAACATGTAAATAAAAAACTACCACTAAAGAGAATAGGGAAGAAGAGTTTTATTCCAAGAGAAAGATTATAGAATAAAACTAAGTGTGTCTTTACATGAATAAGGTACAAGGTATTTATAGTTGTATTGGCCAAGGCTAAGAGGCTCATTCCACAATGTGGGACAAAATCCCTTTTCCAAAATAACAAGTAAATCAAGTAGCCAAGTGTAAACGCGTTTGAATGAGAAGCCTTGCAATTGAGCTAGTGTGAATGCATTTGAATGGAAGGCCTTTCAAATGAGCTAGTGTGAACGCATGCAGAGAAAATAGGCTGCGGGTTTCAACTCCAATTGCCTTGAGTATGAATAAGAACTCCAAGTGATCAGAAAAGCATTGAATCTTAACTCTGAAATATGCAGCAGAAAGTAGTTGAACAACAACATCTTTTCAGATCTTCAAGCTTTAATCCATCTCTAAAAATCAACACTCTCCTTGCACAAATTCTTCAAGCTTTACAACAATTAAGTGCATTAATCCATTTATCTCAAATAATCTGGAAACACAACTATAAATACACAATATCACTTATTTTAAAGATAAAATAAGATAAATAAGCGGATAAAATATACACATTTACGTGTATATCAAATACCCCCACACTTATCTTTTTATTCGTCCTCGAATAAACTAAACTAAGATATGTCACACTTTCGTAGGAAACACGATTGCATTTAGCGTATGCAACAAGCCGTTAAACCACTAGGTGTCCCTAGAAGGACGAGTGTTGTCTCGTGAGGGTTTTCAGCGGATATTACCCACAAAATCCAAAGCGTCTTATGTACGCAGATTAATCAAATGATATATTTAAGGTCTTTCACATTCCAAGGACTTTACCTAAATTCAATAATAACGGTTCAGTCCTAAATTGTCCATCCCATTATTGGTGCAAAAATGAATAAAAATTTTCAAGCTGAATCGTAATTCCTTGATAACACTGTAATTGTCTTAAAGGTTAAGAGTGTGGTGTCAACCAAAGTTCTACACATCGACGATGTGCACCCAATCATTTCTTTACTCTTTTTTTTTTTGAATAACTCTACACCAGTGTAACTGCAATGTATTGGATGTGAGTTATGCATAAATGAAGGAAAATTTTGTAAGTTCTAAAAAATGTTATAGATAAGAGGGCAAGTGTATTAGTTGAACTTCAAGCTACAAAAGATAAAGTAATACTAAGGCACATATAGATATTTTATTTCCTTTCATCTCCTCTACTACAATCCTCGCTTCCAAATACGGTGTGGTGGATATGGATGGAATGGAAATGAATGCTTTATAGTCAAGAATGATGAATGACTATTTTATCTGAGAGACTCTCTCTTTATTTCATTTTTTCTTTTTTATTTCTTCTTTTTTTTACAATTTTTTTTCTAATATTTGCATGATGAATGATGAGTGGAAATGGAATGGAATGATACAGCATTTTATTTCATTTGATTCCTCCTCTACTAAACGAATCATAACCAACACTTCATGAAAGGAAAGTTTTGAGCCCTAGTTACTCTATTTCTATAACCATGGTTCAACACACGAGTCTAGATTGATGTTATATGAAAAGCTAAAAGGAAAGATAAGCAAAGTTTCACAAGATAGATAACCCATATAAAATAAGATGTGGTATATGGTTATCCTACCTTAAAACAAGTATGGAGTGGGTTGTGTTATATTGGTATAAAAAGTGACGTTTTTAACCTTTGAAAATAAATCAGTGAAAAGGTTCTTGAGTATACCAATATAAGAAAAACTTGTCGAAACATGGATGTAATTCGACTAAAACTTGGGTTTGAATAATGTGTGGTATCGAAGAAAAAGGCTACAATGAGTCATTTCTCCTTAATTGGGCCAAGTGGAATTTAGAACTTACAAGTGTGAAAATTTGAGTGAGAAAAATGTTATGCATGAAAACGAACTCATAAAATCCAAAAAATGTACGTGCAAAATCATTTTTATTCGATTTTTTTTTGATTATTTTTACTTGCACATTCTAACATGTATAACAAGGGTTGACACACTTACTCCAGAACACGACTAACATCTGCACAGTCTCAAGCTAGCATCTTAAAAAGACACATTACAACTCAATGAATAAATAATGTTCATTCCCATCACCCGACAATTCAACTTATCAAACAAGAACCAAGGTGTTATTTATGAATTTTAAGTTAGTCCTTGTTAAAGAATGACCTAGTTCATAAAATTTGATTGTTGATGTAATGTAAATTCCCTCCCACACTTGAGTGTGACTGTGTCCCCACAGTCGTTAATCAGACATATCTTAGTGAAAGGGAATGAAAATAAGAAAATATTTACATATGTACAAAAGAGGGTTAGTGCGTCTTACCGGATACACGTGTAGAAAAATACGCAGTCATCGAATAGATGAACCGGTCCATAATGGACCAATGGATCAGCCTCATTAAGGTTATGAGACACAACCGAAGCACAGAAAACCAAATCACAAAGGCTTTTATATTACGTGTTAGATTTGGAAAAACAAATTTTGTTTTTTCAAAATTTTGAGTTGCTAGTTTTAAAATCTTGAGCTTACAATTGATCCGAAAATCTAATTGAATTTTAGTAGCAACTAAAGAGAGTTCATCGAGTCGGGGTTCAATAAAAGTTTCAAAAACAAAGTTTCACTTGTTTAGATGATGTATAAATTGAGAGACGTGTGCATCACTCTCAACCCCACACTTGTATTGATAAATTTTTTTCAGTTTTGCTGTGATCTTTGAAATGTTATTGACTACAGGTTCATTCGTAAGCCTAAAGTTAAAACCAAACAAATGAATTTTCAACAAATTTCGAAATCGTGTTTTCTCAAAAACAGTGTTATTCCAGAAAGCGTTCATATACTACAGAAATTTATCATTGAAAAATAAGTGATCACAATGAGGTTCAGTTGAAATGATCAAGTCGCAAGGAGTTTCAACGATTTCAGAAAAATTGTAATTGTGTTTAAGGTCACATTCAACAGTTTCGTTGTTTTCAACCTCGAGAATTTCAAAGTTTTCAAATGCTTCATTTTTAGTGTCAGACCCAGCAATATTATCGTCAATCAGTTCAAGAAGTTTTCGCTCATCAAAGTTGTCCTCGCCTAAGCCATTGTTACCAACTTCGTCATTTCTATCAAGTTGACAATCTAAAGTTGCTAGATTTTCAAAATTATCAGAATCAGAGAGAGGAAGATCAAATTGAAGATTGACGTCTTTGTTTTCAAGAGAATTTAAATTCAAATCAACAACTTTATTAAGATTCTCGTCAATTTCAAAAGTTATTAGCTGAAAATTTTTGATTTCAGTAAGAGTAGAATTTTCAAAAGAAGCATCAGTTTGAGTTTGAATTTGAATTTCAGTTTCAAAGAAATCAGAGCTTTAAACAAGAGATTTTCCAAAATTCTCATTTTCATTAACATTCATGTCGTCAGAATCATCAATAATCGTTATGTAATGTTGTGACGAAGCTAATGGCCAATTATTTGTTTCAAAAGAAGCATTGGCAGAAACTTATTTGTCACTAGATTGGGATTTAAAGTTGTTGAACAAGTTCGTAACTTCAGTTTGAAGAAAAGAACTTTGATAAGCCATCCTATAAGATACACTTAGTTTGCTATCGTCTATTCTTTGAGCCAGTTTTTCAATGTAAGTCAAGCCAAGTTTCATGAAATTCTTAAATTCATCAACGTCTTCAATTCCCTCAAGTAATTGATTTTCTAGATTTTGCCAAAATTCAATATTGTATTGAGCCGGTTGTTCAATGATACGCTTGTTTTCAATATCTATGTTTTCTTGGTTTTGTTTGTCATCTAAAGTTCGTGCCCATTCCTTGACGTCCTCTCGACAAATCCTAATTTCATGTATTAATTGGTCAATTTCACTCAGGCTTTCCTCGAGAAAATTGGTAGACACACTAGACTTGAAAATGTTGTTTTTTAGATTCATCGTTTCTGTGTGTCTCTCACTGGTTGATCTTAAAAATTCATCAACCTCATCTTTCCGAAGTCGTCCATTGTTTATTTTCCAAAACCAACATCGCCAAAAATTTAGCTTGTTCACAACACATTTTTCATATTCAATAACCAACATTTGACATCCACTTGTATTATGAAAATCATTTTGGTTTTCAAAAAATTCGTTGAAACCCGTGTTGAAATTGTTTTGATCGTTGAAATTATTCGAAAAGTTTTCAACTTGAAATTCATTCTGATTTGAATTGTACCCAAAGTCATTGAAATTTTGAAAAGAATTGCAATTTTGGTTATACATGGGGCAAGCACGCATGTACTAGAAGAAGGGAGTTTTTCGTCGAAAAATCAGTTTCAAAACTTGTGGCTCTAAAGAAGCTCTTAAAAAAATATGTTAAAATTAACAACTTCGGATTATATGAATACAAGTCTGGGCTAGGTTCGGACAGAGATTATCAGTGTGCCACGAATCACCGTAGAAACACGACTGAAGGTTTAAGAACCTGTTTGAGTTCTAGACTCTACCGTTCCTTAGACACCTCAGAGAGTATCAATCCTAATTGTCAATTTAACGAATATTTTGTCCTATGAGCTTTAGGGAATCCTCGATTCGATTTAAAATTTTTATTTCAAATCTAAACTTTTCAATTTAATCCCACGTTCGTTTTAAAATTCTCAACCACACGTCAACAGGAAAAAAATTTAATCATAAATAGTTACAGAATAATAATTACAGAAACAAATTTTTTTATAAGCAAGCCGCTGCCCCTGTAGAAGACTTTTACAAGCAATTTCTATAAAAAAATATATTTGCAGCAGCAGTCCCTGTAGATTTAGAATATTCTCACCTAGATCGGCAGTCCGTCCAGTGCTATTGAGTAGCGCTTAGCGTGTTCACACCCCACTTAGTGTGCAACCGCTCGAACAATTCAAATTCAGAAAGTGAAGAAATATTAGCAAGTTTTACTTTACGCGGTAGTTTTTAAGAAAGCGAAGCAATGCAATTTTTAGCAAGCAATTTGTTCCTTGAATTTCTGCAACCTGAAAAACAAAAAGAACGAAGAGAAGAGCTTTTGTTTTCAATGACCAAAGAAAAGAATTTGCCAATCGGAGATCCTTCTCCAATCAAAAATTACACCCACAAAATGAATTTTTGACAACCAACCCTCTCATCAATTTTTTTTTTTTGAAAAGCAAGCTAAAACAAATTAACAAAGAAGAACTAAACAAAAACAAAAGCCCAAACAAGTATCTTCTAAATCAGACAAAAACCACACAGCCCAAATGCCTACAAACCCACTTTAAAGCCCACACACTTAACCTTATCTAAGAAAACAAGCGTTCCATCACAAATTAAAATCAGTCACTCAGAAAAAATAAAAATAAAAACCATTTAACTCCCACAGATACCTCAATCTGAAAACCTAAATTTGTTTGCTGAAGTTTAGATCTGTTGATCGTTGATGAATTGGTCTAAATTGCGTTCGATTTTGGGAACAGGGGAGGAAGGCGACTGGAAAATGTGGAGTTGGTGTGTGATGAACGTGGTTTTTTGCGATGGGAATTTTGCTTCTTCAATTTGAGGTTGCGGGATGCGAACTGTTTGGGTATTTTTTTTTCTTTTTGATTGAATTAATGTTGCGGTTTGTGGCTATGGCTGAGGATCGGGAAAAAGTCTGGAAGAACTTTTAGATAGAAGAATTGTTGTTGGGCATGGCTTGTAGGAAGGAGGGGGTTAATTGATGAGGGTTGATTGGAATTTTGTATGAAGTGGTAATGGCAGATGGATTTGGAGAATTGGTTGTGAATAAGACTTGTTTTGATGGATGTTTAGAAAATGGTGCAAGAAATGGTAGAGAGAATAGAAGGTTAAGTGGAGGTTGGTTTATAAAGGATTGTGAATAGAATAAGGCAGAGAAGAGAAGAAGATAATAGAGGGAGGACAAGAAAAAGGAAAGGGATAAATGAGAGAAGGAGAAAGGGAAAGAAGTAAAAGAGAGAGAAAATGGAAAGATATAATTTTAATTAATTACAGAAAAGAAAAAGAAGGAAGGCAGTCAAGAATAAATGAAATAAGGGAATAAAAAATAGGAGTAAAAGTAAAGCAATGAATTAATTAATTTATTTATTTGTATGACTTGTAAAAAAATGAGAGAAATAAATGAAAGAGAGATAAAGGGAAAGAAATAAAGGAAATTGAAAACACAAAAACAAAAATGGGAAAGAGACTGAACAAAAGGCAAGTGTTTATTTTTTTTTTTCAAATTTTTTTTAAAAAAAAATATACAAGACACACAAATATGGCAATGCTAACAGGGATGGAAAAAACAGAGCACAAATTCAAATGCAAGGTGGAATGATCAGTGCAAAATTGATGGTAGGGATGATGAAATATACACAATGCAATTTTTTATTTTTTTTAGTTTTAAGATGACTGACACAAAGATAAAATAACAAAAATGAAATTGAGCATGACTACAAGGTGGAAACAACAAGATGCAATAATACTTTTTTATTCTTCTTGTTTTTTTTAACAAAAGAGATAAGCGCACAATAAACAAGAACAAGCATACAAGTCCACAAGAAATGCAAGTGCAACAATTGATCAAAACACAAATGCAATTTTTTTTTAAGAAAAAAAAAACAATAAAGAAAAATAATCCGAAGAATAAAATTAAAATTAAAATTCTGTCCCCGGCAAAGACGCCAAAAACTTGTTCGACGACTGATATTCTATGAATTAGAAAATCGTCGCGAATATTGAAATAAACCGCAAGCGCGCGGCGTACAATCGTAGTACGTGGCGAATACGGGTCGATCCACAGGGAAAGAATTAATTCTAAAATTACTCAATCAAATTAGACCGAATTCGAGTGATGACTTAACTACAACTAAACTAGTAAATTAAATTAATAAAAAACTATGAGATAAATGGCAACTTAGGAATAAATTCACATTCTAGATCATGTAGTACAACAAGTTATGAAATTACTACTTCTCTTTTTTTTTGGTCATTTGTGAATTTAGTTGATATGATTATTATAAGTATAGCTTATTCATGCTATTAACTAGCATAACATAAACTATCAAACTATATCATACCCATTAAATCACCTTACCAGATCTAATGAAAAATGAACGAGTTGAAATTGAAATATACTTTAAGCATGGCCTATGAACTATTAATTAGAACTAAAGACCATCAAATTTTTGGTTTCAACCACCACTTAATCACCATGACATCAACATAACATGAAACACAAAGAGAGAATGAAAAGATAAATTATGTTGCAACTACATGATCAAGAGAGCTTCATTACCCCTAAGTTGAAAGAGATTAGCCTCTCATGTTTATTATTCTAACAACGAACGTAAATTGCAACATAGAACAAAAATCAAGAGAAAAATAAAAAAAATAAAAACAAAGGACAACCTATTCTATTTGCATAAAATAAATCTAATCTACTTGAAGAAAAGAAAATAACATGTAAATAAAAAACTACCACTAAAGAGAATAGGGAAGAAGAGTTTTATTCCAAGAGAAAGATTATAGAATAAAACTAAGTGTGTCTTTACATGAATAAGGTACAAGGTATTTATAGTTGTATTGGCCAAGGCTAAGAGGCTCATTCCACAATGTGGGACAAAATCCCTTTTTCCAAAATAACAAGTAAATCAAGTAGCCAAGTGTGAACGCGTTTAAATGAGAAGCCTTGCAATTGAGCTAGTGTGAACGCATTTGAATGGAAGGCCTTTCAAATGAGCTAGTGTGAACGCATGCAGAGAAAATAGGCTGCGGGTTTCAACTCCAATTGCCTTGAGTATGAATAAGAACTTCAAGTGATCAGAAAAGCATTGAATCTTAACTCTGAAATATGCAGCAGAAAGTAGTTGAACAGCAACATCTCTTCAGATCTTCAAGCTTTAATCCATCTCTACAAATCAACACTCTCCTTGCACAAATTCTTCAAGCTTTACAACAATTAAGTGCATTAATCCATTCATCTCAAATAATCCGGAAACACAACTATAAATACACAATATCACTTATTTTAAAGATAAAATAAGATAAATAAGCGGATAAAATATGCACATTTACGTGTATATCAAGACTGGATTAACATTTTGATTTATGAATGAATATTTTATAGATATTTTTGATTTTAAAAATTCATTCAATTTTCAATTTTTTTCACTCATGCACAGTTATAAGGGGAGTTTCTATTGTAGGGGGAGCAAACAAATAGGGGGAGTTCAATATTCATTGTCAAACACATTTATTTATATTCAAAATCTCAATATTTGTTTACCATCATCAAAAGGGGGAGATTGTTGTATATAACGGTGTTGTATACACAATTATATTACTTTTGTTTCATGATAACAAACAAATATATATTATTATAAATGTGTTTGTGACTGTATTGTTTCATATATACATCAAGAATTAAACATTCGAATAGTATTTTATTTAAATATAATATTTTATTTCAACATTTAAATAGTACAAATTTATAACTCCACTATTTGTACAACACACGGTATTTCAATACATTTCACATTCTTTTTCATACACTGCTCTTCACTATAGATTCACTCACACACTCATTTGTACAAACATTCGCTCATATACACATTTTCATACTGTTCTTGTCTTCACAGCATATTCACTGTCAGTCCGGTCATTATCTGCTTACCTGTCACAGAAACACACACATAGTACACTGCAATAGAAATAAAACTGAATACACGCAAATTTGAATTTATTTTTAAATTTTATTTGCCTTAGAATTTCGGTGTGTTACTCATCATTTTTCATGACCTGATCTGATTCATCTATGTCTAAACAGCTTGTGATATTCACAGTGAAACACTGTAAATACCACAAGGAAGACAGTTTGTATATGTACAGGGACAAGAAAATTTACTGAATGGCTGCATATACACACGTATGTAATTATACACGTGTGCACTACCTTGCCAATCAGCGGACACCGAGGAGCAGCATGTGGATACTGACACAGCAATGCAAAGATCAGGTGTTCAGTTTTGTATGTTTATATGAGTGCAAAACTAAAATGGCACAAAGCAATACACAGGTGCAAAAAGGAGGCAGCATATACATGGTAGTCACACAGGCCAAATTCACAAAACTGCTCAAGTACACAAGGAGTTAGTTAGAATAACATGAGTCAAGCCAGAATGTGGTGCAACAAGGTACAAGGAACATAATTCATGGGGACTGAAATGACATGTACAAGGAAGACCACACAATGTCCAATTTACTTTAAATAGTGTGGAACACGCAACAACAACAAAGGCACCAATTTCAAGTGTAAGTGTATAGAAGAAAAATGGTTCAGCAATGATGATAGACAAAGTAATATGGTGACGAAAATTCAGTGAATAATATTTTGACAAGAGCATAAAAGGAAATCCCAAATTTTGTGCAAGAACTAATTTAGCAAATACATGGTGATAAATTCCAACATTGCTCCAGTCAAACCATAATGGGTAAATTGACTTTCAAATGTACACAAGTGACAAGCATTAATTTTGGAAAATCAGGCATGAAAATGGAGCATATCAGTATGATCAATACAGCAGGATATACAAGCATTCAACAGACCATTTCAAATTTCTCAAATGGATCATTTTTGGCATGCATGAAGTCAGTAATGATTTTTGTGCAAATGTTTTAAAGAATTTGCAGAGTTTGTCATGACATTCACGGTGGTTTCAATTCAAGGCAACATTTTTTAGCATGTTTTATTTTTTCCAGAAATCAGAATTTGCTCAAGTTATTTTTGTGATACATTAAAAAAGGATTATTTAGCAACAATTTTAAAGGGAGAAAGCAATTTTGCGAAAAAAATTATCATAGAGATTTTACTCGTCAATTTTTCATATATAGCGAGAAATATTCTTTTCAAATTCAAGGCAAAAAATTTCATTCCAATCAACGAATGAAAGAATAACAAAAGAGGAAATCACGCATCTCAATTTCAAAGTCGTGTCTATCAAAAGAGGAAACTCAAAATTTTCACAAATTAGATTGAATCATATTCGATGAAATCAGAGTGTAGGGTTTCCATTCTACCATATATAAGTTACACCACATCATCACAGGCGATTATCGAAAACCAAACCCACAACGTTCAAGAACAAAATCGAATAATCAATTCAGAAGAACTCACTTTGTTTTCGATTAAGAGCCAGAGAGAAACATCTTAAATCGAAGAACCAGCAAGTCACAGAGACTCGAGCACCATAGAATCACACTCCATCACTCAAGCGTAGATATTTGGGATTAATAAAAAACCCTAGCTTTCAGATCAACTGCCATTTCTAATTATCATAGGAAAGGAATTTTTGGGCCGACATTTTTGATGATGGACAAAGAAAAAAATAATGGGACGGGCTTTTTGAGTTAAAATTGAAAAGGGATTTTTATTCTCTTTTATAATCTATGGTTATAGTTTAATTTTTGTTGTATTTTTCTAGTTTGTTTTACAAACCGTCCGATCAGTTTCTTGTGTCTGTAAAATATTAGGGAATTCAGCTAGGGATTAACTGACAGTTGCTAGAGTCTGTAAAATCTAGAAACCGGTTAGGGTGTTAACTGGTAGTGTTAATCCCTAAAAAATTCATATGCACATTGAGTAAAGGGTACAAGATGGGTATCACCAGGGTCGACCGTGCACGATGCAACCGCGCAGAGCAAGATCCAAATATCAAACCCAAAGCAGGCCAAGTCAATTAATGCGACCGAAGATAACGGCATAAGAAATTATGAGAAGTGCGACCCGATAAAGATAAAGGTCGCATATCCTAAGAACCGCTCAAATGTCGAAATAAAGACGGTCACCCATTCAACATAAGCGGGAGCGACCTCATGACATAACTGTGAAGCCAAAAAGCTCCATACAAAGGCGGCAAGAAGGCGAGCGCCCTTGGACCGAGAAGGAAGGTCATGCAAAAAGAAAAGGAGAATCAAATCCAGAACCGCGTTCCGCTCTTACAAAATCTCCCAAAGCGCTCACATGACGCTCGCTTACATGGCCCTGCTATTCAAGATGCTCGTTCCAGCGAGTCGCCTGCACATGATAACTGGATACTGCCGTGGACAGCTGGCTACAACTAGCCAATGGCATGGTCGCAATTAACAAAATGAACGATCCACAGCCTGAATAAACGAAATACCAGGTCATTTACCAAGGGAAGTTCACCTGTAAATACACCATAGCTACCAATAAAAGAGGATCGGCTTCTAAAAACCACGAATTGCTGCCGAACTTCATCCTCAACCACAGATTCAGCCATGGCATCAAGTACAATCCTACAATGAAGGAAAACAAAGACATCCTCCTTCCCAATCATTCATCCATCCATCTTCTCCTCAAATTCTGCCATTCTCTTGTATACTTCCTTAGATTGAAATATATAAACGAGTATATATTGAGTGAGTATAGATATGTTTGAAAAGAGAGGGTTGACGTACTTTGTAATTCTCATTTAAAGGTAGAAATCACCTTCATAGTGGACGTAAGCCTCATTAATGGCCGAACCACTCTAAATCTCGTCTCTACTTTAGTTTTCTCGCATTTTTTACTTTTTATTGCTGATTAAACACGGTTCTATTTATTTCTTAACGAATTGGTGAAGTACAGTTTAATACCTTGGATGGTTAGATCATTTTTGGTGTAAACATTTTGGCGCCCACCGTGGGGCCGTGTTCTTAAATTCCTTTTGTAAGTTCAGTAGTAAAAACATCCCAAAATTGTTTTCTCCTTTGAAGTCATGGTTGGATCGAAGAAAAGCGGTAAATCTACTAAAGTCGTTGTGGTCAATGAGGATGGTAATGCTGACGAAGCTACACCTCAAATCTTGAATCATGGGGCTAGGGAAACCCCTGGCGATCTGTAACACGAGATGAATTGAATGTGGCTGTAACCGGCTTGAACGAGAAAATGGATAGTACATCGAATATGATAATGGAAAGTTTTGATGTCCTAACCAATGGTCAAGCCAATTTGTTACCAGAAAATATTGTGGCTAATGCTGATGAAAAAGAGGACTCATCGGCCTCAGACCCTGGATGACCTAACAGCCTAGTGAGAGACAGGGGAGAGGCCAGCGTTGCGGATCCTAAAGTCAGATCTCCACAGTGAAAAGAAGAACATGTGACGGGTCGCACCAACATAACCTCCCTCAAGAAGGATGCAAGGTGCCGAAGCTTAAACCATGGTCGCGCTGATTAGAACATCAGCATTGGTCCTGATGAACAAACAGGCGAACAAAGGCGCATCACGGACATAATCCAGCGAGTAATGAAGGAGAAGGCTTCTCGAGAGGATGAGGAGAAAGAATGGGAGTTTTGTCCCAGCAAAAATCCATTCATAGAGGAAATCCGTCAAGCAAAATTCCCGAAGAAATTTATACCACCAGCAATAGTGCCTTATAACGGAGCTGGAGATCCAACCATTTTCCTGTTCAAGTACGACCAGCACATGAATGGAGCTCGGGCCACCAACGAAATCAAGTGCTTATACTTTCCTGTGTGCCAAGAAGGTGTGGCCTTGCTATGGTTCGCCAGACTTACACCTAGTTGTATCGATCAGTTTGCGGATCTGGCAAGGAGGTCCCAAGATCAATTTCGATTACAGACCACCAAAGCAAGGGATGTGATGTCGCTCAGCGAAATGGAACAAGAAGCATGGGGAAACCATTAGAGCTTTCCTTACACGTTTCAATGCTGCAGCAGCGGAGGTCATAGAACCAGAACCTTGGTATTTGCTGGCAGCCCTGAGAGGGGCCATCGATAAGAAGTCAGAATTTGGAAAGTGGCTTAAGATGAAGAAACCAAAGACTCTAAAGAAGTTTTACAAGAAGGCTGAGGAATACATTAGTGTGGAAGATGAAGCTCCAGGAGTCCAGAAGACTATAGAAAATAACACAGCTAGAGAAGGAAAGAGCGATGAGCCCAGGGTAGAGTAGAAAAGCGATGTATGACAAAAGAGGGGAAACGATGAGAGGGATAGCAAATCTTATAAGAAGACATGGATGTACAAACCATCATAGCTAACCGTCCTGAACGAAACCCTAGAAAGGATTTACCAATCTGCGAAGGACTCGGGCCTTTTCCCTCAGGTGAAGCCATAGAAGGTAACTAAACAGCAAGCGAATTCTGGGAAATTCTGTCGTTTCCATAGCCAGCCAGGGCACATCACTAATGAATGCCGGCAACTGAAGAATTTGATTGAGGAGCTCATCAGGAAGAACCAACTCTACCAGTATGTGAAAAATTCCCAAAGCACTCCAACCATGCAGGGGCATAGCAATGCGGCTAGCCAGCCCTAATCGAGTCAAGAGGACCAAATGCCTGTTGACTCGAGACCAGTAATCAATATGATATTTGGGGGTCCCTACCCAGCCGGGAGCAGTTGGGCAGATATGGAAAGATACGCTAACGAATTGAAGCATGACATGGGGGAGGAAGGGTGCATGATCTTGAACAACGAACTTTCGATGAAAATGCACAAAACTTCGACCGAGGATGTGATACTCAGAGATAAGGACGCAGAAGGCTTAATTACGCCAACTATTGATGCCATGGTGATCACAATTGGTCTTGGGCCTGTAATGGTAAAAAGGGTTCTAGTCGACACTGGGGCATCAGTCAATGTGATCTTTATAAACACTTTCCAAAAGATGAATCACTCCATGGCAGAGGTGCGCGCATACCCACGTAAGATCCACGGTTACACAGGTCAACCTACGCAGCCCATCAGAACGATAGGCCTGCCTGTCGAATTGGCAGACGAGGAGCGTTGAGTTTCCATGGTACAGACCTTTGTCATAATAGACGAGTTCTCTTCTTACAATGTATGCCTTCGGAGACCGACTCTTTCGGGTTTCAAGATTGCTATAGCCCCTTGGTGTTTGATTATGAAGTTTCCAACCGAAAAGGGAATCGGGGTAATCAAGGGCGATCAAATTGCCGCAAGGGAAGAACTGAAAGAGGCCAAGAGAAAAGAATCAGGAAAGGATGCGGAGGTTCTCCCTCGCATCCAAAACTCCCCCTTATAGAAACTAAAGAAAGGTCCGTGCACTGGTGAACATAGCGGAATGCAAAAACAGATCGATCCTAGAGAAGCCAGTGCAAAGGACAAAAGGGCGACTTCGGCCGAAGACACGATTCCTATAGCTGTAAATCCAAAGGACCCAAACCGTGTGTTGAATATAGGATCTCAGCTGAACCCTGAATTGAAAACCCAGTTGATTTCCTTTTTAAGGGCTAACATAGACATGTTCGCATGGAACCATTCCGACATGTGCGGGACATCTCCGGATGTTGCATTTCATAAGCTAAACATTGACCCGCGCATTCCGGTTGTCAAACAAAAAAGGAGAACCCAGGGGACGGAGAGATCGCGCACCTTAAAAGAGGAAGTCGACAGATTAATGGAAAATGGTTTTATTAGAGAGTCTACATATCGGAAATGGGTATCCAACCCGGTGCTCGTAAAGAAATCAAACGGCAAATGGCGGGTCTGTGTGGATTATTCAAACCTAAATAAATCTTGCTTGAAAGTTAGTTTCCCTCTCACCAAAATTGACCAAGTGGTGGATTCCATGGTCGTCCATGAATTGCTATCTTTCATGGATGCATATTCCGGCTACAATCAAATTACGATGTATGGACCAGACAAGGAAAACACCAGCTTCATTACCGACCTTGGCCTATATTGCTATAAGGTGATGCCATTTGGTTTAAAAAACGCAGGAGCGACTTACCAATGACTGGTAAATGCTATGTTCAAGAAACAGATTGGCAGGACGATGGAAGTCTATTTCGATGACATGTTGGTTAAGTCGAAGAAAGCGATAGACCATTTGGAGGACCTAGCCCGAATGTTCGACATCTTACGACAAAATGGCATGAAGTTGAACCCTTTGAAATATAGTTTTGGTGTTGGCTCAGGCAAGTTCCTTGGGTACATGGTCAACACTAGAGGTATAGAAGCTAACCAAGCCAAAATATCAGCTCTGAGGGAAATGCGTGCCCCAGGAACCAAGAAGGAGCTTCAGTGTTTGAATGGGAAAATCGCAGCGTTAAATCGCTTCATATCTAGGGCAACGGATAGATGTCTTCCATTCTTCGATGCCCTTAGGAAAGGGGAAAAGGAGATACGGTGGACCCCTGCGTGTCAGAAAGCCTTCGAAGAGCTGATCCAACATATGGCGATACCACCTATGCTGTCAAAGCCTAGTGATGGGGAAGATTTGTTTCTATACCAGGTGGTCTCTGCCTATGCTCTAAGTGCAGCACTAATCAGAGAGGATCTAAAGATACAAAAACCAGTCTGTTACATCAGTAAGAGGATATCCAGAGCTGTGCTTAATTATCCAAAACTTGAAAAACTTGCTTATTGTTTACTCATTACGTCAAAGAAGCTTCGTCCCTACTTCCAAGCTCATCCTATCAAGGTGCTCATAGACCAACCTCTGAGGAAAGTCCTGTCCCGACCAGAAACCTCCGGAAGATTATTAAAATGGAATATAGAGCTCAGCTAGTATGGCATTACATATCATCCCTGGAAAGTGATCAACGGACAAATGCTTGCCGACTTCATTGCAGAGTTTTCCGACCGAGGGGAAGTAAAGGAGCAAGATGACGTCGAAACTAATGTCCAGTGGAAGCTATTTGTAGATAGGGCGTCGAACGACCACTGTTCGAGGGCAGGGGTAGTTCTCGAAATCCCTGAGGGAAGATCCTTATGCTATGCACTAAGGTTAGAATTCACCTCAACCAACAATGAGGCCGAGTACGAAGCCCTTATCACAGGAATAAAGCAATGCAGATAAAAACTATACAGATCTTCAGTGACTCCCAGATCATAGTGTGCCAGATTCTGGGAGAATTCCAAGCAAAAATGGGAAACTTGCCGGATTATCTCACAAAAGCCTTGGAATTATTGGAAGCTTTCGAGCATTAAACTATATCCCAAATTCCCAGGGAAAGAAATACTAAAGCCGATGCATTAGCCAAATGCATAAGCACAAGGGATGTACAGCTAATCGGGTTAGTCCCAGTAGAAGTCCTTTCCAATCCAAGTACAAAGCAGACCGAAATGGATTGGATCATGGAAACAGCTGATGAATCAAATTCATGGATGATGCCAATTAAAGAATACCTCGCATCTGGGGCACTCTCGGTTGAACCCAAACTCCGAAGAAAGATCTTATGAAAAGCTCCTCTATACCTTATTCAAGATGGACGATTATATAGATGGGGATTTTCTACACCTTTACTTCGCTGTGTTACAGAGAAGGTGTCTAAGGCAATTATGGAGGAACTGCACGAAGGGGAGTGCGGAGGTCATACCGAAGGACAAACTTTGGCCAAGAAGATCGCGATAAGGCTTCTTCTAGCCAGCCATCAATAAAGATTCTACGGCATACACCAAAAAATGTGACAGGTGCCAAAGATTCACCAAAATTCCAAGGATGCCATCCACAACCATAACCCATATGATCAACCCATGGCCGTTTGCTATTTGGGGCATCGACCTCATAGGAGCCCTTCCCACTGCAAAATCCGGTTTCAAATATGCAATTGTTGCCGTTGACTACTTAACGAAATGTGCTAAAGCAGAACCATTGGCCACTATAACTTCAAAGAAGGTTACTAACTTTGTCTTAAAAAATATCATATGTAGGTTTGGGGTGCCACAAAAGATAATCATGGACAACGGAACCCAGTTCGAAAGTGAAGAGTTCCAAAACTTTTGCTCCAAGTATAAAATCCAAAAGAGCTTTTCAGCGGTCGCTCATCCACAAGCGAATGGGCGGTGGAGGCAGTAAATAAAATCATCAAGACTACCATCAAGAAGCGACTAGAAAAAGCTAAGGGTGGATGGGTAGATGAACTGGCATTATAGGAGTATCGCACTATGCACAAAACAACAACAGGGCATACTCCCTTTTCTTTATCCTATGGCTCCGAAGCTATGATACCAGTTGAGTTGGAAGTCCCAACCCACCGAAGGATACATTTCGACCCCAAAGAGAACGAGAAGCTACAGCTCGAAGCCCTCGACCAACTCGAGGAAAGAAGAAAAAAAGAAAAACTTAGAGTAGCCGCGCACCAAAGGAGGGTGGCTAGGCACTTCAGGTCAAAAGTCAAACATAGAACTTTTGAAATTGAAGACCTCGTTCTGAAAAAGATAATGACCAGTACTGGAGTCTTCGGGCCCAATTGGGAAGGACCTTATGTTATAAGCTAGAAACTTCAGGACGGAACTTTCAAATTGGCCACCACAAATGGGAACCAGATCCCACGAGCATGGAACAACAAACATATCCGTCGTTATTTCTTATAGCATGTTATTCAAATACATAGAAAATGCTGTAAAGACACATGAAATTTTCGCACTTTTATGATGTACATGAAGTGACTAAATATGGAATCCTAATTGCTTGTACAGGACACTCATTCATGATCCTCTACTAAAAATTAACTTCCTTATGTAGGAAAACGAGTGAACAGGAAGCACTAACTCGAGGAATTCCAACTTCCATTAGGAAAAACTGGACCTCTCAACACAAGACCAACAAAAGCTTAGTACCAGATTAAAAGAGTCAATGCTGGAGAGAAAGCAACTCAAAAGTCTCACGGATAAAATCGCTAAGCCCACCGAAGAAGCACCTTCTTAGGTGACCTTCCTAGGTGCTGGACATGGGTTTTCCAACTTGAGAAAAAAATCTCAATGAGGCGAACCAACGTCTGTGCCCTTGGTCAAAGCATAAAGTCGGAAAAACCGACATGTCCCAAAACGAAAAAATTGCCAATTTCGAGGAGCACCTACATTAATAGGTAAAAGACACGAATTTTTCCCTTCCGAGTTAAAGCTCGATGGGGTGAATTAGTGTCTGCCCCTTGGATGAAGCATAAAATGAGGAAGGATTAAACATGATGGAAAGACCAACGCAAAACAGAAACCCGACCGAAAGGAGGTGGCCATCCTTGATTCTGTTATTAAACAAGTCAAACAGATCCAAGATGGATTACAATAGCAGAAATCCAAGCCATACGGGGGATACCCACTCTTGTTCTTTGTTGTTAACCAAGTCAAACAAAGCCAAGAGTACAAAAGCAGAAATCCTAGCCATATGGGGGTGTCTGTTCTTGTTCTTTGTTGTTAACCAAGTCAGATGAAGCCAAGTTCGGATTATACATCGGAGCCCAAGTCCTACCATGGGGGCACGCATAAAAATGCATCACGAAAATACCCCAAGCAAATAAAGCAAGATATTTAATAAAAAAATCTAAATGGTTGACTTGCCAAAGAAAAGAACTAAAGACTTACCAAACAAATCAAATACTAAGGGCTGGATAATCACGGCTTAATAAGAACAATACAAGACTTACCGTAATACGACGTTAACGAGCTAGCGCCTCGAGATTAACGTACGAACAAGCACCTTAAGGTATGATATTAACGTACGAATGAACGCCTCGTGATATGACGCTAATGCACGATTGCTGCGAAAAACTTTTAAGAAAAATGTGTGTGTATTGTCAAAGCAGGTCAAAGAGACATGACATAGCATGGACATGGAAAGCATCACAAAACTAGTCAAGTAACCATTCATCAGGAGCACAGAGAGTTTCATAAGTCAAACACAAAGTCGCAAACAACAACCAGCACAATGTCATGAGCGAGGACCGGCACCCGCTTACACAACCAATCTTAAATTTCAAAAGCAAAACAATTAAGAAAGAGGAGATTATGGATTCCTAACCTTCCTTGGCCTGCCTACTTTCCTATTCGGAATAGAGCAAGATGAAGGCCTTTCAGCATGTGCAGAAATCGCTGACTCAACATCCCCAGGGCCGAAGGAAGCGACTATGCTATCTTTGGATCTACAGGCCTGGATCAACTTCGCTTTATCGTTTTCCAAAATAGAAATACGCTCAAGGTTGTCCTTGTGAAGTTTCTGGAGGTCAGAGGTCAACTTATGCCAACAATCGTCTGCTTTAAGGAATGATTCTTCAGCAAATCCATCTGTTATCCAAATTGTTGCACAACAGTTTCAAGGCGAGCCAACATTCGATCTTTCACCGAAATCATATCACAAGCGAAATTCAGAGAGTCAGCCGAAGATACATTCACGTTCGAAGGGACCCCTGTAAACTCCATCCCCGAAACCGCAAAGCAAACCTGGGACTGCAAGGCAGAGGAGTGTGACTAGGCCTATTGATAATAGCTTGAAGTTCTGTGTAAGAAGGACTGGAAGGAGAATTTATTGACGGTTGGCCAACTGACAGAATCTCATCTCTTGAGATGCTCAAATCGACAAAGGTTCCCTTCTAGCGTTGTTCTGGAGATGAGACCATCCTGCAAACAAACTGGGGAATGACCGTAAGGCTCAAAGGAAGAATGAACACGAGAAAGAATCAACAAACCTGAGTAGTTGTGGAGAGAGATACGAAGTTTTTCTTCCAAAATTTGAGAGACCCTCTTGAAAGATAGATGAAAGAAAAATCGAATGAAAAATCAGATAATGAAGGGGAGATTAAAAGGCACACCTTAGAAGTCCTCCTCACCACGCTAGCATAACATTGAGTACTGAAACAGGTGTCCTATCAGAAGAACAGTTGGCGTATTCACTTCACCATAGTTTAGCTATTTACAATAAAGACAAAGCAGTCCAAACATCCCGCCCAAAGGTAAAGACGCTAGTCAGCTACAACAAAGCAATCTCAGTTCCTGCACGAATGACTCCTCAACAAGTCAGGACAAACCCACCAACCAATGCGCATTCAAACATGTCGAAGCCAGTGATTCCAAACAAAAGAAATCACGAACTTCGATGGGCAAGTGTTGATCCCTAAAAAATTCATATGCACATTGAGTAAAGGTTACAAGACGGGTATCACCAGGGTCGGCCGTGCACGATGCAACCGTGCAGAGCAAGATCCAAATATCAAACCCAAGGCAGGCCAAGCAACTAATGCGACCGAAGAAAATGGCATAACATATTATGAGAAGTGCGACACGATAAAGATAAAGGTTGCATATCCTAAGAACCGCTCAAACATCGAAATAAAGCCGGTCACCGATTCAACATAAGCGGGAGCGACCTTATGACATAACTGTGAAGCCAAACAGCTCCATACAAAGGCGGCAAGAAAGCAAGCGCCCTCGGATTGAGAAGGACGGTCGTGCAAAAAGCAAAGGAGAATCAACTCTAGACCGGCATTCCGCTCTTACAAAATCTCCCAAGCGCTCACAGGACGCTCGCTTACATGGACCCGCTCAGCTATTCAAGATGCTCGTTTCAACGAGCCACCCGCACATAATCACTGGATACAGCCATGGGCAGCTGGCTACAGCTAGCCAATGGCATGGTCGTAATTAACAAAATGAATGATCCACAACCTGAATAAACAGAATCCCAGGTCATTTACTGTGACGATCGGGAATTTCGCTCGATCCGAGTCGATCACTAAACTGACCAAGACCGCTCGAAATGCCTGATTGTTTTGAGAACATGACAAGTAAACAGAAGAACATTTCATTGTTAATTACAACAATTCATCAGAATACAAGAATATACAAAGTATAAATAAATATTACACATTCGATAAATATCAGAGATTACAATACATTACATAGCAGCGGAAAATAATACAAAGCACAACTGAAGGAGTTATACAGATACAGAGCTTTCCGGATATCATTGCAGCTGTAAATCGGGATCCTGTGAATATAAATCAGCAAAACCAAAACTACTAGCTGCCCGTGTCAAAATAAGGGAACCCAGTGTTTAGGTTAAAACAATAAACTCCAGGTCAGTCATGTGACTGGTGTGAGAACTAAAACAGTTATTTAAAACTTCACTTTAAATCAGATATATCAAGGGACCACGCCGTAAAAGACGGAACGGGTGTCCTTCCAAGAATACCAGTGCATATAACAAAACAGCGCAATGCTTTTGGGAAAAATGAAGCAATTATAAGACGAAGGTCGAATCACACAATGCAACGCATGCCGGGGGATAGGGTTTTCCCTTATAATAGCCAAACATGCTTGGTACGTTTAAAACAAATTATTTGATACTATAATAAGTGCATAGTGTATAAAACAACTTCAAATCATTAGTATCAATCATAGACGGCATGGGTACCATATATCATGTCGCCAATGCTAGGCTCTACAATCAAAACCGCAAACTCACGTATTTGGAAGTTGGATTCCCATCTGTGAACCAAGGAAAAAGATAGTCCTCTACCGAATTCGAGACAATCTAGCCCATGTCTCAGGCAAGCACTCAGTCAAGCCTTTGGATCGTCAGGGCCAGCCCACCGATGTGGATTAAAATGCCTGAACACTGCGTTTCCCCGCCCTTTGGGGCGTAAATGAGCCAAATGACTCCATCGGCTCCATACAGTCACCGATATATCCGAGGCGCCTCGCAACAGCAACAACCTCACAGGTGAAAATAATATAAATTTCAGGGATGGTAGGTCAATGAAACCACCCTAGCTAGAAGGAAACGCATGCCCTCCCTGAGTTCCTCTCCCGTTTCTGGTTCGCAACCGAGGTGTGAGGCTCGCGAATCAATGTTACACAAAGCTATGCCACACAGGTGGTGCTTTGATCATCAACCACAAGACTTTGCTTTTCAACAAAAGCCTTGATCAATTGCCACTTAGGCATGCCACACGAGCAATTCACACCATGCGACTGATGTCTATCGATATACAACCTCTGATCCCGTACGTCTCAGAGAAGAGTGAAGTAAGGGAATGAATTCCCCTTCACCAGGTAGATGTATATTTAATAGAGATCAATCAACATAGAGCAAAATCCAATGTCAGACACATAGTCCACACAAGTTCGTTCTGGGTCTGAATGAAACTGGAGGCACCTTGTACCTCGCATATCCATCGATCTCCAAGTATGTCTGGACGATCACCAACTGATTCTCTCCTCTTGGGTGTACAGCCCAATCAAGAAAATCAGTAATCACCCAAACGATGTGAAGACCTCCGGTCTTCGACCACCATCTTCATCCTCGACACCACGTCGAATCAGTTATTCAGAATGGGATAAACCCAGTCTTTCTGAATAACTCGCGTATATAATAAACAAGTGTTACACAAACACAACATACGCCTCATTCCGATTCAGAATATTCTTTTATTCAAATATTCTTATACTTTGGGAAAGGTTCCCATTAATTTTATCAAAGATAAATTCTTTAATCTTCTTTTGAATATCAATTCAAACTAGTCGGGATTAGCGAACCACACCGAAGTAATCATTTATTTTATTTCCCAATCCCAACCTATTCATACCATGAAGTAAAACTGGTAATACTTCATATCTAACACCATGGTGCTATTGGTAAATTCAATTAACATTTCACGTTCAAATCTAATTAAAGATTTAACTATCGCCTGGAGCAAAACTGGTGATACCCCATTCTTGATCATTTCAATCTAATTAAAGATTCATTAAAACTCCACTTGGTTTTAATCTTCCCAAAAATCATATTAATGATTGTTTAACTTGGGAAATCACATCCTGTCTTTAACTGGGTTAAAGAACCATTGTCATTTAAAACACAGTTCACGATAAACCCAAAATCACATTCAAATTCAATTCAATTATTGAAACTTCTGGTTACTTTTAAAACCCTTTCAAATCCAATTTATTTATTTTAAAAATAAATAAATTATTATTCTAGTTCAATTCTAGTTCATTTCGATAAAAACTATTTTTATCTTTTCAAACTTGGAATTTTTCATCTCAATTATTTACAAATCATTTCTTATGATTTTACACAAATTATTACTATTTTTAATAATTTTATCAAGGCCTGTACAGTCGATTTCCATCAACGGCCATCGAACTGCAGATACAGTGACCTTTTCCAAATTTGATTTGGACATAATTCCAAATCCAGCCGTTAGGGTTCAAATCTCTATTATTTGCTAGAAAGCTCTTTTTGATACGAACCCAACGGTTCCAATTTTAGGAGAATCCGACGGTCGGATCTCCCATAATATCTGTTCGAAGCTAAGGGTTGAAATTCGCGAACTGCCGCGGCCCGGCGCGTTCTATTCAGTTCATTATATATATAATATATATTTCGTCGATTTCCTTTTAAAACGTATTTTATAAATCGTTTTAAATTAGTTTTCGAAACGATTTCAACTTCATATTCAATTTCGAATCAAAATTGAATATTCCACATCATCGATATACAAATGATAATATTTTCAAAACGCTATATTTTGAAATCGCTTTCTTTCTTATATTCATTATAAAAATGAATAAAATAGATATAAATATCATTCACGTCAAGATGGCGTCAATCTAATCAACACGGCTTTTATTCAACACATGAATGTTTATTCTATTCAACACATGAATATTTATTCTATTTAACACATGAATATTTATTCTATTCAACACATGAATTTATATTATTCAACACATGAATTTTTATTCTATTCAACACATGAATTTATTTCCTATTCAGCACATGAATTTATTTTCTATTCAACACATGAATTTATTTTCTATTCAATACATGAATTTATTTTCTATTCAACACATGAATTTATTTTCTTTTCAATACATGAATATTTTTATAATATTCCTTCTTTTCCAAATCGGAATGAGGCCTAATCAATTACCATATAAGGTTAATTATATGGATTTTCTGCAACACATGTATATAATAGCAACGATAAATCATCAACCATCATCCAGAGTGCACCACACAACTGCATAAGCATTAAATATAAATAATTAATGCTTACACATTCTGTCAACCCATCGATTGACATACAACTAAAAAATCGAGATTAGTGTACGTCAAATATCATCCCAATACCCGTGTGGGGTTTCACATCAACAAACACAGATTTTTGTTTGTGCAGTTGGGCAATGTGTAAAATTTATCGTCCCAATCAATGTCACTCAAATTGGTGTACATAAACAAATCGTTCGATTTGTAAATGAATATTTATTTTATTTCAACACATGAATATATATTTTACTTCATCACATGAATATATAATTTATTTCAACACATGAACATATATTTTACTTCAACACATGAATATATATTTTATTTCAACACATGAGTACATATTTTACTTCAACACATGAATATACATTTTACTTCAACACATGAATATATATTTTATTTCAGCACATTAATATATATTTTATTTCAGCACACGAATATATATTTTCCTTCAATCATGAATATATATTCTATTTCAACACATGAATATATATTTTACTTCAACACATGAATATATATTTTATTTCAACACATGAATATATATTTTACTTCAACACATGAATATATATTTTATTTCAACACATGAATGTATATTTTATTTCAACACATGAATATATATTTTACTTCAACACATGAATGTATATTTTATTTCAACACATGAATATATATTTTATTTCAACACATGAATATATATTTGATTTCAATACGTGAATAAATATTGTATTTCACAACACAAACAATCACACAAGCATATAAGTCGTCCATGGTCTGTGGACGACGGGTGTCTGGTGCTGCTTAGCACCGTCTGCACCTAGTATATATTTCAACTAAAAATCAAAATAAAAGTGAGGAGTTCTCACCGATAGCTAAACCAATTCACCGTGATTCTTCATATGTAGAAATCTTCACTGTGCTTAGCTTTTGTCACTTTCGTCGTTCGTATTCGCTACATATATAAAAATCACATTTTTATATCAATGCTATTAGAATCACATTTTTGTTTCAACTATATATATAATAAAAATCCGAATTTTATTTCGCTACGTATATAAAAATCGTATTTTTATTCTTTCTATAATATAAAAATCATATTTTTATTCTTTCTATAATATAAAAATCATATTTTTATTCTTTCAAAGGTCATATCTTTTTATGGGTACACCATATAAAAAATATCTAATTTTTATCTCGCTAATCATATGATAAAAATCTAGTCTTTTATTTAAAGAAAATCTAATCTTTTTGTTAAAGAAAATCAAACCTTTCTACTTTATAAAAATTCAGCCTTTTTACTTTATAAAAATATGATCTTTATCCAATTAAGAACCTAACTTTTATTCTCTGAAAATTTATATAAAAATTATGTTTTTTAATCATTATACATATATAAACAGAAAAAAATAAAACAAAAAAATCAGATTATATAAATAAATTAAATAAAAACACAACTTTTCTTTTACAAAGGAGGGAGAGGATGCTTTAGGGGGTTCACGTGGCTGTTCGACGTCGGAGGGGGAAGCAGAGGTAGGCGGAGCGACGTCAGCTGGTCGGCGGCCTCAGGCGATGGTCAACGGGTTTTTAGGGGTTTAGGGAATCGGAAATCGAAGGGAAGGGGGGTTCACGTGGCTGTTCGAGGAGGAAGGGGGTTTGGTCGATGGGAAGGCGCGACGCCAGGTGGGGGGAGCGTCGAGCGCACGGCTCGCCTGGGGGCGACCGCGATGAGGGTTTTGCTTTTTCTTCTTCTTATTTATTCGTGAGCGTTGATTGAAGGAGAGGGAGAGGAGGGAATGAGGATTGAGGTGTTATATAATTATATATATATATATATTATTTTAAATTTTAAAAAGTACCCTTTTATTTTGAGCTCGAAATCAAATACCCCGACTGTCGTCCCTCGCTAATTACCCCCATTCCGAACACCATGGGATATGTCTCATAAGCCAGTTCGGCCGTTTCGATCAGTTTTCGTTCAAATTAAAATATAAAACTATATAATGAGTTTGAACGCATATTTCAATTTACTGGGGCCGCATACGGACTCTAAAATTTCCCAAAAAATATTTTCTACCTTCGTATTGATGATACAGTCCTAATAAAACTAGTTTTGTCAAATTCTGAGATCGTTTGAAAAATGGCCATTTTTAAGGGCCAGAATTCAATAGCGACTATTCTGAATTTTCAACTAGACGTAACTTTTGATTCCCGCTAAGAAATTTCAATTTTTTGGATTCATTGGAAAGATATTTTCAAATAGATTCTAATATTTTTGGTTTCGCCAAAATCCGGTTTATTTTGAATCTTGTATATTCATTTAAAATTTGAAATCGAATTTTTGAAATACCATGCCATTTTCAATTCCTTTTATAATTTAAAATAAATAATTATATTCTAACGACGATTTAAAATAAAAATATATGTTCGAATTCTATTCAAAATAAATTTATCATCATTATTATTTAAAATAATTCATTTTAAATATTCAAAATTCACTAAAATTGCCAAAATAAAAATTTTAAATTGGCTCGAATTTCTGGGTTATTACGATCTCCCCCACTTAAAACTTTTCATCTCCGAAAAGGAACGGAGCTGAAAGTTGTTAACTTTCAATATTTTCATTACAGCTTAAGTTCTTCAACTATTCAGTTTCTAAGAACTTTTCAAGTTTTTCAAAATTTTGGCTAACACCCTAAATTTTTGAAAAATTTCGCCATAACCTCCCCTGCACCGGGAGCTTCGGGAAACTTCAAATAGCCTCCCATGGCCCTCACCAATCCAAAAAGAAAAAGAAACAGCCAAACGACTCGACAATCGGCTCGTAAAATCATCCAAAACCCAAGTAATGCAATAAACATGTACCTATTTATTGGGCAAACAATTTTATTCCTCTTCTCTAGCCTCCTTTCTATGACCTGTTCAATGTAAGTACATGTATATGTATGCAAATGAGACAAATTTTCAATGCAATTCACAATTTGGTTCAATTTGGCTAAAGGTTCAACATTCAATTACTCAAAATAGTAATCAAACCACACAACCATCAATCAATTAGTTGATTAGCTTTTCAAATTCATAACTTTGATACATAACTCAAAAATCAGTTTTTTGATGCCAAATCACAACAAATAATCCTATGTAAGTTTTGGTTCTCACACGAGTCTAATGGAAATATATAGATATCCCACTTTTGGCAATCGAACATAAATTCTGATGATGATCGTTCAATCATCAGAATCATCTCTGGGCGACTACAGTGTGATTTTATATCTATCCAGTATATTAAAATTTCAAATACACGCGGATCAGACGTATATACAAGATCTTTATATACTCGACTGTCCAAATCAATATAAAAATATATTCAAATACGAATAATTTAATTAAATTTTTAAAACAAAACTTGTTTTCAATTTTATTTTTCAAAACAACACTCGTTCTAGGACACTACTGATCCTATCTCTAACGAGTCATTCTCATTGGATATTACTAAACCAATCTATGATGAATTCTTTCGTTTGGTTCTAACATGTCTTGTCCTCGAGCTTTGTAAACAAAAGCTCTGATACCAAACGTGACGATCGGGAATTTCGCTCGATCTGAATCGATCGCTAAACCAACCAAGACCGTTCGAAACGCCTGATTGTTTTGAGAACACGACAAATCGGAACGCAAACAGAAGAACATTTCATTGTTAATTACAACAATTCATCAGAATACAAGAATATACAGATTATAAATAAATATTACACATTCGATAAATATCAGAGATTACAATACATTACATAGCAAGGGAAAATAATACAAAGCACAACTGAAGGAGATATACGGATACAGAGCTTTCCGGATATCATTCCAACTGTAAATCGGGATCCTGTGAATATAAATCTGCAAAACCAAAACTACTAGCTGCCCGTGTCAAAATAAGGGCACCCAGAGTTTAGGTTAAAACAATAAACTCCAGGCCAGTCATGTGACTGGTGTGAGAACTAAAACAGTTATTTAAAACTTCACTTTAAATCAGATATATCAAGGGACCATGCCGTATAACATGGAACGGGTTTCCTCCCAAGAATACCAGTGCATATAACAAAACAATGCAATGCTTTTGAAAAAAATGAAGCTATTATAAGACCCAGGTCCTATCACACAATGCAACGCAAGCCGGGGGATAGGGTTTTCCCTTATAATAGCTAAACATGCTTGGTACGGTTAAAACAAATCATTTGGTGCTATTATAAGTGCATAGTGTATAAAACAACTTCAAATCATAAGTATCAATTATAGACGGCATGGGAACCATATATTATGTTGCCAATACTAGGCTCTACAATCAAAACCGCAAAGTCACGTATTTGGAAGTTGGATATCCATCTATGAACCGAGGCAGAAGATAGTCCTCTACCGAATTCAAGACAATCTAGCCCATGTCTCAGGCAAGTAGTCATTCAAGCCTTTGGATCGTCAGGACCAGTCCACCGATGTGGATTAAAATGCCTGAACACTGCGTTTCCCCGCCCTTTGGGGCGTAAATGTGCCAAATGACTCCATCGGCTCCACACAGTCACCGATATATCCGAGGCGCCTTGCAACAGCAACAACCACACAGGTGAAAATAATATGAATGTCAGGGCTGGTAGGTCATTGATACCACCCAAGTTAGAAGGAAACGCATGCTCTCCCTGAGGTCTTCTCCCGTTTCTGGTTCACAACCGGTGTTTGAGGCTCGCGAATCAACTTTACACAAAGCTATGCCATAGAGGCAGTGCTTTGATAAACAACCATAAGACTTTGCTTTTCAACAGAAGCCTTGATCAATTGCCACATAGGCATGCCACACATGCAATTCACACCGTGCGACTTATGTCTATCGATATACAACCTCTGATCCTGTACGTCTCAGAGAAGGGTGAAGTAAGGGAATGAATTCCCCTTCACCAGGCAGATGTATATTTAATAGAGATCAATCAAAACAGAGTAAAATCCAATGTCAGAAACACAGTCCACAAAAGTTCGTTCTGGGTCTGAACGAAACCGGAGGCACCTTGTACCTAGCATATCCATCGATCTCCAAGTAAGTCTGGACGATCACCAACTGATTCTCTCCTCTTGGGTGTACAGCCCAATCAAGATCATCAGTAATCACCCAAACGATGTGAAAACCTCCAGTCTTCGACCACCGTCTTCATCCTCGACACCACGTCGAATCAGTTATTCAGAATGGGATAAACCCGGTCTTTCTGAATAACTCGCGTATATAATAAACAAGTGTTACACAAACACAACATGCGCCTCATTCCTAATCAGAATATTCTTTTATTCAAATATTCTTATACTTTGGGAAAGGTTCCCATTAATTTTATCGAAGATAAATTCTAAAAATTTATTCTTTAATCATCTATTGAATATCAATTCAAACTAGTCGGGATTAGCGAACCATACCGAAGTAATCATTTATTTTATTTCTCAATCCCAACCTATTCATCCCATGAAGTAAAACTGGTAATACTTCATATCTAACACCATGGTGTTATCGGTAAATTCAATTACCATTTCATGTTCAAATCTAATTAAAGATTTAACTACCGCCTGGAGTAAAACTGGTGATACCCCATTCTCGATCATTTCAATCTAATTAAAGATTCATTAAACTCCACTTGGTTTTAATCTTCTCAAAAATCATATTAATGATTATTTAACTTGGGAAATCACATCCTGTCTTTAACTGGGTTAAAGAACCAATGTCATTTGAAACACTGTTCACGATAAACCCAAAATCACATTCAAATTCAATTCAATTATTGAAACTTCTGGTTACTTTTAAAATCCTTTCAAATCCAATTTATTTATTTTAAAAATAAATAAATAATTATTCTAGTTCAATTCTAGTTCATTTCGATAAAAACTATTTTTATCTTTTCAAATTTGGAATTTTGCATCTCAATTATTTACAAATCATTTCTTATGATTTTACACAAATTATTACTATTTTTAATAATTTTATCAAGGCCCGTACAGTCGATTTCCATCAACGGCCATCGAACTGCACGTACAACGACCTTTTCCAAATTTGATTTGGACATAAATCCAAATCCAACCGTTAGATTTCAAATCTCTAATATTTGTTAGAAAGCTCTTTTCGATATGAACCCAAGGTTCTAGTTTGAGGAGAATCCGACGGTCGGATCTCCCGTAATATCTGTCCTAAGCCAAGGCTTGAAATTCGCGAACTGCCGCGGCGCAGCGCGTTCTATTCAGGCCATTATATATATAATATACATTATATATATTTCATTGATTTCCTTTTAAAACGTATTTAATAAATCGTTTTAAATTCGTTTTCGAAATGATTTCAACTTCGTATTCAATTTCGAATCAAAATTGAATATTCCACATCATCAATATACAAATGATAATATTTTCAAAACATTATATTTTGAAATCACTTTCTTTCTTATATTCATTATAAAAATGAATAAAATCGATATAAATATCATTCACGTCAAGATGGCGTCAATCTAATCAACACGGCTTTTATTCAACACATGAATGTTTAATCTATTCAACACATGAATATTTATTCTACTCAACACATGAATTTATATTATTCAACACATGAATTTATTTTCTATTCAACACATGAATTTATTTTCTATTCAACACATGAATTTATTTTCTATTCAATACATGAATATTTTTATAATATTCCTTATTTTCCAAATCGGAATGAGGCCCAATCAATTACCATATAAGGTTAATTGTATGGGTTTTCTACTACATATGTATATAATAGCAACAATAAATCATCAGCCATCATCCAGAGTGCACCACACAACTGCATAAGCATTAAATATAAATAATTAACGCTTACACGGTCTGTCAACCCATCGATTGACATACAACTAAACAATCAGGAATAGTGTACGTCAAATATCATCCCAATACCTGTGTGGGGTTTCACATCAACAAACACAGATTTTTATTTGTGCAGTTGGGAGATGTGTAAAATTTAACGTCCCAATCAATGTCAGTCATCAAATCGGTGTACATAAACAAATCGTTCGATTTGTAAATGAATATTTATTTTATTTTAACACATGAATATATATTTTACTTCAACACATGAATATTTATTTTATTTCAACACATGAATTTAAATTTTACTTTAACAAATGAATATATATTTTATTTCAACAACACATGAATATATATTTTACTTCAACACATGAATATATATTTTATTCCAACACATGAATATATATTTCACTTCAACACATGAATATATATTTTATTTCAACACATGAATATATAATTTATTTAAACACATGGATATATATTTTACTTCAACACATGAATATATATTTTACTTCAACACATGAATATATATTATAGTTCAACACATGAATTTATATTTTATTTCAACACATGAATATATATTTTACTTCAACACATGAATATATATTTTATTTCAACAAATGAATATATATTTTATTTAACACATGAATATATATTTTACTTCAACACGTGAATATATATTTTATTTCTACACATGAATATATATGTTATTTCAAAAAATGAATATATATTTGATTTCAACACATGAATATATATTTGATTTCACAACACAAACAATCACACAAGCATACAAGTCGTCCATGGTCTGTGGACGACTGGTGTCGGGTGCTGCTAATCACCATCTGCATCCAAGTATATATTTCAACTAGAAATCAAAATAAAAGTGAGGAGTTCTCACCGATAGCTAATCCAATTCACCACGATTCTTCGTATGTAGAAATCTTCGCCATGCTCACCTTTTGTAACTTTCGTCATTCATATTCGCTACATATATAAAAATCACATTTTTATATCAATGCTATTAGAATCACATTTTTGTTTCAACTATATATATAATAAAAAGTAGATTTTGATTTCGCTACATATATAAAAATCATTTTTTATTCTTTCTATAATATAAAAGTCATATTTTTATTCTTTCAAAGTTCATATCTTTTTATTACTTCACCATATAAAAAAATTCTAATTTTTATCTCGCTAATCATTTGATAAAAATCTAATCTTTTATTTAAAGAAAATCTAATCTTTTTGTTAAAGAAAATCAAACCTTTCTACTTTACAAAAATTCATCCTTTATACTTTATAAAAATATGATCTTTATCCAATTAAGAACCAAACTTTTAGTCTTTGATAATTTATATAAAAATTATGTTTTTAAATCTTATACATATATAAACTGAAAATAATAAAACAAAAAATAATCAGATTATATAAATAAATTAAATAGAAACACATCTTTTCTTTTACAAAGGAGGGAGAGGCTGCGTCAGGGGGGGTTCACGTGGTTGTTCGATGTCGGAGGGGGAAGCAGAGGTGGGCGGAGCGGCGTCATTTGGTCGGCAGCCTCAAGCGATGGTCAACGGGTTTTTGGGGATCTAGGGCATCGGAAATCGAAGGGAAGGGGGGTTCACGTGGATGTTAGAGGAGGAAGGGGGGTTTAGTCGATGGGGAGGCACGACGCCAGGTGGGGGGAGCGTCGAGCGCGACGACTCACCTGGGGGCAACCGCGATGAGGGTTTTGCTTTTTTTTTCTTATTTATTTGTGAGCGTTGACTGAAGGACAGGGAGAGGAGGGAATGAGGGGTGAGGTGTTTTATAATTATATATATTATTATTTTAAATTTTAAAAAGCACCTTTTTATTTTGAGCTCAAAATCAAACATGTAATGACCCGCATTGGCAGAGGTATTAGAATTAATTTATTTAATTATTTAAAAGGTAATTAAAAGAATTTATTGGTCGTGGAATTAAATAATGGTAAATATTTAATTAAAATAATAAATAAAATAATATATATAATTCAGTAATAATCAAACATAGTGAAATTCACAGTATGGTGTAATTTAGGTTATCTAAAATATATATATCAGTTAGGAGTTGAATTATATTGACGAATATATTCAATCGACGTCAGTTTGAACGTATAATTATAATATAATTAAAATAGAGCTTGAAATGGCGCTGCAGTTCGCTATTTGGCAATTCGAACTACAACTGAATGTACAGGATTCGTTTTAAGCCGGATTTCTGTGAAACAAGAAACGTGTAGAGCTAGTGGAGTATATCTTTCTAGTGGAAGAGAAAAATCGGGATTTCGTCGTGTAGATTTTGTTTTATGACCAAATCAAATTTCAGAAAAGTCGTTGTGGAATTCCTTTATAATTTATAAAGGAATTATTTGTATTTTAAAAGGAATCTCAATATAAGTCGAATATCGGATTGACCCATATTTAAAATATTAAGTTAGAAATTCATATAAGAATATTCTAGAATTGTATGGTATTCCACTATGAATATATATACGATAATATTAATTTATTTATAATTTATTTATTTATATTTAAATATATTTATATATTTAAATGGGTCATCCAGAGCTTTAAAAATACACTGTGTGAGCATATGAAGTCGGAATTCGACGAAACTAGTTTTGTTGGATCCGCAATGTCAAAAAGTTGTTATATTTCCAGTTTCGTGATTTTTAGAGTCACTGTGTGGTCGTACGGATTTTTAGAGTGGAAAACAGTCAGTATTTTGGCAGTTAACAATACACTGTGTGAGCATACGAAGTCGAAATTCGACGAAACCACTTTCGTTGGGACCGTAATGTCGAACTCTATCTACATGTTTAGTTTCGTGATTTTTAGACATCGTATGTAGTCGTGGGATTTTTAAAGACCAGAAACGAATATAAAATCAATAAAATAAAATATTTTTTAAAAAGAAAAATATCCTAACTCTTTTCCTTGGCCAAAAGAGAAGCCACGACTTCCATATTCTCAACCACAAACGGCAACAACCACAACGCAAGTATATAAGGCCCCGATGATTCATACAGTAAACAAAATCAAAGAAAAGAAAAATCAAAACAATCCACATCAATTTATATAAATTACAAGATCGATATATATAGATTCAGAAAGGGGAGAGCTACATGTTGGTGATCCTGGAATCTCGTTCGATGCGGATTTGGTGAGGTGCAAATTAGGGCAGTAGTCTAGGGTTCAAGGAATCATGGTTTGTGGTCATCGATTGGTGCATTGATGGTTATATTTGGGTTTAGAAGTCGAAACCAAGTTGGTATGTGGTATTTTTGGGGGTTTCGGTTGAACTTGCTGTCGATGGAGCCATTTGGGGTTCACGTCGGAATTGTTATCGCGGGTTCAGGGAGGCAACCGGAGTTGATCTGGGCCGAGCGAGTGGAAGGAGATCGAAGAGCTGAAGGTCTCGGTGGTGGTGGCGCCTTGGGTTAGTGGCCGAGGTGGATGGAAGAAGGGGTCAACGCACGAATTTGGGAGTGTGGGTTTCTGGAGTGCGATGTTTAATTGGAGAAGATGAATTGGGGGAGCAGGTTAGGGTGTTTAAAAGCGGGTTTGGGCCTAAGAGGGAATGGGCTGTGGAAACTAAGGTTAAAGCCCGAAGTGATTTTTAATTTAAGTTTATTCAAAATAATTTGTTCACTAACTTGTAACCGTTATATCTCGGTCATATGAAATCAGAATCACGAACCGTGAGTTGCGTTGGGATCGTATGGACAAGCACTCCATAATGGAACTGACCGCGAGTCAATTGGAGTCCGTTACAATTTATAGCAAAATAAATTGTCTGAATCAAGCAATGGTTATCGTCATTGATGATGATCGTCCAAAGTGAGTAAATCTCACTAACTCTGAACAGTTTATAATTTCATGTTGTATTTTTAGAACTGTTATATGTTGGTTGATTGACTGTGTGTTGACTGTTTGATTGAACTACTAGTCAGTTAGTTGAATTTCTATATTGATTCTGTTTAACAGAATATATCATATGGAACTGAAAGTGATGTTATCTATATTGTTTAACATCTGTGGATGCAGGGAGACAGGTTAGAGGAATCCAACTGGATTCCTCAACTTTTATTTTACTGTTTTCATATATTGTGATATATGATGTGTTATATAATCTGTTATGGATTATGGGTGTTGGAATGATGTTGATCATTTTTATTCGATATTTTAAATATCATAAAAGACCCTGGGATGTAAAAAGAATGATTTCAATGTATATTGAAATAAAGGGATTTAATAAAATCAACAGATTTTATAAAAGGAAATATTTCGAAAATAAATAAAAGGGAAAAATGTTTTAAACGAATAGAGTTGTATAAAAGGGAAATCATTTTGTAAAGTGAAGAACTGTTACTAAAAGTAGTCTTTATAAATGAATAGTTTATTCGAATAGAAGTAAAAGGAGTTAGTCGATTAGTGTTAAAGTAAAAGGAGTTAATCGATGTTAGTTAATCGATTAGTGTTAAAGTAAAAGGAGTTAATCGATGTTAGTTAATCGATTAGTGTTAAAGTAAAAGGAGTTAATCGATGTTAGTTAATCGATTAGTGTTAAAGCAAAGTAGTTAATCAATGTTAGTTAAATCGATTAGAGTTAAAGCAAAGGAGTTAATCGATGTTAGTTTAATCGATTAGAGTTAAAGCAAAGCAGTTAATCGATGTTAGTTTAATCGATTAGAGTTAAAGCAAAGGAGTTAATCGATGTTAGTTTAATCGATTAGAGTTAAAGCAAAGTAGTTAATCGATGTTAGTTTAATCGATTAGAGTTAAAGCAAAGGAGTTAATCGATGTTAGTTTAATCGATTAGAGTTAAAGCAAAGGAGTTAATCGACTTTAGTTTAATCGATTAGAGTTAAAGCAAAGGAGTTAATCGATGTTAGTTTAATCGATTAGAGTTAAAGCAAAGGAGTTAATCGATGTTAGTTTAATCGATTAGAGTTAAAGCAAAGTAGTTAATTGATGTTAGTTTAATCGATTAGAGTTAAAGAAAATGAATTAATCGAATATAGTTATTCGAATAGAAAGTAAAATGAGTTAATCGAATATAGTTTATTCGAAGAAAGTAAAAGGAGTTATCGAATATAGTTATTCGAATAGAGTTAAGTGAAATGAGTAATCAATAGCGTTAGTCAAATAGAGTTAATCCAATAGTGTTAGTCCAATAGAGTTAATTGATAAGGGTTAATCGAATAGAGTTAAGTGAAAAGAGTCAATCGAATATAGCTATTCGAAGGAGGGTTAAGTAAGGAAGTTAGTAAAGGGATGAAATTTGTCTATTTCAAAGTTAGAAATGTTGTTCAGTTAAGGTCTGATAGGTAGTTCTACCCCAACTTGATTGGCTTTGTTTTTAACTAAGGAACAGTTAAGGTTCGGCAGTAAAGGAAATGCTTTGAGTTGGCATCGCGATGGTTTGTTTAAACATCTGTCTAAGTCCAATGAAGAAGCTTTGGAAATGTTTTCCAAATAAGAAACCAGAAATGTTTTCTAATAAAGAAAACAAGAAATGGAAATGTTTTGGAATGGTAATAAAATATATTTTCTAAATTTAGAAAATAAGAAATGTTGAATATAGGGAAACAGGAGATGAAAAATGAACTAAGGAGATGAATGTTAAATGATGTTTGATCGATAAAATTTCCATTTGGAAATAATATCGTTATTTGCACACTTGTTTTTATTCGATAGTTAAATCACAGACTATCGAAGTTTTGACCATTTTAACGTTGTTAATATGTAGAGACCGGTTGGATTATTATCCAAAGAACCACTCTGTATTGGCATAAGCATTGCGAATCATATATGCCAAAGGAAATTGAAGACGGAGTTATGCAAGGGCTATCCTGTTTACAGAATAGTGCCTTCGGTTCATCCTGTTCCTGGATGACTTGTATGGACGGATGTCTGACAGAGAATTTCCAGACGATCACGTACATTGATTTCTCCAACCGTACCAAGAGTGGAAGCGAAGAAGGAAACTTCTTTTAGCTAACACATAATGTATGGTTGAAGACGTCAATCGGTGATTTGATGGATTTGACAATGTGGCATTCAAAGTGAATCTGGTGTGATGATAAAGCGTAGCTTCTAGCCTCATCATCCGGTAAATGACAGAAATCGGGCAGGCAGCATGGCTAAGTCGGTCACACCGAAGTAGGGTGTATAATCACCTGATCTAGAGTTTCATTTACTTCTAAAAATCTATTGTTGATGCTGTCCCATTCGGGAAACGGTTGCTGATCCCAACCGTGGGTGATATACATTCGATACATTCAAGCGAAATGAGTGGTCGGTCATGTGTGGCCGGGTTGCAAGATGTTCTTGTTGAACCCAGTGTATTCCTCTCTAGAGGTACACGAGCGAAAGGTGGTTCCATAACTTGTCATAGTTGGAAATCCGTTACCCAATACGTTCTTGCGGTTGTGATTGTATACTATATATGTAGAACGTGAGATGAAAGCGTTTCTGCTAGCTGATTATATATATTGTGGTTTATAGACATTATTATAATATCAAAAGGTTTTTGATATAAAGATATTTTGGATTCTCATAAGGGAAAAACCCGTTCCGTTATGCGGCGTGGTCTTATGAGATATCGTTTACTTGTTCGAACTGTTTTTAAACTGTTTACTCACACCAGTCCATTTTGCGTGCTTAGTGCATGTGTCGCATGATAGGGGGTTCTCGCTTTTCGTTAGGTGGCGAACGGGAGACTCTTACTCCTACATGTCCCTTTGGTAGGGTTGGTTGTGAAGTCGAAAGGCTGGCCGTAAAATATGGTATTGGGGTACCAGTGTAAGCCACAGTGGGTTTTACCTGCTTCTTTGGAGGATGGGGACGGTTGCAAAGCCTACTCAAAATTCGGGTCGTTACAGTTGGTATCAGAGCTTAAGTTAAGTGAATTACCTTGGCTCTGTGGCATGACTCGGTAGAGATAGGGTTAGTAATAACCTAGATTGAGTTTGAGTGTATATATACGAGTGAACGTATTTGTTATTGATATAAAAATTTGTTTTATATTGTGGAGATTTATTGGTTGAGTCCTTTATAAGTTCTGGTCAATCAGTTTGATCCACTGTATCGGTAGGGATTTTGTAAACGCTCGAATATGATGAACCGTCATGGTATGTTTTGAAAAGAGAGTAAACGAAATAATTTTACCCGAATTATATTTGGATATAAAGAATATATATTGGTTGTTATTATAATCGAGTAAGATTATAAATTTAATGGTTGTGCAAATAACCAATCAGAATTCATATAAGCGAAATGCTTGAAATCAGATGAGTTAAATCTGAAATGTAAACCAGAAATTGAATTAAAATTCGGGAAAATTTGATAAATGTTTGTAAATGGATTTGGATTAAAAATAAGGAAAATTTAAGATCCTGGGAGATTTTAAATTGTTTTACAAGCAGTGTGAATTATATTTTGAAATGAATTTCAAAGTGGAAATGTTTAGAAATGGTTTTATAGTATTGAACTCACTTCGATCGCTGGAAAATAGATTCTGATGATGACAGTTGCATCATCAGTATTCATTTTCGAGTTGTAAGTGACGAATTACTACCAGAGATACTATTTTGAATTTGTTTTGGGAAAGACAAGTTGTGTTGAATTTCTAATGGGATTTATAATATAGAATTTGAATAATAGAATTTGAATTTTTAAATAGATTTGAAATATTAACTTGTTTTAAAAGAAATAAAACGAGAAGTTCCTTTATAAACGAAGTTTATAAACGAAGCTTATAAATGAAGTGAAGAGAATTATCATTGGATAATTCAGAAATAAAAATACAAGTGTGAAATTGAAAGGGAAACCTATTTTCCAATGGTAGAAATATCAATTTCAAAAAGGAATTGAAATCGAGACTTATGTAAAGAATGAATAAAGAAAGTTTGAAAAGGAATTTGAATAAAGGAAGTTCAAACATAGGATTTGAATATAGAAATCCAAAGGGAGTTTGAATTATAAAAATTCAAATGAAATTTGAATAAAGAAGATTCAAATAGAATTAAAATTGAAATTTGAATATAGAAGATTCAAATAGAATTGAAATGAAATTCGAATATGGAATTTGAATAAGAGATTTGGAACGAAATTCAAATATAGAATTTGAATAAGAGAATTGAAATGGAATTTGAATATAGGAAATTCAAATAAAATTGAAATGGAATTCAATTAGTTGATAAACAAGTTAAACTTATATTTGAACATGTATATTCAAATATAAAAGTGAAATAGACTAAAGAGTAAATTAACAAAATTAATTAACGAACTAAGTTAAAATGATTGGATTAAGTTGAAATGAATTAGAAATGTATAAATATACATGAGATATGTATGGATAAGGTATGAAGGTATATAAATAGAATGCTCGACGAAAAGGTATGTATTTAATTCATATATGAGATTTTATGCGCCGTATCGGCTAGCCGCTTGGCTTTTTCTTTTTCTTTTGGATTGGTAAGGGCCATGGGAGGCTATTTGAAATATCCCGATGCTCCTGGTACAAAGAAGGTTATGGCAAAAAATTTCCAGGAATTTAAGAAGTTAGAATATTTTTAAGATAATTTGATAGTTAGAAATCAACGTATCGATATATATATATATATATATAGAAGTCGATAAGGAAACGAACTTAGAAATAGAATAGTAAAATAAAAAAGGAATACTAAGAAGAAAATCTAGTAAGAATAGAAAGAGGAAGCATATACGTGTTTAAAGGTGAATAAGTAGTTGTATGGTATTGATTATTCGAGTAAGTAGTCATATCTATTTTGACGTTATAAATGTTATTCAGTCAAGGTCTGAGAGGTAGTTATACCCCAACTTGATTGATTTCATTATTAACAAATAAATGGTAAGATTTCAGGCTCAAAGATCAATGTTGAATAAGAGTTAGTTGAATATAGTATTTGGGTTGTCGTAGCGATGTTTTACACAACATCCTTTTTAACCCAAATAAGTGTGAACTTGGAAATAGAATAATAAATATTTCCTAAGTACAGAAATAAACGAGATCGGAAAAGAGATAAGTAATTGGAGTATTTTCGAATTATAAATAGGATTATAAAGGTTATTGATTTGGGAAATAAAGGAAGGCGATATTTGGAAATGTTTTCCAAATAACATAAAAGGCCAATAGGGTTATTGAAAATATTTGGTTAACAAATATTAATAAAGAAATAGGGAAGTAATTTAACTAATGGAATATTAATTTAGGGCTCAGTGACATGTTCAAAAAGTAAAATTTGATTTTTGAAAAGAGTGAACTGTTTGAAAACTCCCAGGGAAAGACTGTTTGAATTAAAACAAATTTAACAGAAATTTGTGAAAGCAAATTTGAATTAAAGTAAAGTGGTAACTGAGATTGAATTAGAATGATATCAAGACAAATTGGATTGTGAGATTCAAATTTGAAGTGTAATTTAGTAATCAAGTTAAGAGTTGGGAATCGAGAAGAAACTCGAGTTGAAATGATATTTGGCTCGGATATAAGCGAATGGTTGTGTTATGGATAAAAGCAAATTGGAATTTGATTGGGATAACCCTGGTATATGTTGAATTGATAACAGGTGGAAAGGATATAATGATATGCCGACAAAAGGTGCAAGTTTATATTTCTATTGGAAATAAGATTTATGAGCCGAATTGGCAAGCCGCTTGGCTGTTTGATTTTCTTTTGGGATGGAGATGGCCTAGAGAGGCGAGTTGGAGTTTGATCTATTGACCAGTACAAAGGAGGTGCCGACGAAATTTTTCGAAGATTAAGGCATTAAATTTTTTTCAGGATTTTTGAAAATTTTCGTTGATAAGGATTAATTAATATTTTAATTAAAATTAAATTGGTTCAGTTGAAACTGAATATTAGAAGAGAACAAATATGTTTTAAACAGTCGATAGGGTCGTCCCCTACCTTTTAGCAATTTCGAGGACGAAATTATTTTAAGTGGGAAAGATTGTAATGACCCGCATTGGCAGAGGTACTAGAATTAATTTATTTAATTATTTAAAAGGTAATTAAAAGAATTTATTGGTCATGGAATTAAATAATGGCAAATATTTAATTAAAATAATAAATTAAATAATATATATAATTCAGTAATAATCAAAAATAGTGAAATTCACAGTAAGGTGTAATTTGGGTTATCTAAAAATATATATATATATATATATCAGTTAGGAGTTGAATTATATTGACGAATATATTCAATCGACGTCAGTTTGAACGTATAATTATAATATAATTAAAATAGAGCTTGAAATGGCGCTGCAGTTCGCTATTTGGCGATTCGAACTTCAACTGAATGTACAGGATTCGTTTTGAGCCGGATTTCTATGAAACAAGAAACGTGTGGAGCAGGTGGAGTATATCTTTCTAGTGGAAGAGAAAAATCGGGATTTCGTCGTGTAGATTTTGGTTTACGTCCAAATCAAATTTCAGAAAAGTCACTGTGGAATTCCTTTATAATTTATAAAGGAATTATTTATATTTTAAAAAGGAATCTCAATATAAATCGAATATCGGATTGAGCCAGATTTAAAATATTAAGTTAGAAATTCATATAGGAATATTCTAGAATTGTATGGTATTCCACTGTGAATATATATACGATAATATTAATTTATTTATAATTTATTTATATTTAAATATATTTATATATTTAAATGGGTCATCCAGAGCTTTAAAAATACACTGTGTGAGCATACGAAGTCGGAATTCGACGAAACTAGTTTTGTTGGATCCGCAATGTCAAATAGTTGTTATATTTCCAGTTTCGTGATTTTTAGAGTCACCGTGTGGTCGTACGGATTTTTAGAGTGGAAAACAGTCAGTATTTTGGCAGTTAAAAATACACTGTGTGAGCATACGAAGTCGAAATTCGACGAAACCAGATTTGTTGGGACCGTAATGTCGAACTCTATCTACATGTTCAGTTTCATGATTTTTAGACATCGTATGTGGTTGTGGGGATTTTTAAAGGCCAGAAACAAATATAAAATCAATAAAATAAAATATATTTTTTAAAAAGAAAAATATCCTAACTCTTTTCCTAGGCCAAAAGAGAAGCCACGCCTTCCATATTCTCAACCACAAACGGCAACAACCACAACGCAAGTATATAAGGCCCCGATGATTCATACAGTAAACAAAATCAAAGAAAAGAAAAATCAAAACAATCCACATCAATTTATATAAATTACAAGATCGATATATATAGATTCAGAAAGGGGAGAGCTACATGCTGGTGATCCCGGAATCTCTTGCGATGCGGATTTGGTGAGGTGCAAATTAGCGCAGTAGTCTAAGGTTCAAGGAATCATGGTTTGTGGTCATCGATTGGTGCATTGATGGTTATATTTGGGTTAAGAAGTCGAAACCGAGTTGGTATGTGGTATTTTTGGGGGTTTCGGTTGAACTTGCTGTCGATGGAACCATTTGGGGTTCACGTCGGAATTGTTATCGCGAGTTCAGGGAGGCAACCGGAGTTGATCTGGGCCGAGCGATTGGAAGGAGATCGGAGAGCTGAAGGTCTCGGTGGTGGTGGCGCCTTGGGTTAGTGGCCGAGGTGGATGGAAGAAGTGGTCAACGCACGAATTTGGGAGTGTGGGTTTCTGGAGTGCGATGTTTAATTGGAGAAGATGAATTGGGGGAGCGGGTCAGGGTGTTTAAAAGCGGGTATGGGCCTAAGAGGGAATGGGCTGTGGAAATTAAGGTTAAAGCCCGAAGTGATTTTTAATTTAAGTTTATTCTAAATAATTTGTTGACTAATGTAACACCCCACCTCCGCCAGGGTGACTCTTGCAAGCACACTAGCTTCGTAGGGGCGTATAAAGAAGGTAAACATGCATGCAGATATCACAAGACAGAATATATAAGTAACACAGAGTAGTAAAGCCGCGGATAAAACTAGCATTTCAAAACCATAGTTAAGTTACAACAAAGTACTTGATCATTATTTTCCAACAAACAAAGTCTAGCATAAACTTAAAAACTGAAATACATAAAGTACTATCCCCAAAATGAAGTGATAAACCATAACTAGCTCAATGTCCGAGACCGTACATGAGCAAATCCAGTAAGCAAGCTGTAAAGATCCAAGCTAAGCTCCAATGTTCCCACCCTGAGGACCTGAGGGGAGGGGGGAACGGAAGAAAAGAGGCGAAAGAAAACGGGTCAGTCAAAAAGACTGGTAAGCCCTACTACTATCTGTCTATGAACTAGTAAAGTTAATTGGCATGAGAAGCTGAGATGAACATAAGGATAACAACATACTGGCATGGTGATTAACTAACAAGATAGATAAAGGTGTCATCGCATAATCAAGGTTAAGTTTTGCACCATGGGTGTACTAGCATTCTAACATGTCAAGTAAAAACAAGAATTGATCCCTTGGCCCAAGCTTGGCCCAATATAATGAGGTGACCTAAATCAAGGTCCAACTACACAGTCTAGTCGATCGGCTCCCTATATGCCTAACTCGTCAAGTGTCGGTGTCATGCGGCTTAATCATGTAATGTAGTTGACTGTGCAGGGTCCACCCTAGGGTGTATCTGGCCCTACGGTGTAACCCTCTGACACCATACCATGATGCACAGTCCAAACCTACCATTGCCCTGTTCAACTCCGGACTTGATGTGCACGACCATGGTCCGCCTGAACAACCGGGGCATCATTCAGCCGTCTCTTTTGGTCTCTTACAACCAGCCCAGTAATCGTGCCCCACCCTAGCCTAGTCCTAGGGTCTTATGATACATCTGGAAGGTTACTGCTGAAAAGGACCACGCAACTAGGGTTTCTTAACGGGTTAAATGTGGTTAACCCGATCCAAACGTGGATTAAATCGGTTAAGAGTACCCAAGGCTCCTGACTTAACCTCGATTAATCCATCAAGCCCAAATTGGTTAAGTATTAAGTGGACCATGACTTAACCCTAATCAGGAGGCATTAATTAACTTAATGCGCTTTAACCTCTCACATTAGACTTTGTTGTGGTTACTAGTTAAGCCGGGCGGGTCCGGGTAGCTTTACACCACAACTAGGTCTAACCTCGGGTTCGAGCACAACATGACCAACTTCTCACATTGGGTCCTATTGTTTGTAGCCACTAGTTAAGCCGGGCGGGTCCGGGTAGATTTATGCTACAAACTCAACCCAACCTCGAGTTGGCCACACTCATATTTTCTATGTGTCATGTCCATTATGTTTCCAAAACATAATTACAAGTTAACATATCATGTCATGTTACAAAAATCATGTTCATGTCATTATGTTACCCAACCCCAACGTAATCCCATCGTTTACATAATCGCAACAATGCATAAAGGATAAAATAGGGAACTTGGCATAACCATGACATAAAGGTGTTGAAGCCACAAGTTTAACATGGTGGCATATGAAATGTACATATGTTCATATACTTGCATATTGCATTATTAGGCTTCAAAAGCATGCATAAAACCAAACTTAGCATATGAGTGATACATGGTGATAAATAACATGTAGAAGTTGCTAGAAGTTCGCATTTTGCCTCACATGCAAGTTATCATAAGGGATATGATAACTTTCATGTTGCCAAAATGCAACCTTTAATATAAAGCTTGGAGCTTTATGCTCAAAACCTCAAGTTTAACTTGCATAACATGATAACATGATCAACCCAAACTTGCATAACATAGCAACATGTGTCATACATAATGATTAAACCAACTTGCATAATGATCATCCAAACTTGCATATAATGATCAACCAAACTTGCATATAATGATCAACCAAACTTGCATATAATGACCAACCAAACTTGCATATAATGATCAACCAAACTTGCATATAATGATCAACCCCAAACTTGCATCATTCATTTAACTTTAGAGTTCAAAGAAAGAAAGTAGAAAAGGGCTTACAATGCTATGAAGACACAAATAAATATTTATTATAAAGATTGAGACGAAGCCCTTATGCAAGCACCAAAAACCCAAATATGCAAGCTCCAAATGAAAACCCTTGAGCCAATTCAATAAAAACCCTTGCTTTGAAATAGAAATGTTGCAACTTGACTTGAATGCAAGCTAAGAACACTCATACAAGTTTGAAAACACTTGTATGAACTCAAAATCTCTCATAGAAATTAACTTAGAAATTTTAGCATGAGAGTGGAGGCCATGAGAGGAACAAATTTGACATAGTTTAGTTGTAGGATTGAATAATGGTGATTTAGGATAGGTTTGGGGTCTTTTTATAGAGGATTATGATAGTATTAGCCATAGGATTAACCCTAGATTCAATCCAAGCCATCAAAGCATGTCTTGGGGAAGAAGTCAAGTGTAGGTACCATCTAGGGCCTTTAGATTAAAGCTGAACCATGAGAACCATTCAAATGCAAAATCTGCATTTGAGCGAATCGGCCCACGGGTTGACAGCCAAACACCCTGGATTAACCCCTAGTCGACCCAGCAAGCTCGGGTCGACCTCAAAAATCGGCCGGTTCGGTTATTCCCCTCTCCCAATTCGCTGTTTTGAACATTTTTGCATATTTATTTATTTAATTTTCAATTATATATATTTATATATATATATATCAATATATATATATATTTCTCTGCGCAACCCATTTCACTTAATTAAGTATACTTTAATTTGTGAATTTTTCGTGAAACTTCGCGAGGCCATATCTTGGTCATACGGACTTCGATTTTCGAAAATTTGGACTCTATTTCGCGTATTTTTCTGAGACGAACGCAATGGCACAGCCCGTTTCCCTTGATTCAGATTTTACAGTTTAATTCTGCCTCCATTTATGTTATAACATGTTATTCAAAAATACGGGTTGTTACATTCTCCCCTCCTTAAAGGATTTCGTCCCCGAAATCTCCAAGTTAGGAAGAACGTATCCTACCATCCATCTACTCAAAACATCATTCACGAGCAATCATTGTCCTTAAAAGGTTCTAAATGTTGTATGATCATATGCAAAGGTGTGTGTATATGTACTTATCTAATGCGAAAATCAGGAGGTTACTGATTCAGTAAACCCCCTTAATGCAAAATATGTTAGTGAAATGAGTCCATATGTATGCAAATTGCTAACATAATTTATAATCTCTACATGAGTGCACATAACATTCATCCATATGCAACATCCACGTGATAGCATAACAAGTTTTCATCCATGAATAAGCATAAACACTCATGCATATGCGGTATGAAAATGTGTGAGCCGATCTTAGTGCCTAACGTGTATTATGCATCCACGAGTATCCACTTGCAAACACTTGCAACCACTTGCAAACATCAAACATAACATGTTTCAAATACATGTTTCAACCAAGGGTTTCTACTTAAGGTTCTCATGATAAGATTTACGAAACAAGATAAACTAGATAAGCATGGATAGCAAAGGGAAGATATACTAATCTAGGAAAAGAGATTGAAAATGTATCCTCCAAGAGAAATGGATAAAGCACGCGCCTCTTCTCCTTGGTTTCCCAAGTTGCGTCTCCCTCTGTTTCACTCCATTGCGCCTTAACAAGCTTAACTTCTTTGCTTCTTAGCTTCTTTGTCTTCATTTCCATGATACGAATCGGAGCTCGTCTCAGGGTTGCTTCATCCTCTACCTCCATGTCTTCAAGAATACTTGGTTCAACCACTTTGGTGGGTCTGTGCAAACACTTCCGGAGATGCGAGACATTATGCACTCCGACCAGCTTCTCGGCAATTCCACCTTATAAGTCATCTTCCTGACTCTTTCTATAGTAGGGAAGGGTCCTACAATCCTTGGTGTCAGCGAACCATATTTCGCAAAGGAGAAATCTTCACAAAGACCATATCTCCAATTTTAAATTCCAAGTCTGTCCTTCGCTTGTCTGCATAGGATTTCTGTCTGTCTTGGGCCGTTCTTATCCGTCTTCGAATCAATTCAACCCTCTCGGATGTGTCCCTTATCATGTCGGGCTCAATTATAAGCTTATCCGTCGTCTTCCCACCAACATGTTGGTGGCTTGCACGGCCTCCCATACGAAGCTTCAAATGGTGCCATCCCTATGCTGGCTTGATAGTTATTATTATAAGCAAACTCTACAAGAGGAAGGTGGTCTTCCCAAGTACCACCGAAGTCGAGAACACAAAACCTCAAAAGATCTTCTAGCACTCTATTCACCCTTTCGGTTTGGCCATCCGTCCGGGGGTGATAGGCTGTACTCAGATTCAATCGCGTACCCATTGCTTCTTGCAAAATGTTCCAGAACTGGCTAGTGAAAATTGGGTCACGATCGCTAACTATGCTAGAAGGAACTCCATGCAGCCGCACTATCTTTTGAAGATAAACAGATGCTAGCCGCGATATGGTCCTCTCGCTTTTCACCAGAATAAAATGTTCTCTCTTTGTAAATCTATCAATTATTACCCATATCCCATAAAGCCCAAATAGTTTGGTGGCGAACTTCTTCACCCCAACCATATATCACAAATAGGCTAGCCATAATCCTTAAGCGGTTTGTAACAGAACTAAGATTGAGGATTGGACTGAGAGGATATACTTAAAAGGTAGCATGCGAGTAAGCTCTACGGAACAATAGGGATCAAGGATATACTCTTAGAAAGAGATTAAATGCGCGTATCTAGACTTCAATCTTCTAAGCCGCATTTTCTTGTGCTTAATCCCATCGTGCCCTGACCGTCTTTTATCTTCGCAATTCCATAGTTCTTAATTCTTGTTCCCAAAGTATGAGTTAGAACTCATTTCACCGTTGCTTCTCGTTCCACTTCCACTTATTCTTTGCCTAAAATACTTGGCTTAAACATAACTGCGTGCTCATGGTTCATGCAAGCTTTCCAAGATTCGTTAGTGAATCTTGGATCTCATTTACATACTATACGGTATCCCACGCAGAAAACTATCTCTTGAAAACATTGCCAATCCATGTTGCCAAACTGGAGCTGAGGTAAGGGCTCTCTTGAGCCTTTGAAAAGCAAGCTCACACTCCAAGTCCCATGCACAGACTAAGTTCTTCTTCGTCAACTTAGTAAGAGGGGCTGAAATCATAGCGAAGTCCCTGATGAACTTCCTATAGTAGCCCGCCAAACCGAGAAAGCTTCTTACTTCGGTTGCACTCCTAGGAGTCTTCCACAACCACTTTCGCGGGATCCACCGCTTTGCCTTGCTTAGAAACTATATGTCCAAGAAACCGAACTTCCCTTCTCCAGAAATGACATTTGGAGAACTTGGCTTTCAACTGATGCGCTCTAAGCGTATTCATCACTTCCTTGAGATGCCTAGCATGCTCTTCCTCATCCTTTGAGAAGATCAGAATATTATCCACGAAGACAACAACAAACTTGTTAAGGAACTCCCTGAACACCCTACTCATCAAATCTACGAAGAAGGCGGGTGCATTAGTCAAACCAAATGGCATGACAAGCCATTCAAAGAATCCATCTGGAGTCCTAAACGCAGTTTTATCAATGCTATCCTCAGCCACTATAAGCTGATGGAATCCGGTGGCTAGATCGAGCTGAGAGAAAACAGAAGCACCTACAAGCTGGTCAAAGAGATCATCAATTCTCGGTAACCGGTGCCTATTCTTCTTTATCAGCTTGTTCAACTCTCGATAATCAACACATAGATGAAGCGAACCATCCGCCTTAGTAGCGAATACCACCGGAGCACCCCATTCAGAAATGCTTCGCCTAATAAAATTCTTCTCAAGCAACTCCTTGATTTGCTTACTGAGCTCCCTTCTTTCACGAGGGGCCATGTGCCTAACGGGCAATGATACTGGCTTGGCATTATCAACTAGATAAATGCGGAAATCTATCTCTCGTTTAGGGGGTAACCCCTTAACTTCTTCAAAGACATCGGGATAGTCTCGGACCACCCTTACAGATTGCAGATCATCGATGGATGAGTCGAGAGATTCAAGATAACATAACATGACGGGACCTCTAGGGATACAAGAAATTTCTAGGGTGTTACTGAGGCGAGTCATGAGCCTCTCCGCCCTATGCTCACAATCGAGGATGGCTCCATAACTGGACAACCAATCCATGCCCAAGACCAACCCATATCCCGTGACCCCGAGAACATAAGCACTACAGGTGAATTCTACGGACAAGATAGAAATTTTAAAATCCACAGAAATCATAGACAGATGGGCGGAACCCCCAATTGGATTTGAAACACAAACGGGATCCTCAACTAAGCTAGTACTTAGGTGCAAACTTTCAACAATATCAGAAATAAAACTATGCGATGCGCCAGAAACAAGGTATGAACAGGGAAATCAAAAATGTAAACAAGGTTTTCTACAGAAATACTACCTCGATCAAGAACTGGAGCGATGTTGAGCGTATGCACTAGCCCTCCAGAAGGTCCTGCATGCTGATTCTGCCCTTGCCCTTGTCCTTGCTTCTTGGGGCAATCCTTGCTAAGATGACCAGGCTCTCCACAGTGAAAGCATTCGCCCAACTTCCTCTTCTTCTTCCTGCAGTCTTTGTCTATGTGCCCAGTAATCCCATAGAAGTTGCACTTCCTTCTTTCTCTTGACTTGTTGTCCTTGCTATTGTTGTTGTTCTTATCTCATTTCTCGGTATCTTCCTTCTTGCCTTGGGACTCATTTGCCTTGACCTCCTTCTTGCCACTCTTATCTTCCTCTTGAAGTAGGGTCATATTCACCAAACTCTCGAAGGTCGCCCCCAGGGGTATATGAGATATGGCCAAACCGCGCAAGGGCTCATTTAAACCTAGAGCAAAGCGTAGGGCCTTCTTCCGAGCGGTGTTAACCCATTCTAGACCGAACTGAGCAAGTTGATTAAACTTATCCATGTATTCTCTAACGGTCATGTCTCCTTGCTTTAGTGATAGGAACCTCTCTAGCTGAAGGTTCTCTTCTGTCGATGATAGAAACTTTAGTCCAAACCTTCTCCTAAAGTCATCCCAAGTCTCAATGGTCTAGTAGTGGTGGTGACTACCCACCAATAAGCAGCTTCCCCTTTCAATAGCCATACCGCCAACAGAACTTTCCTACGATCTTCCACATCAAAGATAGCAAAGAGGTCTTCAGTTTCCTTTAACCAGTTTCTTGCCTCCACGGGAGTCTCCGTTCCGACAAAATTCTTGTAACCCATCGCCTTAAAGTCTTTGCAAAGCTTTGCGAAATCCTCTTGCGGATGCTGAGGGGGAGGAGGAACCTCAGCTACGGGAGGAGGAGAGATGTTAGCGACGGGGGAAGGAGGAGGAATGTTCGCGGGGCCGGCTTCATTCGCCCTTGCCTCCATAAATCTCCAGAACCAGACGGGTACTTGTACGCCTTCCGGGATGTTAAAGCGATCGGCCATACTAAAACGAAGAAAAAGATAGATTCAGAACGAAGAAACGAAGGATAGTGCTATGGCTTTTGGGGAATAGCCTTTTTAAAATAACTAGACTTTTCTTGGAAAATACTTAATTGGTTTTGAAAATAGTTTTTCAAAAGGTAAGTTTCAAAAACACTTTTGCTCAAATCTTGTAAACCTTGTGCTCTGATAACAAATGTAACACCCCACCTCCGCCAGGGTGACTCTTGCAAGCACACTAGCTTCGGAGGGGCGTTTAAACAAGATAAACATGCATGCAGATATCACAAGACAAAATATATAAGTAACACAGAGTAGTAAAGCAGCGGATAAAACTAGCATTTCAAAACCATAGTTAAGTTACAACAAAGTACTTGATCATTATTTTCCAACAAACAAAGTCTAGCATAACCTTAAAAACTGAAATACATAAAGTACTATCCCCAAAATGAAGTGATAAACCATAACTAGCTCAATGTCCGAGACCGTACATGAGCAAATCCAGTAAGCAAGCTGTAAAGATCTAAGCTAAGCTCCAATGTTCCCACCCTGAGGACCTGGGGGGGTGGGGGGGAACGGAAGAAAAGAGGCGAAAGAAAACGGGTCAGTAAAAAAGACTGGTAAGCCCTACTACTATCTGTCTATGAACTAGTAAAGTTAACTGGCATGAGAAGCTGAGATGAACATAAGGATAACAACATACTGGCATGGTTATTAACTAACAAGATAGATAAAGGTGTCATCGCATAATCAAGGTTAAGTTTTGCACCACGGGTGTACTAGCATTCTAACATGTCAAGTAAAAACAAGAATTGATCCCTTGGCCCAAGATTGGCCCAATATAATGAGGTGACCTAAATCAAGATCCAACTACACAGTCTAGTCGATCGGCTCCCTATAAGCCTAACTCGTCAAGTGTCGGTGTCATGCTGCTTAATCATGTAGTGTAGTTGACTGTGCAGGGTCCACCCTAGGGTGTATCTGGCCCTACGGTGTAACCCTCTGACACCATACCATGATGCACAATCCAAACCTACCGTTGCCCGTGTTCAACTTCGGACTTGATGTGCACGACCATGGTCCGCCTGAACAACCGGGGCATCATTCAGCCGTCTCTTTTGGTCTCTTACAATCAGCCCAGTAATCGTGCCCCACCCTAGCCTAGTCCTAGGGTCTTATGATACATCTAGAAGGTTACTGCTGAAAAGGACCACGCAACTAGGGTTTCTTAATGGGTTAAATGTGGTTAACCCGATCCAAACGTGGATTAAATCGGTTAAGAGTACCCAAGGCTCCTGACTTAACCTCGATTAATCCATCAAGCCCAAATTGGTTAAGTATTAAGTGGACCATGACTTAACCCTAATCAGGAGGCAATAATTAACTTAATGCGCTTTAACCTCTCACATTAGACTTTGTTGTGGTTACTAGTTAAGCCGTGCGGGTCCGGGTAGCTTTACACCACAACTAGGTCTAACCTCGGGTTCGAGCACAACATGACCAACTTCTCACATTGGGTCCTATTGTTTGTAGCCACTAGTTAAGCCGGGCGGGTCCGGGTAGATTTATGCTACAAACTCAACCCAACCTCGAGTTGGCCACACTCATATTTTCTAAGTGTCATGTCCATTATGTTTCCAAAACATAATTACAAGTTAACATATCACGTCATGTTACAAAAATTATGTTCATGTAATTATGTTACCCAACCCCAACGTAATCCCATCGTTTACATAATCGCAACAACGCATAAAGGATAAAATAGGGAACTTGGCATAACCATGACATAAAGGTGTTGAAGCCACATGTTTAACATGGTGGCATATGAAATGTACATATGTTCATATACTTGCATATTGCATTATTAGGCTTCAAAAGCATGCATAAAACCAAACTTAGCATATGAGTGATACATGGTGATAAATAACATGTAGAAGTTGCTAGAAGTTCGCATTTTGCCTCACATGCAAGTTATCATAAGGGATATGATAACTTTCATGTTGCCAAAAAGCAACCTTTAATATAAAGCTTGGAGCTTTATGCTCAAAACCTCAAGTTTAACTTGCATAACATGATAACATGATCAACCCAAACTTGCATAACATAGCAACATGTGTCATACATAATGATTAAACCAACTTGCATAATGATCATCCAAACTTGCATATAATGATCAACCAAACTTGCATATAATGATCAACCAAACTTGCATATAATGACCAACCAAACTTGCATATAATGATCAACCAAACTTGCATATAATGATCAACCCCAAACTTGCATCATTCATTTAACTTTAGAGTTCAAAGAAAGAAAGTAGAAAAGGGCTTACAATGCTATGAAGACACAAATAAATATTTATTATAAAGATTGAGACGAAGCCCTTATGCAAGCACCAAAAACCCAAATATGCAAGCTCCAAATGAAAACCCTTGAGCCAATTCAATAAAAACCCTTGCTTTGAAATAGAAATGTTGCAACTTGACTTGAATGCAAGCTAAGAACACTCATACAAGTTTGAAAACACTTGTATGAACTCAAAATCTCTCATAGAAATTAACTTAGAAATTTTAGCATGAGAGTGGAGGCCATGAGAGGAACAAATTTGACATAGTTTAGTTGTAGGATTGAATAATTGTGATTTAGGCTAGGTTTGGGGTCTTTTTATAGAGGATTAGGATAGTATTAGCCATAGGATTAACCCTAGATTCAATCCAAGCCATCAAAGCATGTCTTGGGGAAGAAGTCAAGTGTAGGTACCATCTAGGGCCTTTAGATTAAAGCTGAACCATGAGAACCATTCAAATGCAAAATCTGCATTTGAGCGAATCGGCCCACGGGTTGACAGCCAAACACCCTGGATTAACCCCTAGTCGACCCAGCAAGCTCGGGTGGACCTCAAAAATCGGCCGGTTCGGTTATTCCCCTCTCCCAATTCGCTGTTTTGAACATTTTTGCATGTTTATTTATTTATTTTTCAATTATATATATATATCAATATATATATATTTCTCTGCGCAACCCATTTCACTTAATTAAGTATACTTTAATTTGTGAATTTTTCATGAAACTTCGCGAGGCCATATCTTGGTCATACGGACTTCGATTTTCGAAAACTCGGACTCTATTTCACGTATTTTTCCGAGACGAATGCAATGGCACAGCCTGTTTCCCTTGATTCAGAATTTACAGTTTAATTCTGCCTCCATTTATGTTATAACATGTTATTCAAAAATACGGGTTGTTACAACTAACTTGTAACCGTTATATCTCGGTCATATGAAATCAGAATCACGAACCGTGAGTTGCGTTGGGATCGTATGGACGAGCACTTCACAGCGGAACTGACCGCGAGTCAATTGGAGTCCGTTACAATTTATAGCAAAATAAATTGTTTGAATCAAGCAATGGTTATCGTCATTGATGATGATCGTCCAAAGAGAGTAAATCTCACTAACTCTGAACAGTTTATAATTTCATGTTGTATTTTTAGAACTGTTAAATGTTGGTTAATTGACTGTGTGTTGACTGTTTGATTGAACTACTAGTCAGTTAGTTGAATTTCTATATTGATTATGTTTAACAGAATATATCATATGGAACTGAAAGTGATGATATCTATATTGTTTAACATCTGTGGATGCAGGGAGACAGGTTGGAGGAATCCAACTGGATTCCTCAACATTTATTTTACTGTTTTCATATATTGTGATATATGATGTGTTATATAATATGTTATGGATTATGGGTGTTGGAATGATGTTGATCATTTTTATTCGATATTTTAAATATCATAAAAGACCTTGGGATGTAAAAAGAATGATTTCAATGTATATTGAAATAAAGGGATTTTATAAAATCAACAGATTTTATAAAAGGAAATATTTCGAAAATAAATAAAAGGGAAAAATGTTTTAAACGAATAGAGTTGTATAAAAGGGAAATCATTTTGTAAAGTGAAGAACTGTTACTAAAAGTAATCTTTATAAATGAATAGTTTATTCGAATAGAAGTAAAAGGAGTTAATCGATGTTAGTTAATCGATTAGTGTTAAAGTAAAAGGAGTTAATCGATGTTAGTTAATCGATCAGTGTTAAAGTAAAAGGAGTTAATCGATGTTAGTTAATCGATTAGTGTTAAAGTAAAAGGAGTTAATCGATGTTAGTTAATCGATTAGTGTTAAAGCAAAGTAGTTAATCGATGTTAGTTTAATCGATTAGAGTTAAAGCACAGGAGTTAATCGATGTTAGTTTAATCGATTAGAGTTAAAGCAAAGGAGTTAATCGATGTAAGTTTAATCGATTAGAGTTAAAGCAAAGGAGTTAATCGATGTTAGTTTAATCGATTAGAGTTAAAGCAAAGTAGTTAATCGATGTTAGTTTAATCGATTAGAGTTAAAGCAAAGGAGTTAATCGATGTTAGTTTAATAGATTAGAGTTAAAGCAAAGGAGTTAATCGACTTTAGTTTAATCGATTAGAGTTAAAGCAAAGGAGTTAATCGATGTTAGTTTAATCGATTAGAGTTAAAGCAAAGGAGTTAATCGATGTTAGTTTAATCAATTAGAGTTAAAGCAAAGTAGTTAATCAATGTTAGTTTAATCGATTAGAGTTAAAGAAAATGAGTTAATCGAATATAGTTATTCGAATAGAAAGTAAAATGAGTTAATCGAATATAGTTTATTCAAAGAAAGTAAAAGGAGTTATCGAATATAGTTATTCGAATGGAGTTAAGTGAAATGAGTAAATCAATAGCGTTAGTCAAATAGAGTTATTCCAATAGTGTTAGTCCAATAGAGTTAATTGATAAGGGTTAATCGAATAGAGTTAAGTGAAAAGAGTCAATCGAATATAGCTATTCGAAGGAGGGTTAAGTAAGGAAGTTATTAAAGGGATATAAAGTGAACTTTGTCTAAAGTTAGAAATGTTGTTCAGTTAAGGTCTGAGAGGTAGTTCTACCCCAACTTGATTGGCTTCGTTTTTAACTAAGGAACAGTTAAGGTTCGGCAGTAAAGGAAATGGTTTGAGTTGGCATCGCGATGGTTTGTTTAAACATCTGTCTAAGTCCAATGAAGAAGCTTTGGAAATGTTTTCCAAATAAGAAACCAAAAATGTTTTCTAATAAAGAAAACAAGAAATGGAAATTTTTTGCAATGGTAATAACATATATTTTCTAAATTTAGAAAATAAGAAATGTTGAATATAGGGAAACAGGAGATGAAAAATGAACTAAGGAGATGAATGTTAAATGATGTTTGATCGATAAAATTTCCATTTGGAAATAATATCGTTGTTTGCACACTTGTTTTTATTCGATAGTTAAATCACAGACTATCGAAGTTTTGACCATTTTAACGTTGTTAATATGGAGAGACCAGCTGGATTATTATCCAAAGAACCACTCTATATTGGCATAAGCATTGCGAATCATATATGCCAAAGGAAATTGAAGACGGGGTTATGCAAGGGCTATCCTGTTTACAGAATAGTGCCTTCGGTTCATCCTGTTCCTGGATGACTTGTATGGACGGATGTCTGATAGAGTATTTCCAGACGATCACGTACATTGATTTCTCCAACCGTACCAAGAGTGGAAGCGGAGAAGGAAACTTCTTTTAGCTAACACATAATGTATGATTGAAGACGTCAATCGGTGATTTGATGGATTTGACAATGTGGCATTGAAAGTGAATCTGGTGTGATGATAAAGCGTAGCTTCTAGCCTCATCATCCGGTAAATGACAAAAATCGAGCAGGCAGCATGGCTAAGTCGGTCGCACCGAAGTAGGGTGTATAATCACCTGATCTAGAGTTTCATTTACTTCTAAAAATCTATTGTTGATGTTGTCCCGTTCGGGAAACGGTTGCTGATCCCAACCGTGGGTGATATACATTCGATACACTCAAGCGAAATGAGTGGTCGGTCATGTGTGGCCGGGTTGCAAGATGTTCTTGTTGAACCCAGTGTATTCCTCTCTAGAGGTACACGAGCGAAAGGTGGTTCCATACCTTGTCATAGTTGGAAATCCATTACCCAATACGTGCTTGCGGTTGTGATTGTATACTATATATGTAGAACGTGAGATGAAAGCGTTTCTGCTAGTGGATTATATATACTGTGGTTTATAGACATTATTAAAATATCAAAAGGTTTTTCATATAAAGATATTTTGGATTCTCATAAGGGAAAAACCCGTTCCATTATGCGGCGTGGTCTTATGAGATATCGTTTACTTGTTCGAACTGTTTTTAAACTGTTTACTCATACCAGTCCCATGACTGACCCGGAGTTTATTTTGTTGTCTTCCCTAAACTCTTGGGTGCCTAAATTTGTATGGGCAGTCAAGTAGTCGAGATTTACAGATATAGTTGAAGAGCTGGAGCAGGAGGCTTCAGGATCATATAGCTATAGTTATTTCCGCTGTGTTGTAAGTGATGTACTTTGATAATGATATGTATATTCAAGTACAGATGTATATTTCAAGTTATATTATACATATTATATGTTATTCGTTCCGCTGTGAGATTCGTGTTACTCTGATATTGTGTTCTTCTTTCTCTTCTATTCTAAGTTTCTATCTTATCTTTCCTCACCCTCTAATTTCTTTCACTAATTACCAGGATTTTTCGATGTTTTGGTTATCGACATCGTGTTTATGTCGATAACCAAAGTCGCTCAAAATCCGGGTCATTACAAAACACCCCGACTGTCGTCCCTAGCTAATTACCACCATTCCGAGCACAATGGGATATGTATCGTAAGCCATTTCAGCAGTTTCGATCAGTTTTCATTCAAATTAAAATATAAATCTATATACTGAGTTTGAACGCATATTTCAATTTACCGGGGCCATATACGGGCTCTAAAATTTTCCGAAAAATATTTTCTAGCTTCATATTGACGATATGGTCCTAACAAAACTAATTTCATCAAATTCTGAGATCGTTTGAAAAATGGCCATTTTTAAGGGCCAAAATTCCATAGCGACTATTCTGAATTATCAACTGGACGTAACTTTTGATTACCACTATGAAATTTGAATTTTTCAGATTTGTTGGAAAGATATTTTCAAATAGATTCTAGTATTTTTGGTTTCGCCAAAATCCGGTTTATTTTGAATCCTGTACATTCATTTAAAATTTGAAATCGAATTTTCGAACTACCGCGCCATTTTCAATTCCTTTTATAATTTAAAGTAAATAATTATATTCTAACGACGATTCAGAATAAAATATATGTTCGAATTCTATTCAAAATAAATTTCTCATCATTATTATTTAAAATAATTCATTTTAAATATTCAAAATTCACTAAAATTGTCAAAATAAAAATTTTAAATTGGCTCGAATTTCCGGGTTATTACATTTACCAAGGGAAATTCACCTATAAATACACCATGGCAACCAATGTAAAAGAGGATCGGCTTCTAAAAACCACGAAGTTCTGCCGAACTTCATCCTCAACCACAAATTCGGCCATGGCATCAATTACAATCCTACAACGAAGGAAAATGAAGACATCCTCCTTCTCAATCATTCATCCATCCTGCTTCTCCTCAAATTCTACCATTCTCTTGTATACTTCCTTAGATTGAAATATATAAGCGAGTAAATATTGAGTGAGTATAGATATGTATGAAAAGAGAGGGTTGACGTACTTTGTAATTCTCATTTAAAGGCAGGAAATCACCTTAATAGTGGACGTAGGCCTCGTTAACGGCTAAACCACTCTAAACCTCGTCTCTACTTTACTTTTCTTGCATTTTTTACTTTTTATTACTGATTAAACATGGTTCCATTTATTTCTTACCGAATTGGTGAAGTATAGTGTAGTACCTTGGATGTTTAGACCATTTTTGGTGTAAACAGGCAGTGTACTAGAGTCTGTAATAACTAGGGTTACTAGTTATAGAGTTGTAATCAAGGATAATATGATCTAGGGGTCTAGATCAGTCTAGGGTTTTGAGCGTACGGTTAGGACAAGAGAGAGGGGTTCACGAGTTTACTGGATCTGTAAGCGGGATCTATTATTAGCACCTAGTTGAAACCTAAGGAATGCAACCGTAGGCAGGATTTTGCCGAAGCTGGGTTTATCTTGTGTCATTTACTTTCTGCATTTCTATTTATGCTATATTCTATGGTCTGTGTGAAACACCCCACCTCCGTTAGGGTCACTCTCAAAGGGAATGCCCTAATTTTGGTGGAGGTTTATAAGTACAAGTCACAGATATACAAGACAGATATAAGAACACATATTTGTAAACAGCGGAAGAACAACAAACTTTATTTCATAAAGTCAAATACGTGTTACAACAACATCACCATGATTGTCTTACATCCTTTCAAAAACATAACATAACATTTTCATAATCTGTCTTGAGTACATTATTTAAAGAAGCATAAATAAAACATAGATAAACTGCCAAAAGTCCCCATAGTGGATTGTCCAAAGCCATAGTTCAAAACAGGAAAGTCCAAGCAATACATTTCTCTTCTTCAAGCTGGATGTTGAGGTTGGTCAAGCTGCTGTGTTCCCTCCCTGAGGACCTGGGGGGGAAACGGAAGAAAGAAGACGAAAGAAAAGTAGAGTCAGACATAAAGCCTGAGTAAGTCTAGTACTATTTTGTCTATGAATAAAGAACTGGGTATGATAAGTATAAACTAGAAGTGGGCATGCACTATAAACTTGGTTAAGTTGTCTAGGGTCGAATATACTATCGTACCCCATGTTGATCTCTGAACCCATATAAACTAGTTTCCAACTGGCACCCCAAAATCAGGGTGATGTGATCCATTCTATGATGATCCGCTCCTACTCGCATAGTTACATGTGTCTTACGGCCCCCGATGTTGTAGTTACCTATGCTGGTCCCACCATGGGGTGTATCAGGTCCCATGGTGGCGGCCCGACACAACCTTAGAGTGCACAGGTATGCTACTGGTGTCCAGTGCCTTATTTTTCTGCGCCGGAGTGTGTGCACGCCCGCACTCCGTTAGAACCTACACTGCTACACCACCGCCGTCTATTTGACCTCTTACAATCAGCCCAGTAATCGTGCCCCACCCTGCCTAGTTTCAGGGTATCCTGATACACCTTCTAGGGTTACTGCTGAAAAGGGTCCCCCGTTACTAGGTTTTCTATCTCTAGCCAACATGCTAAGTTGGTTAAGTGTTTTTCTAACCTAACCCCACCAGTCCGTTTAGTTTAGCATGTTCCATTTTGATTAAGTCTTTAGTTCACTTAATCCTATCAATCCTGACTCAGCCTTAATTGTCTTATTAAGGCCCTGACCTCTCACATTAGACAGGTATTGTTGTGGCTGCCTGTTGCCGGTTGGTTCCGGGCAGTCTTACGCCACAACTCAGTCTAACCTCAGGTCCTTGCTGGGCTCCATGTTTAACCTCCCACATTGGATAGGTATTGTTGTGACTACTGGACAGCCGGGCGGTTCCGGGCAGGTTTACATCACAACTCAATCCAACCTCGGGTTAAACATATCGTATGTTCTACATTTACATATTTTGTCATTCCTCTTTATTTCTTATATGTAAATATTTGCGGCCCATTATTAAGTTAATGGTGTAAAGGTTACACCAATCATGGGCCCAACCCATACTTGACTTGGGCCCTTCTATTTTATATTTTCATTCATTAATTAATTTTAACCCAACGTTATTTTCCCCCGTTTTACACGTCCGTTTATATATATATTGGGCTTAGCCTTTTAAAGCCCAATTTAGCCATGCGAAAAGGGGAGGCTTATGGCGTGATTACATACACAAAAAGGGGAAGGTGAGCGTATGAACTTGCAATATGACGTTGGGAATACAAAATAGAAACTGGTGTACTTGCACAGTAGTGACATATACTTTGGTCATAAAACATAGGTGACATGAATCAAAGCATGTGAACTTGTAATTGAGATATCATTATTGACACATGAACCTATATTTTTATTTAGGCATAATGTCAAACATAAGCATGGCATAAATATTTCTAGCATAAGCATAGCATAATGTCAAACATAAGCATGGCATAAATATTTCTAGCATAAGCATAGCATAATGTCAAACATAAGCATGGCATAAATACTCCTAGCCTAAACATGGCATAATGTCAAACATAAGCATGGCACAAGTATAGTTAAATTTGTTCATGGCATAAATATTTCTAACATGAAATCATGATTCTTACTTTAGTCATGTAAACTTACAAAAGGGACTTTTTGAACCTAACCTAGCCATGTACCACATATGTCATCATATAATTCTTGTAAACAAGATAGACTTAATCATGGATTTCAATTATGCCAAATATCATTCATAGCCTAGCCATATTCATAAGTTTGCAAATAGGTTTTCTAGTACAAAAGCATGGCTTAATACATGATGCCAAATTTTCAACATAATTTCCTATGGATTATAATAACCAAACTTGTTCTAATTACTTACAAAATGATTTATGCACAAAAATATACATCATGATGGTATAGTAGCAAAACCCCAAACTTGCATAAATTTAAATCAACTACATACATGTAGCTTCAACATGGATTACATAATTTGCGAAATATTCCAAACGTATACTTGCATAGAACTACCGCATGTAGTTCTTTATAACATGAATAACATAATTCATAAATATCCAAACGTATATAATATTTCAAATTGATAAGAACGCACAAATATGAATTACTTTATTGCCACAATTCAAGCATACAAACCAACACAATTGTTTATTCATACCAAAGTAATACTCTACTTACAATGGTGTGATGAATTCTCTAATTTAGGGATTGAAGACGCAAATTCCTTTGTTGAATTGATTTGCTTAGGTTGCTTGAATTGCTTTAGGCTTTAGAACTTTCCTCCTAATTCTCTCTCTAGTTGGCGGCTACTCTTTGTCGTTCCTCAGCAACATGGCGGCTATGATCTTATTTTTGAATGAATAGATTAGGGTTTAGTCTAGGGTTGTTTATATAGAGGTTAGGAACTGATTAGGACCATTGATGTTGCCTGGATTGATCGTAGCCATTCATTCGATAGAGAGACCAATTAGAGCCTGCCACCTAGCCCTAATGACAAAGCAGACCACAGAAAATCGGCCAAACACAGACCTGGCCAGCCAGGTTGGCTGGGCTCGACCAGGTCGACACCCCTGTCGACAGGGCTGTCGACAGCCCTGTCGACATGGGTAGCCCAGGTCGACAGCCCAGTCGACCTGGGTGGCCTAGGCGGGTGTTTATCCGCCCTGGCCCATTGGGCCCGATTTTTGTTTTCTGAGCTTGTTTTATTCTGTTTGAATTTTAAATTTTATTCAAAACTTCCGAAGGCCATATCTTCTTCATACGGACTCCGTTTTTCGAAAACTCGGACTCTATTTCGCGTATTTTTCCGAGACGAACGCAATGGCGTATCCCGTTTCCCTTGGTTCTTTGATTTCAAATTAATTATACTTTAATTTGTTAATTTCACAGTTATAGAATTTGCGGGGTGTTACATTCTCCCCCACTTAAAAGGATTTCGTCCCCGAAATCTTCAAGTTAGGAGGAATGTATATCCTAACATCCATCTACTCATCCATCAAACACGAGCATCCATTGTCCTTAAAAGACTTCTAATGCTTTATGATTATATGCGAAGTGTGTGTGTACATGTACTTATCTAATGCAAAATCAGGCGGTCTACTGATTCAGTTGACCTCCTTAATGCGAATTATGTAAGTGCCATGAATCCATTATGTATGCAAATTTTCCTATTCTTGATTCTACATGAGTGCACAATCATTCAATACAAATGCAACATCCACATGACAACACATTAAAGTTCAACCATATACGAATACAAACATATATGCATATGCAATATGAAGTGACTGAGCCGATCTAAAACCTAGATTGTGTGTGTATATGCAACCACGAGCAACCACTTCCAACCATCATCCATAACATGTTTCAACTACATGTTTCCATCCAAAGGGTTTCTACCTAAAAGATACGGTCGAGGAAATATACCTAAAAAGATAGATAAAAGCGCAACTTAAGGAAAAAGAAAGATCAAGGATGTACCCTCGAACAGAAAAGGGTAGGCAGTACATATTCTAGCTTCAGTTTCCCAAGTCGCGCCTCCCTCGGCGTCACTCCATTGAACTTTGACGAGCTTGACTTCACGGTTGCGTAGCTTCTTCACTTCTGTTCCTAATATGCGGGTTGGAACTTTTCTTATGGTTGCTTCGCGTTCCACTTCGGCCTCTTCGAGGATATTTGGCTCTACCACTTCAGCTGACTCATGAAGACATTTTCGGAGATGTGAAACGTGAAAAACGTTGTGGACTCCAGCCAACTTCTCGGGTAGCTCTAATCTATAGGCCATTTTCCCAATCTTCTCGATGATAGGGAATGGACCTACGAACTTTGGTGCTAGCTTTCCTGTGGTTCCAAAGCGAACAACGTTTCTTAGCGGTGATACCTTGAGAAAAACTCTGTCTCCAACCTCGAATTCAAGGTCGGTCCTTCTCTTGTCGGCATAGGACTTCTGTCTATCTTGGGCCATCTTCATCCTTCTTCGTATTAAGTCTACTTTCTCTGAAGTCTCTCGGATCATGTCTGGTCCAAGTATGAGCTTATCCGTGGACTCCCACCAACAAGTGGGCGATTGGCACGGTCTTCCATATAAAGCTTCGAAGGGCGCCATTCCGATGGTTGCTTGATAGCTGTTGTTGTAGGCAAATTCCACCAAAGGAAGGTGGTCTTCCCATGTCCCTCCGAAGTCAAGGACGCATAGTCTTCCGTCTCGCCTTAGTAAACCTTTATCGTCAATGGAGTATCTGTTGAGGTGACTTGAAGTCTCACCCCTAATTAGCCTATCAATCATTTCCACAAGCTGAGGGTCTTCGCGTTGTGCTGTCCCTACTGAATCCACTAAAGTTGGGCGCACTTCGAGAGATGCTAGCAAGCCGGGTACGAAATCGGAGGAAGGCCTAAAGTCGAAGCTGGCTATAAACTCTAGGCTTTGTCTTTCAACAAACAACGGGCTTAGGGTCAATTTCTTTCGGCTCAACGCGTCTGCCACTACGTTGCCTTTGCCCGGAGTATAGGAGATTTCGAAATCGTACGAGGCAAGAAACTCCATCCATCTTTGTTGCCTCAAGTTAAGATCCTTCTGCGAGAAAAGATATTTCAACGATTTATGGTCAGTGTAAAGTTCGAACTTCTCACCTAGGAGATAGCGTCGCCAAGACTTGAGTGCAAAGACGATGGCGGCTAACTCAAGATCGTGTGTTGGGTAGTTCTTTTCGTGCACTTTCAACTGCCTCCCGCCATAAGCTACTACCCTTCCTTCTTGCATTAAGACGGCGCCTAGCCCTGTCCCACATGCATCCGTATAAACAGTGAACATCTTGCTCCCATCTGGCAGCGTCAAAACTGGGGCTGTTGTAAGAGCCCTTTTCAGTCTTTGGAAAGACACCTCGCAATCCAAATCCCAATTGAACGCTAGATTCTTCTTGGTCAATTTCGTGAGCGGAGCTGAGATTTTCGCAAAATCCCTTATGAACTTTCGATAGAAACCTGCTAGTCCTAGGAAGCTTCGGACCTCAGTTGCATTCCTTGGTGTCTTCCAATCTTGTACCGCCACTACCTTCGCAGGGTCCACTGCTAACCCTTGTTTGGATACTATGTGCCCAAGGAACCTCACTTCTTCTCTCCAAAAGTGGCATTTGGAGAATTTGGCTTTTAGTTGATGGACTCGCAAAGTTTCCATGATTGCCCTTAAGTGTTGAGCATGTTCCTCTTCACTCTTTGAGAAGATAAGGATATCATCTACGAAGACCACTACGAATTTGTTGAGGAAATCTCTAAATACCCTACTCATCAGGTCCACGAAGTAAGCAGGTGCATTTGTCAAGCCGAAAGGCATGACAAGCCATTCAAAGAAGCCGTCTGGGGTTTTGAACGCCGGTTTATCGATGCTATCTTCAGCCACCCTTAGCTGATGAAAACCGGTTGCTAAATCGAGTTGGGAGAAAACAGACGCTCCTACAAGCTGGTCAAATAAATCGTCAATTCTAGGGAGAGGGTGCCTATTCTTTTTCGTTAGCTTGTTGAGCTCCCTATAGTCAACACATAAACGGAGTGAACCATCCGCCTTTGTAGCGAACACCACCGGAGCGCCCAATTCTGAAATGCTCCTCCTAATGAACCCCTTTTCTAGAAGCTCTTTAATCTGTTTACTGAGCTCTTTCCTTTCTCGTGGAGCCATATGTCTAACGGGCTTTGCATTATCTACAAGATATATGCGGAAGTCTATTTCCCGCTTCGGAGGCAAGCCCTTCACCTCTTCAAAGACATCCGGATATTCCCGGACCACTCTAACTGATTGCAAATTTTCAACAGAGGCATCTAGCGATTCAAGATAACTAAGCATAACCGCATACGAGGGATTACAAGAAATTTCCAAAGTATTACCGAGCTGGGTTAGGAGCCTAACAACCCTTTTCTCACAATCAAGGATGGCCCCATTACTGGATAGCCAATCCATACCCAAAATCAAACCATAACCCGAAAAGCCCAAAACAAAGGCACTACATAGAAATTCTACGCTTAGAATAGAAATTTTCAATCCCACACAGATCATAGACAAATGAGCTGGGCCCCCAATTGGGTTTGAAACAATTAAGGGGTCCTCTACCATACTAGTTTTTAGGTGCAGAGATTCTACTAAAGCAGACGAGATAAAGGAGTGTGATGCGCCAGAATCAAATAAAGTGCGAACGGGGTGATCATAAAGATAAACTACACTTTCTACAGAAGTATTTATACCTCGCTGTTGCAGAGGTGGCGCTTCTAGCACATGAACCTGTGCCCCTGGGGTGGATCCAGCCCTCTGCCCCTGTCCTCGTTTCTTTGGGCAGTCCTTAGCCCTATGGCCTGTCTCACCGCAAGAAAAGCACCCACCATTCTCCTTGGTCTTCTTTTTCCGGCAGTCCTTAACTAAGTGCCCCACTTTGCCACAGAAATTGCACTTCCTCTTCTCCTTGTTGCCTTTCCCGCCCTTCTTAAAGTCTGTCTTCTTAGGCTGCAAACCCTCTTTCTTCTTGCCCTTATCCTCTTCATTCAGCAATGCCATTTGCACCAATCTTTCATACGTGGCTCCCATGGGTATATGGGTCATGGCCAAACTGTGTAATGGCTCATTCAACCCTTTGACGAAACGGAGAGCCTTCTTGTGCGGGGTGTTGACTAGGTCAAGCCCAAACCTAGCCAGCTCATCGAACTGATTCACATACTCTCTGACTGTCTTGTCCCCTTGCTTAAGAAATAAGAATTTTTCCAACTGCAAACTTCTTTCCGCAACTGAGAGAAATTTGGTCTTAAACCTTGCCCTAAAGTCCTCCCATGTCTCCACTGGTCTTTCAGCATTAGTGACTTCCCACCAGTAGGAAGCCTCGCCCTTCAATAGCCACACTGCCAACTGTACTTTTTGTCTATCTTCTACCTCAAAGATGATGAATAGGTCCTCAGTTTCTTTCAGCCAATTTCTAGCTGCTACGAAGGACTCAGTTCCATGGAAATCCCTTCCTCCCATAGCTTTAAAATCTTTACATATCTTAGCGAACGTGTTTCCCCTAGGAGGAAGTGGAGGAAAAGGTGCTGCTGCAGCTGGATGATTTCCTTCCGCTGGAGGAGGAGGAATGGTAGGACCTGGCTGAGTGGCCCTTGCTTCTAAGAACCGTCTAAACCAACCAGGTATTGGCACCCCTTCCGGCAAGTTAAGTTCTTGGGACATGCTGAAACAAAAAGGACAGATTCAAAACGAAGGATAAGAGATAGTACCTATGGCTTTGGGGAGTGGACTTTGCCTTTTTAAAATAAAATAACATTTTTCTTTTAAAAATGCTTCTTTAAATTTCCTTTTTGAAAATAATCTTTCAAAACTTTTTATCTTATCTGGTAAACCTATGCTCTGATACCAAGTGAAACACCCCACCTCCGTTAGGGTCACTCTCAAAGGGAATGCCCTAATTTTGGTGGAGGTTTATAAGTACAAGTCACAGATACACAAGACAGATATAAGAACACATATTTGTAAACAGCGGAAGAACAACAAACTTTATTTCATAAAGTCAAATACGTGTTACAGCAACATCACCATGATTGTCTTACATCCTTTCAAAAACATAACATAACACTTTCATAATCTGTCTTGAGTACATTATTTAAAGAAGCATAAATAAAACATAGATAAACTGCCAAAAGTCCCCATAGTGGATTGTCCAAAGCCATAGTTCAAAACAGGAAAGTCCAAGCAATACATTTCTCTTCTTCAAGCTGGATGTTGAGGTTGGTCACGCTGCTGTGTTCCCTCCCTGAGGACCTGGGAGGGGGGGGGGGGGAAACGGAAGAAAGAAGACGAAAGAAAAGTTGAGTCAGACATAAAGCCTGAGTAAGTCTAGTACTATTTTGTCTATGAATAAAGAACTGGGTATGATAAGTATAAACTAGAAGTGGGCATGCACTATAAACTTGGTTAAGTTGTCTAGGGTCGAATATACTATCGTACCCCATGTTGATCTCTGAACCCATATAAACTAGTTTCCAACTGGCACCCCAAAATTAGGGTGATGTGATCCATTCTATGATGATCGGCTCCTACTCGCATAGTTACATGTGTCTTACGGCCCCCGATGTTGTAGTTACCTATGCTGGTCCCACCATGGGGTGTATCAGGTCCCATGGTGGCGGCCCGACACAACCTTAGAGTGCACAGGTATGCTACTGGTGTCCAGTGCCTTATTTTTCTGCGCCGGAGTGTGTGCACGCCCGCACTCCGTTAGAACCTACACTGCTACACCACCGCCGTCGATTTGACCTCTTACAATCAGCCCAGTAATCGTGCCCCACCCTGCCTAGTTTCATGGTATCCTGATACACCTTCTAGGGTTACTGCTGAAAAGGGTCCCCCGTTACTAGGTTTTCTATCTCTAGCCAACATGCTAAGTTGGTTAAGTGTTTTTCTAACCTAACCCCACCAGTCCGTTTAGTTTAGCATGTTCCATTTTGATTAAGTCTTTAGTTCACTTAATCCTATCAATCCTGACTCAGCCTTAATTGTCTTATTAAGGCCCTGACCTCTCACATTAGACAGGTATTGTTGTGGCTGCCTGTTGCCGGTTGGTTTCGGGCAGTCTTACGCCACAACTCAGTCTAACCTCGGGTCCTTGCTGGGCTCCATGTTTAACCTCCCACATTGGATAGGTATTGTTGTGACTACTGGATAGCCGGGCGGTTCCGGGCAGGTTTACATCACAACTCAATCCAACCTCGGGTTAAACACATCGTATGTTCTACATTTACATATTTTGTCATTCCTCTTTATTTCTTATATGTAAATATTTGCGGCCCATTATTAAGTTAATGGTGTAAAGGTTACACCAATCATGGGCCCAACCCATACTTGAACTTGGGCCCTTCTATTTTATATTTTCATTCATTAATTAATTTTAACCCAACGTTATTTTCCCCCGTTTTACACGTCCGTTTATATATATATTGGGCTTAGCCTTTTAAAGCCCAATTTAGCCATGCGAAAAGGGGAGGCTTATGGCGTGATTACATACACAAAAAGGGGAAGGTGAGCGTATGAACTTGCAATATGACGTTGGGAATACAAAATAGAAACTGGTGTACTTGCACAGTAGTGACATATACTTTGGTCATAAAACATAGGTGACATGAATCAAAGCATGTGAACTTGTAATTGAGATATCATTATTGACACATGAACCTATATTTTTATTTAGGCATAATGTCAAACATAAGCATGGCATAAATATTTCTAGCATAAGCATAGCATAATGTCAAACATAAGCATGGCATAAATATTTCTAGCATAGCATAATGTCAAACATAAGCATGGCATAAATACTCCTAGCCTAAACATGGCATAATGTCAAACATAAGCATGGCACAAGTATAGTTAAATTTGTTCATGGCATAAATATTTCTAACATGAAATCATGATTCTTACTTTAGTCATGTAAACTTACAAAAGGGACTTTTTGAACCTAACCTAGCCATGTACCACATATGTCATCATATAATTCTTGTAAACAAGATAGACTTAATCATGGATTTCAATTATGCCAAATATCATTCATAGCCTAGCCATATTCATAAGTTTGCAAATAGGTTTTCTAGTACAAAAGCATGGCTTAATACATGATGCCAAATTCTCAACATAATTTCCTATGGATTATAATAACCAAACTTGTTCTAATTACTTACAAAATGATTTATGCACAAAAATATACATCATGATGGTATAGTAGCAAAACCCCAAACTTGCATAAATTTAAATCAACTACATACATGTAGCTTCAACATGGATTACATAATTTGCGAAATATTCCAAACGTATACTTGCATAGAACTACCGCATGTAGTTCTTTATAACATGAATAACATAATTCATAAATATCCAAACGTATATAATATTTCAAATTGATAAGAACGCACAAATATGAATTACTTTATTGCCACAATTCAAGCATACAAACCAACACAATTGTTTATTCATACCAAAGTAATACTCTACTTACAATGGTGTGATGAATTCTCTAATTTAGGGATTGAAGACGCAAATTCCTTTGTTGAATTGATTTGCTTAGGTTGCTTGAATTGCTTTAGGCTTTAGAACTTTCCTCCTAATTCTCTCTCTAGTTGGCGGCTACTCTTTGTCGTTCCTCAGCAACATGGCGGCTATGATCTTATTTTTGAATGAATAGATTAGGGTTTAGTCTAGGGTTGTTTATATAGAGGTTAGGAACTGATTAGGACCATTGATGTTGCCTGGATTGATCGTAGCCATTCATTCAATAGAGAGACCAATTAGAGCCTGCCACCTAGCCCTAATGACAAAGCAGACCACAGAAAATCGGCCAAACACAGACCTGGCCAGCCAGGTTGGCTGGGCTCGACCAGGTCGACACCCCTGTCGACAGGGCTGTCGACAGCCCTGTCGACATGGGTAGCCCAGGTCGACAGCCCAGTCGACCTGGGTGGCCTAGGCGGGTGTTTATCCGCCCTAGCCCATTGGGCCCGATTTTTGTTTTCTGAGCTTATTTTATTCTGTTTGAATTTTAAATTTTATTCAAAACTTCCGAAGGCCATATCTTCTTCATACGGACTCCGTTTTTCGAAAACTCGGACTCTATTTCGCGTATTTTTCCGAGACGAACGCAATGGCGTATCCCGTTTCCCTTGGTTCTTTGATTTCAAATTAATTATACTTTAATTTGTTAATTTCACAGTTATAGAATTTGCGGGGTGTTACATTGTGAATATTTTAATATCTCGTTAAAATTCAATTAACCCTATTCACCGCCTTCTAGGGTTAATCCAGATCCAATAAATGTCACTCATTAATAGAATGTATTAAGTTTCGTGAAGTGGTATAGGTAAACAGAAATAGAAATATTATAAGACAGATATAAAATAGCAGTCTAATTTAAATCTTTATTAAAACAGAAAACATAGTAGTTCAAAACCCAGTTACATCATATGTTTGAAGTACTGAAACCCCATTACGTTACTATAAAGCTTTTATCTTGCACTTAAAATCATTAGAGTACAGAAATACATGAGAAAGCATAATCCCCAAAATATATCCATATCAGAAAATACAAGAAATCAAGCAGTACATCAAAGCAGCTCCAAGCAAAATGGAAGAGTGAAGCCAAATCAAGCCCGAGTATTCCCACCCTGAGAACCTAAGGGGTAATGGAAGAGAGCGAAGAGGAAACAAAATGGATCAGACATAAAGTCTGGCGAGCCCAGTTACTTTTAGCATATAAATAAGTAAAAGCATCATGATAGGCATATAAACTAGAGAGTGAGATAACAGTTACATAAGGCAGGTATAACAGGATAAATTGAGCAAAACAGGCATTGCACTTCTCCACTACTTTCTCTGCACCAATACTAGTATAACGGATACGTAATAGGATTACATATTTCCTAATTACTTAACAGAAACAGGATGATCCTAACAGAAATATAATGATAGTGTTAGGTGTACTATAGTAGTGGGTTTTACCCCAAACGGAATTAACCGGTACCTAAACAGAAATAACGGGTGTAAACCCAAATAGAATTACAGGTACCCCACAGAAACAGCCAAGACTAGATGTACCGTAATTACTACCCCCCAATCGATCGGCTCCCTACCCCGTAAATACCATGTGCCGACCCCATTGTAGGGTGTATTACTTCCTAAAGTGGCAACCTACAAAAGGACAGAGACCTATTCACTGGTGCTATAGCGACTTATTTTCCCAGATCAGGCCGTACTCATGCACACACATGAGTCCGTTGGAACGTTCCAGTACACACTTCTTCCCAAATGAACCTCTTAAAATCAGCTCAGTAAGTGTGCTCTGACCCCTACCTAGTGCGGGGTCCCCCTTTAATACCAGAATGCGTTACTGATTAGTATGGGTCCCACACAACAGATGACACAAGCCAACCCTTACATATCTCGTGTCCCCAATGAAATAGGATTTTGACAGGTTATCCTTAACAAATTTAACAAATTTGCACAACCCCCTATAGATTTACGGGTTAAACCTTACAAGTTAACGGGTCCATATAACCCCTACACATTTAGTAGGTTAAGTTTTCTAGATTAACAGGTTCGTATAACCCCCACAGATTTAACAAATTTGCTTAACCCCACCGATTTGACAGACTTACTTAACCCCACCTACTTAACATGCTTACTTAACCCCACATACTTAATTGGTTTACTTAACCCCACAGATTTAATAGGATCATACAATATTTATGGATTCAAACAGGTTAAGTATTACAAGTTCATTACCATGCATTCATTTATGGTTATAATGCGCTAGACCTCCCACATTAAGTCTACCACTTGTGGATGTTGGATATGATGGTTGGGTCCAGGCAGACTTCTTCCACAAGTCGGACTTAACCTCATGTCTTAGCACTATCACGTGTTTATGAACTTACACCCCTCACATTAGATTCACCACTTGTGGTCGTTGGATATGCCGGTTGGGTCTGGGCAGACTTCTACCATAGGTTTAACCTAACCTTATGTCTAAGCGTGGTTACAATTTCTAATTACTTTAAATCTAGGCATTTTGACTATTTAACAATTATCCCTATTTCATTATAGGTTTTCATGCCCCTTTTCCGAGTCATATTCACCATGTACCATATGCCCCAAATTAAGATCTGAATCACAATTTGATTTATGCCCCAGATCCATATTCATGTATTCAATTCAAATTATGTCCCAAATTTCCCAATACAAGTTATGCCCCCAATTTTAACGGATTAAACGGACTTCACAGATTCTTTACAGATCCATTAACATGTTTCACTTAATCTTAAATTAAGCCTACAGATTTATATGTCCCAAACCACAAGTCCTAAGTTACCGTATAAATCATGCCCTAACTTTTAGTACAATTCACAATATAGTTTATGCCCCTATATTCCAATCGTGGTTCGAAGTACAAGTTATGCCCCTAAATTACCATTTCCAATCATTCTCAATTTAATCGAATTTCATTTGTATGCATATTTCAGCGATATCAGCCTAGACTCAAAGGTAGCCTGGCTATAAAAATAAAAAGGGAATGAGAGACGGGAGAACAGAATAGGCATAAAACCAACAGTAACAGAAATGGTCATATGATAGAAGAAATAGTCATATAAGAACAGATCTGATGAACAGATCTAGGCATATAAGAATGGATATGATGAACAAAAATAGGCATATAAGGACAAATCTGATGAACATGTAATAACAGGATTGATTATGCATAGTGTCATGTTCATAAATAGACATGTTGAAATCTAATCAGTGAATTAGATGTACAAAATAATAGCAGATATGATATGATTCAAATAGTCACAGACTTAGATCTAACTCATAGGCATGTCAAGATTTCATTTTAATTATTTCTATCTAAAAATAATGTAGACTCACCGAGAATAGATCTAAGAGACAGAAGAATAGTTGCAGATGTTGAATCACAGATGTCTAAACTTGAATGACTTGATTGTTGAATAAGAAAAGGCTTGATTTAATCAGGGCAAAGGCAGCATCTAGTTCTCCATTGTTTTTAGTGTGGAAAAACAAGAGAAATGGGGTCTTATTTATAGCCTAAAGCCAACGAACCAAGCTCAAAAAGGAGTCCACGTTCAAATACAAGAATTTTCCCAGATCTACAGTGAGGGGGTCGACCCCCCCTTGGTGTGTCGACACTCCCTTGATGGGGTCGACCCATGGGTCGACATCCCTTTGATGGGGTCGACACCCATGGGCGGGATTTTTCCCGCTCCCTCTGCCGCTCGATTTTGAACTGTTCTGAATTTTCTGGACCTATTTTATTCATATATAACTGGCTTATATGTATACAAACTTCAAACCTTAATATCTTCTTTATGCGGTGTCTGTTTTACGCAAACTAGGTGTTTATTTTGACCAGAATTTCGAGACGAACGCAATAGCCCAGTCCATTTCAGTTAATTCTGAATATTTAATTAAATATTCTTTAATTTATCATCTGTAATATTGTTAAAATTACGGGTGTTACAATTTTGTTAAACGCAACTCATACCATTTATAATATATGTACATTTAAAATTGTGTGATATGTGTATTGGAAAAAAGAGTACGCGACACACATTGCGACAAGAGTTGTCCTTTTACTATAATGAGTTGGACGTCCTTATAGAAGAAAAGGTTACATGATCGCCATACACTCAGGATTTACTTGCCACACTACCAGTCACATGCAGAACTCATAGGTACCTTTGGACGGCGAGAGTATCTATGATAGCCTACAACTTCACCTCTTGGCACCTTCACGACAGGGTTATGAGACAATTTGACCTGATGCAGCATATATCAGATGATGCAGCCCTTACATTCAAGGTTATAGTGCATAGGACTTTCCCACACTTGTTGATATGTGGAATGACCGCGAGAACCATATTGAGTTGGAGAGGGAGCCCACCATATCCACGGCGCAGTACATGAGGTGGTACTGGAACATAACACGACGCTGTGTCGTTAATTCTAGAGTAGATTCTGCGTTAGCGCTGTACGTTCCTAGATCACCACTAGAGAGGAACCTGGTAAGTTGATGTGTGTAGTATTAAATACAATTAAGTTTATTTATTCTTTATATCTAATTTTCTTTTAAAATTTCAGGCTGTTGGTATTAACCATGCATGGGAAGAAGCATAAAGGTTGTGGTAGAGGCAGACAGACGATGAGGGAAGGATATGTGCACAAACGTACAACATATTTTAGATATGATCTTGTGTAGAAATAAGCTTGATCGGCTGAAACGACCATCTCCTCCACCTTCTCCTCCTCCACTAGCACATGAGGAAATTGCGCGTGGGCCATCGCAACCCACACCTACATTACCTCGTTCCAGCAGTGCACGACGCACTAGAAGCAGCAACGGCAGTGGTTCGTCTTTAACTTCCACACCACTAGTCAGACGACCGAGATGAAACTAGTGCACGTTTGATTGGTCGTATTAGTAGTGTATGTCTAATTAATTGGATAGTAGTCTTTATGTAATTATTTTCTATGTTTTGGTACGTTTATTTAGTTCTTATCTTTGGATAAAACTATCGTATGTATAATTATTTGGTATGTTCGACAATTTATCATTCGGTTTCCTTGTTTTTCATATATTTTTTTGGTATTGATATTCGTATTAATTAAACGATGTTTGAATGTATAATTTATAATTAATAACGAGCTCCTAACGTCGCGGTAGTTCGTAGTTTTACATATTGAAATTTAACTGAATATATATGATTCGTTTTAAGTCGGATTTCTTTGAAACAAGAAACATTCGAATCTACTGAACTATATTTTTATAACGGAAGAGAAAATTGAAGATTTCATATATAGATTTTTAGTTATGTCCAAATCAAATCTTCAAAATTTGCTGTGGAATCGTTTATAAACCATAACGATTTATAGTTCATACAAAATTTTTATATAATATAAACTAAACGTCAATTTTTATGTAAAAGGAAGTGGTCAACATAGCACTACATCACCGTGTTGTGTGTACGCTAGTTTGAATATGGTGTTGTGTGTACGCTAGTTTGAATGTGGTGTGTTGTGTAAATATGTTAGAATGTGTTTTTATTGAAGGCGAGCTTTGGAAACTCGACTTGGTATTTTACTGAAGGCGAGTTTGCAATACTCGCCTTCGAACCCCAAACAAGTCTATATCTGTTATTATTTCTAGAACATGGCTATCTGAATTATTGTTTACAAAAAAAGGCCTGAGTAAGTGAATTATGCTATAAAAAATATAGCAATCATCAGTGCATGGAAAAAACATATCTATCATATTATGACCATTGAAAATTAAAAATAAACAATCATCATTTTTCTATTCAAAGAATCTTGTATCATTGGTTTACGCCTAATTAACTACTTCATTATTCAGTTAATATTGCATGTATTTTTGAAGTCTGCTGCAAAATTTTGAAATTAATTACTTTCCATATTTGATTTTGTAATTTTGAACATTAATTAATTTACTAGATATCATTTTTATTACATTTCATCCTCAGTGCGTTCGATATTGTTCTACACTAACGTTACAAGTACAAATGGGTACAACTAATGTTGAGTCTAATCAGATGTCAATTACTACTGCAATGATCTAGAAATATCAAGAAATGTATAAATGGACACTAAACTACTGGATATTATTTTTATTGCATTCCCTGTATATGTGTGGTAAGGTTCTCCATTAACAGCACAATTAAAACAAGCGGACACATCTGACGTAGAATTACTTGAAAGTTCAGATATCAAATGTAATAACCCGGAAATCTGCGCCAGTTTAAAATTTTTATTTTGGCAATTTTAATGAATTTTGAATATTAAAAATGAATTATTTTAAATAATAACGACGAGAAATTTATTTTGAATAGAAGTAGAATATATATATATTTATATCGATCGTCGTTAGAATATAAATATTTTATTTTAATTATAAAAGGAATTGAAAATGGCATGGTAGTTCGATAATTCGATTTCAAATTTCAAATGAGTGTACAGGATTCAAAATAAACCGGATTTTAGCGAAACCAAAAATATTAGAATCTAATTAAGAATATCTTTCCAAAGAATCCGAAAAATAAAAATTTCATAGCGGGGATAAAACATTATGCCTAGTTGAAAACTCAGAATAGTCGCTATGGAAATTATACATGGCCCAAAAAGTCATATTTTGCATACGGGTGAATTTGAACTCGAAATCACTTCCATTGAGTTCAAAATGCCGTTTAGAACTCTGAAAAGTATAAGCTTCGATATATTCCGATATCCGGAATAGTGGCAATTGGCTGGAGCTTTTCGGTTAGCAAAACATAGCCCTTAAAAAGTGAAATTTTGCATACGAGCTTAGAATTCGACGAGGTAAATTTTTATGAATTCATAATGACAAATCATTGTTGAGTTCCAAAGGGCGCAATGAACGGAGTTAGTATGTGGCCGTGCGAGCTAAAACAGTTCAGGGTAAAACAAGCAGTCATTTTACAAAGAAACATTATTGATACGATCACAGAATTCAATTTTGCTTTTCTTTTGGATTCATATTGTCTAAAAGCAGTTAAATCCAAAAGGGAATGATTTTTGGAGTTAGCATGTGAGCGTGCAAGAAGAAATGGTGCGCCAAAATCGCATTTTTAGAGCTTATCTAAGTATTTTTGATAATTTTAAAGGACGGTCAAACGAATTCGGAATTCGACGAACCTTGTTTTGTTGGACTCGTCTTCACGTCTACTATGTCGTGTCCGAAATCCGCGGCAATTGGATATCGTTGGCGTTCGGACAATATGCGAGAAACGAGCATATAATCACTTTTCCTCCTTTACATTTCTCACTTTCTTCTTCTTCCTCCTCATTCTTCCAAAAAACACAAAAACAACCTCCTCCCCCAATCCATTCAGCCACACCCCCTCCCCGCTGATCGACGGCCACCTTCTCCACCCTCTCCTCCACCTCTTCTTCTTCCTCCTCTTTCCCTCTTTCAATTAGCAACCCTAGGCCCCAATAACCAACCACCACCACCGTGGGCCCCTCCACCGCCACCCACCAGCACCACCCCACGCCCAATCAGGCCCAGCACCGCCCACCTCCAGCCCAGCTCCGGCCTTGGGCCCCGCTACACCCAAAAAACCCATTTTCACAAAAAAATCCCATTTTGCAAATAACACCCTGTCACTATTTCGCCAATAACTCTCAAACCGTGCAATTTTGGCCAAAACTCCAGAACATAGTCGAAGAGCACTCTTTCCTCTTCAATTTGGCGATATGGAAGTCATATTTTGAATTGCGGGGCTGTCTAGAAAACGCGTCCGAAGTCGACGAACCTGTTGCTGTTTTTGGCGATTTCCGGCGAATTGGTGCAGTTTTGGAAGAAATTCCCCTAGACGAAAGTTGTCCGGAATGGCGCGTTTAGGCTAGTGACCAAGTTTGGTGAAGTTTGGAGGCCGTATGCAAGTTCTAGAGCCAAAGAGGCGAATTCAAGTGTGGAGAACGACAAAAGCGAGCACGGCGACAAAGATTTTCTACATTAGAAGAATCAGAACAAATTGGTTTAGCTTATGGGTGAGAACTTCTCACTTTAACTCTTCTTTTCTAGTTAAAAATATATATTAGGATGCAGACGGTGCTTAGTAGCACCCGACACCCGTCGTCCACAGACCATGGACGGTTTGTTTGTTTAGTTGATTGTTTGGTGATTGATTTATTTGTTTGGTTGATTAATTGGATTGAATTTATTTGGGATGTGAAATGGGATTGATTAAATTGGTATGTGTATGGCATGGGCCATTATTAGACCGGGGATAAGGCTAGGCCTTGTCTCGTTTCTAGTATTGTGCCGTTATGCCGCCGAAATTTTCTAAAATAAGTTAGAAAAATAAAAATATCATTTTATTGAATAAATGAACTTAGTAGAAATTCATGTGTTGAAATAAATGAATTTACCGTTAAAAATATAATTTTTAACGTCAATGTGAATAAATAAATATTCATTTACAAACCGGACGTTTTGTTTATGTACGCCTATTTGAAGGATATTGATAGGGACGATAAATTTTACACGTCGCCCAGCTGCACAAATAATATTCGGTGTTTATGGATTGAAACCCCACACGGGTGTTGGGATGATATTTGGCGTACACTAATCCCAATTATTTAGTTGTATGTCGATCGATTGGTCAACAGACTGTGTAAGCGTTAATTATTTATATTTAATGCTTATGTAGTTGTGTGGTGCAATTTGGATGATGGTTGATTATTTATCGTTGCTATTATATACATGTGTTGTATGGAATCCATATAATTAACATTACATGGTAATTGATTGGGCCTCATTCCAATTGAGAAAATAAAGAATATTATAAAATAAAGATTCATGTATTGACAGTACTCATGTGTCGAGAATAGTCATGTGTTGAAAGAAATACAGATTCATGTGTTGAGTAAAATATTTTAACAATAAAATTTACATCTTTATCATATATAAAATTAGAAACTAACTGGAAAGTAGATAAGATGAGTGGTCTCCTGGGTATTGATCTGATGTTGGTTTCGACCTTCGGGGTTAATGCTTAGGGAAACATTCTCTTGCTAATTTACGGTTAGAGTTTGATATAAAATTAAATGATAGAAATCAAAATTTTATAAAATATATTACATAACAAAAATAGTCATGTGTTGATAGTACTCATGTGTTGAGATTAGTCATGTGTTGAAATAAATATAGATTCATGTGTTGAATAGAATAAATATTCATTTGTTGAATAGAATAACGAAGTTATTGAAAAAATATAAAGCCGTGTTGATTAGAGATGCGCTATTTTGACGCGAACGATATTTATATCGATTATATCCATTTTTATGATAATTATAGAAAAGGAAGTGATTTCAAAATATAATGTTTTGAAAATATTATCATTTGTATATCGACGATGTGGAATATTCAATTTCGATTCGAAGTTGAACATGAAGTTGAAATCATTTTGAAAACGAATTTAAAACGATTTATAAAATACGTTTTAAAAGGAAATCGACGAAATATAATATATATATATATATATATATATATATTATATAATGGCCTGAATAGAATGCACCACGCCGCGGTAGTTCGTGAATTTCGACCAATGACTTCGAATAGATATTGCGGGAGATTCGACCGTCGGATTCTCCAAAAACTGGAACGGAAGTTTGTATCGAAAAGAGCTTTCCAACGAATATTAGAAATTTGAAATATAACGGTTGGATTTGGAATTATGTCCAAATCAAATTTGGAAAAGGTCGCTGTAAGTGCAGTTCGATGGCCGTTAATGGAAATCAACTGTACGGGCCTTGATAAAATTATTAAAAATATCAATAATTTGTGTAAAATCATAATAAATGAATTGGAAAGAACTGGGATGAAAAATTCGACAATTGAAAGGATAAAAATAGATTTTTATCGAAATGAACTAGTTTTGAACTTGAATTAAAAATCCAGTTATTTTTAAATAAATAAATAAAGTGGTTTTGAAAATAACCAGAATTTCCAATAATTGAATTGGAATGGATTTGAATCGAAATTATCTTCGGAATATTTCAATGTTGGATTTCGTGATTATACAGATATGGTTGTGGAATTTTGAAAGATATATTGACATCGTTATTTCCAATACGATATTTGTTGGTTTCAGAATCTGATATTGAATATAAGCCGATATATTTTCTATTCAGAGCCTTGTATTTAATATCAAATGTGATTTTGGGTTCGTCGTGAATGGTGTCTTAAATAACACTGTTCTTGAACCCAGTTTAGAAAAGAATAAATCTTTTAATTAAGATTTAGTGAATTTGTCCAGTTAAATAATATTAATTGGAATTGAATTTGAATTGGGTTTTTTGGGGTTTATCGTGAGCGGTGTTTTGAATAACACATGTTCTTTAACCCGATTAACAATGGAATGTGATTTTGGGTTTATCGTGAATCGTGTTTTAAACGACATTGGTTCTTTAACCCAGTTAAAGACAGGATATTGATTTTTGAGAAGACTAAAACTAAGTGGAGTTTTAATGAATCTTTAATTAGATTGAAAAGATCGAGAATGTAGTATCACCGGTTTTGCTCCAAAGCGATTGTTAAATCTTTTAATTAGATCTGAACGTGAAATGGTAATTAATATTTACCGATAACACCGTGGTGTTAGATATGGAGTATTATCGGTTTTGCTCCATGGGATGAATAGGTTGGGACTAGGAAATAAAATAAATAATTACTTCGATGTGGTTCGATAATCCTGACTAGTTTGGAAAACCATAGTACGGTCTGAAATGATATCCAAAGGAAGATTAAAGAATAAATTTTAAAGAATTTATCTTTGATAAAATTAATGGGAATCTTCCCCTAAGAATATGAAATTTAGAAACTAGCTGTAGGTTAGCTAAGAAGAATGGTTTCCTGGGTATTGATCTGATGTTGATTTCGGCATTCGGGGTTAATATTTAGAGAATTTCTCTCTTACTAATTTACGGTTAGTGACTGATGGATTGGAATGAGGCGTATGTCGTGTTTCCTGGCACTTTTTTATTATATACGCGAGTTATTCGGAAAGGCCAGGTCTATACCCATTTTGAATAATTGTTTCGACGATATGTTGAAGAGGAAGACGGTGGCCGAAGACCTGAGGTCTTCACATCGTTTGGATAATTACTGATGATCTTGATTGGGCTGTACACCCAAGAAGATGGAAATAGTTAGTGATCGTCCAGACGTATTTGGAGATCAATGGATATGCGAGGTATAAAGTGCATCCGGTTTCCTTCAGACCCAGAACGGACGTGTAAATGGATTTTGTGTCTGACATTGGATTTTGTTCTGTGTTGATTTATTTCGGTTAAATATATATCTGTTTCGCGACGGAGAATTTATTCTTTTGCTTAACGCCCTTCTCTGAGACGTACGAGCTCAGCGGTTATATATCGGTAGATATCAGTCGCATGGCATGAATTGTCTGTAGCACGCTGAGATGCAGTGAACAAGGCTTCTATTGAAAAGTAGAGTCTTGTGGTTGATGATCAAAGCACGGCTTTAATACAGCGTAGCTTTGTGTATAGCGTGAATTCGCGAGCCTCACACCTCGGTATGAGTTAAAAACGGGATACCGACCGCTGGGAGAACACGACGTTTCTTCCTAGTTATGGGTGGTGTCAGCATTTTACTAGCCCTAACATCGTTGATTATTATACCTATGTGGATTGCGAGGCGCCTCGATTATAGGTCAGTAAGGACCGGAAAATGTGTGTTCAGGAATTGCCAATCCTCAAACGTAAGAGAGGACCGGCCCAGCTGATTCCAAGGGTTGTCTAGAGTGTGTAGTCCTGAGGCATTTGGTAGAGTGTCTCGAAGCAGAGAGGAGTTGCCCCTTGCCTCGACTCATGACGGAAATCCAATTTCCAATACGAGATATTTCAGTTTTATTTGTAGAACCTAGTATGGCGACATAGTAGCATGGGATACTATGCCGTCTATGATTGATATTTATGATTGAAGTTGTTCTGACACTTTATACTATAATGGTATCAAAATGATTTGTTTTAAACGTACCAAGCGTGTTTGGCTATTATAAGGGAAAACCCCATCCTCCGGCTTGCGCTGCATTGTGTGATGGGGCCTGGGTCTTATAATAGCTTCATTTTTCGAAAAAGCATTGCGCGGTTTATTCTATGCATTGGTATTCTTGGGAGGAAACCCGTTCCATGTTATAGGGCGTATACTATAGAAAACACTATAAAATATAATATAAAATATGAAAATGAAATAATATTCAAATTAATAATTTTTTTAGTATTTATTAATTAGTATTAAGTAGTATTTTGAATTTTGAGTCTTTTTTCTCAATTTAGTTAATTATTTAACTGGAAAAAAGCACATACAGAAATAATATAATATAAAAAATGAAACACACATATGTTATAACATATATAACATAACTCTTTTATTTGTTCAAGGGACATTGAACATTTAAGATCCAATTAATCCGAGTTCGAATTCAAAAATAGGTCAGTTGAAGGGAAAGTAAAAAAATATGAGGAATTCGTCGTGGTTATAGCCCAGCTTCAATAATTCCTTCAATTTTAGACTGTCAGTAATGACTTATAACAATAACAAGTGAATAATGATACTTTTTTCTTTATTATAACTTTATTAGAATTTGTTTTTTTTTAACTTTCTGTACTTCGACTTCAGTACCTCTGGTCGGGGAGGATGAAGTGTCAACGTTCAAGTTTTAATGAGTCTGATGCTACGGAGTAGAGCAGTTTGGTAGCTCGTAAGGCTCATAACCTTGAGGTCACGGGTTCAAATCCTATCTCCGCAACATTTTTTTTTTTGCCACTAAAAATAAAAAGTTTTATTTTTAGGTCCTGTGTTATTCTGTAAACTAGTAATTAATTACTATTTTTGTTTTTGGATGAGAGGGAAACAAGAACAAAAGGAAAGATAAAACTACTAGAAAAAATATATAAATAGAATAGTAAGTATCATAATAGTAATAGACTATACTGAATTTTTATTCTAACTATAGTATTTTATTCTTATTATAGTACATTACTTCATCATGGGCGGATAGCGGGAATCGAACCCGCATCTTCTCCTTAGCAAAGAGAAATTTTACCATTCGACCATATCCGCATTTTTGCATTTCTAAAACATATACATATGTCCACACATATATGACATATATGATATATCATATATGCGTCTGGATCATATTTGCGCAGAGCCATAGATAAATACTAGTAAAGTAAGATTCCAATTAAAATAAGATTCTTATAAATAGTTAATTAATAACTAATAACTAAGCTTTATAAATATTAGGCTTCTTGCCCCGGGGGAAAACAACATCCAGTACTGGGCCAATAATTTGAGTGATACGTCCTAGGTTTTTTTCTTCAAGTGTGGAAACCTTAGAACCAGAAGGATTCGAATTGATTTTCTTAATATAATAAAGTAAAATATGTCAAAATTCTTTTGATTGAGAGACTATGGTATATAGTACCAAATTGAAAATAAATTTTTGGTACTGGCAGCAGCTTGATTAATTAATTCAATACGAACTAAATGGGAATTAGTACTCGATTTAGTTGGTACCACCCAACCGAATAAAATTCAATCGTTGACTCATTAAATTTAAATGAGTAAATTTTCATGTGCAATCTATTCTTTTTTCAAAAGATCAAGTAGATGAATAAGAATTATGAGTAAGTGAAGTGTGTTTCATTTCTCTATCATTATATTATACAAAATACCATCTATACTTGATTAGATTAAATCTATGAAATTCAAACTCGTGATTCATTATTACTAATTATGCCTAGATCTCGGATAAGTGGAAATTTTATTAATAAGACCTCCTCAATTATAGCTAATATTTTATTACGAATAATTCCGACAACTTCAGGAGAAAAAAAGCATTTACCTATTATAGAGATGGTGTGATTTGATTTTTTGTTCTTATTTTTTTAGCCCTCAACGAAGTCTTACGCGAAAAAGATGCAGTTCGGAATATAAGGAACCAAATTATTGAAATAAAGTTACGTTTAGTGAAGGCAAAGTCCTGGTATTTACTATCGTTCAGACTTGGATCATAACGGAAATGTTGTTTATACCAGCACTATAATATTAGATTGGGGAGGAAGATCAGAATTAGAAATTGATAGAAGAACAAGGATATGGGCACGTTTAAGCAGGAAACAAAAAATATCTATTCTAGTTTTATCATCAGCTATGGGTTCATATCTAAGAGAAATTCTAGATAATGTTTGTTACCCTAAAATTTTCTTGTCTTTCTCGAATGATAAGGAGAAAAAGAAGATTGGATCCAAAGAAAATGCCATTTTGGAGTTTTATCAACAATTTGCTTGTGTCGGTGGGGATCCGGTATTTTCTTAGTCCCTTTGTAAGGAATTACAAAAGAATTTTTTTTCAACAAAAATGTGAATTAGGAAGGATTGGTCGACGAAATATGAACCGGAGACTGAATCTTGATATACCTTAGAACAATACATTTTTGTTACCACGAGATCTATTGGCTGCTGCAGATCATTTGATCGGAATTAAATTTGGAATGGGTACATTTAACGATATGAATCACTTGAAAAATAAACATATTCGTTCTGTAGTAGATCTGTTAAAAGATCAATTCGGATTAGCTCTTGTTCGTTTAGAAAATTCGATTCGAGGAACTATATGTGGAGCAATCCGACATAAATTGATGCTGACTCCTCAAAATTTGGTAACTTCAACTTCATTAACAACCACTTATGAATCCTTTTTTGGCCTACACCCTTTATCTCAAGTTTTGGATCGAACTAATCCATTGACACAAATTGTTCATAGGCGAAAATTGAGTTATTTGGGTCCTGGAGGATTGACGAGACGAACTGCTAGCTTTTGGATACGAGATATACACCCGAGCCACTATGGGTATATTTGCCCAATTGACACGTATGAAGGAATCAATGTTGGACTTATTGGATCTTTAGCTATTCATGTCAGGATTGGTCCTTGGGGATCTATAAAGAGTCCGCTTTATGAAATGTCTGAGAGATTAAAAGAGGCACAGATAATTTATTTATCACCTAATAGAGATGAATATTATATGGTAGCCGCAGGAAATTATTTGGCCCTGAATTGGGGTGTCCAAGAGGAACAAGTTGTTCCGGCTCGATACCATCAAGAATTTTTGACTATTGCATAGGAACAAATTCGTTTTAGAAGTATTTTTCCTTTCCAATATTTTTCTATTAGAGCTTCCCTCATTCTGTTTATTGAGCATAATGATGCGAATCGGGCTTTAATGAGTTCTAATATGCAGCGCCAAGCAGTTCCTCTTTCTCGATCCGAGAAGTGCATTGTTGGAACTGGGCTAGAACGCCAAACGGCTCTAGATTTGGGAGTGTCTGTTATAGCTGAATGCGAAGGAAAGATCATTTATACTGATACTCACAAGATCATTTTATCAAGTAATGGGGACACTATAAGCATTCCATTAGTTATGTATCAACGTTCCAACAAAAATACTTGTATGCATCAAAAACCTCAGGTTCAGCCGGGTAAATGTATAAAAAAGGGGCAAATTTTAGCAGATGGGGCGGCTACAGTTGGTGGGGAACTCGCTTTAGGAAAAAACGTATTAGTCGCTTATATGCCATGGGAAGGTTACAATTTTGAAGATGCAGTACTAATTAGCGAACGCCTAGTGTATGAAGATATTTATACTTCTTTTCACATACGGAAATATGAAATTCAGACTCATGTGACAAGTCAAGGTCCCGAAAGAATTACTAGGGAAATACCCCATTTAGAGGCTCATTTACTCCGAAATTTAGACAGAAATGGAATTGTAATGCTGGGATCTTGGATAGAAACCGGCGATATTTTAATAGGTAAATTAACACCTCAGACAGTGAATGAATCCTCGTATGCCCCCGAGGATAGATTATTACGAGACATACTTGGCATTCAGGTATCCACTTCAAAAGAAACTTCTCTAAAACTACCTATAGGCGGAAGAGGTCGAGTTATTGATGTGAGATGGATCCAGAAAAAGACGGGTTCCAGCTATAATCCAGAAAAGATTCGTGTATATATTTTACAGAAACGTGAAATCAAAGTGGGTGATAAAGTAGCTGGAAGACATGGGAATAAAGGTATCATTTCGAAAATTTTGTCTAGACAAGATATGCCCTACTTGCAAGATGGAACACCTGTTGATATGGTCTTCAATCCATTAGGAGTACCCTCACGAATGAATGTAGGACTGATATTTGAATGTTCGCTCGGGTTAGCAGGAGATATACTAAAGAGACATTATAGAATAACACCTTTTGATGAGAGATATGAGCAAGAGGCTTCGAGAAAACTAGTGTTTTCCGAATTATATGAAGCCAGTAAGCAAACAAAAAACCCATGGGTATTTGAACCCGAGTTTCCGGGAATAAGCAGAATATTTAATGGAAGAACAGGAGATCCTTTTGAACAACCTATTCTAATAGGTAGGTCCTATATCCTAAAATTAATTCATCAAGTTGATGATAAAATCCATGGACGTTCGAGTGGGCATTACGCCCTTGTTACACAACAACCCCTTAGAGGAAGGGCTAAATAAGGGGGGCAACGAGTAAGGGAAATGGAAGTTTGGGCTCTAGATGGATTTGGTGTTGCTCATATTTTACAAGAGATGCTTACTTATAAATCTGATCATATTAAAGCTCTTCAAGAATTACTTGGTGCTATGATCATGGGAGGAACAATACCTAATCCTGAGGATGCCCCAGAATCTTTTCGATTACTCGTTCGAGAACTACGATCTTTGGCTCTGGAACTGAACCATTTCCTTGTATCTAAAAAGAATTTTAAGATTAATCGGAAGGAAGTTTGATCCGAATGAATCAGAATTTCTATTCTATGATCGACCGGTATAAACATCAACAACTTCGAATTGGATTAGTGTCTCCTCAACAAATAAGGGCTTGGGCCAACAAAATCCTACCAAATGGGGAGATAGTTGGAGAGGTGACAAAGCCCTATACTTTTCATTATAAAACCAATAAACCGGAAAAAGATGGATTGTTTTTTGAAAGAATCTCTGGACCCATAAAAAGTGGAATTTGTGCCTATGGAAATTATCGAGTGATCGGAGCAAAAAAAGAGGACCCGAAATTTTGTGAAGAATGTGGGGTGGAATTTGTTGATTCTCGTATATGAAGATATCGAATGGGATACATCAAACTCGCATGTCCAGTAACTCATGTGTGGTATTTGAAACGCCTTCCTAGTTATATCGCGAATCTTTTAGATAAACCCCTTAAGGAATTAGAAGGCCTAGTATATTGCGATGTGTGATTTGATCGAAATTCGCATTTTACAGATTTGCACTACTAAACTGTCATCCCATTCAATTTGATTGGGATGCCCCCGACTCTGACATGGTTCTTGGAAGGAATAACATGAAGCTCAAAATTCTGGGTGTATTCAATATTCCCAAATGAAGGGGGAATTGATCCATGGTCAATTCCATAACAGCTAAATAGGAATTGCTAGTTATACATCGTGAAAAAAAAAGATTTTTTAGTGGAATGCGTCATTCCATTTCTTTTAGAGAGAGGTTCCGTTAAAGCAAGTAAATATGACATGGTTACAGAAGTCTATTTATCGCATATATGCCTCAAGGGGCATAATGACATAGCCGTTGAGGTAAGTAGGGACCTAAAAGATCGAATGGAATGAAACGATATATAGACAAGTAAATACCTTATGAGTCCCAAATTTATTCCTTTAATTTTCATTATTCGAAGGGAAGTAGACTACTCAATAATTTCACATTTAAATTGTATTTTGTCATAAATAATAAATTCAGAAAGTAAAAAGTGAAAGTAAA